>JAJALE010000837.1:1473768-2073768 GCA_022627125.1 Fusarium chuoi | reverse complement strand
CTGGTGGTGAAGAAGCCAGGATAGTCCATGCACTTTTTTGTTCGGCAGGGTCACCGATGTGATCGACAATAAAGTCAAACTGCTCATTGTGGTGTAGCACAGACCCTGCATCAGATGTTATATCATTTGGTGTTAGGAGAGATCGGAGAATGGACAGCGATGTCTCCGTTCTTTGCTCAAGGAGCTCCTTAAAGATGGATATCCTTGGAAGGTCGGGCCCCAATTGATAAGGGCTGCCAATTCGCGCTCCATGCCGAATGAGAAGATTCCCTAAGTCAAGGTATCCATGTAAGATAGCTTCAACAACAGGCGGTCTAGTCCCTGCTGGATGATCCATAACGGAAACCCCTGACGCTATGAGCTCTTCCGCTATGACAATACCAGGGGGGGAAGAAGCTGGTCTCGCAGCCAGGTCATGGAGTAGAGTCGGTGGACATTCGTAATAACTTTCGATCTCACAGCCGTAGTCTCTCAACAGTCGAAACACCCTCTCGTCATTGAGCAATATCGCTTCGCGCATGGGTCGATTATCAGGCGAGCCAGAGGGATTATGGCCCATTTTTAGTAAGGCTTCCACGATATCACGATTTCCAAGTCGAATTTGCATACACAAGGCTTCTCCTGACGTTGCACAAGACGAGGCAGTGCCCAGTAGCTCTCTCTGCTCCTTGAAAATGGCGAGCGTTTCCTCAACATCGGAACGATATCTCGGGCCGTTTCTGATGAGTCGGCTGAGCAAAGAAAACGTATCTCGGTTGCCAGCCTTTTGCTCCTGTGTCGCCTTCAAAAGAGTGAGGTCGTCAAAGCCATTAAATAATCCTGAAATTTTGGATTCGTCATGATCTTGGTATAAGAACAGTCGGAGGAAATTCGGTAGTGCTAGCATGGCAGCAAGCTGGATGGGTGACTTTCCGCCAACTTGAATCATGGGGTCAGCTCCAAGTGCGATGAGGACTTGCGCGGCATGGATGTTCTGGAATAGAACACATCGCCCGAGAGGCGTCGTTTGGATAGACATAGTTCCCTCCCAGTCGGCGTGCGCTTTGAGGACCTCGGCTCTCATGCCACCCGACGCAGCATCGATCAGGCCTCCTGCGTTCAGCAGGGCTCTCGCCATTGGCATCATCTCGTCTTTCTCAAATCTCCAGAGCCAGTGGAGAGGAGTGTCTTGTCCCAGGGGATGTCCCTTTGGATCGGCTCCATGTCTCAGGAGTGCCAGAGAAGCGTCCAGGTGAGCATTCCGACAAGCACAGACTAACGGCGTTTCTTCACAATCTTGATTCGGGAGGTCGATGTTTAGCTTGAACGTGTTGATGAGATGATCGATTGTCTTGGCTTGTCCGCGAGCTGCTGCCATGTGCAGAATTCCGTGCCCACGGCTGTTGACAAAGATCCTGTCGAAGTGAGTCACTTGCTGGGCATTCTCGTTCATTACAGGTGAGCTCCTTAGTGACTGCTCATACGCTCCTCCAAGCTCCTCTTTCAGTTCTCGCTGAAGCGGTTCCACATTATCAACCGAAAATTCTTATCTCAAGTGTCGAGGCAAGAATGCAAGTGAACCAGGAACACCACTGAAGTAATTCGCAAGCCTCCTTGCGTTCTGGTATGTTTCAGTTGCGTTTTGTCTCTGCTCATCACTCAACAGCGGCAAAGCGTCCTCGAGATCTTGGCCAGCCTGCCATCCTCCACGAAGAGTAGCCCACTGCAGACTAGACGGGAAGACGGCGAACAGCTCAGGTGGTGTTTGTCCCAGGGCTTGGCTCACGCGCCATACACACGATGCTGCGAGATATTCGAACCCGCTTGAATCATCAGATCCAGTCACTGCGTCACTTGCCGCTCTTCGAAGTGCAGCACAAGCTTTCCCGGGGTCGAGGGAGGTGCCAAACTCGGCGATGTGGCATCGGAAGAGAAACCAGGCTGCAAAGAGTTTATGGAGCTCCACATCACGACTTTGGTCACCAGAGTCCGAGATAGCTTGAAGTGCTTCGAGGATATGTTCCTGCTGTTGCCATGACAAGATGTTCTTCAGCTTCTCAGGCTCAAAGACGAAGCCTGGGTTTACTGGTGCTTTGACTAGGGGCCTAAAGCCGGGGCTACAACAAGTGTTAGCATAAATAAACGTGCTTTTTAGCACATCTTACGTGTTGTTCTGAGGATCATAAGTAGCTCCAACAGTGCCTAAAAATAGGCCAGCGCCATCTGCACTAATTCCATGCTTTCCCTGATAGGATGTCAGCCCGGAATGTGGAAGATTCTCCGCCTCATGGTGGACTATTGGAAGGGGAGCTGTTTGAGGGAAGGTCACTCACCGGAGGTTCATTGTCATCAACTTCCTTCCACTTGCGATTCATTTGGTCGACGTTACTCAAGTAGTCATCAATTGCCGAAAGACTAGGGTAGCAAGAGATCAGTTGGGTCGCACTTTGGTAGATCTGGGGGAGTTTTCACATACGGGATACCTCTCAGAGCAGCCTGTGCCTTGACCAAAGACCTATCTGCCAGATTCTTTTGGATCGTCTGTTCAATAACATATAGGACCATCTCCGTACAGTCCTGGTTGATCTCACGCATATCAAAGTAATCCTGGATCATAGATGTCGCTCTGTGTAGAAGTCGTCCCGACCGCTTTAATTGAGCCAGCGTCACCGAACCCGAAGGTTCTCGTCGAGGACTGAACTCATAATGAAGGTTCGCCAAATCGCCATCTGCAAATGTTTCACAGACAAGTAAACCAAAAGAGTAGACATCGCATAGCTTTGCGGCCTCTGCCGTGACTATGCCGTCGGTTTCCGGTGCCGCATATCTCGGTGTCTTGCAGATGAAGCGATAAGAGTCACGCTTCTCAGAACCATAGACAGCGCCTCCAAAGTCAGCCAGCTTAGCTATATAAGCCCCATTGCTGGATTTATCTGCGAATATCAGTACATTCTGGCGCTTGATGTCGCCGTGGATAATGCTGCAAGCGTGAATGATAGATAAGCCTTTCCCCGCATCGTACAGCAGCTTTTGCTTGACAGCGAACGAAAGTGGAGATTTCGAATTACTCTGAAGATCTTCCAATGTTCCGTGCTCTGCATGCTCGATGACGAGTTGAGGATAGACGCTTCCGGATGCTCCGTTGGGTCCCCAGCACAAGCCGACCAGGCGGACGATGTTAGGGTGGTAGCGAAGGGTCTCGTGGAGAAGAGCGCGAATTTCGAGCAATACGTGGTCCCAGCCTGCTTTGGGTAGATCATCTGATTGAGACTGGATTCGAACAGTTTTCAAGGCCACGACACGGTTTTGACGGATGACTGCAGGCGCAGAGCTGCTTATTTGAGGGTTTGGGATTGCTTTGGCCCGTTCTACTGAGAAGGTTGCCCCGCGATCAATGAATGATCGCTCAGTGAAGCCTTGGATGTACTCATCGATGAAAACAGTTTCCGTGTTGCGTCCCTTCTTTTCCAGGGATGAGACGTGGGCTAGGAAAGTTGGGAATCTGTTTTCATTTCGAGTGAGCTGTTCCTTGATTTGTTCTTCGACAGATTGTAGCTGTACACTGCTCGCAGGCAGCGTTGAAGGAGCCTGCCATAGGATCTGGCTGAAAGGGTCAATAATTGTCTCCATTCTGGGTGTTTGACGCGATGAAGGGTCCAGAATGCGAAAAGAACGACGTTGAGAATGAAATCTGCCTTGGCTTCGTGATGTCTCGGATGCTGCGCCTGCATAGTATGATAACGCTCATGAGTGGGTTGTGATTGGCTACCCTAAGCCACCCAAGTTCAGCTCAGCCCAGCCGATTCAGTTCTAGGCCCTCTCGATGCATCTGCCACGTAAGAGTTCGATTTCAGGCTGCAGTGAGTGTGACTCGAATAAAATTGCCTCATATGACTTGATATCAATCAAACAAACATCAAGCACATCGGATCTAGCGGCTCACGATATCAGAATCCAGCCTGCCAACCTCTATCCCAGCTAGCTCACATCACTAGCCCAGCCACGACCCAGCAGCCCAGTACAATGCTTGACCCAGGGTCAATCATCGCCCTCACGCAAATTACATACGAAGGCGCCAAACGAGCGGTAGATCTAGTCCTCACAGCGATACACTTTCCCAAAGAGTGTGAGGAGTTGTTTGTGCAGCTGAAGCTCGAGCAGTTCCGTCTGCAGTGCTGGGGTCGAAGTGCGGGGTTGGAGCAAGGCAGACTTATCGAGGCTCTACGTCCGATCTTTCCGGAGATACGAAACGCACTTGACTGCATAAGTGCACTTTTCCAGGACTTGAATAAGTTACAGGCAAAGTTTGGCATCGTGTCTACGTCTGTGGAGGATGTAGGCCATAGGCAAAAGGAACTGGCGTACAAGTGGAATGAAGAACTTCACAAGCAGGGCCTGGCACTTTCTGGTAGACAGGTTGAAGATGGAGCGCCGTCCCTAATCTCGAAGGAACAGAGGGCGTTTTTTCCGGTTGGGACCTTCAAGGTTAATTTACCTGCTCGGCTGCGATGGGCATTGGGTAACAAGTCCAAGTTCCGCGAGTGCGTGGCTGAGCTGGAAAGGTACACCAACAAACTGAACCAACTCCTACCAGAGCGACAGAGTCTTCAGTACAAACAAGACTGGACAAGAGTCAACATCATAATCGTCGGAAAGTCAGATGATGAGAACACTGTTTCCCTCCTCCGAAACGCCCTGGAGGGAAGTCCGGCCATGGAATCGTCTCTGCGCGGGCTGGTTGACAGAAAATCAGTTGCTGCAGCTCCGAGTACGACAAACTTCCTTCGAGGCAACCCACAGCTAGACATGAGTGCTTTCGCTATGCGTTCGGGGACTCTGGACAAGGACAGATTTATCACAACAAGTAAGACTACTGGTGAGCTGGTTGTCTTTGAGAAGAAGTCATGGGATGATGAACGGTCCATGGCCAACCGCTCTAAACTCCAAATGCGGCTTGGCCGGCTCGTTGCGATGCTCCGTCCAGGCAGAAGTGACTGCATCTTGAAAGCCATTGGTTTCGCTGAAGATGAAGTTACTAAATGTTGGTGGATCGTGTATGAGATGCCCTCTTTCATATCGATGAATCCTAACCTTCGTGTCATGACGCTTCACGAGCGGCTGGGGCGTCAATCTTTCCATTTGGCTCCCCTCGAAGTCCGGACTAAACTCGCCGTCTCGCTTGCATCAGCATACTCGGAGCTTTTTAGCAGTGGCTGGGTTCACAAGGCTATTAGCAGTCACAGCATCGTGTACTTTGGTCCTTATACCGATCTGTTGCGTCCCTCTGTCGTTGGTTTTGAGTTTTCTCGTCAAGATACTGATGAGTCAAACATCGATGCTGCCAAGACGCCAGCGCAAGTTGAGCGAAGCGTTTATCGGCATCCTGATTATATCGGTAGTGAGGCAAAGAGATACATGACGCAATATGACATTTATTCGTTCGGACTCGTGCTGATAGAGATTGCTTTCTGGCAGCCTTTAAGGGATGTCTGTCCATATACCAAGGGCGACATCTTTGGGAAAGAAGAGGCTAAGAATGTACAGAAGTGGGCTGCTCAGGTTGCAGACACGCAATTTGCATTCAGAGTTGGTACTATGTATGCCAATGCTGTGAGTTGGTGTCTCAAGAGCGGTGCGAGAGTCAGTAAGGATCAAGAGGACTGGCATCCAGCTTTGGCGTTCAATGACCATGTTGTCGTTCCACTTTCTAGAATATAGCATTTAAACTCGAAGTTATGTCAGTATACTAAGATTCTTAACAAGACGGCAACTAAAATTTAGACAATAAGAGTATCCGGCTTTTCTAACCTCCCCTTATTAACTCTAGCCTTAGCTAATTAGTTTAATAGTTAGGAAAAGGACACGCGTTTTAATTAGTTAATTAGCTATACCTTAACTTTCTGGCTTGTAGTCAGCTCTTTGAAAATATTCTTTAAAATAATAACTATAAATACTTAGCTCGATTTTATCTTCAAAGGTGCTAAACCCTTCCGCAAAATAGAAATACGAAATATTAGAATACTTATAGGCCACTAAGACTGGGTGACCGCTGTAGCTTTTTCACCAAATGGTTAAATATTAGCATTGGCTTGCCGAGATACGATAATCAGGCTTTGAAATGCAATCACGAATGAGAAGGAGCACACGCTTGAAGGCCATAACAGTCAGGTTAAGGCAATAGCCTTCCCGCCCTGTAGCCAGGTTCTAGCGTCAGCTTCTGATGATATGGCGATACGGCTCTGGGATACAAAGAGGGGCACACTAAAGCAGATTCTCAAAGGCCCCGCCGATTGGGTTAAGGATGTTGCCTACTTACCTAATGGCCACATTTTAGCGTCGGCCTCAAGAGACATGACAGTACGGCTTTGGGATGAAGCAACGGGCACTTTGCAGCAGACCTGTGAAGTGCATAGTGGTACGGTCACGACCGTGTCATTTTCTCCTGATGGCTGTACCATAATCTCAGGATCCCTATGATAAGGATATTTTTATATGGAATGCGAAGACGGGCAGAAGAGAGCACACACTGGAGGGACATCACGACTGGATAAAGCACGTCACCTACTCGTCAAATGGTCTCATGATACTGTCGGCATCACGAGATGAAATAATACGCTTATGGTATACACTAACGGGCGTACAACTGCTTACATTAAAGGGCCACGACGGCCAAGTTGCAGCAGCCGTTTTCATCTTCGGCGGTCAACTCATAGCCCCGGCGTCAGATAATAACACGATGAGGAAGCAGTAGAGACCGTGACGCCAAAGATATGTTGCATGCTAGCATTAAGAAAAACAGCATCCATCGGAGGACATAGGGTAATAAATGGGAAAGGTTACAGGGCCTTACCTGACGTCAAATACGGGAAAACAGTATATTTTTAGATTTAAGAAAGAAAATTCAGACTGATTTAATAAGTACTAATTTAAAATATGGCTTTACTGTGTTTTTAGTAATTATATTCTCTTAGCTAGATTAAGCTCTTAACTATAGATCTTAGCAGTAAAGTGTTTTTTAGTAATATACTATATATAAAGACAGTCTCTAAATAATCTAATATAGCAATATTTAATAGTCTATACTTTCACTCTTAATTAATTATCCTGATCTAAAGAACGGACTTTAGTAAGCACTAAAGTCCGAGTTTAAAATTAATTATAAGTAGGCATACCAACCATCGAGCTGTCGAAGAACTTCATTCCGACAATGTGTAAGACAAGCCCCAGTCAGTTTTTGAGATTCCAATTGGTATGTTGGCAATTCGGTAGCACTTGCTTTTGAGATTAAGCTTTTATATTAAAGTCTATCTGCTTATCTTAAAAGCTAGATATAATAAATAATCTATTTTTTTTACTTATTTCTTTATATTATTATATATTTAATAAATAAGCTTTAAAGCTAATACTTACTGCTTTTTAAGCTTATTAAAAAGGTCTTATTAAAAAGACCTTTTCTTTATTTTTTAACCTTTTAAATTAGCTTTTTTAGCTATATTTTTTAATTTATAAAGAATATCTATTTTAAAAAGTCTATTATAAACCTAAAGGTAAAATAATAATAATTAAAAATTATTAATTTAATTTTTATAAAATTACTTTTTTTATTATTTATTAATTAAAAAGAAATAAAATATTTATTAAATCTTTTAAGGAGATTTTTAATAAGCCTTTAAAGAGATTTATAGTTTTTAATTAATAAGTTTAAAAAAAGTTAATTATTTTAATAATTATATTATAATTAAAGACTAGTAATTAATAGCTAAAAAGTAATTTTATTACTTAAAAGTATTATTTTTATAGTTTTTAATTTATAGTTTTTTTATATAAAAATCTTTTTTACTTTTAATAGTAAAAAATTAAATTTAAGCTAGTTTTTTATATCTTAATAGCTATTAATAAAGTTATTAATTAAGTTATTATAAAAATATATTATTTTAATTTTAATTAAAAGACTTATCTTTATAAAGGCTATATATATATTACCTTTAAAAGCCTAAAGTTAATTAGTATTTTTTAGTATATTAGCTTAATATATCTTATTAAGATATTATAAGCTTTAACTATTAATTAATACTTATATACTCTTGGCCCTCTTTACTGGCAGTGTTGCTTATAGAACGCGCATCGTGATATAGGTAGTTCTATCGGGCAAGAAGGGCGTTTTTATTAAACTGCGGGCTAATAAGTGGAAGACCCTAAAGAGCTTTCGTGGCGGTGGTGTAACGGTGTGATCTTGTAGCCTTGAAGTTGTGGGGATAGTCATGACTGATGTGAGGGTCGCTCTCGGGTTTGTCTTTGCGCCACCAGCCCCCGGGTCCAGGACCAATCAACTCGGTTGACAGCTGTAACATTGTGTGAGAGTAAGGCTTTCCGGAGTCGAAATACATTAGTAATCCGGCATATCTAGAGTAGCTGCTTTATCTAGACATGAATATTTAAAAGGAGAAATCAACAAGATGCTATAAAGTATTTAGCATATATAGTATTTTGACATGAATTAATATTGACATCTATATTGTGTTCTGTCAAACTCTGCCCTTCCAGGGCGTTGCCATTGTGGCATGTAATCTGAAGCATCCCTGGTCGCGCATTTTGATCTTGCATGATCACTGAGTCGGGCCGAACTAGGTCCTGAATCCGACCAGCCGGTAAAGTGTGCAATGATAACAAAACAAGCCGAAAGAAGGCAACGGTGCATTTCGGAGAACCCTAGAAGATCCGAATACAAGATCCAAATCTGGGAGACGTAGGGGCGTAGAGTCTTACTATATGAGCATCTTGAAAACACCATTATCAACCAATTTAACCGAGTTATTACAGAGTACGCATCGTGGCAGTTACAAGAAGATCTGTTAAAATATATAAAGAAAATGGAGCACTATGCCCAGCCACAGTTCCCTAACTATGTTTCCATTTCCATCTTATGTCAATGACATGCCTATTTATACCAAGTAATCCTTGTTTGTTTCTCTATCAATCAAATCGAACAGCATTCGTCCGCTGAACCACCCAGAGTCAGGGGTTCCCACTAGTTGTCTGGATTGTTCTGCTTCTTCATCCGTTATGATGGAAGATCCCACGCTTCTTCCTCGGGCGGCAGCATCTGTCAACAGCTGAACCTGACAAACCTTCTCTAATGTGTAAAACCAGTAGACGGTCTCCTCAATTGTTGCGCCCGTCGTGAGGAGTCCGTGGTTTTTGAGGATAGCGGCCTTTTTATCGCCTAAGGCTTTTGCAATCTGGGCAGCTTCTTCACCCTCAAGCACAACACCCTTGCCATCGAAAATGCAATAGTCCTGCCGAACGCTCTTTTAACAAGATTGCTTTAAGTACCAAGTGTAGAACCAACCTACATTGTAAAACATACATGCCTCCAAGGTCAGCATATCCAGTGGTTTTCCGAGAGCACAGATGGCCCTGCCGTATATAGAATGCGTATGAGCTGCGCAGATGACATCGGGCCGCGCTGCATGAATCGCGCCATGAATGGTGAAAGCAGGTTTGTTTAAGACACCAACAGTACCAGGATCAAGGATTTCCCCCTGGTGCGAAACACGGAGCAAGCTGCTCTTTGTTATCAGGTGAAAGTCGACGCCAAATGGATTCACCCAGAAAGTGTCTGCCTCGACAGGATCGCGGGCGGTTATATGCCCTGCGGCACCTTCGTTCAGATTGAAGCGAGCAAAAATGCGAAAGGCGGCAGCCAGACGCCCTTTGATATATTCTCTTTCCTCGTATTTAGACTCGAAGTTCGACACGGGGGGGCTTAGGAAGCCAACACCTTCGACCGTTTTCAATTGAAGTCGCGTCTGCGTATGAGCGTCTGTAGACATATTTAGAGCTTGAATGGGATAGTAGACTGGGGACGGATTCTGCCTCTATCTGTCATAGGCGAATTAAAGCGTTATAAGTATCGGACATTTCTTTCCTCTGGTATCTGCAGAGTTGTTAGCCTTAAATAGAATCCAGGTAAAGACCATTATACTTTCGACACGTCATATTCTCAGTCTTTAAGTGCATCGATAATATACAATACGTTCGGCGCTGACAAAGCGTTTGCTATCCCTTCGGCCCGAAAGTAGGTGCCGATAAGCTCTTTTAGGTATAATCTTAATATTATATTAAGGCAATTTATTTAAAGCCTTTTTAAAAAAAGTGCTATTTAAATAGTTATAAATAAGTTATATTAAGAAACTTAATTACATTTAGGTATTATTATAATTATAATATTTATATAAATATTAATAATTTAAAAATAGCTAATTTAAATAAAAATAATATATATAATAAATAAATTAAAGATTTTTTTCATTTATTAATAAGTTAAGATTTTTTTAAAGTAATATTTAAATAAAATATTATAATATATTTATAGTAAAACCTTATATTTAATATTTAATATTATATTTTAGCTATTAATTACTAATTTTAATATCTTAAATTTATAATTTATTAAAAAAAATTTAATATTAATACTATTTAGTATAAAATTTTACTTTCTATTTATTATATATATTACTTCTTTCTTTATATAATAAAATTATTATAAACTGCTTATATTTTTAGCTTAATTATTTAAATTACTTTTTTAATTAAGTGTATAGCTAAAATATAGCCCTAACCCTGGAGGCATATATATAATTCTAATTATTACTAGCTGCTCTCTGGCCTCTCTCTATCCTAGAGTAGTTACTGTATTTAATTAATAACTATTTGTACTTAATGCTAAGCCCTCAGGAGAAACTACAGGCATGTAATGAATTAAGAACTTTAAATATTAATGAGAATGCCATGTCAGGCTAATGGTGTTAAGAAATATGTTATCTTATACCACATAGGCAATAACTAGTACCTTAATGCTTAGGCCTGAAGTCTAGTAATTTGACAGCAGTTTGCATGTCAACCTTACTACCTGCTAATTTTGATATCCATGATATTATCGTGCTATAAGATTCCTTGCCGCCCATATGACCCTTGCCTCGAAGGACTCTGCTTCAGAGTTAGTTTTGCACACAGCGCTTGCCACGAGGAACAAACCTAGCTTCTTTTGGAGGACCATGTTCCAGGCAAAGATAGAGGTCATCGATTGGGAATATGCTATCATCCGTACCCTGTAGAAATATCTTTGTTAGTTCCTTGATGCTTTCTGTAGTCAAGAGAATTGATAGTTAACATACGTTGACTAGTAGTAGGCGAGCACATTCAGTCCTGTCCAGAGTTCCATCCTTGAGCAGGGAGAACCGGTCACTAATCTCTGCTGCAAACCTTTCGGTGTCTCCCCGAAAACCCCATTTCCAAGAGAATGCCTCTGAAGCACTATTGATATGACTGTTAGTAGAAGTAAAATAACGGATCAAGACACTTGCCTGTGAGCAAACTCGCGGTAGTCCATATTCTCGAGCCATTTTGAGTCGAAGGAATGATGAGCGGCACCACCGTGAGAGACCAAACCTAAGAATCTGTCATGATGCATATATGCAGCCCGAGTAGCATAGTATCCTCCAGTCGAGATGCCCCATCCTACCACCTTGTTTCTGTCAATGGCCTCGTTTTGCTCGATCCAGTCCAGCACGCTCGACCACTGGCGATCAGGGCTTTTGGGATCATCTGCTAGAGCAGGTGAGTCTCCGGTTCCTGGAACCTCTGCAATGATCATTCCGAGTCCGCAAGCTTGAAAAATGCCAGCGAAACAGGACATCTCAGGCCTCCAGGAGTCTAAGCCGCCCATTCCAAAGACAAGAGGGACTGGGTTTTCTTTTGAAGCACTATCAGGCAAACAGATCCAGATGGGAATATGATTACCCTCAGATTCGAGACCGTGCTTATGTGGCACAAGCACCTCTTGCATATTAATGCCTCGCAGACGTAGACCTTTGAGAACTGAAACCTTTGATCTTTCCCAGGCGTTACGCTGGGTGTCATTCATAATGGCGGGGTACCGACTGATGAACCAGACGTTGGCGGCTCGAAGGTAATATTCCGATGCCTTCTCCAGCTCCCCTGCCATTTCAGCAGCTTCAGCTTTCTCATAGAGACTGGAAGCATGAGGATCGAACATTGATGCAAAAGCATTCCATTCGTAGGGCTCTTTGAAGTCACGCTTGAGGTGTATACATGGTCAGAATGCCCAGAGCAATAGTTCTAAATCACTCACCCTTATCATCTCCTCAGCGATTTCCTTGAAATCTCTCTTGTCTGTGTATAGGAATGGGTACGTCATGTTATCGGCCTATATTCGCAATTAGTAACTCATCTAAGATACTAAGGCAGTCAGTATACTATACCAGAGGCTCCCAGCGTGTTTTCCACAAGTGTGAGAAGGACTCGTGGTGGGGTTCCTTGACATCGAGCTTGTCGTGGATGTGATACTTGCCTCCCGGAGCGGTCATTGTTGCTACGATCGTTGGAATCTTGAAAGGTTACTGATGTTGGGTGAAAGTTATTCCTCCAAGTGCCCTAGACGTTCGTTTGCGGCTTTCTTATGTTGAATTTGGTTCACGGTTCAAAAGCTTGGACTCGGACTTAGAATCGGGCACTCGGCCCGAACGTGATGCCGAGTGGTTCGCCGATGCCGATGGGCCTAGGAAAACAGCTCCACCTGGTAAACACCTGCCGACACTATACAGCAATACCTCCTGGCTCGAGCCGGGGGGGGGCAGACGGGTACTTATAAGCTGAGCAATGCCAACTGGCGGTCGAGGCGCTGAAGTATCATCGCCTTATCGCCCAACCATGTTCGAAGATTTTAAGTCATTTACCATCGAGGTGCAGTCCGATCCTCCGGTGACAATCTTTGGAAAGAAAAGCCATTCGCGAGTGTCGGAGTCGCTACCTCCATTACTACTCCTTCACGGATTCCCTCAGAGCTATCATTGTTGGCACAACGTGGCCCCATTACTTTCGGATAGATATTATGTCGTGGCAATGGACCTTCGAGGATATGGCGCATCCTCAAAGCCAGAACCTGTCTCTCAATACGCTAAGAGTCTCATGGCTCGCGACTGCGCTATTGTTATGTCGAAACTTGGCTTCGAGACATTCTTCGTCTGCGCTCACGACCGTGGTGCACGAGTGGCTCATAAACTCTGCATAGACTATCCTGAACGCGTGAAAAAGACCATCCTGCTCGATATTGCCCCAACTCTGGATATGTACTCAACTACATCATTTACTATGGCAAAGGCTTATTACCATTGGTTCTTTCTTATCCAAAAAGAACCATTTCCGGAAAATCTAATCGCTTCCAATGCTCGCTTAGTGGCAGAGGTATTTCTTACAGGGCACGGTGGAGGTGAGGTGGAACGCTTCGACAAACATTGTCTCGATTACTACATCGACCGCCTGCAAGACAAAGAGTGTATTCACGCTATGTGTAAGGAATACCGAGCCAGTGCTTCTATTGATCTAGATGAAGCACGCAAGGACCAAGAGATGGGCAAGAAGATTGAATGCCCATTGCAAATTCTGTGGAGTAAACACGGTCTGTTAGAAGCGCATTATGATCCTTTGTTGCTTTGGAGAGCTTTAGCCAAAGATCGTGAAGCTGTATCCGGATGGGCCGTCGATTCCACTCATTTCATTCCGGATGACATACCACAACAATTAGCCTCAGCTATAGAGACGTTCTTTTGTTAAAATTCAATGTATATAGATCACAAGTAGTTACATTCAACACACTAGAAGTGGTCACTTTGACGGCTTTATACGCTGTGTAACCTTCTTGTCTTATTAAGGCTGGTCTTAAGGGGTACTAGGTATGAGTATTAGGCTAGATAAGTAAAGATCAGTAATAACCCGGATGTTGAGATAATGGTTTAGTGTACAAAGACTGTAATAGACTGCCGCTATGGCATGTCAAGCGCTTGTCTTTTGGGTCTTGAGATATAATATATAATAGCTACTATAAAAAGTATAGATTTATTAGTCAGGAAGTAGGCTAATGCTAACTGTAATAGGGTTAAGGGGTTAAAAAGAGGCTTTAGCCTTAAGGCTATAAAGGTAAAAAACACTAAAAAAATATATATAGATAAAATATTTATTACCTTTATTATTACTTAAAATCTTACTTTTAGCTAAAAAGCTAGATATTCTAATAATTAACTTTAAAGATATATAAATAAGTAGCTATTTATTATTTATTTATAAAGATAATTAGGCTTAAAGTATATAAAATACCTAAAGGTAAGTTATTTAATATAAATAAGTTTATTAATTTAAAATAATATTTGTAAGATAATTTTTATTAAATTAATATAATAGATAATTAATAAGCTATTTATAATATCTCTTTACTTTTTAATATATTTTATATTTTATAATATTATAAACCTGCCTTAAAGGCTATAATAGTAACTTAATAGCTAAAATAGCTATAAAAGGCTTTATAAAAAAATCTAAAAAGGTAATATAAAAGATATTATTTTTATAAGCTTTATTTACTTTATATTTAATATCTATAAGTAATATTATAATAATTTATAATATCAAAAAGATATTTTTTAATATAAATTAAAAAAGCTAATAAATAATAAAATAGCTATAATTAATAAAGTATGAAATAACCTAATTTAGGCTTATATTATAGTAAATTTATAAAAGAAAATAAATACTTATTATTTATAATAACTATATTATTTAAAGAGTTATAAGAAAAAAAGTTAAATAGATTAGTAATATTAAATAGAAAAGCTTATTTATTAGATATTTAGTTATAATTAGGACTAAATTTTTAGTTAAATAAAGCTTTATTAAATAAGTTATAAAGGTTTTAAATATAAAGGGCTAATACTAACTCTAGGTTCGCTATAGATAGATAGCCAACATATTGCTTCAGCAACAATCACAATCGCAGCGTCCGTCATCACCGTCATTTGTCTTTGCGCCATCTTTGCTGCCGTTGGCTTTCGTCATCGGCTCTTGCGATTGATACTGATGCTCATACGCCGATCCAGCACCCGCAACTGTCGCGCCCGCAGTACCGTACAAGACTGTCCGCATGTAAAACTGAAACGCCTTGATATTCTCATCCGCAGGAATCAGCTGCAACTCGTGATATGCCGTTTGGGTATTCTTTTCGAACCATGGAAAGTCGAGGGCGCAGTCCTCAGGCTGTTTGATGATGCGCTTCGCAAATTGCCGCAAGAAGCTCTGACAGTCGTTGAAACCGAGGACGTATACGCCAAACGATTTGTGGGCGGCTTGGCATTCCTCGTCAACTCTCTTCTCTGACATCTTGGTCCAACCGATCTGGCAGATGTAGTAGTCCTCAGCATATGGCTTGCCCTCGCCGTCAAGGCTCTCTTGTCGAAGCCGCATCATCTCCTCTTGCATGGACCATGGCGCAATCTTGCTCTCGTAGTCGATCGACGGCACCAATGACCCGACAAGATGTCCTTTTGGTAGACTCTTGTACTTCTGTCGCGAGGGGAGCCGTAGCTCGTATTTCTTGCCGTACACGAATAGCGCCCAGTGGTATAAATGGCCGTCTTTGATCCGACGAGAGAACCATACATTTTCACCTTTGCTTCTGTCCTGTTCCTGAGCTTTGCGCCGCTCGACCTCTGCCTCGAGCTTTCTCCTATGCGCTTCGTCTTTGGCAAGGGCCTTTGCCTCGAGAGTATGTATGGCAGTCATGATGAATAACGATACCAAATATCGAGAACTGCATCATTCGACCAGAGTCTTACGGATATTAAAGTGAATACCCTCTGCCCAACCACTTGCGTAATTGATGTAGTACAGTTGCATTGCATATTCGTGTTTGCAATTGATGTCGTAGCATGCTTACACCTGCCATTGCGGCACAGCTGGTAGATCAGCGGCCGATATGACCGCTTCTAGGTGCTCCGTAGCCAAAGTGCTTATCAACCCCCTGCTCTAGCATAACGCCAGCTAATCAGGTGGTCGGAATGACTTGTGAACTGCACAGTGACGTTATGTTGCTTCGTCATGAGCACCAAGACGAGAAGCTTGATTTGTCGTTTACATGCGGTAAGCAACATTTAGTAACTGCTTCCCTTTTTCTTCCAATAGTAGCAGTCATGATTTGGCCCCCTCAACCTTTCGCGTCAAGGCCTACTGTGACGTCAGCTATCAGCGGCTGCATTCTGATCTTTTGACCGACCAGTCGCATGCTTACTCCGCGTATTTCTTTTCGCACAAGGAACGCGAATGAAGTAGTGTTGAGGAAACTCTGAAGCCGCATTCCTCTCCAACGGTTGAGATGCACGAAATCTCTCGGGAACACACCCTGGCTACGGTCAGACCAGTCCCATTCAATAAATCCGTATCAATCTTTGACATTCCCGACGGCACAAGTAAAATCGGACAGTCTAAGCCGGGCACTCTTGTCCTTCCAGCCGTTTACACGAATCAAGGGAAGCTCCATCGACTCAGTTTTGACTACGGCGTCGGAAAATATCTACAAGTCGATCTAGACGTGTCTAGACTAAATGAGATCCATAACCACCTTTGGATGGTCGGGAAGCCGATGCCTGGACGACCCCTACATCAACATCTCGTGTACGGTCGGAAGATCGTATGCGCTGAGCAAGCGGACCTTCACCTGCTTTGGGATGACTATCTGCTGTTTGTGAAGCCATGCCCCGATTATCTATTGTCATTTGACTTTTGGGAGCGTTATCTGTGCTCTGGCGATGACCGCTTATGGGCGACTGCTGCCGGTATGGTCCAGTCTTATACGTGGTTGATCCAAGACAAGTCCGACTGGAAGGTCGCACAGGCAGAGGGCATTCTTTCAGAATCTATCACCTGGGGACGCTGGACCGCCTTCGTCTCTTCTTTCACCGACCATCTTGAAGCACAAGATCTCGATGTCAATCCACGTTTCAAGTACGGCAACCTGCGCCTCCCACGGATCCAATGGATATGGCGATTCCGCTCTCATACTGGTGGTGTCCACGCATTCGTCAACGGATATCTGAACCCATACTCCAGTTACCGTCATTTCTTCAAGCAGATGGTGGCGCCCATCACGGTGGCAACGGTCTATTTTGCGCTTATATTGGCCGCGATGCAAGTTGGGCTGGCCACGACGATGCTGCAAGAGAGTGACGCATTCCAGAGCGCTTCCATGTACTTTACTGTGTTGGCGATTGTTGGGCCGATCGCGGTGGTTGCAGTGCTGGTAGCTGGGGTGATGGGTTATGTATTTGTGTGGAATCTGTGTCATGCAGTGAAGTTAAGGAGGATAGAAAAGCGGCAATGCAAGATAGTTGGCAAGCAGGAAGTGTAAATACAAATGGTGAACTATTATCTTGCCATAATAATATGTATTTTCTAACAAATCTCATACCAGCAAGAAAACCGGAGACATACACGATGGAGCAGTCTTGGAGCACAATGTCGCAGACGAGAAAAGAACACGCCAAGTCGATTTGGCCGATGTCGGACTGGCATTTTTCTGAGCCAGTTTGACTGATGAAAGGATTTTCAAGACTCTGGAAAAGAATCTAGTTCGATTGGTTCCAGGAACAAATAATTCATCCACTTTGGCATCGCTTCTTCAGCTGCTGGTAGATCACAATCTAGTGAGTAGACATGAAGCTGAGGATGCTCTGTTTCACTATACAAGCGCACATATTTAGTTCCAGTAAATGAGCCTGGACTCCTACTGTTGTTAACGCTGCACCTTGTAATCCCTGTTGTGTATCAAGCTTGTCGAAACCTTCGGACAAAATTCGGGAATCCAGTGAACGATCCCGAAGTCCAGTCACAGAGTGGCTTGTTCATTACGAAATCGGCTTCTGTCCTATACCGTTCAGAGCCTTGATACCCTGTCCCACCAGCCAATTTGATAGAATGATTATCTAAGTCTTTGAATCTTAATTTGATGTCCTTGAGATGTTTCTTTTTCAAGTCATTAGTTAACCACATCGTGGAACGCCGGTACTCACCTGAGGCAGTCTCGCAGCCACAACTTCGCCCGCTGTAAAGGTTGAATAGACATGGCAGATCATCTGGTTGGCGAAATAGGTGCTCTTGGGCGTGCACTAATCTTTCGAGGGTAAGCTAAGAGCGGTCGCCATTCTAAACAAACCGGAGTATTTAAAAGTTTTACGTCAATAACTCATGGTCTAGATCGGTTCTCTGCTGATTTAAACTCTCAGCCACAAGTAGTACGCTGAGGCCAGCAGAAGTCGGTCTTCGCCACGGGGTACGCCCCCTTGCATTAGAGCCCAGACCTAGTGAGTCTGACACACCCGACCATACCAACTAAGGAAATTCGTAACACCCTGTGGATCTATGCTGCAATCCTAATTTAGCAAGAGATGTAAATTACAGGGCATTATGAATCTTACGAGTGTCTACTGTGTTAAGGCTGCTTGTACTCAAGGCTTCCCCTTGGGTCCCTGTCCCTAAAGCACTGTACCTGCCTACAGTATGACTTTTGCTGTTGGTAAAGCTTATGGTTACCAATACTACTACTGCCTTGGGGACGTCGGACCGAGATCCGATCTTCCCGAGATGCGACTTTTAGTTTCTGTTATACGACACTAGCCAAGACTCTAGCCTTTTTAGTACCTTGATAGCTAACTTAAAATACGTAACTTCAAAGCCCATTGGGTCCCAGAGTTCCGGGAAAGAGAGCGTTTGTCCCTTCCCTAGTAAAAAACCTAAGATTTCAAGATTGAAGAAAACTGAGATAAAATATTTGCCAGTGGGTGGTCAGTTCTTTCTGCTGATTTAGCTCTCAGCGACAAGTCTTAACTGCAAATAATCCGCAGTAGGTAGATACATAAGGCCCCGGCCCTTTCGCTATTGTATTGCAGATCATTATCGCCAAAATGCATCTTTTATGGTTCTTGATACCGTGGGTCAGCTTGCTGGGTCAAGGGCTGGCCTCTGACATCTCAGAGTTTCTCTCTCAAGTCCCCGACTGCTCTGTAAGACACTGACATCACAAGCTCCAGGAGTAGTTTTAGATACTAACATTCTTGTTTACTAGAAGAGTTGTATCCAGGATTTGGTGGCAAATTCCACATGCGCAAGCGATCCTATCGATATAGCATGCCTCTGCGTTGCTCCTCAGCTTCAGACAACAGCAGCGCTCTGCATCAGACAGAGCTGTTTACCAAGAGATATATTATGTGAGTAAATCGCCTTTATAGGCTTGGGTACTGAATGCGCTGACCGAACTGTAGCTGTAACGAATTTGACTTCGGTAGCTTGCCACTACCCCATCCGGGATAAACATCTGCAATTCGACATTTTATCCTTTACCCTGATTGCCATAACTGGGATTGTAGTTGCCCTTAGGATATTCGAAAAGATATACTTCGAGAAGAAACTCCAAATAGACGATTGGCTTATTATGGTTTGTTTTGTAAGCCCTTTCTCATTACTGACACAAATTGTGCAAAGTATACAAATCTAATCATATTAAATAGCTTTCAGACCTGGCAAATACCTTTGTTTGCCACTATGGCTGTGAGTATAACTACTTTAACACTTTGCTTCTAACTAGCTTACTTACTTACTATCTAGTTGTTGCAAATGGCTTTGGTCAGGATGCTTGGCGGATAGGAGGTGACAGACTTACGGAATATCTTAAGGTTAGGAACATTTCTTATTATAAAGAAGTATGCCTACTGATGCTTGTTTCTAGTACGTCTATATCGCCCAAGCGACATATGGTACAGATGTCTACCTCACCAAAATATGCATCTTGCTTTTCTTTCTTCGTGTATTCGGGGTTGGTACAGCAAAGTATATTATATGGAGTACAATTGCTATCACAGCAACTTTTATGGCTGTATTCGATATTCTGACAGTTTTTCAATGCTGGCCAATCAGTTACTTTTGGACTCGTTGGGACCTGGAGCATGAAGGACACTGCATTGGAGTTGAACAGCTAGCCTGGACAATTAACGTGGTATCAATTGTCTTAGACTTTTGGATGCTCATAATCCCGATATTTCGACTAAGCCGCCTCCAAATGAAGTGGAAGAAAAAGGTAGCAGTTATACTAATGTTCTGTGGCGGTCTTTTGTAAGTTTTGTCTGCCTATTAACATCATACAATGCTAACTATTATGTATAGTATCAGCATTGTCAGTATAATTAGACTGCAATTCATGATTAGCTTTGGTGTATCTGAAAACCCAACATGTAGGTTCAATCATGACATGAACTATATGAACTTGTGACTAATGTTATTATAGGGGACTTCTTTAATACCGCTTATTGGTCTGTTGTTGAGGTCAACGTAGGAATATGGTGTGCCTGCCTGCCTGACATCCGACTTCTTCTTCTCAAGACGTTCACAAAGCTCCAAAGCAGCAACGGTTCAGCTCAAAATGCTTCAAACCACACGTCACCATTTCGTTCAAGGACAAGACGACATTCAGTACATGATTCACCGCTCGGGACTGGGTTTACGATGTATGAAAATGAGTCCGGGAATGAAGTACAAAATGAGGCGCTATCAAGTACAGTTGAGTTAGTAGAACTAGAGACACTGCAGAAAGTCCAAAGGATATAGTATCGTTTGATGGATTAGATACATAGTATCAATTTAATCCAATACTATAATTATCCAACGCTTGATATCTTGATTTAATATCTTTAATAAAGTCCGTTTTCAATCTTCTGTTACAATTGTTCAATGATGGGATGGTAGAACTAGGGGCATGGAAGATTCAAAAAAGGACATCCACTGATGTCACGGCGCACTTAACGTGTCAACGCGCTCCAAGCCATATCCAATAAAGCTTTATGAGTCATGATCGTATCCCAAAGCTGGATTTCCTTGTCTTTGAAAGCCCAGGCCACTTACTTTCAGCATCGAACTTAAATAGTCTCATGTCTTGAAGACTGAGTAAAACCCTGTAACAGAAACAGAGATCGAGGGGACTAGACAACCTGTCCTGGACCTTCGCGATATAAGCGAGAATGTCATAAAAGGCTCTTAAATCAGTCCATAGCGCGGCGATGTCCTTTGGTTGAAGGTTATGGATAAATTCGCACAGTCGCTTAGATCTATATAGCAGTGCACCTACAATTCCAGCAACACTCGCGGTCACAGAAAGCGGATCGGACATGGCAAACCCGTTTGCTTCGGGAGGAAATGTTGGAGTTTGGAGGGGATGACCTACTCACCATTTGTTATTTCTATTTTCAGCCGCGGATATGGATTACTGGATATTTATCTTACTAGAATAATATGCAATGCTACATGCAATTTCTCTTCTTCTCATTGGCTGTTGGTCATGACCGTCTCGCAGTCTGCCTTATTAGGCCGCATGATATGCGGCCTAGGAGCCTCGCTGAGAGTCTTGTTGGGTCTTTATGCATAAGCGACTGATTACAGGAATACCAGGATTTTGCGCACAGTCCCCTTCATTTCCTTCTCATCAAACTCGCACAACATCAACAGAATGGAAGTGACCGGCCTTGCCGTTGGTGTTGTCGGTCTCGCTGGTCTCTTCAGCGTCTGTTTGGACTCACTTTCTCGCTTTCAAACTTACCGCGAAGCAAACTCTGAAACCCATGTCGTGGATACGCGGTTCCGAGCAGCAAGAGCCCGATTTGAACTATGGGGAGTCAGCGTTGGCATCTCCAATGGGCGGCTACAGCCAAATCACCATCGTGGACTCGATAACAAAGAGACAGTGAATTTGATTGAGAATATCCTAGAAATCATAGAAAAGACGATATGCGACGAGTCAATTCTTCAAAGAAGTCGCACCGGACCCCGATTGCAGAGCGGGCAGTTTGGCGGCCTGTCGCAGTCAAGAGGCAAGCGATTAAAATGGGCACTCGGTGGTAAGGAGAGTCGCAATGAGCAAGTTGACATCTTCGAGAAGCTAGTGCAACAGCTTTATAACTTGATTCCGCGAGAAGACAAGAGCCAAGACCACTACGGACTGGAGAGCACAGCGTGGGTGGGGGATATCCGACAAATGCTAACCAAGATCGAGGAGGGGATCAAGTGTATGTCTTGTCACTCTATGGTATATGGTATTGTTCGGCTGACATAAGTAAGCTGAAATGCAGCACGGTGTATTTTCATGGCTCGGGAAGTCCGCTCCAAACGACAAATACGAAGATTCCTTGGCCAAGCGAGTAGACACAACATGCGAATGGATATTAGAAAGACCTGCATTCAAGTCGTGGCTTTCACCAGTGGACTCAGCCAAACCAAGCGTGCTGTGGATCAATGGACCTGCAGGATTCGGAAAGACCGTGTTGTGTGCTCATATCGTCCATCATCTAACCGAATCTCTGGATAAGGCCGTGGCCCATTTCTTTTTCACGTCTGATCATGAAAGCCGAGACGACCCATTCACCGCTCTGAGGTCATGGCAGCGACAAGTCGCCATTAAGAGTAACGACGCATTTGAGTGTATTCGTCGCGCCTGGGAGAATGACTCTTCTGATACAGCCTCTCGAAGAACTCTTGTTAACCTGTTCAAGCAAATCATCGCAGTAGTCCCGGGCTGCATATTCATCGCAGACGGATTGGATGAGTGCTCTCAGTTGGGTGAAGGAGAGGCATCAGTTGCTAGGTTCCTAAGAGACATCATGGGTGCGATGGCAGGCACCAACGTCAACGTCAGACTTCTGCTCATTAGTCGAGATGAGCCTGAAGTCAGAGAGGCTCTTATGGATTATGAAGAAGCTTTGTCAGAATACAAGGTCGGCACGGATGATGTTCAGGCCGATACAGCAGCCTTGTCCCAGTCCGTCGTCGATAGGAAGCTCTGTGGCAAAAGCAAGGATCTGCGGTTGGCCATCTCAAAGTCCATGACCGATAAGTGCCAAGGACAATTTCTGTGGATCAAGTTGCAGGAACAGTCTTTGCGAAACACAATGAGCAAGAAACGACTTTACGAAGTAGTGGCCAATACGCCTTCCGGTCTTGATCGCCTTTATGACCAAAACTGGAGTAGGATCATGAACATGTCGGATCAGGACCGAGACCGAGCCTTCGTTCTTCTACGGTGGACTGCATTCGCGCTCGGCCCTCTTTCTGTTTATACGGTGGTGGAAGCCGTGCTAATGGACCAGTTTGAAGAACTCAATCTTGACGACTATCCCGAGAGCGTAAATGACGAGTATGTCACACGCGAGATTCTAGGAATCTGTGGTCCTCTCGTGGAAGTCCATAATAACAAGCAGAGTCCCTTTGTTGGATGGCAGACCCTCCACATGCCGCATTTCTCTGTGCGCCAATACCTTATTGGACATCTACCAGCACCCATTTGGATGCAACCAAAAGACGTTATCAACATGGAACGTGAAAAGATTCATCATACAGCTATAGCAAGGGTCTGTGTTCAGTACCTGAGCTTGCCACAGATCTGGGAAGCGGGACATGACCCTAACTACGATCTATATCCGATTCCGAAAGGCTTATATATCTATGCCGCCTTCAATTGGACGCAGCACGCCAAGTTGGGCTTCATGGACCAATCGCTCAGAGATATTTCGAAAGAGCTTTTGAAAAGTAACAATATTTGTTTCAAGTCACTAGTGAACTACCTTGCGAAACACCATAGCTCAATTACGGCTTCCCAGACAATCTTTCAGCCACAGCTTCGCCCTTTTGACTACTTATGCTATGGAGGTTGGATAAAAATGGCAAATCTTCTTATTGACGATGTAGATGTCAACGAGATTGGTCCCCTCGGGCGCTCGCCGATCTTTTCGGCGTCCATCTCCGGCTCAGCGGAAACAGTGAAGATGCTTATTAGTCGCGGTGCCGACTTGAGCATAACAGACGTCCACGGAACTACATGCCTTCACGAGGCTGCCGGACGTGGATTTGAAGATATTGTTAGGCTTTTGGTGGAGTCTAAAGTCAACTTGTCGTCACCAAATCGTTTCGGCCGCACACCACTGCATGTTGCCGCAGCACGGGGTCACCTCAGATGTTACCAATATTTAATTGGGAAAGGAGCGGATTGCATGACCAGAGATACGGATGGCTTCAGTTCTGTACACCACGCATCTTTTTTCCCTGGCAATTCTGAAGTCTTGAGATATATACTTCAGCATGGGCCTGGCAGCCTAGCAACAGATCATGAGAATGGAGTCTACCCACCGCTAATGCATGTAGCTCACGTTGGCGATGTCGATATGGCCAAGGTTCTGTTTGAGTTTGGGGCCGTTTCTTCCTTATCGCTGCCTACCAGCCCGTATGGGGAATTGCCGCTTCAACCTGCAGTATATTTAGGTCATGTCGAACTAGTGGAGCTATTCTTAGAGCACGGTGCAGAAAGCACGCTCTCTATGCCGAATAGACATGGCGACACGCCGCTTCACCTTGCGTGCGTTGGGACAGGGCGGGATAAAATCATTAGTCTTCTTCTTCAACCAGGCGTCGAGACGTCGATACTGATGCAGAACAAACGAGGAGACACGCCGCTACACGTGGCGTCTGGGAAAGGCCACGCCAGTTATGCCAAGTTGATACTTCAATACTCTGTGCCACAGCACCAACACCTTCTGGAAATGCAGAACAAAAGGCTTGAGACGCCCTTGTTCCTCGCATCTTCGTTGGGCAATGTCACTGTCGTCCGCGAATTACTCAAGTTTGGGGCTCAGACAAACCTTTCAGTTTCCGATGAAAGACGGAGAACGCCTTTGCTCGTTGCGGCAGAGAAAGGGCATGTGGATGTCGTAAAGGCACTCCTTGCACATGGCGCAGAAAGTACTATTCACCTGTTCGACTGTGACAATAGTAGTCCATTATTGATGGCGTCAGTCCGGGGGTTCAGCGAGATTGTCAAGGAACTCCTCTCCTATGGAGCAGGAAAAACAATTACTGCTTCCGATGATGAAGGCGAGGCACCTTTACATGCCGCCGCGATTGGGGGCCACGTCGAAGTGTTGAAGCTCATTCTGGAAGTGCCCGGTGTCCCCGTGAATCAAAAGACTCCGCACGGATTCTCGCCTCTGTGCATTGCCTCAAGAAATGGATATCACAATATGGTAGAGTTACTGCTCTCCATAGCTTCAATCGATAAAGACAGCGAAAACTGGCTGGGATTGGGCCCCTTATTTGCGGCAGTGGCGAATGGACATTTGGAGGTCACGAAACTCCTACTCTCGAAAGGCTGTCATGTACAACCCCGGGTCAGCATTGGTCGAGATTTGCTCTGGTGGGCTCAGCGGTCGAATAAACCCGACCTGATACAGCTACTGAA
Organism: Fusarium chuoi; assembly: GCA_022627125.1. NCBI lineage: Eukaryota > Fungi > Ascomycota > Sordariomycetes > Hypocreales > Nectriaceae > Fusarium > Fusarium chuoi. The sequence continues at coordinate 2,048,618 of JAJALE010000837.1, read as the reverse complement.
ATCACAAGAAGCCCTCCGAGGTACCCCTAGTGGCTCTTGCAGTTCTCCGTCTGGCCCATTTACCCTCGTTGAGCCTTTACCTCGCTACGCGGAGACTATAGATTGCAAACCCGGTGTTTCCTGGTGTTATGTTTGTACCTTGAGTTTCCAGGATGGCCATGCGTTCCATTGTGTCGAGTGTGGCGATCTATTTAATTTTGTATGCTCAGAATGCTTTACTCGAGGATTTAAGCTATGTCAGAGATTGCATTTTCTGGTTCCATTGCTGTCTGATCATTCAAGTAGTTCGAGCAGTTCGAGCAGCTCAGATAGATCTGTAAAATATCTAGATTTATAGTTAACAACGTTGCTAGAGATGCAGAAACTCTACTAGTTGTCGGTCTAGCACAAGGCCCTTGGGGAAGCCAAATCCAGTTGTCAAGAGTAACAACCTAAACATTCTGCTCTACTATCAACAGATCTCCTAATTCGATACCCCCTTGTGGCGCTTTTCAAGTCATTCCACAACAGGAGATAGATGAAGATCCCCGAGCCCACAGGAAATGAGAAGCCGTGGTAAATAGCAATACCCAGCGTTGACACATACCAGGAAATTGACTCTCTCATGCCCTTATCAAAAAAGAACATGCCAATTCGCGAACCAAATACAACGAGTGCTGCAAGACTAAGAAGGTCTTAAGGACACTATAAAACGCCAGGCTCTAACGCTTTGGATTATTTCTATAAATAAATTAAATAGCGATATAGGTATAATATTATATTGTTAGTACACGTAAAAGAAAAGCTATAATAAGTGGCACTTGTTTCTCCAAGATTCGTTCCATTGATCTTTAGGTCCGTACAGGATATTGTCTCCGCGGGTACTTGGGAGCAGCTAGAGGATGCGTGCCAGAAATCAGGCTTGTCTTTCCAAAAGACATTTTTCAAAGCCACTCACTCGATTGCTGCCTTCGTTGTCCTGGTGGGAAACCCCATATATTCGGTTGAGGCCATGTCTGAGGCTGGGCCACTCGGTATGCTTTCTAAGGGTGCTAACGTCATAAACGTGGTTGCCACAGAGCGTCAAACCATCGGTGACCTTCTTGTCCCTCGATACCCATTGAAGAACGAAGTCGTCAAGATGATCTCCCATGTGACGACATGTCTCGGGATTTTGACTTCTATCGTATTCTCAAGTACGGTTCAGTCGAAGCTCAAGGCCAAGATGATCAACCGTTTAAGCGTGGCAAACCCTCGTGGTGTAGGGGCCATAGTTCACGTCATCCTTGTTGTTCCTCACTTGGCTGTTACTGGGTGGCATTCCTACGAACTTACGAAAGATAGCACTGGTGCAACTCTCACAGCCGCTATACTCGGTGAGGTTTCTTCCCTGGCCTCATGCGCGTCGAAGATCTCTTACGCTGTGGCTGTCAATGATGAGGATCCCGACAGTCGTCTTATTGCTGTTACGGCCAAGGCTGCATGTGATGATCTTTATTCGGGATTGCAGGTTGCAGAAAGCATTGCTGGCTTTTCTTGATTTTCTGTTAAGCTATGCCACTCTGTCAGGCTAACACTCAACACCACCATAATGCACCACCAAGCGAGATCCACTGGCCTCGGCAGTCCGAGTTTCGCCACCCAGGGCACTTTTGGTGTCGCTATGAATATTGTTCTTTCGTTTAGTGCCTATGTATTTCCGCATACCGAGACCCGCGATTCGTGCCAAACGCACATAGAGAAACTTGGTAGAAGAGGCACTTATAATTAATGCTTTGCACAGCAACGGCAAGATCCGACATAAGCAGTGGTGCTTCCGCATGTGTAAAATTGCAATGACTTGCCTCGCTTTATATAGAATTCTCTGCCACTGGAAATGACATGTAGATGAAATAACTCTATAATGACAGTGACTGTATATCTGTTCTCTCCTCATAATACTTATCACGTGAACAGCCACAGCGCTTATCGCTCATCCGTGCCGATATCCACCCAAAGTTGTTAGCTTTGTCGTTTCCTGAACCTTACCTCTAGGCTCCGAGCCTCTCCAACATCAACTTCGGCTTTCCCCTAACATCGACAATCCCATCATTTTTGAGAGACATCACTGCTGCTCAAGCTACACCCAGAAATGTCTACATATTCCGATATCACTGACGGGGGCGGTTTTGTTGACTCAGATGACGAATTTGAAGTCGAAGAAGTTTCCGAAAACCCCCAACGCTACCTAGAAGGGCTCTACTACCCTATTTGTATCGGCAAAACCTTGGCTGATCGGTATCGAATCGAACACAAGCTGGGCCATGGAGGCTTCTCAACCGTCTGGATGGCATATGATATGCTGGCGAAAAAAGATGTGGCGCTCAAGATTATGACGCCTGAAGAGTCAAATGAGCATGAATACAAGATGCAGACAGACATCGCCAGAAGCATTCAGCACAACTCTCATCTCATACTCTATGAGAACACATTCCTCCTCCGTGGATTAAGCCTTGATCACCGAGTTCTCGTCTTGCCTTTACAAGGTCCCAATCTTCGAGATCATCTCCGTCAGAAGCCAGTGGCGGTCCGGATGTCGGCTGCAAAGCAACTCCTACAGGCCATCAGCCGTCTACATGACAGTGAAATCGTCCATAGAGGTCAGCCAACGCATCACATCAAATCTCAATAGAGGTCATTCTAACTGACTCAATAGATCTGAGTAGCGCGAACGTTATGTGGAGCCTTCGGCCTATGAACAACAGCAGTGTCGCCGCAAAGTATGAACAAATTGGACGCCCCAAGAAGATTCGACTGGATCCCGACCGGTGGAAAGCGGGTGAACTAGTCATGCCGATGAAAGCCCAAGAGAGTATGATTGGAGACGATTTATCTCTCGGTGATTTCGGACTTGCAATCAAATCGGGTACCCTAGTCTCACAAAAACTACAATCACCTGCAATTTATTGCGCTCCGGAGAGAGTCCATGATCATGACCCGACCTTCGCCACCGATATGTGGAGCTATATGTGTATTTTGGCGGAGCTCTATATGGGCTATGCTCTTTTCTATGGATCCGGCAACTCGTCAATAGTATCTTGCATAGTTCATGCTTTAGGACCCCTCCCTACTTCGTGGAAGGGAACTTATAAGGCAGGTGGTGTAGATAACGATTGGTGGTACGATCAGGACCATGAGCTGGATCCTACGGCTTCACTCGAGGCTAAGGTAGCACGGCTACGACCAGACGTTGATGCAGTAGAGAGAGAGCTTGTGCTATCAGTGTTACGGAAGGGACTCTCGTATCAGCCCCAGGATCGGCTAACTGCGAGGGAGCTGCTGGAGGATGCTTCTTTCAAGGCACTTATGGAGACTTACAGAGTATAGAGCGCTACAGACTCGCCCTCCAGATAATAAAAGCGAATTTGTATAGTATATGTGCAAATATTCTCTATCCCGACTTGATATAGCTGGTTGATACTTTAGTGTTAGTCAGGAATAGGGCAACACTGCCTGAGCTACCTTATACATTTAATTGCCATTTCGTCATCGCCTTTTGGCGCTTTGATCCCTGACCTGACCACTCGTGTGACCAGTATACCGGTGTTTAGAACCAACAGTTTGGCGTTTACTTGTTTGGGTAACAACCTAGAGGTCCGCGAAAGGGTTAACAGTGTTTCAACCCAGTCGCCCAAGGCAGAGCATGAATTCACGATAGCCAATAGAACTTTGATTTCATTTAGATAAGACACTCTGGAATCATCTCCTCATCCTGCCATGGCGTGTTCCTGGCAAAGCACGTAACAGTCCACTAACGAAGCCGTTTTCCCATTAACCCCGACTTACTGGTCTACATATTTTAGGTACTAAGATTGTTAGCCATCCTTCTCCAGCATACAGGCGGGGCTAGCAATTAAGGTAACCGCTTAGGTATTGATAAGAAATACTTTGGCCCTTTTTGTTATTATGTCTGATACTGAGTTAACTGGCTCTCAAAGCCGAGTGCTCTATTTTTAGCTAGCCCCACTGCCAAAAGCCTCCTTGACTTAGAATTGATCTTGCTTTAAGACGCTGGAGACTAGTCTTACAAGCTATATCCACGAGATGTTATGTTTGTTTCAAGCCAAGAGACACTCTCGGCGTGACATTCTGGAAATAACGGTTGAGGAAGTTGACAGCGATGAAAACACGAGGCACTCTTGATTGGCGATCGTTACGTGTCTCAGAGCCCCTGCCACGCTAAACCCGGTGAGGACAGGGCTTTGCTCCTGCGCCAAACTTGGCAGGGTCAGCTACCGAAGATGGTCCAGGGTATGTTTTGATTGCTAACTCTTGCATGTATTCCAAGGAGGCTCGATTGATAGAAACCTGAGTAGCAGGTAGTTAGGTTGCAGCGTTTTCAGTATTGTGAAGCTTGCTTGAAAAAACAATTCTCCTATAGGCAAGAACTGTTTTTGTCGATTCCTGAACCTCAATTAGATTATAGAGCTTGATTTTAAAAATGGTGAATAAAATAGCATGAGAGGGAAGACACAAGATAACATTATCTCGAGTTTAGCATAAAGACGAAAGTAGAATTATTCTCTTACAGATACATTCTAAGAAGCCGGTATCTATTTGGTAAAGGTCTAAGCTGACACGGTATTTCTATAGCATCTTTATTATGTATATTGGGCATAATATCTATCTATGTCTAAAAGGAAATAAAAATTCCAACACGCCATAATCCACTGGGTATAACTCTCAAGCACCTAGATACAACAACCAGGCTCGCATGTCTTGCACCAACCTCCGAGCAACCTCGTGAATCTCTGGCAAATCCTGCCAAGATAACTCAATTGACAAATCTCCATCCTTCACCGAAACCATGCTGATCTGAATCGCCGGCCCAACTACATTCCCACTCAGCGAAAACCTCGCCCTCCCCACTGCAAAGACATCATCCTCAGTCTTGCCATCAATAACACCAAGATTCGTAACCTCCCACGATAAGTCACGAGGTCTCTTCTCCAGTGACTTGAGGTAGTCATGCCAGTCAGATACAACCTTCATCAATCCCACTACATTATCATTCACACCAGCGTCGAGGCGCTTCTCTATATCTTGGCGGATCTGTTGTGCTGCTTTCCAGATCGTGGGCTCTAGGTCGCCGATGGGCTGGGCAGGCCAGTTGTTGATTCGTGCTTGGGCTCTCATGTCGCTGACGATTTCGTGGTCGAATAGGTGCGAGAGGGATGCAGTGCAGTTCTGAATGCTATTGTCGAGGTCAATGGATGCGTACTTTGACCGTCGAAGCTCTTTTCGTAAGAACTTTCGATGATTTATTGCTGTTGCGACTTGAAAGGCGTCGGTGTTGCCCTCATTGATGTCAACGGCTAGACAGGCTAGGACGATTCCGTGAATAAGGCCTGTAAGTGTAGTATCGTTCTCTCGGCATTGGCTCAGAAGCTTCTTCAAGGTAATGGCGTCAATATCTATGGCCTTGAAGCGCGTGATGTAAGGATCAGTCTGGATAGGTGCCCACCGAGCTTTCGACTCTGCTGAGTGGAAGCAAGATGGACAAAGACCATGCCAAATCTCGGAGCAAGCATACCCCAAGCTCAAGTTATGCTTTGCCAGTTTCTCTTGTGGTTGGGGAAAGCTATCCTTGCATATAGAAGTCGTTATGGCTCGAGATCCGTTTCGGAGTAGTGATGAAGAAATTGGGTAGTTGAGGCTCTGGAGTAATGCTTGATGAAAGACCTTGGCGCCCATACCATCGTGGTTAGCATGGTTCCAGACATACATCACATCCACAAAGTTATCTGTCTTGGTCCGCATGAGACATATTCTCCACCCCGGCCTCGTCTCGATACTCTCAAACTTGGCGTCGAGCTGATATCCCAGATTCGCTTCAAACGCCCTGTCATACTCCTTCAAATCCGGTCGGACATCCCAAGATACATGGTCTGCGAGGTCGAGCGACGGGAGTGACACCCAAGCGGGCTTTTTCGTACTCTCGCCGACAAGACCGACTTGCAGGAGTGGAAACTGAAGCACCGTTTGGGCGATGGCTTGGTCGAAGCGCCGGAAGACTCTGCCTTGGTTATCGAAGCCGTGGAGGGAGGGGGGGAGGGTGTAGCGGCATGTGAGGACTGTACTGCAGTAGTAGTCGAGGTTGTGCAGCGCTGATTCGCACAGCTCGCTAGGGTTATCAGCGCGGGTACTAGCACGGTATTTCCGGGATACTCACATCTGGCCGAGACGCCGAATGAAAGACTTGGGGTTTGGACTCGATGACATTTTCTTTACTTGTTTGTAAACTAATTGTTTTGGATCTGCACCTTGGAACTAAGCTTGTCAAAACTCTTTTATACCGAAAAAGCCGTCAATTTAGTGTATGCTCCAAGCCTCAATATGATACTATTCCCAACGCCCTCGGCCCGCGGACTCGAAATTCGTCACCATCTCGCGTCTAGCCGGAGCTCGCTCTCGCTTGTCAATCACGTTTACCCCTGCCAACTCCCCCCAGCATCATTACGCAATATCCACACTGCGCCCTATGCCCATTTCTGCTTTATGTACTTATCTTAGTGGGCCCCCGCTGACTCGGCAGTTAGTCTAACTTTTGTGCTCGACGTCGCCCTGACCGACGCTGCTACTTATTTCCCTCTCTGAAACAGGGTAGCAAAAAGCTTACACTGCCCCGAGCATCCGGGGTTAATTGGTGAAAATGATAGACAAGTTCTTCCGGAGAAGCCACTAGCGTTTTGGGTGCCGGGGCTATTCAAAAGGTTGACGGGGCCTGTCCCGATCGTGAAAATGTCTGAATCGACTTACCTTAGACTTTCTGAATCTACTTTATCGTCTTTTTAATCATACGATCTCCTCGCTTGGGAATAATCGCGTGTTTGTTACTTTTTCGTTTCAACGCGCAGACAACCCGATCCAGTTGACGCGTCGGCCATGAATAGCACGCAGAGGACAGCTTACGTGGTACAGTTTCTACAACATGAGGTGTCGAAGCTTCATTCGCGAGAAACATGCTGGCATCAATCTGGCGTCGGCGGTCTCCTAGCGCTGCTTCGTGCGAATCTCTCAGAGTCGAAATCGTGGAATAGCAGTTTTGTCTCTGGGGGGCCGTATACGTTCAACGCGACGGGGAATTTATTCACCGTGGACCTTGCGACAAAGCATTTCGATGTCAATACTGTTGATCAAGATACATTCATCACGCTGACTTATGTTCATGGTACGTTCTACCCTCATGACGGTGTACTCTATTGACGATTACAGCGCTATGCCTGATCGTTGCATTCTTCCTGGTGTATCCCATTATTCTCCTTATGGAGTCAAGTACAGTGCTATGTGACCTGATCAATAAACCTGTCGCCAAGCATACTGTTCGAAAATGGGAGTCTGTACTCCGAGCATTTGTGTTTACGCCTCTCGTCATCGCTGGGTTAGTGGCGGGAATCATCGCAATGGGCTCATCAGATCATTTCAGAACTGAACACGGGGTATGATCATTGATTCCAAACGAGCCTGACGAACACCTAGCTAACGCGTCAACCAGGTCATTGGGCTTGTTACAGTAGTGTTTGCTGGCTTCGCGTCGCTACTGTACTTTTTCGACTTCTTCTTTGGATCAAGATTGGCTCGAACAGTCATGGGAATGCGGTGGCGTCAAAACCTCAAGTATTTTGACATGTTTGTCTGCCAAGTCATCCTCATGCTCTCTGGCTTCGTCCTAACCGATGGCTTCGACGACCTTTCCGTCATGGGCCTCTGCTACATCCAGATCTCCCTCGCATGGGCAGTATCTATCGGTATGATAGCAGCGTTTGTCTGGAACAGCGCCATGGTCTTGATGACGGCGCAATGGTTCCTCGTCCGTCGAGCACGACCTGGCGCCGGCGGAGCCATCACCAACGCCAACAACAGAATGTGGCGGCTCGTGCGCTTCCGCCGCCGCCGTCGTCAACCGTCGCCAGAGCCTACGCAGTCATACGAAATGGGCTCGTCATCAGAAACGTCTGAAACTTGCGGTCGGGGAATGGACTGAAGCTGGGGGCTGTGCTGGGATACTTATGGACGCCAAGCGTTCCAGGATAGATAGAGTTTTTGACATTTTCAGTTTAGTTCAATGATGAGCTTTTTTAACGATGTTTTTCGCTCCGGGCATCAAGGACGCCGTGAACAACCCTTCTCGTATGATAATTTCCCCCAGCGGAGCCCTTGGTCTCCGGGGCAGTCACTGTAAAAACAAACGCAAGGCTGAGATACAGGCCTGGCCCAGACTCTGCTGCCAAGTTCCTGACGGGGGAAGCCAAACTCAAACCACGGAGACTGTTTTTCGGATAAGCTTGACATAATTGATTGTGTCTGATTCGTCCAACTCAAAATTTGACCGCTTATTTTTAGGCTATCGGGCGCCCGCGGGGGGCCGACAAGGGTGCCCGCGGAGCATATTTATGGGGGGCTTCTATAAGGCTGTGTGCCGGTATCCGGGCCCCGCGGGCGTTTGGAGTGTTGGCGCGGGCGGAGTAGTCAGCGGCAGTTGATGATCGTCAGTGCGGAGTTACAGCCGGGTACTATCACCAAAGTAAGGGTAATGAGATCAATGCGTTGCCTGGGAGAGGGATGCGTAAATGGCTTGCTCAGCCTCATGATCATTTGACTATAACATGTCGTGAAGAATGCTACGTTGGAGTAGTAATTCCATCGACATCAACACCAAAACAATTCATAGCAAGCATCTACTTTTAAACAGCAAGCGATTTGATCTTTTACGATATATTGCAACTATCTACAAACTCAAAAAGACAACTCAATCTGCACCTCCGAACCCAAAATGGCAGTAAAGCAAGATTCGAAAAAGCACGATGAGAAGCGCAAGGGACAAATCCCTGGGCCGAAGGGTACATCTCACCTTGAACACCAATGCCATTCATCACATGCTAATCATCGCAGGCCTTCCGGTCATCGGTAGCCTTCTTGACATCGACCTCACAAACTCCCTACAATCGGTAATTAACATGGCTAAAGATTATCGTACGTCACCGGCCGCTGCTTGTTATTCCCGACCGCCGCTGACAGTACAATTGCAGCAAATCTATTCTCGCTAAATGTCGGAGGAAACACAGAGATCATGATCTGCAGCCGCGAGCTCTTGGACGAATGATCTGACGAGTCACGGTTCCACAAACTTGTTGTTGGTGGTGTTGAGAAGCTACGGCCTCTGGCTGGCGATGGCCTCTTCTCGGCGCAGCATAATAACCAGGAATGGGCTATTGCACATCGAATCCTCATGCCGCTGTTCGGGCCTCTAACGATCAGAGAGATGTTTCCAGACATGCGAGAAATCTCAGAACAACTCTGTCTAAAATGGTAAGGTTGTTCCTACTCGATGGAAGTCATGGTGCTGACCTTTACAGGGCGCGAGCAGGTTCCTCAGCTACCATCGACGTCGGAAACGACTTCACACGACTAACACTCGACACCATCGCGCTATGCACAATGGGCTTTCGCTTCAATAGCTTCTACAGCAACGACAAGATGCATCCCTTCGTAGAGAGCATGGTCGCAGCTCTCATCGACGCCGAAAAGCAATCCTTCTTTCCCGACGTGGTACAGTCATTCCGACTAAGGGCCCAATCCCATTTCAAGAAGCATGCTGCTGTGATGAAGACTACATGCCAGGACATCCTCGATCAGCGACGCAAGAATCCTGTAGAGGGTAAAGATCTTCTCAATGCTATGATGAGTGGCAAGGATCCCAAGACGGGAATGGGCATGAGTGATGGGAATATCGTCGACAACCTCATCACTTTCCTCATCGCGGGCCATGAGACTACCTCTGGTCTCTTATCGTTCGTATTTTACTACCTCCTCGAGAACCCCGAGAAGCTACAGAAGGCTCGCGAGGAGGTCGACGAGGTATTGGGCGATGAGAACATCACAGCCGATCATCTCTCCAAGATGCCCTACATCAACATGATCTTCCGCGAGACTCTTCGTCTCATGCCCACCGCACCAGGGTTCTATGTCACACCCTTCAAAGACGAAGTAATCGGCGGCCAATACAACGTCTCCGCAGGCGATCCCCTGTTCCTCTTCCTCCACATGATCCACCGCGATCCTGAAGTCTGGGGCCCTGATGCCGAGGAGTTCAGGCCTGAGAGGATGGCAGACGAGCACTTTAACAAACTCCCTAAGAACGCTTGGAAGCCTTTCGGGAATGGTATGAGAGGCTGTATCGGTCGAGAATTTGCATGGCAGGAAGCTCAAATCGTGAGTACCACTTGTCATTTATGCATCACTAGCTAATATTCTTTTCAAGGTTACGATAATGCTCCTCCAGAACTTTGACATGGTCAAGGCCGATCCCAACTACAAGCTCAAGATTAAGCAGTCACTCACCATCAAACCCGATGGTTTCAACATGAAGGTCAAGCTCCGAGAGGGACGTGACTTGACCAATCTCTTCAAGAACCCCAGTCTCGCAAGTTCCAAGCAGCCCAGTCTCTCGAGCCGAAAGAACCCCAACATCTCACAAAAGGACCTAAAGCCCATTTCCATCTTTTACGGGTCCAACACTGGAACTTGTGAGGCTTTGGCGGAGCGGCTGTCGGCTGATTGTGCGACATTCGGATTCATGCCTTCTAAGCCTCTGCCGCTCGATGACGCTACGAAGAATCTGTCCAAGGATGGACCGAATATCATCTTGGCGGCTTCGTATGATGGAAAGCCTTCTGATAATGCCACCGAGTTCACTAAGTGGGCTGAGGCGCTGCAGCCTGGTGAGTTGGAGGGCACTCAGTTTGCTGTTTTTGGTTGCGGTAAGTCTTTCGTCTCTCCATATCTCACCTCCATCTGACGCTTCTTAGGCCACAAGGACTGGGTATCGACCTTGTATCGCATCCCCAAGGTCCTCGACAAGTGCTTAGCAGACGCTGGTGCCGATCGCCTCGTCGATATTGGTCTCACCGACGCTAGCACCGGCCGTTTATACCCCGACTTCGACGACTGGGCACACAGCAAACTCTTCCCTGAACTCGCCAGCCGCCACGGCATCACACTCGACCACGAGCCTGACTCTCTCGAACTCAGCGTCACTATCAACCAGTCCCAGCGGAACGATATCGAAGGCAACTTCAAGAGGGCCGAGGTCGTGGAGAACACTCTTCTCACCAGTCCTGGTGTTCCTCGAAAGTACAGTCTACTGCTCAAGTTACCGAAGGATATGGCGTACACTCCTGGTGATCATGTCTTAGTTCTTCCTAAGAACCCGACTCAGCTTGTTGATCGCGTCATGACTTGTTTTGGTGTAGATGATGATACTGTCTTGACTGTGTCGTCGCAACGACCGACTTTCCTTCCCACTGGTACTCCCATCCTTGCTTCGAACCTCTTCAGCACACTTGTTGAACTGTCCCAGACAGTCAGCCGCACCAGCCTCAAGAGACTGGTTGACTTTGCAGGCAATGATGAGACCAAGGCTGAAATCCAAAGTCTCGCTGGTGATAGGTACGACGCCGAGATTGACCAACAACGCATGTCCATCCTCGATGTCCTCCGCAAGTACCCCTCCATCAACATGCCTCTCTCAACCTTCCTCTCCATGCTTCCCCAGATGCGTCCTCGCACATACTCCTTCGCCTCAACACCAGAGTGGAAGCCCGGCCACGGCTCACTTCTCTTCTCCGTCGTTGAAGCCACTGAAGCCACTGAAGCCAGTGGATCATCACTTGCACGCCCAGGTGGTTTGGCTACCAACTACATGGCCCAGCTTCGTCCCGGTGACTCTGTTCTTGTTGAGCCCCGACCTTGCAGAGTTGAGCTGCGCACTGCCATGACCGCTGAGCTCAACGTTCCTGTCGTCATGATCGCTGTGGGCGCCGGCCTCGCTCCCTTTTTGGGATTCATGCAGAAGCGATACCTACAGGCTCAGAACTCAGGCCACTTGTCCAACTCCCCCTGCACACTCTTCTTTGGATGCCGTGGTGCTAAGATGGATGACATCCGCCGCGATACGCTAGATGAGTACTCCCGCGCAGGTGTTGTATCAATCCATCGTGCTTTCAGTCGAGATTGGGACTCGCCGTACAAGTATGTTCAACACTTGGTAGCTAAGCATGCTGATACCTTGGCGCGACTTTGGGGACAGGGTGCTATCGTAATGATTTGCAGTGGTAAGAAGGTATCTGATGATGTGTTTGATGTTTTGGGTCCTATCCTTCATAGTGAGGATAGAAGGTTGAATACAACCAGGGCGAGTGACTGGAAGACTTGGAGGGATGTTGTTAGCAAAGAGCGGTTGATCTTGGAGGTGTTTGGCTAGGTTGGCTTGGTGAAAAGTGTCTTTGTTGTATAGCATAGCATTGCGGGTTTCTTTATTGTACTGTGTAGATCAGGATAGACTTCATTTAACAACACTTGATTGTGCACGCCATCTCTTCTCCTTCTGTGAGACCATTCTTTGGCGCGTTTCATACCATTCTCTCTTTTTATGGAAGTAGTTTGGCCGTTTTGCTTAAGTAGCAGTAGTTCAAATAATATTTCCCATTGGTGACAACCATCTACTATTAGACCCTAAAGTAAACTGCTTAACCCGCCACAACACCCAACTGCATTCGTCTCTGTTTTACAAGATGTATCTAAAGTTCTTGTTCTGCATATCAGTCTCATCCACCTGAAGAAGTGTCCCATCCTCAGTGAGGTCGACCTGTCGAGACTCCTCGGGATCTCTCTTAACGCCCTGCTCATTATCGCGACGGCGGTTCTCCCAGGTAAGGTAGAAATAAATGCCCACCACAAGAGCAATGGTGATGGCATAGCAGACCATGATTGTAGTGTAGGCAGTCTGTAACGGTTAGCGATGTCTCATAGTGAATAGTAGTGTTACTCACATGGTAGCCGGGTGCCTCGGTGCTTATAAAGAACTGAGGCCCACTGAGGTTTCCAGCACAATATCCCAGGAATATCATGGCCATAACAGTGGACTTCTTTGTGAAGCCAGCGATGTTACTAGCAGACAGTGACAGCATGAGAGGGAATGCTGGTGCTACGGCCATGATGAGCCAGAAGCCTGCCAGTCGGGAGAGTTTCTCAGCCGTAGGTAGGAGCTTGATCATCAGAATACCAGCGATGGCCATCAGGTACGTCAGAACAAGAGCAATGTGTCGGGACTTGCGGACATATGTCGTGAAAACAGCGACGAGAATGACGGTTGTAAGCTGGAAGGCTGATGCAGGCAGACCCATGAGGATAGTCTGCTTCTCATCGTAACCGAAGCTCTTGATGACAATTGTGCTGAACTATCATCGTTTCAGTTCACAGCCTCGACAAGATAAAAGAAGAAAACTTACGCTGGTGGTTCCGCCATTGGGAATGCAAATAATGAAAGAGAAGAAAAAGAACCACCAAGCCTTGACGTCCTTCATAGTCTCAATAAACTGCCCACGATCCCACTTCTTAGTCTGAGTAGTTCTCTGGAACTTCTTTGGTCGAAGAGCAGCAAACTCTCGCTCAGAAGTTGACAGAAACCCAGCGGTCGCAGGAGAATCAGGCAGGAAGAAGAATGTCAAGACAGACCAAGCAATGGTGATGAGGCCAAAGATGAGGAAGAGCATCTAATCAAGTCAGCAGAGTATCTAGTCATCGCAAGAGTAACTCACCTTCCACTGCTCAATAGGCCCATGGTAGCTCAGAATCCCATACGCAATCATAGCACCAACCATGCTCGCCGAAGCATTTCCCGCAAACCAGAACGAATGGCGTGATACATGCTCATGAGGCGTATACCACATTCCCGTGATGAGTGAGAACCCGGGACTGATCGCACTCTCAAACACACCGAGAAAGAAGCGAAGAACCATAAGACTAGCGTAATTATTCGCGACGGCGTGAAGAGTGAGGATAACGCCCCAGATAAACATGAGAACGCTCAGATATTTGCCAAGGGGGAATTTGACGAAGCCAAGGGAAATGGGGTATGAGGCGACGAGGTAGCCTATGTAGAAGATACTCGATGCCCAGCTGAATTGTTGGCCGACGAGTTGCTTTGCTTGTTAGTGGGTGTTTTTCTTCAGCGTGGTGAGTACATACCAGATCCTCTCTTAGGCCAAGAATAGCGCTATACGCCAAACTCGTCTCTGTATAAAGTCAGTACCCAGATATAAATTGCCACAATAAACGTACTATCCAAATACTGCAATCCATAGCTGACGATAAGCAACGGCATAAGTCTACGAAATTAGCTCTGAACACCCGTCACGTCTGGTAGCACGTACCTCATATCAATCTTCCGCACAAGCTTCTTCTCCTCCTCCAGCGACAACGTATCAACCGTCCCGTTCGCATCAACATCCATCTCATACGAAGGCGCCGACTCTTTCATTTCTTTGCCCTCCATGATTTAAATTGCGATGTTGCAGGAGTGAGAAAAAAAAGAAGGTTGAAACTCAAAGCGTTGGTGGTTTTGAGTCAGTGTCTGGGCGCAAGGGCCCAGTTATATTACTCTGCTCCTTATCACACCAGCGCTAGCCTTGTTCTCCTTATCAAACTCGGCTCCAAAATCTGGGGTCCCTTGTCTACTACCCCAGATTTGTGGCGTGAGCTGTGAGTGGTCGGTTTAATCGACGAGATAAGCCCACGCTATTTATCAAGGAGATAGTCAAGATGGAGGGTTGAACTTATCAATTCATGGTCTGCTTGCTAACTAACTCGCGAACCGTCTCCATCGATATTCCCTTAGCCGACAGTGTCTTAGCCGACGTGACAAGATTGTAGACGCCCTTGATAACGGGGTCTGAAATACTCGCCGAGATCCAATCTTGGTATACAGGGTCATGTGTTTCGATTCCTCCGATTAAGAGAGCCCATTGGAAGCGCTCTAGGAGCTGCACTGGTCCGACGGGGATGGTGTGGTATGCTGCTGAGACTAGTTCTTGAAGTGCGCGCTCGATATCAGCTGGGACTGGTGTTTCGCCGAAGAACGTGTCGCGGCTCCGATACAGGTAGATCTCGAGGGCGTGGAAGATAGTCACAGCTACGAGGGCCATTAGTGGTGGTTTAGTAGACTGTTGGGCGCAGTCTCTTGACAAGGTGAAGAGAAAGTTCTGCTCCTGTACGATGTCAGTACACGGTGGTCTCATGAGTCATAGATCACTATGAGCTTACCTCTCGTATCTTGTCCAGTTTGGTCCTAATCTCCATCCACTTCCCAAGTACAGCCAGTTCATTGCTCTGGCTATACACGTTTATCTCGTATTGTATCGTAATTAAGCTGAAGTAGACATCCAGAATCCTTCTCTGACTCGTCTCCGGCAGACTCTCAGACCGAAACCACGTCTCCGTCTGTTCTGGCAATATCGGCATGCGTGACAAAAGCCATATTCGCTGCCTCGTCTCATGCTTCTGGCTAACATAACCCGCAAAGGCAGAACCGCAGCCAAAGAAACCACAGAATACATCGCGATCATAGATATACGTCAAGATGCGCGATAGCGTAACAGGTTCCGACGTCCCCGTACTCCCACTAGAATTGGCACAAACCTCATCTAGCGAAAACGTCGTAACATATGCAAGAATCGAGTTACTCAACTCTCGTAATCTCTCCACCTCCAGAGGATCTCTTCTCATCCAGAACATATAGAGGTACAGAAACGACAACATCATCGCGACGTGGTTCGTTGGCGATAATGTCACGAGCGCCTGGCTTAAAAGCTGCGACCCGTTCTGGAAATGCAAATACGACTCCAACGGCGGTCTATGGCTGAAACCATGATGGATGGCTAGTTCGCTGTGTGAAAAGGCTAGAAGGAAATGCAACGCCATGGGGTTTTGGACTGCAAAGTTGAGGAAGATGGAGTGTGCTGATAGAGCGGCTTTGCGGGTTGACTTCATGGGTGCGAGGACGGTGGAGTGGAACGTCATGGCTTGGACGTCGTCGCTCCCGATTGAAGGGGCGGGCTCGGTTGGGTTTGTGAAGGAGAATGAGGGGAAGAGGGAGAGGAGATCGAAGGATGGTGTTGGGTATAGAATGAGCTGTGATGAGTCGTGGGGATATTGAGGGAGGGCGATGGGGCTGATCATGTCTTCTGGCGGTATGTCTGGGAAGGTCGCTGGTGATGCAGACACCGCTTCATTCTCCACGGGTAGAACATCAAACGGCATATCAGCCGGCAATCCCTCAGACAACTGCAAGTCTCCAGACGGCGTCAAAGCAGGCGGCGTGACACTCTGCGAGCCTTCACTCTGCGCATCACCAGTCTTGGGCACAATAGTAGGCGGCGTCCACCTCTCCCTCTGTTTAATCGGCCCCAAGCCTCTCCTCCTCTCCGCCAGCGGCTGCATCTGCGTCGCCCATCGACACTCAAGCTTGAGCCTCACGCAGCGATTGCACTGCGGCCTCGTCTCGTCGCATTTGACCTTTTTGGTCAGACACGTCAAGCAGCCTAGACTGGGTCAATGGGGGACCGGTTCCGGTTTTTCCGGGGAAGCAGGGACTCACCGTTTTTAGAGCGGCCGCGTTCTACGCGTTTGCGCTTCGGGGGCTGAGGTTGGTGGGAGGAGGAGGAACTGGATGCATTCTCCATGTGACCTTACTTGGCTTGACTGGGGGGGGAGACCGGATGAGAAGGTCCTTATCGAATGAGTGGAAAGGTATTTGATGGCATTAGTTAATCGATCGGTTGCTTTGGCCCTTTCTTTTTCGGTCGTTGATCTGAAGGGACGCGACGCCCGGAATCGGCCCCGCCTCTTGCAGCTGATATGCCGTCGATTAAACTGGCCAATCACTAACACCTCGCATTTGAGACTGTGATACGACGAGATATGAGTGCAACAACGAACAATTTATTGAGTCTCTCTCATTCCCTTCTTATCTCGTACTCTGCTGTTCCCTCTTCCCTATCTCCAAATTAATTCTTATCGTTGAAATGGGCAATTCCATCTCTTACACCACTTCAGACTGTCTCGTCAACCTCCCAGACTCTAGATCTCTCAAAGGTCTTCAGTTCGATTCCAAGTCCCGTCGCTTCGCAGGCGTTCCCTACGCTCAACCTCCCGTCGGAAATCTACGATGGCGAAAACCTCAACCTTTTCCAAAAACACATTTATACGAATCTTTACATGGTTTGCCTTTTGATGCAACACATTTTGGACCTGTCTGCCCCCAGGCAAATTACTCCAAGAACGTTAGCGAGCATATCCCCAAACATGCATACAGCGAGGACTGTCTAAGACTCAACATCTGGACGCCTGTGCCTGATCCGAACGAACCAAATAAGAAATGGCCTGTTATGATCTGGTTCCATGGCGGTTGGTTCCAGGTTGGAGATCCAAGTCAGGAAGAGAGTATGGATCCTACTGAGCTTATATCAACTGGCGGGTTACAAGCTGTGTTTGTAGCCGTTGGTTATAGACTCAACGTCTTTGGCTTCCTTGCGGGTCAGTCTCTTTTAGAAGAGTCTAACGGAGAAGCTGTAGGGAACTATGGTCTTTGGGATCAGCGTCTCGCCATGGACTGGGTATACGAGAACATCGCTGCATTTGGAGGAGACCCTAATAACATCATCCTGGCGGGACGAAGTGCTGGAGCTTACTCTGTTCTTGCACAGGCACTCTATGACTTCCGAGGCAAAGACTTGCATGGTCGTTTCACAAGAATGATCATGTACTCCAATGCTATTCCCACACAGCCCAAGACTGTTCAAGACTGCGAGGAGCAGTTCGATGAACTCTGCGAGTACTTCGGTATACCCATAGACATCAGTGGCGCAGAGAGGCTACGTGGTCTGAGAAGTATCAGTGCTGATGATCTATCTTCTGCTATCATGGATCTTAAGAACCATACGTTTCGTCCCGTCACAGACGACCTGTTCATTCACTCTGGCATCTTTGACTACTATCGCGATGGGTCATTTGCCCGCGAGTTCAAAAAACGCGGGCTCAAGCTCTACATAGGAGAAGTTCTTGACGAAGATACCCTCTACGCCGTCACAAACCCTCCTGATCCCAACATCTCTTCTCTCGAGATGCAAATATCCAATTACTACCCTCCTCTCGTGACAGATCGTCTCCTCAAGCATTATACCCTTCCGCAAACAAAAGATAAGAAAGCATGGCAGCAGATCTTTGGGCGTATCATTGCCGATGGCCAAGTCAGAGCTCCATCACGATACCTCGTTGATAATCTGGTGCGCAATGGTGTTGACATCAAAAGTGTTTGGAGATATCTCATCGCATATCGCTTGTCGTTCATAACGAATGACGTTGCTCCAGCCTCGTTTGGCGTGAGCCATGCTATGGACAGGCCTATATGGAAGTATGTCATGAGCCTTTATCCAGATCACCATATTGCAGATTTGCTAAAATATTACAGCTACTCTATTACTCACGGACCGACGCCTGCCGAGAGGGAACTTATGGATGCGTGGATAAGGGATCTTAAGGCCTTTGTTCATGATGAAGAGGGATACACATACGGCACCGAACTTACTACAGAGTACAAGGTTATGCAACCACGGGGAACTATTGCCATTGAACAAGATGGACGATGGGAAGAGCTTCTACAGGTTATGGATATCTTTAGCGCATGATGGTTACACCTTGGTGATATGTTACTTCAATAGCCTTTCTGGTAAATTAGACAGACACTCGCAAAAATGGAGCTGTACCTGGCTGTTCCCCGCCCAGTATGGCGCCTTGGTCTCAGTCTGGGCAGTGAGATGAAGCCAGCCGACGTGCACAGCAAGGATTTATGTGCAGCTCAAGCCAATGGACGATGTCTCTTCTTGATCATCTGGCCAACTGTCTACAGCGTACGGCACCCAATCACCCCGTTGCTAGCCTGGTACCATCCCCAGGTTTCGGACATGGAGCCGAAGTAGAGGGGAAAACAAAAGTCTTTACCCTTGCGGCGTAAGACCAATGGTTCGGAGCCACGAGGAGAGGCACCCAATAAGAACTAGCCAAAGCCGGGTCTAGGGGAAGCACTCCGGCTTTCATAAATTCCAATTGGAGATGTGAATCCCTATATTCCCCCGCACTACCCCAGGTTATCACTCTCATCTCAAATGAGAAATGCAGACTGCAGGTCCTTTTTGTTACCATTAATCAACCGCTCAACTCATGACTATTATCACTGCAGTCTACAGCTGCGTTGGCATGTGGACATCCCGCTTCGGTCCAAGGGACTCCACTTTACCGCACCATTTCCAGGACATCTAACTACATTTCTGCATCTTCGGGATAGTATTATGTCACTATGCCGATAGAGCATTGGAGTTTAGAGGACTCTTTTAGCCGGAGGAGGAATTTCAACCAATACATAGACTGGTTCGATCAAGGGTAAAGTGATGTAGGACGAAATGAACTTGGCATCTTCGGTGCTCAATAGACCGAAGAAGCAGGCCATACAGGTCTACTATAATTCTATAAAAGGTCCAGTAATATCTGATTCCCTTAACTACTCCCAACACAATAGTGCCAGTTCCTTTACAGCCCTTTACCTTTACACTCAATCTCCAATACCTTTGTCAACGCATACCAACAATGAAAACTTCCGTGGCATTTGCTTCTGTTACAGCCTTGTCCTGTACCTTTGCTACCGCCGCTCCGCCTTCCAACTACCTCAATTGGAAGACGTTTAAAGCTAATGGAGTCAACCTCGGTGGCTGGCTGCATCAGGAAGCCGTAATCGATCCCAAGTGGTGGAACCAGTACGCGCCTGGTACACCTGATGAGTGGGATTTTTGTGCAAAGCTCAAATCGCGATGCGGTCCCGTTCTAGAGCAGCGATACGCCTCTTACATCACGAAAAAAGATATCGATACTATGGCTGCAGCTGGGATCAACGTCATCCGGGTGCCGACTGGATATAATGCTTGGGTTACTGTTCCAGGATCCCAGCTTTACAGTGGCAATCAAGCTCGCTTTCTGAGAACTGTATCTGACTATGCTATTAAGAAGCATGGCATCCACGTCATCCTCGACATTCACTCGCTCCCTGGAGGTCTGAACGGCATGGGGCTGGGTGAAAAGGAAGGGAATTATGGCTGGTTCCAGAACCAGACCGCTCTTGAGTATTCTTACAAGGCGGTCGACGCTGCCATCAAATTCATCCAAGAATCCGATGTTCCCCAAGGGTTTACCCTGGCCCCCATCAACGAGCCGGTTGACAATCGAGATATTACAAAGTTTGGCACGCCAGAAGCATTAAGTGATCAAGGGGCTGCTTGGGTTCTTCAGTACCTCCAAGGCGTCATTTCGCGCGTTAAGAAGGCCAACCCCAAGATACCCATCATGCTTCAGGGTGGCTTTCGACCCGTCGACTACTGGGCCAAGTACTTCGTTGCCAGCACTAATCTTGTCTTTGATGCCCACAACTACTACTTCGCTGGCCGCCCGACTACGTCACAAAATCTTGCTGAGTTTATCTGCAGTGATGCCAAAAGTATCGCTAGTACTGCCTCAACAAAGTTTCCCGTTTTTGTCGGCGAGTGGTCCATCCAGGCTGCCACCAACAACACGTTTGCTAGTCGGACGCGGAATCTTAACACTGGCCTCAAGGCTTGGGCTGCCTATACTCAAGGAAGCGCCTACTGGACTTGGAAGTTCTTTGGAAATGAGCCGGTTGGTGGCAAGGGTACCCAAGGCGATTACTGGAATTACTCCGACTTTGTGAAGATGGATATAATTGACCCATCATCGGGGCCTACCTGTAAATGAGACACCTCCAGCCCTACCACTCTGATACACTTATCAATACACGTGTCGCTATGTTCCTAACCGCCAATGCAAATTTTCCATGGGTATCATTATCTCTGGGCTGTTCAAGACAGTCAGTCCTTTCATTAGACAAGGTAGAATACCGGCCAGATGGAATTGATGTAGAACTCGGTCCAGTTGATTCCCGGACAGACCACGATGCTCCCACGTCGTCCCGTATTATAAGCAACAGTCTGTTCAACTTCCCCATAGCATACCCTTTTGCCCCACTAGGATGTGATGTGATCACGTAACTCAACAAGCTAAATTCTCACCAAGCGCTACCCAGCAGAAATCTCAGCCACATCATTAGAAAAATCACAACAGACCAGAGTTATGAGTCAATACCAAGGAAGCATCTGTCCCACGTTTGGAGCTTTGCCTATCGAGCAGTATCTCCTTGTAAGTACTCTTTTCTCGGAATTATCCACTTTGCTTGACACCTCAGCCAGAGGAAATGGGACTCAACGTCATCCTTACCTATCAATCAGCAGCGAGACCAGCTTATACAAGCCTTTCTGCGTGAGGATGATATCTCAGCTTTTACATCTTCGACTCTTGATGTTATCTCAAACGACAAAAACAAATTAATTCAAAAGGTTATCGTTCCGTGGCGATCACAGAAGCTTCGTCTCATAGCAGAGAAATACCTGCCTGGTAACAACTTATATGAGAAATTGGTCGTCCTACGCACATTCTATGGTGGAGTCAATGACGATGCCAAGTTTCGTCGATGGATTTACGACGCAGCTGCTGCTTTTGAGCGAGACAATCCCCTCGGCGAGCTGCTCGGAGATACCGAAGATCACTGGTGGCGCATCCTCGACGATGCTTCACTCTTCGATACTGGTGATCAGGGCTGGGAGAACATATATAATAGGTTTCCGGAACTCGCTTCACCAGAAGTCTGCCGTACCTTCAATGATGGAGATATAGCAGAGGTCAAGGAGGAAGTATCAGCCGTTGGAACTTCACGAAAGTCTGAAGAGGACGACTATGAGGATGCCATTGCCCATGTTGCAGTTTCCGGTTGCTGGTTACTGGTGTTTGATCGAGAGTCTTTTGAGGAGGAAGAAGTGCTTCTCGTGTTTAGGGACAAGAGGGGTAATGTTGTCAGGCAATCTTCCATCAAACCAGATGATTTGGAACATATTCCTCACTACATCATGCGTGGATCTATCTCCGAATCTGGATTTTTGCTGGATGCAGAAGTTGGGGAGAAGTACAAAAGCAAAGGAAAGATCATGAGAGAGATTTTACTTAGGGTGATGGCAGAAGTTTAGTAGGTTCACGATTGTTTTATGAAGCTAGGATTACTTGGTACTGTATTAGACGGGATAACTTTATCACAAAGCCATTCTATACTGAACAAATTGACTCTCAGCAAGAGTATCATAAAGCTTCCGTGCCGCAGTGTTATCATGCTTAGTAACCCACTGCACCCTCATAAACCCCTTCTCCCTCGCAACATCCGCCACAGCCTGCGTCAACTTCCTCCCAAGACCCTCCCCACGAACTTCCGGGTCGACAAACAAGTCTATCTATCACGTCAACACCATTCCTCAAGCTACAGTCTTTACTTACCGTTCAGTAAAAGAATCTGCTTCTCGCTCCAAGGCGTCTGCTCCGGAAAGAAATGCGCTATCCCAACTAATTTCTTTTCCTCCCCTCTAATTTGTCGCACGACCAGCGCCTGCAGTCCATTCTTCTCCTCGATGATGCGGTCAAAAGTTCGCGCGTATTGATCCTCGTCGATCTTGGACTTGTAAAAGTCGATGTAGGCGCGGAATAATTTGGACCATTCTTCGAAGTCGCTGCGGACTGGCTTCTCAATATGATATGTTGCTGAAGACATTGTGGTGATGGTATGAGATGAAGGGCGTTATCGATGAGGGGAAGTTTTGTGGTTGAAGGCGCTGTTTAAAGGTTCGTCATCGGCTCCGAGAGGCCGGTTCCGAAGACTCGGGCCGGTCTGGGGCTAGAAACCGGGAGTGTCACCGGCATGATATCTCCTTTATCGCAATCGGTGTTAGGCAATCGACTCATAAGTAAAGTTCAGTGCTCACAGCCCAGATTCTTAGCCTGATTAAAGTCGCTGATAACAGTATTAGCTGTAATGCTATCTTAAAATGGTGGTGAGGAGACCCCAAATATGATGTCATGAAGCATAACTCCGCTTCTGGCCTCGAACAACATTTACACAAGCAAGTCAGGTCAATGTTGCTGACTCAAATGGATTGAAAGCTTTGATCACATTGACTCAAGGGCTACAATCCTTCTCATTTAATCACGGACTTCGGCCAATGGTTCTCACCTAGCGTCGTATACTCAAGCGCATCTCGTATAGAAAGCGGGACGGACCCCGGATCATGACCCGAGAGGAACGGGAGTAGATCCTTTCGGAATATTATGGCCGAGCACTACCCGCATACCGGTCTCATAGCCTTATCCTCAGGAAGCAAGAAAACACCAGATCTTGAGATAGGGTGTTGAAATAAACTCAGCAAAAGATATCCTAAACTTGGCCTAAACTTATGCTAGATTACCTAAGTCTTTTTGTCGTTGAGGATTAAGGTCTTGAGTTTTCTTTCCTCCCCTAGCTTATGTATCTCTTTGACCATAAGCTGCAGTGGGTAGGTCAGAGACGTGCATATGTCCCCAGTGTTCATGCAGAGCAACGGCCTCTTCAGGCGACTCTAGGCTACAATCGGCAGGTAAATCCTTCAATCCATGTATGAGGTGAGATTAAGGTGGTATAAATCCCTTTGCAACATCGGTTGCACAGAAATAGGAATGTGGTCAGCTAAAGGATCCAATCCTAGTAATTGACAAGTCACATAGCTACATCATATAAAAGACACCGACGACCCGAAGAACCTCTGTCCTTCCCATTACTCACTCACATCACAACCATCATAATGCAGTTCTCCATCTTCAGCATCCTGGCCATCGCCACCGTTGCCATCGCGGCTCCCCAGTCGTATGTCATTCTCTCATGAGCAAGCAGACTTTATTGAGAGTGAGTTGCTGATTTTGTATAGTGCCTGTGAAAACGGCGGCTTGTTTTACTCCGATCCAAAGACTCTTGAGCCCTGCAAGTCAGCCTGCGCTGGTGGAACTTGTGCTTTCCAGGGTAAATGCGAGACAGACCCTAACATCCCTCTTCTCTGCTTGGCCAAGTGCACTTGCTAAGCGTCTTGGTGAAGGATGGTGACGAGACTGATGGTTTATTTGATGAGGATTATTCATGTCTTGATAGTCATAGTACCAAATTCTTCTCACTAAGTGGATATTGTTGACCAATAAAGTCGTTTCTGTCCTTCATCTCCTGAATGAGAGCAGAAGAAGATCTTCAAACCGTGAACCACCAATTGCGGGCTGCTGAAGCTCTGTGAACTGGCTCAGCGTCACCAAATACGGCCCCGACACTTTCCACGCAGCAGCCTCCCAAGCACTCTCACTGTCCGCATCCCAAAGCTTTGTCCGCACATCAAACGGCAGAGCCTCAACACAAAGTGAATGCATTGTATATCCCCTTCTCAACGAACTATACACTGCCAAAAGGATGTTGCAAACCATAATAGTCCGTCTCACATTCTCGGAGAATAGCCATGCTCTCCAGGGACTTAGTGTGCTGGGTAGTTGAGTTGGCGCATGTTGCCATAACTGATGAGTCAGAGCCCACATCTCTTCGTTGTCACGTTCGATTTCATCTTCGTTTGTGTCGTGGCACTCCAGGAGACGAATTGTTTGCGCGAGGCTTATTGCTTGTGCGTATGCAAGCGTGTCTGCGAATGTGCTGGTGCGTTTGGAAAGACGAAGGAGTCGTCTGATGGTAAGGCGGAGGGCATTGAGGCGACTGTCAGCGAGATAATCGCCCGCGATGTGATAGCTGTAGCAGACATCGCGAACTTGTTTGAGTGGTGGTGGTAGTGAGGGATCATATAGTGCAGAGTGGATGAAGGAGGTCTTGCCATGCTCAGCAAACTGGCCTGGAAAGGTTCGAAGAATGTCTGACAAGTGGTGAAGCGTATCCTGATCAAACACCCGCACAATCTCGAGATGCAATGGATTAAAGATTTGGATACCATTGTGTATGGGCTTGCTCATGACTCCAAGACCATGTAACCTTGCCAAGTCTGATTCCGCCAGTGGAGGTCGAGAGCCATCATAGTAATCATTAGAGAGGACTTGTCGAATGTAGATCTGTAGTCTTGTGTCCAGGGCGCCATGGAGCAATAAACGTGACAAGCTCTGAGAACTTTGTTCTTCCTTGAGCTTTCGAGACTTGACAACACTTTTGGGTGTCTCTTTGTGGATAACCAGAGGCGCAGGGGCTGGCTCATTGGCATACCGACAGGGAATACGCTTGGTGGAGCATCTCTCGCAGCAGGGACTCGCGAGATTGCAGCGCCGTCGGGCTTTGACGCAAGCTTGGCACGATCTCTGTAAGAAACCCATCCTCTATTGGCCTCTATGAGAAATAACCGATGACTGCGGTTGGAAAGAGAGTGTTTCTTTGATGCGGGAATACTCGAACGATGCTTGACTAATCATCAGCAGAAGATACGGATTCCAAACAGGTTTAGTCTCCACCTCGCGGTCCAAAAGAGTTTAGCTTCCACCTGCTGGCCAAAAGTGGTTTAGACCCCGCCATTTTCACGACGAGATGAGTTTGGATTGATGCCATGATAACGATGAAATGTTTCGATGCTGAGAAATCATTCACGTTTGAGTGAGTCTTGCACTGAACTTTAAGTCTATAAGTAGTCCAGGTATTTCCCGTCATGTAACGATATCACCAAACGCCATTGACCTGCGTTTGCAACTTCAAGATCTACTTACCCTGCATCTTGTATTTTATTTCTGTCTTCAAAATGTCTACTGAGATCAAGAACGTCATGGTCCTCGGAGTGAGTCTCTCTTCTTACATTCTCTTAGAAAATTGAATTACTGGCTAACAAAGACAACAGGGTCGCGGAAATCTCGGGCCATATCTCATCAGAGCACTTGTCAAAGCAGGCTTCAACGTTTCTGTCCTCAGCCGCACTTCATCCAACGTCACAGACTCAACGTTTTTGGATGCTGCAATTGTTAAGTCGGACTACACTTTCTCATCTCTTGTTGAAGTCTTTACTGGGCAAGATGCTGTCATCTCTACCCTTTCGACCGCCAATATCGCAGAGCAAAAGATCGTCATTGACGCCGTTGCAGCTGCAAAGGTCAAGCGATTCATGCCAAGCGAGTTTGGAAGCGATACTTCTGTCGATGGTCTGGAGAAGATGGCGCCTTTCCTTAAGGGGAAACAGGACGTTATGGATTATGTCAAGTCTAAAGAAGCAGACGGGCTGTCTTGGACAGCGATTTTCACTGGCCCTTGGATTGACTGGGTGAGTCCGTGGACTATGAAGTGACAAAGCTAAGTAATGTTCTGACGAAGTCTTAGATGCTGGTCGAAGGTAAAGGGCTACTTTGCTTAGACGTCAAGACCAAAACTGGCGAGCTTGTCAACTCAGGCGAACCAAAGCTCACCACTACAACCGCATCACAAGTCGGCCAAGCTACAGCTGCTGCACTCCTTCATTCAGACAAGACCAAGAACGAGTATGTTCACGTCGCATCCTACAATACTTCTCAGAACCAAGTCATCGAGGCTCTCGAGAGAATATCAGGCACCAAGTTCCAACTCGAGAACTTGGACAACAAGGACTTGTACGTTCGCGCAACAAAGCATATCGAAGAAGGCAATTGGGGCAGAGGGTACTATGAGCTGGCTACTGCGACAGTCTACAGCGATGCGCCTGTTACATACTTCCCTGACAAATCAGCTCATTGGATGGACGTGCTTGGCCTCGTTCAGGACGAGACCTTTGACGAAATGATCACCCGTGTTTTAAAGACTGTTTGAGTCTAGGACATAATGGATAAGAGAAATTATACATATCTCTCGCATTGTATCCATCCTATCGGGTTCGCGTTGGTCCTTTCGCTCTTCTCGTCATCTCTCTCTTTTTCTCTCCAAACTCTGTATGGTTGGCCTGCCCCCCCTCTGGTTCTTGACGAACTGAGTGAGCAATAAGCTTTGCAAACCTTGATTCGCGGAGGTATTTGCTCTTTTTTGCTGTTTGCCTCCGTGGACGGGGGGACATGGCGAAGATGGAGTCTAAGCAGACGGACCTTTGGGTCGTGTTGTTTGTCACTTTTGCTGCTGCGACTATTATTACTATCCTTCGGTTATTGAGTCGTCGGCTCAAGAGGATTCCTTTGTCTTGGGATGATTACTTTGCTCTTTGTGGATATGTGAGTTTTTTTGAGCTGCTGTGAGTGAGGTTGTTAGTGCTGACGTTTTTTAAGGCGATTTCTCTTGGTTGGATCATTATCATTCCCTACTGTAGGCTCCCGCATTACGACCAACGACCGATGTCGATACTAACAGTACCAAGGGGTCAATCATGGTCTTGGACTACATATTACGGATGTCACAGAAATGAGGGGAATCACATTGGAAGATGCATTGTATCAATCGAAACTTCTGCTCTTCATCGCCGAGCTCTTCTACGCCTTCGGTCTCTTCTTCGCCAAAGTCTCGATTCTCAGTCTCTACTGGCGCATGTTCCGGGTCAGCAATATCCGACTCCCGATTCAAATCCTCTTCGGATGCGCCATCATCTGGATCATCTTCCGAGTATGTGCATCACGATCAATCAACACTTCTAGGCTAATTGGCGGTAGATCTTTATGGGTATCTTTCACTGCGTTCCCGTCGATGCGTTCTGGGATTCCAAGGCAGGCGGTTACTGCGCCATTGAGGATAAGAAGTTCTTCTTTGGCACGACGCTGGTGCACGCTGCCATTGATATCGCTATCTTGATCCTTCCGATGTGGCAGATTGGCAAATTGCAGCTGCCCATGATTCAGAAGGCTGGTATCATGGTCATGTTTACATTTGGCTTCTTGTAAGTGACATTTATCTTGGGTCAATTGATACATTTACTGACAGAACCAGTATTTGCGCTGCCGCTATCCGACTTATCGTCGCTGCTCGCGTCTTTAATGACAAGTCCGCCGATTTGACTTGGAATATTTGCGACATTGTCATCTGGGCAACAGTCGAGGTCAATCTAATCAACGTTTCCGGTACGCCTCAATTCGAACTATTCACTGAACGATATCTGACATGTACAGCTTCACTGCCCACGATTCGACCCGCGTGCACGTACATCTTCACCTGCACGCATCCCCGAACCCGAACCGGCGCCAGCTCAGGAAGTTACCCCAACAGCTACGGCCGCAGTCAAACCAAGCAGTCCATCCGCCTCGACACCATCAACAAATCCACACCCAACGACGAATCCAGCTCAACACACCAACTCGCCGAATCCGACGACGGTGGCGGTCGAGGCTCAGTGTCAGACTTTGAGAGCCACGCCATCGACCGGTTCAGACCAGCGGGTAACAAGTACACATCTACAGTCACGGGTCAAAGTCCAGGCACTGGGGAATTCGGGGCAAACTTTGGTGGTATTCTCGTCAAGAATGAGACGACCGTGCATGTTTCCAAACACTGATCAAATTGGTACAACGAACTTGGAGTCATTGGGAAAAAAGCGATGTTATGGATATACCTTGTAACTTAGAATACAGTAAAATAATTAATAGCGATGATCGAGTCATTTGGACCCAGGTACTAGGAACCATTCCAACCAATCGCAACGTGGACGAGATGATTTTGGTGACATTAGTGGATGGGCCCCTGCGTCTCAAGCGTCGACTCTAGGATTGATCCGCCGTGTCTCGTCTCAGCGCCAAAGCAGGTTTTCTTCAGCCCCGAATCCACTGAAGAAATGTCACGGATCATTCCGTTGTAGATTCTCAGAGACTGTTTTCGTATCCATCTCCACTGCCGGCGACATGTCTCGTCTCTTAGACCCCACGCTTCCGTAACTATTTGACCCGTTCAGTTCCACAACCCTCAGTCCGTGGCCGCTTAAGCTTCGGGCGGCTGTCACCAAAAATGTCATTATACGCATTGACTTTTGCACTGACGTTACCAAAAAGTCTAGAGCTTTACAAAACTGAGGCTGAGGATATAACACTGCCAAGTCAACACCGTTCTTGCTCTAGTGAACTTCACATTTGCTTTTCCCACGTGCATCTCAGCGTAGTCCTGCGTCTGCGGCCAGACAAACTCAATGTCCAATAAGAAACAGTGCCTTGATGGCGATCAGTCGCATCAAGGTAGCATCGTGTCTTTTTGGTGACGGTCTCGGAAGTTGGCAAGAAATACTCCGGAACTTCCGCCAATGTGAGCGACATGGCACCATTTACGCTAGCTGCGTCGGAGACAGGGTCAGGCCTTCGGCACTTGAGGACTGAAGTGAGGGGAAGCCAAGCTGCGATATTGGGAGGACGCCAAATATTGGGCTTAGCAGTCGATAACGGGTGCGCTATAGTTTCAGCTGGTTCTTGGCATTTCAACGAGGTTGGTGGCGTAGAAAGAGTTCATTCACTGCCGGACCAAGCTTTTAGGTGCCGTGATGTTGCCTGAGTGATGTCAACAGGGGGCTTCTTGGGAAAAGACCTCTTGATAACGGAACTAGACCGACTACGAGCCGCTCTGAAACATGATCGGCATGCAACCTCTTGCACTGAAACTGCGAGAATGCCGATATCAGAGGTATCACAAGATCGGGCAGGAAAATGATTGGGAAAGTGATAGATTATGTTACAGATCAAATACCGTGGTTCGCCGAGACTTGCAACCCTGTCTTGAGATTGAGAAACTTACCCTGTTGCGAACTTCAAGGGTAACTTTATTTACCCAGCAATTCACTTAGAATGTCAGAAGAACAGCACACCTCTCCGGGAAATAATGAACTATGTAGTTCTTTGAATAAGGGTCGAATCTCAGCCCTGCAGGCGTCATCCTCCTTGAGCCTTGGCTGCTTATTCGTGATGTCACCCCACGCCCTTTGGAGAACATGGACTGGTCGGAATTCCACCATGCTTTCTTTTAATCATCTTTCAAATGATTGAGTGACTAAACACCCCTTTGATTCTCAACCAACTAGTGAGGGAGTTGTAACATACTCCAAAGAACCTCGAAGCATTTTGCCAAAAACCATCGCTGATAACCTCGTAACTTGACCGATCATGCCATCTCCAACTG
Organism: Fusarium chuoi; assembly: GCA_022627125.1. Classification (NCBI taxonomy): domain Eukaryota; kingdom Fungi; phylum Ascomycota; class Sordariomycetes; order Hypocreales; family Nectriaceae; genus Fusarium; species Fusarium chuoi. The sequence goes on along the minus strand of JAJALE010000837.1, from coordinate 2,018,737 downwards.
CAAATCTCTCAAAGAGAGGAGAGGCATTCGCGACACCGACGAGCAAGATGCCAATGCTGGATGTAGTCAACGACCTATGGCACGCGGAAACAAACCCTAGAGGATATATCAGTCTCGGAGTCGCTGAGAATGCACATGCTCAATTGGGACACTAATGATGCAAGACTGATACGTGGCAGACATTAATGCACAAAGAACTGATTCAACACATCACCCAGAATGTACCTCCTCAATGACAGCGACAGAAGTATCATTTATGCTGACAACCAATAGTTCAGTCTTGATAGTCATGCTCTCACAGCCGGTGATGGGTTCACTGGCTCTCATCGTCTACGAAATACCCTCGCAAGATTCATCAACCGCCACTTTAGCCCATTTGAAGACATTACCAAAGATCAAGTCATGGTCACGTCTGGTGTAGGCCAGGCAATCGAACTCAGTGGCTTCGCGCTCTGCGACAAAGGGGACGGCGTTTTGCTTGCGCGGCCGCACTATGGAAACTTCCCTATCGATCTGGGCTATAGAGTTGAGTGATTCAACATCTGACTTCACTGGCTGTAGCAAATTCAGTTCATCTGACTGGTTATAGAGCCGAGATTGTCGGTGTCTCATTTGGAGATGTAGATCCCTTTAGTATTGAGACGGTTACTTATTATGAGAAAGCCTTGGAAGAAGCGGAAATGCAAGGGATCCGGGTCACAGTATTCCTGCTATGCAACCCCCATAACCCCTTATGTGAGCATGTACTTATTTTTATTGTACTTTCTTCTAATCGTCTGCCAGGTCGATGCTATACCCCCGAGGTTCTGAAAGTGTATATGCAATTCTGCCAGAAACATAACCTACACCTCATCAGTGACGAGGTATATGCTCTGTCGGTCTGGAAGAACCCAGAAGCCCCTGGTGCACCGGACTTTACTTCAGCTTTGGCTATCAACCCGAATGGTCTGATTGATAGAGACATGCTACATGTCCTATGCGGAATGGGCAAGGTTGGCACTGTATAGCCAAGGAGCCGAGAAACTGACGTCTTGATAGGACTTTGGCTCATGTGGTCTTAGGATAGGTTGCCTCATCAGCCGAAATGAAGCGTTTCTGCGAGCTTGCGAAGCAAAATCTTACCTCTCTGGCCCTTCATCTCTAGCTGACCTCGCGACCGCACGTGTTCTTTCCGACGATGCATTTATCGAGAACTACATTAAAACTAATCGATTGCGACTAACAGAGAACTATGAGCTGACAACCGAGTTTCTCAAGAGTCGAAAGATTCCCTATAAAGAAGGATCCAATGCGGGATTGTTCGTCTGGGCTGATCTATTCCAGCCCTTGCGCGCTCAGATCGACGTTACTTTACAGAAAGAAGGGACGGGAGGTCCTGACGAAGCACTGAGGACTCTTGAGTCGAGTCTGCAAGACACCTTGCTAAAGCACAAGATCTTCTTGGCTCTCGGTGCTGATTTTGGAAGCGATGTACCTGGCTGGTTTCGCATCGTGTTTGCTCATGAAAAGACATATCTGCACTTGGGTCTAGAGCGCATGATCAAAGCTATTGAAGCTTTCCGTGTCAGCTTGAGTAGATAAAAGGTGGATGATCACACGGCAGGAATTGTAATGTGTCAAGAGCTTGATATCTATACCTCGATTAGCTCTACCCAACGCTCAGACAGGCGAAGTGACATGCATTCACGAGATTCCGAGTGTCTTTTCCTCTGCACGCATTGACTTGTACGCGTCAATCCACCACTTATGTATAGGTTTATCTCCCTTCCACGTCCCATCAGGACCTAGCTCATCCCATGGCTTTGGACTGAGAATGTAATGAACGTTCTTGACCTTGTCATCACGCCATATAGCTCCGTGCACGTTTCGATCCCGCATCGTCTTCAAGGCGTTGTAGATATACGGTAGCACTACCCAACGGCCTTTGTAAAGGTCTGCCAAGAGGTCCTGATCTGGGAATTGGTAATCGAGATCAGCCCCATTCATCGTTGTGACGATCTGATCGAAAATGACTTTCGATGGGTTTATGACTAAGAGTCCGCTGTTGAGCTTGCCCAAGCCCGTTGAGTTATCTGCTCCAGTAGTTTGGGCTGTTTCCGGTGAAGCATGCTGGGTTGTCAGGGCGCAATTCTCAGGTTTCCAATTCGGCGGATAGTGCGGCTTTCGTAGAGGATTACAGGTACATGCATGGCAAGCAGCAAAGACTCTTTTGCTGCGATCTGTATCTCCAGATACGCTTAATAACGGGGAATCGAGATCAAGGTCCATGAGCTCATCCATGCTCTGAAGAGGAAGCATATCCGAGTCAAGTAGGACTATTCGTGAGTATTCTGTGAGTGAGAAGGCGATCAGCTTCGTCCAGCACTCATTAAATCGTGGATCATCGGTGTATTCCTTTGCTGTTGTTGGAGCGAGTCGTGGTACTTGGAGGGTTGCTATACCCCGGCGCCTAAGAGACTCAACGCTGGTTTGAGATAATGTGCTGGTGTATAGAACCAGCAGCGGGTACTTTGACTTGACACATCGCATACGGTAATTGAGCGTCAGCACGCCTTTGAGATAATCATCATTCGTCACCAACGTTGCCCAGACTGAATAATTGTTAATTAGGGATACCGAGAATACGCGTAAAGAATCCACAAACCTTTTGGGGGTAGAGTTGCAGTATTCTCAGATACCATTGTAACCGGGATAAACAAGAGATCGCCGAAACTGGATACAGATCAAAGACTACGACTGAGAAGACCGACTGTCCATCATTTCCAGGGAAGAGCCCTCATATTATTGAATTGCGGCCGTGTGTTGTTTTATAACCCAGCGTCGGCAGTTTATTAGAGTTTATTGCGCAAACTTAGTAGACACGGCTGCCTCGGACGGCAATCGGCGTGGCTTGTTTCTATGGCGATCTCGTACCAAAAGCCAAACTAACTCCACATCCTTTATGCATCTTAACCCAAAGTTGGTATGTCCAATGTCTAACATTGTCTCAGTGGCAGGAAATGGCGCAGCTGAAAGATGCGCTATTGGAGATTATCTCTTGGCACTCTCTCACCGGTCGGTGGATGATACTTGGCATCGAGAAGAGCTGACGTTGGATGTGATCGATAACAGGTTTGCTCTGATGTTTGCAATCAGTGCTGCACCGAGTGTCTGTTTTGCAATGTCGGCTATAGCTTTTCCGTAGTAAGGCCGCTGACTAATTTACTGGAAATATCACTTCCTTCACCATGCGTGCTTATCCTATGCTTCATGCCTAGTTATACCCCGCCCAGGCATCCTCACAACCACATAACCTACACATCCCACCACATGAAGTCGGAAAATAGGCAGCATGGTGGAAACACAGGCAATAGATGACATCGCTGTCTACGAACTTCATATTGGTACTGGAGAGGGTGCAGATATGGTATTTGGATTCAATGGCTCTTTAATTTCCGTCTCCATATTTCCCAGCAACGGATCGTCTTCAAAGGACACCCAAGAACACGAAGATCGCCCGCTACAGGACCATTTTATTGATATTATAGAGAAGGCTACCCTGTGCCAGGACGACGATGAGTATGAGGAGCTTGTGGATGAGGTCCTTGCTGCGATTCTTGACGCTGGGAGACCTCTTTTCCACCAGCTGATATCTTCGCAAGATGAACAGGGTTTGAGGAAATCTCTGCATCATTACCTATTTCATCCTTCCTTCCACTTCCTTTTGAAAGCCCCTCCTCATACAGGCAGTGTCTCTATTATACCGATCAACTCCAGCGAAGCATATACTTCTATTGGTATTGATTCTGCCTTTGACCAAAGCATAGACGAAGACTTAGAACTCAACCCTGATGTACCTCGTTTCACGCCTGAGGATATATCCATAGCCGAGGTCTTTGTGCATGGTGCGAGCACTATCACGGCTGCCGTTCAAGTGCAAGGTCAGGAAATGTTCTGCAAGTCGCGTGGTAGAGGAGGTGGACTCTTTGGTACTAGCGAGGCGCGAGAACTCAAATGTCTTGGTGAGATGCTCAAAGTCTTCCCAACAGAAGCAATAAAGGTTCCCCAACTTCTCGGCTATATCCACCAAAAAGACACCCAGCAGATCTTGGGATTCCTTCGCCAGTGGGTGCCTGGACGCAGACTTAGCAATGTCGTCGCAGGTGCTACAGCTGAGAAACGACAGAAATGGGCTTGTCAGATCCGTCAATCTATAGAGCTCCTCCATCAGAATGGATTGGTATGGGGAGATGCGAAGCCTAGCAATATCATCATCGACGAGCAAGACAATGCCTGGCTGATTGATTTTGGGGGCGGGTATACACGAGGATGGATTGACGAGGAGTTGGTTGAAACAAAACAAGGAGATGAGCAAGCCTTGGAAAAGATTACTGAATTGCTAAGCGGAGGCGAGGGTGCGTCTCCAGCCCCGTAGAGAATAAAAGATCCGAGGAGATGTTGGACTTGCGCGGTGCCAAGGTTCGATAGTGCAGATCAACGGCAGTTCCTGACATCCGTACTGTTGGGACCGAACGGACGCTAGGATGATATCCACCTTTTATCTGAACATAAACTCCCTTAGAGGCCGAATGCAACATAGTGAGGAAGTGCTGGCGATAGCGATAAGCGCAGAGAAGGTCTTCTGTTGCAAATGCGATATTCCCTTCAGCACGAGGTGTTCATCTTTGTCACGAACCGATCCGAATAGATGCATCACTCATATTCTCAAGGTCAGTAAATTTGCCTCCACTTTCTGAGCCCTTTTAGCCTATCTCTATGCGCGGGCGCCGAAAGGCCTGATGCCTTGGAACAATCTACCATCGAGTGAACATCCTATTTGCAACCTTGGATGCCTCCTGGAACATCACGGGCCGCGACGAACGCTCACTGTCTAAAAGTCACCATCTGAACTTGCACAAGAAATTCCCGGGAACCACGGAATTACGCAGCTTTCTCTTCGTCAAAGCGTCGGTCTGACCGCCTTGAGCAACTGCTGCGACGACCTTTCTGGATACTCATGACGTATGTTACAGTTGTATGGTCCTCGGCTCCCACGGCCTGCACTGGCGTATCAGATGGTGTGCTTTACGAAGCTGCCGTAGGGCTCGCTACGGGGTATACATAGGTCAGTTATCAGTATCTCATAGCGAAAAGCCATGAACGGGGCTGGCGTTTGATCTGCATGCATGCGTCGGTACCTGACGACCCACGGTACATCTGCCGTTCCCGGGTATAATACGATAGCAGCTACAGATAGTTCAGCCTAGCAGGGGACTTTACTCTTTAAACGGGCCGCCGGATGAAACATGTAAAAACAGACAAAAGGTTCCGGCTAGCAGTTAACTTTAAAGACATCGATGTTTTATGGAAACAGGTGTTGCAATTATCGAATGGCATCAGCTTCAGTTACATATAACTTAACCTTCCATTTAACTCACACAATGAGACTTGGACTGTATCTGCCTGGGAGTACGCGGAGTGAACAAGTTCATTAATTACCTATATAGAGTTCCCCTCCAAGCTCCGCTTTCCAACAAACGACCTATTGCTTCTCGTCTCTGATGAAATTTGCATTTTATGTGCGCAGATCCAAATCTTGTGTATCCATTATTTAACGTTAGGTGGGATTCACCATTTCGTGTTCCTGAATACGGAATAGCAGCCCGGCATTTGCAGCAGTGGAGCTGTCGGAATTCGGGATCATATCAATAGGGCTCTAAACTCTTACTTCAACCTTTGAATGCTACATCGTATAGTTATCCTCCTCGGAGCCCGTCATCCCACATCGGCAGATTAAATTAAATGCAACAGAACAAACACTCTATACGTGCTATCAAAGTATCGCTGGTGTTTTTTTCTCGCTTAAATGGCCGTATGTGGCGATAATAAGCGCTGTATCCGACATGCATAAAGACATCGGACGATGGACCGCCTCCTTGGGATCCTCATCCTGGTCTATCGGCCCCGTCAATCCGCCGACTGCATCCCCCGTGGGGGCGGCTCTGCTCCCCTGTTAGGCGTGTGAATGCGCCCAGAGCCTCAGCCTGCTCCAAACACGAGTGAAGGACACGCGATAGACTTCGGTTCTCGGCTGTGGTCAACTTTAAATAGCATATCAGATAACCCAATTCACGCAGTCCGTGGCTTACACGTAGACGAATGACGCATAAAACTTTACTTCGTTGGCAGTGAGGTAGTAACCTCGGTCTCGGTTCAGGGGTTAGATTGATTGATAGTTAAAGCTTATAATATCTCAATGAGACATATCAAGCCAACACACTGAAAAATGCCAATTAGCTTCAGGCCTCCAAGGCAATATGCACATAGCCTCAACAAAGATAAGTCTCCCAATTAGTTCAGGGGTTACAGAAAATAGTTATATATTATGCATTCGGGCCAAACGCTTCCAAGGTCGTAAGGAGTATCATCGGTAACAGAGTCTCTTGAATCTCTGTCTGGGTTTTAGCTCGTCCTGATCGCTTCTCAGCCCACTAATCCACATACATCCCACCTCATCCTCAGTCACCATGAGTTTTCGCTTCCCCTACCACGAAACTCCATCGGAGAGCAGCTTCAACCGCGAGTTCAACGACGCAGAGAAAGGCCAGCACGATACCTCGGGAATGGCACTTGTACCACTGAGTAAAGTCTACGCATCCGAGAAAACGAATGGCCACCTTGCAGCCTTCCCACCAACAAATGACGGTAACATATCGTCCGCCACCCAATCGACCTCGTCTTTCCACAACTATGGCAAATCGGACTCCTCATTGCCAATTCTCCCCAAGCAAAAGACTACGCCGCCGCCTCCCAAGAAACAAGAACCCAGAAAAAGCACCCTTTTCGTACTTTGGTTTAATACGTATAAGCAGTTGTTCATTTTCGTTGTAACTCTCAACCTTGTTGGTATTATCCTTACCAGTGTCGGCCAGTTCCAATATGCGCAGGACCATCTTGGCTCTATGGTTCTTGGAAACCTGCTCTTTGCTATCTTGATGCGCAACGAGTTGTTTTTCCGGATACTCTATATGGCCTTTATCTACGGACTGAGAAGTGTAGGCAACTACTAAACTACGTCGATGGAGAGGCTAACATTGAACAGTGGGCACCGTTGAGAATGAAATTAATGGCAGCTTCGTTTCTGCAGCATGTTGGAGGAGTGCATTCGGGCTGTGCACTATCCGGTACTGCGTAAGAAGCTCTCCTGTTCCTCCTTGACCTAGACTGACATATTGGAGTTGGCTGGTGTATTACATCGTCCAGATTCTCAGTCACCGCAGCATCCGTGAACCTGCTGTGCTCATCACTGGGATAGTCACGGTTGTCTTCATCATAACATCCGTGCTCAGCGCAATCCCGTGGGTCCGAAAGTAAGTCCAAGCCTGTTCCACCAAATGTATTGTACTAACGTCCCGTGTCAGTAATCATCACAATATCTTCGAGCGGTACCACCGATTCGCCGGTTGGCTAGGCTTGGCTGTAAGTCATAAATCATCGGTTTCTCTGTTCACCGTATTGACTGGGTATAGGCGACCTGGTCCTTCGTCGTTTTGAGCAACTCCTATGATGCCGATAGTGGTAAGGACAATTCCCATGCGCAGTCCTTGATCACCACGGAAAACATCTGGTTTACCATTTTCATGACGATCTTGTGAGAGACCCAGGTTTACCAGCGTACTAAAAAGGACAATTACTGATACTTGTATTGCTCAGAATCGCTCTGCCGTGGGTTACAATCCGACAAGTCCCCGTCGAAGTAGAGATCCCCTCTTCCAAGGTCGCCGTCCTCCGGTTCGACAGGGGAATGCAGCAAGGGCTTCTTGGACGCATCGGCCGTTCCGCCTTGATGGAATACCACGCTTTCGGTATCATCAGCGAAGGACGCCATTCTCCTTATCATTACATGGTTTGCGGTGTCCAAGGCGATTTCACCAAGAGCCTTGTTGCGAACCCGCCTACAAAGATCTGGACACGAGAATTGAAGTTCGGTATGGGCTCCTTGCGAGGTAATTTGTGTTCTCGACTGTACTGACACTTTATAGCCGGAATCGGACATGCTTCTGCCATGTTCAAGAGGGGTATTCGAGTCTGCACCGGAACAGGTATTGGCGCCGCTCTGTCAACATGCATCCAAAGCAAAAACTGGTATGCATGTCCTGGTGTCCGATTAACACTGTGTTTTTCTAACACCTTATTCAAGGTTCCTTATATGGATAGGCTCTGACCAGTTAAACACCTTCGGAACCACGATTTCGCGTCTCATCCATGATAACATCGAGCCTGATCGAATGATACTATGGGACACCAAGGAGCGTGGTGGTCGACCAGATACAATGCAGCTCCTGAGAGATACCTGGAACAATTTTGGTGCTGAGGTCATCTTCATCACGTCCAAGATGAAGGGGAATGATGAAATGATGCAAGGATGCCGTGAAGGTTCGTACAACCCAGTCCTGAGTCTTTGATGAGTTTCGCTGACAGCTGGTGATTGATACAGAGGGGATGCACGCTTTCGGCACACTTTGGGACTTTTGAGCTTTCCATCCTAAAAAACCCACTGCTCTGCCACCATAATGCACTTTAATGCCTCGACACTGATCATGTATTTGATGTTTCATTTAAGTCTGACAAACACAGCTCTTTTACGGTATTCTCCTTTGTTCGAACCTTTTTATTTGTTGGGAGGTTGCTTGGCGGGTTCTTTTTGAAGTTTTAGATATAACACGCACGCCTTCATGTGATTAATTAGAAGATACATACATAGATGTCGGACTAGAGATAGAAAGGATGCTAATATAACTACATATGTTGCCATGCTTTCACTGCGAAAGGAATCAGGCTTCCCAATATGTCTTTTTAACTCGTTAAAGGTGTTCTCTTGTCGTTGCCAGCCTCTGCCTGTTTACTTGCTATATTCCCTCAATCGTTAACTCCTCGAAGGACCGGATTCTTAGGAATTAATGCTGTCCAAAAGTGCCGATTCCAAGACAGATAAAGTAGCCCTTTTGGCATTGGTAATGAAGTCCTGGATTTTCTTGTCTCACCTAGCAGTCATCTAGCAGCGCAATTCAACGATAACTCGGTGCGACACCAGATCTATTCAAGCTTATTGTCCGATTCTATAAATACAAGACGTTCGCGGTGACTCCCATTCTTTAGCTCCTCCCGAATCTTATTAATTTTCTCTTTATTCTTCTCCATTAACTCCTTCTCCTCCCTCCTCTCATCTTCCGTCAATGGCGGAGGGAGTATTCCCTCTGGCGGATTATACCACTGCTCTTCAGGCACTTTCGTCCCATCGACTCCCCGCCAGAAATTCTCAACTTCTGGGTCATAAGGTAGACGATCAATAAGGGCTTTAATAAGTGCAGGTCGGAGAGGGACGGCGTAATGAATGTTTCGATCAGCGTCGAGGAAGCGGAAAACTCCGTCTTTGCCGAGGTCTGCTAGACCCATCAGATCAGGATCGCGATCCATGTTGCGTAGAATTTCGCTTATTTCTTTTTGTTCTGGGGGGAGGTCCTTGTAGGCGATGCCCTCTTCGCTGCTGCAGCATGTTGCTCCAGGATTGGTTGATTCGTGAATCTCCGCGTTGGGTTGAGACATGGTCTGTAGAAACTTGATGAAAGGGAAAAAGTCAAAAGTGAAAGCCGTCTTGACCTTGAGCAAGAGATTCTAGATGTAACGAGTGGGGTCGGTCTTGTTAATTATATGGGCCATGCTGCATCATTCAGGTAGACATGTGATAAATACCATCTAATCCCTGTTATAGAAGCAACCAACAATCAACTAACCAACAATAGGAAGAAAATGGCACGACCTAATAACGTAACATGTTGGTTGCCATGCGAAAATCTCAAAAGTTCCCTTTCCAAAATCATGAATCTGTCTATTTGCTGTCAAATTGTCCTACAATGGTTCTTTGTGCAGCCATAGCGCCGCAAGGTCTGACGCACCCGTTAACTTCCAACCACGCAGATGTCAGGTTCAAATGCACCGGCCCCTCTTGAAAACAGCGCCAGTAAGCCCAGCGCACACATAACAATGCGAGTGCTGAGAGCAAAGCCCCGGACCAAAGCAAGGAGGGTGAGAACATCTATTTCCATAACCTCGAATTTCCACATCTCGCTTGTTAGGAGTAGTCTGTTCGTCTTCAGGCTGCGGCTCATTCTTCTCCAAATCCGTGAGTAAGTCAAGCACCTCCTTGCTCATCCGTTCATCTGTAGCCAGGACAATTTTCTCATCAACTTCAATGACAAAGCCGCCGTACTTGGGGAGGAGAATGCCTCCGAATCGAGGAGCAGCATTTAACTCGTCCCAGTTGGTGACCCAGACGGCATCATCGGGAATTTCGACGGTGTAATTGGCACTCGCTGTGCTACTGGCGATCAAGGTGGTTAAGAGGGATGAAACTATTGCAGGTCGGTCAGTTCTTGTTGGCTTCACTGCACCAGGGAGTTATAGCCGTACTCAGCTTCATCTTAATGGCTTGATGTCAAATTCGATCTGAGGTTCTGTGAGACTGAAGAGTATTCGGTAGGCCGTAGTGACGTTTGGCAAGAACATGTCTACCATCCACTACTTATAGATCAAGAAGAGTCACTATCACCTGATGAGTCAACCGTGCCTCTTTAACCAAATTAACGATGAAGCCTACAGCAATGCTGACCATCAAAGTAACTGCCATAAACGAGTTAGTCCATTACGTACATGAAATAGCCGTTTATCTACTGTTAGTTCCATGGAAATGATATGATTAAAGCCAGTATCCAGCCATTCAAAGGAATGCTATGAGTTCTCGGTCAATGAACATGGTATCAACAAGGCTTTCGCGACTGTGCCGCCATTAAACAGATGAATCACCTTAACTAGCCGAGTTACAAGCCCACAATTACGGAAGTAAATCTACAGGCCAGTAGTTCTAGACCTGTTAATCCCTGCGGCCTTGTAGCAATCTTCCATTCCTACAAGAATGGCATGTCAAAGTCTCCACAGCATCCAATGTAAAGGACCAACAAAAGCCGCATATCAATGGCTGTCAACCTTGTCGAAAAACATGAGAACTCTAAGAGAAGTCCTGCTTGCCAGGATGTTTAGAAATACTCTATATTTCTTATGTAATAGCTTTAGACATCTTATTCTCATATTCCTTGTAGATACAAATGACAAGTAGCTTATCGACTCACATCTACTGGGGCGTATCGTTGGTATAATATGTGTTGTTGTGGCAACTTGCCAATGCGTCTCGAAACACATCATTCAGTAGAACAGTCGTGTTGTATTGCTTAGCCTTTTCTTACACATTCCCTTGGAACCAACTCAGTCGGGTGTGTCTGGTCAAAGCAATGCCCACCAAGCCTCAAACAAGCTGTACATATCTTCAAATCCCCACCATTGTAAACTACACAGCGTAAATGGGTTTGACCAGAGATATCTAGCCAGCATATATCGCAGTATATTTCCGGCCTTAGCCCCGGTTCCTGGACAGCCTCCCCCTCGTGTGCGTCAGTTCCCTGGTCTGGATGACTCCCTGCACCACTTAGAAGTCTCGCAACTGCATCGTGATTGCGGCTTGCCGCCCACCATTTTGTCGTCCTGCTGAACTTGTCACTGGAATCTACCTCTACGGTGCCTGTATCAAGTAGTGCCTTGACGATGCCAACGCTACCAATCCTTGCTGCAAAGGATAAAGGCGTCGAGCCCCAGTCGTCAGCCTCGTCAAGCGTTTGTGTTTGGGATGAACCGATAATAAGTTTGACAACTTCAAGATTTCCTGACCTGCATGCATGATGTAAAGTAGTGCGACCGCAATTGTCTTTGGAGCCCATATCAGCTCCATTTTGGAGAAGAAGCTGCGTTGCCGCGAAATGCCCTCGCCTTGAACCACAATGAAGTGGCGTCTCTCCAGAGGCTGATTTGATATCCATGTAAGCGCCATTCTTGATCAGAGTCTCCACTGCATCTGTAAAGCCATAGTGAGAGGCCATATAGAGTGGGGTATGACCGAGTTCGTCACTGGCGTTCACATCAGCGCCGCTTTGGAGAAGCAGTTGTAGTACCTGGTGATAATCTGAGCGAGGGAAACCGGGGTTTTCGTCGATAAAGCCTGAGAATCCACCAAAGCCACCATAGGAGGCAGCTAGAAGCAATGGACGGGCATCCATGGGCTTGACACCCTTGCTTATCAGAGTTTTCACCGTGTTGAGATATCCCTTACCAGCCGCCACAGAAAGTAATGAGAACATCCGGCCGTCGAGTTGAAACCCATCGAGTAGTTCCGCACCTTCGTCTATCAGTAACTCGGCAAGTTCTGACTGGTTGTGCCACACGGCCTGAAAGAGCGGGCGGTAACCGTTGGCCAGAACTTGATTGACATCTGCACCGCTTTTAATAAGAAGCTTGGCCAATTCAACATGTCCTCTGCTACAAGCCATCGAGAGTGGTGTGAAGCCATCTCTTGTTTCGTGTGATACATCAGCTCCGCTGTCAATAAGCTGCCGAGCTACCTTGGTATTGCCAATCATTGAAGCTACGTTGAGTGCTGTTCGTCCGTCATCATCGACGACTGAGACATCTGCACCTCTCGAAATAAGAAGTTCTGTAATTTCGTCGCTCCCATCCTCCACACTGATGTGCAGCAATACTCCTTCATCGCATCTTGCATTGATGTCTGCGCCATTGTCAACCAGTAGTTCAACAATTTCCTTATTCTTGGTAAGGCAGGCAAGCCACAATGGAGTCTCATTGGCAAATGATCGATAATTTATGTCTAAGCCCCCTTCTCGTATGAGGTGCTCCACGGCATCTCTGAGTTGAAACCGGACTGCAAATATAAATGGGCTTATGGAGGAGTCCTGAAGAACAGGTACATCACCGAGTATCTTGGTCTCCATGAACTCTTTCACAAAGTGCCAGTTCTCGTTTCGACTATCGAGGAGAGAAATGATTGCCTGTTGTAACTCCGGATCAATATTCCTAACGCGTTGGCAATGCTCAAGACCAATCTGTACCGCGTAGAACATGAAGTGTTTTGCCGGCCTTTCATCATTGTTTGTCTTTAAGATTTCCCAAGCTCCACGGAAGCTAATGAAACGAAGACAATGATTTGCGAGAGTAGTATTGTGGAAATCTTCGTTGGTGACGCGGAGTTTCTCATTTGACAGCAACGTATTAGTGCCGGGAAAGGTCTTGAGGAGGAGGAGGTATTCTTTGACAGAGAAGTGTGATAAGTGAACTTCTTGTAAACCAACAAAATCCTCTTCTGATTCATGGATAGGTTTGGGGCTTTCGGTACTCTCAGACGATGAAACACGCCGGACTTCAATCAGTGATCCGCAAAGCTCCAGGATCATACTGTCAACATAATCCTGGTCGAAACAATCTGGCATCTCTTCCAAAGGCAACTCATCCACGTCATCTGTTATGAGGACGGCTTCCGTAATCTCGTACACTGTCAACGGTCTCAATGCGAACGCGGTCCATCGCAGCAATGAAAGAGCTCTATTTTTATCCGAGTCCCCCATTGAGTTGATCCTGTTCCATTCTCGGTCGTAGAGACTGTCAAGACCAGATGGAGTCTCATCAATCTCCCGTTCGAGTTGCTTTCTGCTCCGTCCCTTTCTCAGAGACCCTTCTTGAAGCTTGACCCACTGGAACTGACCCTCGCTTCTCTCTTTCATCTTTTGTGCAATAGAGGCTCTTGTTGGTTCATCCTTGTTTGGTAACTTTGCTTTGACAAGTTCAGATGAGTATGCCATTAGGTCTGGCCCAACATCGTCTGGAATGATGGTATATTCGCTGTGTCCAGGGAAACTAGAAATGCCTTGCTGTATGACAGCGTCACCACGGCTTGAGATGAGTATCTTGGCCGTAGTATTGGTGATAGTTTTTTGCAACTCCTCAAGAAAATGAGGAACGGACTTTGCGTCTGTATTGGCCATCCCAGTGCATTCATCCAATCCGTCCAGAACGAGAATGCAGCCTGGAACTCCGACGATAACTTCGCGGAAAACTTGTAGTATGGTTGTCAGGTTCGCTAGTGGCTCGTGCTGCGATAACCGGGCCTTTGTCACGATATCTCGAGCTAGTGAGCTGCGTTGTATCAACATAGTCAGCCATGCTCGGATGGCCGAGAAAGGATCGTCCCGGCCATCATATCTTGACGATAAGAAGAAGTACGCAACAGACTCTTGTGCAGTTCTTTCGAGCTCTTGAACAATTCTGGCGCAAAGGACCGTTTTCCCAAAGCCAGCTGGGCCTTTGATCCAGAGTAATTTGGACGAGGAAGAAGGCTTCTGCCACTCTAGGAACTCCTCACGACGGAGAATCCATTCGCATGTTTCTTCAACACGCCTGTCGTTTGAGTCGCTGAACACATCATTTGGCGGCGGAGCCCCGAGCCATAAATGCAAATCCCGTATCCTATCAGCTGTAGACGTTAGCCTCACCAGGGATCTTAGAATCAATAAAGCACTTACCTTCCATTTCTTCCTCAATCTTCCCAAGTAGCTCACGAATCTCAACAGCATATGGTGGCTCGCCTGTGCTTATCGATAGATCCTTGAAGCTCGGAGTTCGTGTTAAGGCGCTTGATCCGGTAGTACCGAGGGAAACAACGTTATAGAGATCTGACACGAGGCCCGCAAGTGCTTGGACATGGCCTGTATGCTTCAGCTTTCCGCGAAGCGCCCATGCTGTCTTCTGCCACCTAGAGATCCTAGGGCCATGCGAAGATAAGTCTCCCGATACTGGAAACGACGGAGCCTTCTGAAGGGCCTTGGGGCTCGGGGCTTCATTCGACGTCGTGGAGAAATCCTTGATGCTGTTCAGCAGACCCTGGACCACAGCATACGTGCGTGGGTTATCAAGATCCGGGTGATGTGTGTCCGAGAGCTTGCCCTTACTGATGCCGACACCGTCACCCCATCGCTCGAAGAGATGCATGGTCGCATTGAGCTGGGCGTCGAGCTGTCGCGAGTCGCGGTCAGCGGTTCTGTATGAGTCAACCCGCTGCATAACATCCATGCAAGTGCTGAAGAGGCCGACAAGGCCAACTGCGAGTCCGACTGGCTCCATGATATCTTTCTTCCGCAGCCAAAGACGTCAAACAAGTTAAACAGTTATGTGCGCTCTGATGTAGCAACGCGATGTTTCTTTATTGTCGTGCTTACGCGTGGGGTATGCCTGGTGAGGCTCAGACAGAGTAAGCCCAGTTCAGCCGCAATGCTGGGGGGTTGAAAATCGATGATTTAACCAATAAGGTCCACGAGTCTTATGCAAGTTCTCGATCGTGTGATATATTTACAGCATTCAGCACCGTTGAAGTGCTTTCATCACTCATATTTCATGCATTGTGCTTTTTAGACTAATATGGACCTGGCATTACGCCCAATCTCTGGATTGAAGCCGACTGCACTCCATACTACAAGCATGCCACTAATTTGTCGTGGTTTTTATATACTCACATCAGGTGGTCGATGGCGATCAGTGTCTTAGCTTTTACTCGGTGAGCTTGCCTAGTCTATTTTTAAGAAACCAATTAATATGTGTGCGCACTCTAGCGCAGCCAGCTAAGACACGATCTCAACTCAGTCTTCTGTAATGGTCAAAACTAGTCCCTCCCATTCCTCTGGGCACCGTTGCTACGATACGTGTCGGGACCGATCCTGGCTATCATATTCAGCTTGGCCTACCCCAGCTTCGAGGAAGTCAAGAACGATCCTCTATACATCCTTGGTTTCATTGTGGCGCATTTGTTACTTGTCTGGTGTGTGATTGGTTTCGTGTTTTCCAGGTGGTTCAACGTATTTATTGTCCCTGAGCGTCGTGACGACTGGAAGCAACCGTATGCTCCGACTGTCCTTCGAGGGACAACTGAGGGTGAGGACGCGACCAAAGCGGAGACTGGTAGGTCCAGTGGAGATGCCAGTATGTCAAAAAAGGGCGTGAAGGTATGATTTAAGTAAGGTGTATCTTCCATTGGTATTGTGAGTGATGATTGAGTTTTGAACTATACCTATAGAGCTTAATATGACAGGTTCCAATCGGTTGTTGCATTGTACTAGGCAGTCTAACCCGCAAGTCCTTGTACTAGTCAAATTTTTATTACCATCGACTAGGTTCTACCCTTGGGAACCATCAAGGTTGCTGCTCCGAAACTTGGAGACAAAGCCGTTATCGTCACCGTACCCCTGTCTCTGGCACTTCTCAAACGAATCGGAGTAGACCGCAAAACTGATAAGCGGCCGAGTTCGGGAATATCCCTTCCTATTCGAGCTACCCATCTCAACGGCAAATCTCTTATCTCAAGACGACGCAGGGCATGCATTGCGCTAAACAATAAGCTTGTTTATTCTTTCAACTCTAATTAACGTTTATCCAGAGAAATGGTATAAATACAGTTAAGCCATTGCTTGGCAGTGAGTCGGTCACGATAGCATCGCGAGGCATTTCTTTGCAGTATTACCAAGCATGGTCGGTAAGAATTATACCGACAGGGAGTCGGGCTCAATTAATGGATCCGGTCCTAAGACAAGAATGGCAGCTGTGAAGCCATTTAACTATGGCCATGTCCCCGTCACAGTGGTGGTTACCGCCATTTGGCAAATCCCCTCTTTCTACGTTCAAAATGAGAAGTTCTGCTTTTCTATGGCCCCTAGCGAGTAGCCTGGGCTCACTTGCCGAGGCAGTACCCCTCAACTCCCCTTCTGTCAAGTTCATATCTCCCTCTAAGGTCAGCCCCGGCAGCGCACAGAATGTTGTTGTGGAGTACACCGGTGATGTCGACGGGCAATTGACTTTGAGTTATGGCGCATGCGGTGATGATGCAGCTGTCTCGGAGTCTATGCATCATATCGGGTCGACGCATGTTGGGCAGCATCCTCTGGCGAAGCGCCATCTCAATCACCAGGACAAGCGGCCAACGCGATTTGTCTGGCTGGCATCGGACGATATCTCTGGTGGTTGTCTCAGTGCTTTCTTGGACGGGGAACTTGTCGGTCAGTCTGAGAAAGTCGATGTCGTGAAGCGCTTTGCACGTCGGAGCGCCAAGAAGAAATCTTTTGCGGACGTTGCCGGGGACGACAGTCTGTGGTTCGATGGTGTTGCATATCTCAAGCAGAAACAGCCTGATGATGTTTTTGTCGCCGCTACAAAGAACAAGACGTTTGGTATTTTGGGCGGTGGCATGTCTGGCCTTTTATCCTCTGTGAGTCAAATCCCCTCTGCCGTTGAACGCAAAGCTAACGGCGCGCACTCAAGCTCATTCTTGACTCTGTTGGAATCCATAACTGGAAGATTCTCGAGTCTTCTGAAAGAATTGGTGGTCGCGTTAGAACCGTTTACTTGAATGGTACCGCACCAGAAGACGGCCAATACCATGAACTTGGACCCATGAGGTTTCCGTACGAGCTCACCGACTCAGAGACAAACGAGACCTTCCCTTTCATGGATCAACGAATGATCTTTCAGCTAGCTGACGTCCTCAACGGAATGAACGCAGGCAACAAGTCGCTTCAAGTCGAGTTCTGGGACTGGATCCAAAGTTCTCCGAATACACCTGTCGACACGCCTTTCAGACGTCCAGATGGTTCATGGCCTACCAAGGCTGAAGTGGCGAGTAACCCAGCATACAAAAACCCGGCTGTGTACCATAATGCGACAGCCGCTGAGGAAGCTATCGAGGCTTTGGATGACTTCAAAGGCCTTACTCCCGAGCGCATTCGTATGTCTGCGACCAATATCTTCAAAGCGTACAAGCAAGCCAAAGAGGATGGGGCATTCGATTACTCTGAGGTCTCTTACCTTCGAGATGTGATCAAGGCAGACCTCAACACAACAGATGAAGTCACGCCCTCACATATTTACTGGCCCATGTGGGAATACGAAACCATTTACTTCCTCGCTAGTAAATGGGTCACCATCAAAGGTGGGCTGAGCCGATTACCTGCTGCATTTGAGCCGCACATCAAAGACAGAGTTCAGTACAACGCCAAAGTCAACGGTCTCCAGTACAACGAGAACAAAACTCTATCTGTATCTTGGAAACCTACGGGCTCCGAACCCTTCAGCACGCCGAACAATGTAGACAACTTTGACTATGTTCTCAACAGCGTACCGCTCAACTTGATGAAGTTTTGGAAGATGCCGCGATACTCAAGTCTTCTCAAGCGCGCAATCGATAGGACCTTGTTTGCCAACGCTTGCAAGGTTGCTGTTCAGTTCAAGACGCGCTTCTGGGAACATCTTGATCGCCCCATCTTTGGCGGCTGTACTCGCATCACCAGCCCTCAGCTAGGCCAGGTCTGTTATCCTTCATGGCATATCAACTCAACAGGCCCTGGAACGATGATGGCATCTTATCTCTCCGACTACGAAGCAACAGTCGCGTGCGCCATGTCCGAGGAGGAACATCTAGCCTACATAAAAAATGCCCTTATCGAAATCCACGGCGATGTAGTCGAAGAGAACTGGGTGGGCACATACAAACGACATTGTTGGGAAAAGGATGAGCATCATGCTGGTGCTTTTACGATGCAGATCTTTGCGCAGCAGCATTTATATCTGCCTGCGTTTTACCAGACGGAGTTCAATACTGTTTTCATTGGAGAGGCGGCCACTTTTACCCATACATGGATTTTTAGTGCACTTGAAAGTGCAGTGAGGGGCAGTGTGCAGCTGTTGTTGGACTTGGGGCTTGTTGATGAGGCGAAGCAGGTTACGCAGACATGGATGGCTCGTTGGATAGATGTGTAGATAGCATGGAAGCGATGACAATTGTGTCTCAGCTATCTACTAAACAAATATCCCCCATTCGCCATTGTGATACTGCCTTCGACGTTGTTGGCCCACCTTGAGGGAGTCTTATCTCGTAGATCGACACCTAAGGTCCACCTGGACCCTGCTGGATGATGAAAGTCCCCGAGCAGCCAATAGGCTATTTCACCGACTTTTGGTCCGGTCGCTGCATCCTGCAGCATTAGGCGCTGATACACCGCGTAAGTTTCCGATGATCTGCACACAAACTGCCCGTGATGCAATGACTGGGCTGTTGGCAGTTTGCACAAATCAATTTCACAGTCATGTCTCAAGTAAAATATCACAAGCATCAAACGGTGGTAATTTCTATGATATGTATTCATGCTAGACTACTAGAGTCATGGGAGTATCTAAAAGGTCATAGCTACAATCGTAGCTTCTATAGATGCGTCAAATCATGATAATAAGCAAAAGTTTGGTTCCAGCAAGCTGGATCAGAATGTCGAATGCCAGTTCGACCTTAGACAGCAGAGTCAGTCATGACTCCGTTCTCACGCTCAGACTCAGAGTGAGACACCTTGACGTCATCATCACTGCCGAAGCCATACTCGCGAGCCTTCTCGTGAACCTCGTGGTCCTCCATGCGAGGAAGCTGCTTAGCAGCAGTCACGTAGCTCATCTTCTCGGTGTAACCCTTGGCGAAGATCAGATCAATCTCCTCGAGAGAGCGACCAGAAGTCTCGGGGTAGTAGAAGTAGATGATAGGGAAGAAGCAGGCGTTCATGGCAGCGAAGAAGGCATAAGTTCCCCAGCCGTTGGTGCCAGTGCCATGAATCATGACAGGGGTGATCATGACGATGAAGAAGTTCCAAAGCCAGTTGGAAACGGTGGAGGTGGCGTTAGCCTTCGCGCGGGTCTTGAGAGGGTTGATCTCAGCGGGGTAGAGCCAAGGGAGGGGCAGCCAAGTGGCACCGAAGAAGGCGATGTAAGTGAAGAGGCCGACGGCAGCACCCTTGGAAGCAGAGGCAGTACCGGGAATGAGAGCGCCGAAGGAGAGGATCATGGACAAGCACTGGCCGACGGTTCCAATGAGGAAGAGCTTGCGGCGACCGACGCGCTCAACAGCGAACCAAGAGGTTGTAGCGAAGATGGAGTAAATGATCATGTTGACACCGCCAAGGAGGAGAGCCGTGTTGTGATCGGTACCGATGGACTTCTGGAAGAGAATGGGGAAATAGTAGATGACAGCATTGCAACCGGAGAGCTGCTGCATCATCTGAGAAGAGGCACCGAGAATGAGACGTCGGAAGTGCTGGGTCTTGCCGCCAGTGAAGAGAGCAGAGAAGGGAGTCTTGCCGCCCTTGTGGCCAGCAGCAGCGATGGCCTTCTCAATGGTGGCCATCTGAGTGGTGACATCGTGGGAGTCACGGGGCTGACCGTTGAGACCTGCTAGAATCGTTGATGCTTCTTCGCGACGACCATGGGTGAGGAGCCAGCGAGGCGACTCGGGAAGCTTCATCATCATAACGAGGACGATAGTAGCAAAGACGACCTGGAAAGCGATAGGGAATCGCCAAACGAAGGGAGCGGGACCATAGGTACAGCCGTAGTCGATCCAGTAGGCGATCAACGTTCCGATGGCGACGTTACCGCCCTCAATGCAGATGAGCTTGCCTCGGTTGTGAGACTCACTGCACTCGGCCTGGTAGGTAGGGATAGTCGATGTGTTGACTGAGACGTTAGCATCAATACACTCAATTTTGAGAATGGTGAGGCAACTTACTTCCGTTTCCAATACCAGTTATGCATCGTCCAATGATGAATTGCGCTGTAGCACCACCGCTAGGAGGAACAGCCGAGATCTGGATAATGACACCAATGATCATAACAATAGCACCGAGGAAGATGGACTTGCGACGACCGAGACGGTCACCAAAGTTGAGGATGAAGAGAGCACCGAGGAAGCAACCGACAGCGTAGATGGAGACGACGAAGCCTTCGTATGTCTCATCAAGAACCTGGGGGAAATCGTCTGTGAAAGCGGGAGCTGAAATGATACCGGACATGACACCTTGATCTACATGAAACACAGTCGTTAGTGATTGCTCAAACGCAGAGATACCTAGGGACACATACCATAACCGAAGAGAAGAAAGTCTGTAGTAGCGACTATAGTGATGAGTCTTTGAAGACCCTTACCGGTCTTGCCCCAGTAGTGCGGCACACCATGCTCGTTGTCGACGTGAACCATGATGACTGATTTCTTAAGACCAGCTCTTTGATGTTTGGATAAACAGTTCAGACTCGATCCAAGTCCGGGAGATTCACGATCCTTTATAAGGACAATCAGCAACACCAGCGCCAAGTAAACTCTGGAGTCTACGTGGATCACTTCACCAAAGGGAAACCCACAGTTCTCCAATGTTTTTTTTTCAGTTCATTGTCACAGCATACAGTGGAGACGAATTAAGAATGCAACTTGATAAGCCGAGAATGACTCGGGCCCAAAAACTTGGCACGGTGCAGAAAGTTGGAGCACGATGAGGAGAAATTCTGGTCCCTTGAACCGATAACCTTAGATAAACCAGCACATGTGAAGGGGGTCGCCTCCAGCCGAAAGAGATTTTTAGCCAGTATCTAATCATCGCGAATAACGTCACTTGGCGGGAGCTACGCTAAGCCAGGGGCCCCGCTGACGTAAAAAGGGAAAGGAAACACTGGGTCTACTAACAGAAAAGAGTGAGAGTTACTTTATCGGCTGGTGATAGCTAGAGAATAATGTTGAAAATTTTTAAATATGGGTAAAATGACGTTGGCGGGATAGATACGTCATGGGCGTTGGTGATCTTCACAATTTCCTAAAAGAGACAAGGACCCTGGGATCAAGATACTCCATCCCTCGGCTCTTTATCCCTGTACGTGTGTGTGCCATTACATGACTAGATCAATCCCTCATACGAGTTGGAGAAATGACGATTTTTTAATGTGAAGCTTTCTTACACCGCATTAATATATTTTGAGGAAAGATTGTTTCTGCCGACAGATAGAGTTGGCCATCACTAACGGGATCGTCAAGATGTGATCAGCACTTCGACAGAACCGAAATGAGCACGGAGTCAGATCTTGCGGAGTATCGTCTCAAAACTCCAGAAAAAAACAACCCGAGAATAACCATAAGCATACATACTCCATACGGAGTAAGATCATAACACCAACCGCAAAAGTAAAGTCCCCCCCTTTTCTCCAAGTTTTATGCTGTCGTGATTTCTCAACCCGCGCCGAGAATAATTGGGGAATAGTGCCGAGGTGTGTGGGGTTTTAGTGGATAAGCCTTCTGGATAAGATTTCTGCGCTGAATGTTCTCGCGGCAACGTCATAAATTTGTTTGGGCGGCTATTCCGTCACTCGTGGCGAATATGGTATCGGGTAGGTTACGGATTATTGTTGTTCAAGATGGTGAATCGCCTTGTGAGGCTATCGCCACTGCCTATCTCGAAGGAAAGAAAACTTCTAGAAGATTTTTAAGTTTTGCTGATTCTCTATGGCTAAAATTTGTGAAAACGCCATGGCGATCGTTGTATCTGTAGAGTTCACAGTGTATCTGCAAGGAGCTGGATGTGAGACTGTGCATGTCACAAAGATTCCAGGATCGAATCACAGCAAAGCAAAATATTAAATACCGCTTATAGCACAAATAAAGTGAAATTAACTCAACAATAAGCACGCTGATCTGATGTCCCATCCCAGTAATGCCCAGAGCGATTGTCATCACGAGTTCTTTACAGGACCCTCATCGGTTATACAAATTGGGTCTTCCGTGGATATCTTGGCCTTTATGATCACCACTTCTCCCCAGTGTTTTTTGTGATAAAAAGTGGTCAGCAAAGGACATATTACCGTTGCTGTAAGCATTATTACTTGGCGTGGTTATGCGTGCGGGATGATTGTCGCTGTGAGGAGTCAAAGCGGATGTTACAATGGAATTTCCCCGTAACTTGGCAAGCGAAGGATGGAGAAATACCTGATCACTACGGGGGAGTTGATGCAGGCATAGGGTAGTTCTCGCGACGCGCATAACGCGTCATGTTGTGGTGCGTCTAAAACAAGCTAGCGGGTGCCAGGATCAATGCATCGCAAACCTGACATCTCAGGAATCACTGCACATCCTAAGATAAGCTTAACAGATAAACCCTTGATACCCTGTTTCATACGTTGACTTATGCGCGGTTATCGAGCTTTAAAGAGGGCTTTGTTTTGCTGATCATTCTCTTCTTAAGATCAACGCGTCGTATTTCCCCATAGGGGATATCCCCCTCGTTCACGGTTACTCATAAGAGCTTACAATTGGACCGGAGCATGTGAAAGGGCCATCGCTGTTGCTTGGATCAGAAGTAGAGAGACTAGTACTTGTTACACTGCAAGGTACTATGAATATCAAGGGCAAGATTGTAATGTCAATAAGACAAAAAAAGAAACACCTTACTGTTGTCCTATGCTATAACAGAAAGCTTAAAGCATTGTATCCGTCTAAACATCTCCAGCAGCTGTGACACGCTGAACATCCTTGCTCTCAGAAATCTTTCCGCCAGCATTGATACACATCATATCCACACTATCACGCTCCTCGCCCACCTTTCCACCAGAGATCTTGGAGAACACCCAAACCCTTCCGCCTGCGCCGCCGGCGTCAACTTCAGCAATCATATCGACAATTTCCATGTGAAATTTCGGCATGAACTGCTTTGCCTTCGCCCAGCCGCCGAGGAAGGCGTCGATGCCATTTGCAGATGGGTAGCTGTCGTGCGTGACTGATATGTCGTTGGTGGTGAGGCTTCGCGCCTGTTCGAAACCAAGGGTGACCTGCTTAGGGTCATTGAGGGAGCGTAGGAAGTCTCTGGCGATCTGCTTCAATGCATTGCATGTTGTAGGAGATGCCATTTTTGTATTTAGAGGCGGAACTTGTTGTGTAATTTTGGGATGGAAAGATAATGCTTATTGCTGAATATTGTCATGTTTCTTTTTTGGAAATACCCGAGTTTATATGAACTGTGAATAAGGTATGAAGACATTAGATTGTGAATTATCGGCTTTTGTGATAACTCCGCTTCTTAAGAATGACTTGGAAGCAATTTACGATATTCGCGACTCCGGATTTACTTCAACATACGGACATACGACGAGAATTGAAACCGGACCGGCTGTCTTATTGACTTCCTCGAGCCGGTTTACCGAGTTTTGATGCTATTCAAAGCGAAAACTAGCTACGGCCGTAATACCGAGCCGAGTTCAGCAAAGCGCTAAGCTCAGCTGCAGTACATTTTTATCCACTCTTTGGGACCAGGCTAGAACTACCGACACGCTAAGCTGCATTGGTATCAAGTTCATTGCGCACCGGCCATTGCTCGGAGAAGGCATATTTCTTAATCCGAGCTACACAAACGCGGACTTTTGAACTGGCGATACTGTGCCAACGTCTAAGGTTGTTCAGCTCTAACTAAAAATGATATATATAAGTCAGGGAAATTCTAATATTAAGGAAATAAACTATCTTTGGCCATTGCCTTGCAGCCTCATTGAATCACTATCAATTAAATAATACCAGCACCAGCATTATGGATGAATGGATTCTTGGAGAGAAATTCAACACAGTCTATCCACATCATGGATCTATTCAGTCTTTATGGGAGAAGAAGTGGAAGTCATGTGTAAGCTCTGCTGCCTAAACTCAAGTTGAGGGAACCGCAAATACTGACTGCTAGTTCGTCTGACTTGAAAGTGCGAGAAATCGATTTATCCATTTCATGACGGCGCCTATGAGGATTTTGTCCCAATCTTCGACTCGCTAATACAGGTGCGTCAATATCAGACGTCGTCCAAGGCAAGACTGAGAAAGAGTACAGCGTGATGTCAAGGACTGCTATAGCGAGAGCTACACCGAGGCATTCCTTTCAACCGCCGAGAACCTGGCCTCGGAGGCAGAACTGGCTGCAGAGAGAGGTGAAAGCGAAACTGCTGTTCGTCTTGGCCTCAGAAGTGCCTGCGTCTTTCGTATTTCCCGTTTCCCTCACCTGGGACCGCAAGATGCCGGGCTCAAGAGATACGCGTTTGAGCGACAAAAAGAGGTATATCTACGAACAGGTGCACTTATGAAATGCCCTATCGACGCGAAATTCATTCAATTTTCGCATAGACTGGATCATGAAGGGCTGGAGATCCCCGTCCTCCAGCGACTGCCCCTCGGACATGGTGATAGACCGCACCCTGTTATCCTGATCATGACAGGCCTTGACGGATATCGCACAGATAACACTGCTCTCACTGATCGTCTGATACAAAAAGGCTGGGCCGTCGTGCTCTGCGAAATTCCGGGAACAGCTGACTGCCCCGCAGATCCCAAGGACGCTTCATCGCCTGATCGTTTGTGGTCTTCTGTTATTGAATGGATCAAGGAACAAGCTTGTTTCGACCCAGACAGGATAGTTGCGTGGGGACTCAGCGCTGGGGGGTTCTATGCTGCTCGAATTGCGTTTACTCACGCGGGGCAGCTTCTCGGGGCTGTCGCTCAGGGAGCCGGTACCCATTACTTTCTGAGCCCGGAATGGCTCTCTCGTGCCGATGGGCATGAATATCCATGCAGGTAAGGATATCACCCGATATTTAGTTACTAGGAGCTATCTAATCTCCTTATAATAGTGTCACTGAAGCTCTTGTATCAAAGTATGGCTTTGATAGCGTCGAAGAATTGATAAGCCAGGGCCAGGAGAAGTTCTCACTTGTCCTCTCTGGCATTACAAAGTTGCCTTCTTGTCGACTTCTCTTGATAAATGTAGGATCCGTTATATTAAGAATATTCCGATCTGAGCTAACTGATACAGGGCGAAGATGATGGGCTTTGCCCAATTGAAGATTCAATGGAACTGGCAGATCAAGCATCTGGAAGAGAGTTGATGTATGTGTGACTAGGGCTTCGATTCAACATTACTAATCTCTGCCTAGTATTGTCAAGAACCGCATGCATATGGGAAACCCGGATGCCCAGCCGCAGGTCATTAAGTGGCTAACAGAATTGCTGGGCTAGGTAGCATTGTTAAAGGCTATTCAGTGGCGTTTAGATGCTACCAATATTATTGTTGTTTTGATTGTCAAGTTAATGGTAGAATATTGAGAAATAAACAGTTGGCTGAAGGCAGATTTAGTAGGTAAAAGTAAAAATTAAGACGTTCATGTCTATTTAAAAAATAGCATTTTACCCTAGCAGAAGGCCCTACTTGTTTCTATTCAGTATTGACTCAGTTGATCCACTAACGCCAAGAGCAAGTCAGGAAAGATACATCCGCCTGACAATGGGTCCCGTACTTAAACCGGGTATTTATGCAACAGAGCATTGGCAGTTCTGCTTGTGTCCATGGGCCCTCTTGGCTCTGTTGGGCCAAGACTTGTTCCGTCCCTCCTGATCCACTGTGCCCGATGTTGGTCTTGTTGCTTATCTTTCTTGGCTGGCTTGGCTGGGAGTTCTGAAAGTGGTAAGCCGACGTTGGAGAAACTCCACGATACGACCCCGCGAGCGGCGACAAAGTTTATTCTTGATGCAGTAGCTATGAATATCAATGAATATGCAGGGAACGGACCTTCCGACCAGAGGTCTCTCAGTCTTGGCGATACAAGTTGGCATTAGGAGTAGATCTTGGCGGCGCAGTATCAAGCACGGCCGAAAACAACTCACCCTGCGTGGGGGGGGATTCTCCTGACGTGGTGAATCAGGCTGGCTCGAAACTCAATTTTGACGACAGTCATGAACAAGTCCGAGTAGTCTTGTCAAGAAATGGAGGGTCCATACATGGCCAAGATACACCCGTGACAGTCAAGCTGACTCTCGACTCTACGAAAAGAGGTGCAGCGCGCGACATTTGCTTTGAAAAAGCTTTATTTAAAGCATTCGGAGCGAATGTCCCTATCGGAAGAGACTGATGCAGTGCCTCCTTCACCTCTCCCATTGACTTCAATGGTTGTTTATACAGTATGCCATCAATCCTTCTTCGCAGTCCATACCACAGCTCGGCGCAGGCTTTCCATGAACCATGCATTCTTATATGCCTCATCAAAATGGCCCAGAGCAGTGTAGTACACTCTTCCATTTCCGACCGCCTGAGTCCACGACAACGGAGAGCCGGCCGATTCAGCGCTCTCCTCGTTACCCTCCTGCACCGAAAGTAAGATTGTGCGGCCCTCGATACGCGAGTGAGATCTGAATGTATACACCTCATCAAACCACGGAAATTGCCCCGCTGGAAGTGACTTTGTCTTGACGGGACAGGCTTGAGCCTCTTCTGGTGCAGAGTCCGGACCGGGAAGAGATTTATATCCGTTGATGTAATGATCGGGGGTTTCGACAGCAAGAGTCATCCACTGTGGCGGTGGGTGGCCATTGAAGACTTCGCCTAAGATCTTGGTATACCTGGCGTTTGTCTTTAGGCCGGATGTAGCAGCATGAATGCCTACAACGCCACCGCCATTCTCGACGAAATTCAACAACGAGGTTACTTCGTCTTCAGTTAGATAATCGCCGGTGTTGTGTCCGAGAGCAACGACGTCGTAGTCTGAAAGCGAGAGCAGTTCTGTTGAATCTTCAGTTGCGCTTACGGAGAATGGTAGCGAGTTGAAGGCTGAGATCAAGGCGGGAATGCAATCATGACGATAGCCGCAAGTTTTGGTGAGTAGTAATATTTTGATCGAGTTCGGTGCTGTCGAGGCCATTTTTCTTAGCTGTTGTGGTAGATTTGATAATGATTAGAAGAGCTCTAAGGTAAGAAGTGCGATAGAATCATGAACCATCAGGTCTATCACTCTTAAAGCAA
This sequence comes from Fusarium chuoi, assembly GCA_022627125.1. NCBI lineage: Eukaryota > Fungi > Ascomycota > Sordariomycetes > Hypocreales > Nectriaceae > Fusarium > Fusarium chuoi. The sequence goes on along the minus strand of JAJALE010000837.1, from coordinate 1,991,147 downwards.
CACCATTTGGCCAACATTGATGATGATGGCGGACGAATGAGATGATGCAATTGTGGAGTGAGTCATGCGCCGAGGCGTTGTGATTGGTGGATGAATTTACCTCCGTTCATGAAGCTGACGGTACTGTCGCATTCTTACATCAACGTTAAGATGGATAGTGAAAGAATAAAATAAGAAGATGTATTTCAAAATCATTCAAGTCTATATGCTATGTGTAAGCGCGATCTATTTCTAATGTCAGTACCCCCAAATTAGTTCCTGTATCTATCTATAGGCGGCTAGTGAATGGGTTGGCTCTGGTAGGAGCCTGACCAAAGATCTCAGGATGATCAGCCTTGATCATATCGGCGCCCTAGGAAACGTGTCAGTGAAGCCACAAGAATTGATCTGAGAAAGTCTTACCTTCTCTCCAATCATGTAGACAGAGTTCTGGATGCGGCAGTCAGGAATCACTGGGATGACGGAGGCATCAGCAATGCGGAGGTTCTTGATGCCGTGAACACGGAGGCGAGAGTCAACAACACCCTGCTGGATGTTCTTAGAGAGACGTGCAGTACCGCAGGGGTCTGTAAGTCATGTTAGTTCGGTTTCTCCATATGAGGATACATTCGACTTACGGAAACCAGTCTGACTGCGATCCAGGACAGCCCTCTTCATCTCCTCATCAGACTCAAGGGGCATTCTCCAAGGATACTCGCCTGTGACAATGTCCTTGAAGCCCTTGCCAGTGGTGAGAACATCATAAGTCCAGCGAACGCCCTCGCGCATAGCAAGGATATCGAGATCATTGCCGAAGAAGTTGAGGTTGATGTTGGGCTGGACAAGAGGATCATTGCTGTTGAGAGTAACTTGACCTTCAGAAAGTGGGCGTAGAAGGTCGACGATGACGGTCATGTAGTTGCCCTTCTCGGGGACGGGGTAGTGCCATTGGAAAGCAGTGCTGAACATGCCAACAAAGTCGAGCTCGAAGTGAGGTTGGCCCTTGGGACCGAAGGGATCGAGCCCGCCGTTTGCAGCCTTGGCTTCACGGTAGGATTGGTGCTGCTCGAGACGCTCGTCAATGCGGGGAAAGCCGACGAGTTCGAGGAGACCGGAACTGACAGGGCCGGTCTTGTCGCGCTTGTACTGAGCGACAGCAGCGCTGTTGGCGGCACCGTCTCGAAGGATGTAGTCCTCCAGACCGAAGCCATCCTTGACTTGGAGAACGAAGGGCACAATAGGATGATCAAGGAGATGCTGGCCAACATGAGGAGAGTTGAGTTTGACGTTAATACCGTTCTTCTGGAGTTCCTGGGCGGGACCGACACCAGAAAGCATGAGAAGCTTGGGGGTTTCGAAAACACCCTGAGACAGAATAACTTCCTTGCTGGCGAAGACGCTGAGCTCTCCCTTGGTGTCAGGGTTGACAACAGTGACACCAAGACAAGTGTTGGTGCGAGGATCAATGATCAGCTCCTTGGACTGGACGCCATAGAGGATATTGACATTGGGCTTATTCTTGAGATACAAGAAACTTCCCTGTCGCTGACCCCCATGGATCGTATCAACACAATGCGTAAGACCCCTCATCTCACCATCGTAAATATTCTCTGTCAAGACTTCACCCTTGGAGACCCACGCTTCAGTCAAAGCATCACGCCAAGGCTGCATCTCAGGAACAAGATCAGCATGCGCAATCTGAATAGGGCCCCCGGTGCCAATCTTCCCCAGCTCAGCGGGATAAAGCCCCTCCTCATCATGATAAGTCGCACACTTGCGAAGATACTCCACACAACCATCCCAGTTCCAATCCTCCCCGCCAAAAGCCTCCCAGTCGTCGAAAGTGGGCTTGGAGCCGGGGATCCAGGTGAAGTAGTTGGCACAAGATGAACCGCCGAGGACCTTACCGCGGGTGTTGGGCTTCTCGATGCGCTCGTAGTCGTCGCGCTTGATCATGGTGGACTTGTAGGCCCAGTCGTGCTTGCTGCCGCGCAGGTTGAAGGCCTTGGAGGGCGTGGTGATTTCGGGGATTTGGTGAGGGTTGGGGATGCCGGCTTCGATGATGAGGATGCGGACGTGGGGGTTTTCGGCGAGACGGCCTGCTACAGTGTTTCCTGCTGTGCCGCCGCCGACGATGATGAAGTCGTACTCATTTCCGTTTGCGACGAATGCCATTTTTGCTGACTTTGATACGCTGAAGTAGATTTGTTGACGGTGTTGGAAGAGTAAGGGAGATGAGATGAGTCTATTGAAGAAGCGGAGGAGTTTGTAGTAGTTGAGATGTTTGCAAGTGAAGCCTGAGTGATTGCTGGATTGCAAAACACCAAGACCCTTCAAGAGCCGTGATATTTATATATCTCATCTTGCAATGTCGTCACTGACCAAGTTCTCCATGTTCAAGATGCACATCCCCGACATACGCGTCTCACGGCATCGACATGCCGACATTTCTGCTGTAACATTGAGGTTTGCTTCTATGCGGATCTCTCGGTGTTCAACCAGTGACGTATTCCCTGTACGAAAACTCGAGTACTTTCGAGGCACAGTCAAGCCTCATCTGCAAAAACTTCGCAAATCCCGCACAAAACCCGTGTGACAAAGAATCTGACAAAGATGCCGAGTCAGCTCCGTAGTCCATTTCTAGAACAGCTTCGCTCGGGGTCCAGTTTTAGCGGCTCTTCGGCAGGCGGTGCACTAGCCGCAAGCAGTAATACTACCGGGAACACCGAGTCCACTCTCTAGATTGCGGCTTAGAAAAGTAACTGCTGTGATTGGGCTTGCATGGGGATTGTTCGCGATAACCTCTATCTTATCGAAATGTTGGAACAGAGGCCCGCAGAGATGAGATCCATTTCTTATCTGTCGGGGCGGGCTCGGCATTGACAATGCCGTAATGAGGAGTGCAAAATTTATCTAAAGGCTGGGGATTTCCCTCGTTTCTTTCTCGTCATTGAAACTATTGTTCTTCATCATTACGTTTAATTTCACCCTTTCAAAATGTCTAATCCGGTGTATACTTTGACCGAGGGTAGGTCTGAGACTCGAATATCTCCTGGCACAGCTAACTAGTGTAGGTCAGCCTATTCGCGACCCCTCCGTGAGCACTACCCTCCCCGTCTTTGGCGGCGGCGGTCTCACAACTCTTGGTGATACCCTTCTCCTTGAGACTCTGGCCCATTTCAGCCGAGAGCGCATACCTGAGCGGTAAGTCTCCCATTCAATTTCAGCTTTCACAAAAACTCAACTAATAAACATCGCAGAGTCGTTCACGCCAAAGCTGCTGGTGCCTGGGGAGAATTCGAAGTTACAAATCCTGAGATCGCTCAATTGACTTGCGCCAAGTTCCTCGACACCGCTGGCAAGAAGACGCAGGTTCTCTTCCGTCTCAGTACCACTGGCGGTGAGAAGGGCAGCGCCGATACTGTTCGCGATGTCCGAGGTTTCTCTGTCAAGTTCTTCACCGAGGAAGGAAACTACGATATTGTCGGGAACCATGTTGTAAGTTCCAATGCTGTGACGGATGGTAGTCATTTTGTTGACATGCTTAGCCTGTCTTCTTTGTTCGCGATCCTATGCGATTCCCTTCGTTGAACCGAAGCCACAAGCGACATCCCGCTACCAACCGACCTGATGCTACCATGGTGAGTTGTCTAGTTTGAGTTCGGTGCTGTGACAACATGATCTAATATTCTTAGTTCTGGGACTTTCACGTCAATCAACCCGAGAGTGTTCACACCCTGATGCATCTCTTCGGCAGCCGCGGTCTCCCCGACTCTATCCGCCGCGTCACCGGCTTCGGAGTTCACACATTCAAGCTCATCGACAGCTCTGGCCGCCCCCGATACTGCAAATTCCACTTCCGTCCCGAGACTGGCCACACCAGCTTTGCTTCTGCTGAAGAAGCGGAGAAGAAGGCTGGTGCTAACGCCGATTACCATACTGAGGATCTCTGGGATGCTATTGCCCGTGGCGAGTACCCTGTCTGGAAATTGTATGTTCAGATCATGGAACCCGAGAGGGCTGAGACCTTTGGTCGGGCTTTGTTCGACATTACCAAGATTTGGTCTCACAAGGAGTTTCCTTTGATCGAGGTTGGAAAGATGACTTTGAACAAGAACGTAAGTTTGTCACCGGACAAAGAAATAAGCCAAGTGCTGACGGACCATAGCCTGAGAACTACTTCGCCGAGATTGAGCAAGCTGCCTTCTCGCCGTCGAACTTGGTCCCTGGTATCGCCATGACCCCCGATCCTATGCTTCAAGCTCGCATGTTTGCCTACCCCGACGCCCAGCGATACCGCCTCGGCTCCAACTACGCCCAACTCCCTCCCAACCGCCCCATCGCACCTGTATACGCCCCCTTCGTCCGCGACGGCATCACCACTACCAAGAACTACGGAGGTGACCCCAACTACGTCCGAAGCACTCTCAGCCCCGGCGTCACCACCCAATCCATCACTCAGATCACACACCACGAGCGCATCGCCGCTAACGCACTGCTCGGTCTGAACGAGATCCCTGTTGACGATGAAGACTTTGTCCAGCCTCGGGATCTATGGAAGAGAGTTTTTGATGATGCTGAGAAGGAGAAGTTTGTTGGCAATGTTGTTGGAAGCTTGGCTGGTACGCCTACTCCTTTGAGGGAGGCTGTCGTTGCTATGTTTAGCAAGGTTGATAGTGAGATTGGTCAGCGCATGATCGCCAAGATCAAGGAAGACGCTACTCACCTTTAGACGTTGAGCAGGAAGAATTTACGATGTGGATTTAATGAGATAGAATAGCGATAGACATATAGAATGCCTAGAATAGACCTCTTCGTTTTCAAAAGCTCATACCGTCATTCAGCGTGATATGCGACAGTTCGATTGTGGCTTGAGCACCATTATGTTACCGCATATTTCTGAAAGAGTCATTACAAGCCAAGGAAGGGTTGCCACTAATTCCCTGAGATCTGGAAGCCTCTGAGGTAATAGCAGTCAGATGATGTCAGTGGTAATACTTGGCATAATGCTGACTGACGATCACCACCAACCATCTATATATGAACGCCACTGGATACTGAGTTTGTTATAGTCCACTTGTGAAATTATTTGCTAAGTTTGCTGCACAAAGAACTTCTATCAATATGACATCAACACACCCTGATATCGACTCCAAAGTCCGGAAAGCACTCGAGGGCACCAAGCTTGAGGTTTTAAAACTCGACAAGATCACGGGTGGATCTGTCAATTGGATCTACAAGGCACAGCTTTTGAAGCCTCTGGATAACGGGGAGAAGGAGGCTCTAGTCAAGCATGGAGAGCCCTATATGGCGTCCAAGCCCGAGTTTGCGCTCCCTCCACTTCGTTGTGTTATTGAGACAGAGAGTCTCAAGATCCTATCGGGCATCTCATCATCCGACAATGTACCGAAAGAAACGAATAATTTCGTTGTACGAACACCAGAACTGTACCATTTTGACCAAGCCAGCTCGACCCAGGTATTGGAGTTCATGTCTGATAGTATTCACTTGAAGGACTATGCCATTCGAAACTATGGGTCTCCTACACCAGTTTCATACAAGCCCCAGTGCCAGGAACTCGGAAAAGCAATTGGCAGATGGTTACGGGACTTTGTCAAATGGAGTGTTCAACAAGTCAAACACCGAGACCTCGTCGCCCAGAACGAGTTTGGCCAAGCTGTGAGGCATATGGTGAACTACGCATGGCTTCATGAGCGGATTAAAGAATATCCAAACATACTCAATGATGTCAAGGAGATTCTCGTGCAAGTAGAGCAGATGGCCGCAGCAGAAAAAGATGACACGGATAAACTCCAGATTATCCACGGAGACTTTTGGACCGGAAAGTAAGTTCATTATCCTTTCGTATGAATTAGAATCTGACTTTTGCAGTGTTGTTCTCCCCAACGCTGCCACAAAAGAAGGCACCAAGACTCCAGTATTCATCGTGGACTGGGAAATGACGCAACTAGGCCTGCCCAGTGTAGACTTTGGGCAAATGATCGCCGAAATGTACGCGTTGTGGCTATACAAGTCCATCGACGCAGGACTGTGGATGATGGAAGGATTTATCGAAGGATACGGAGATATCAGTGAAGATTTTGCTTTTCGGACCGCTATACACGTTGGAACACATCTTGTTTGCGTGACCACTGACTTTCCAGCGTGGGGGCGAGAGAACTACGAGAGGGTTGTTAAGGTTGGAAGAGGCATTATTGTCCATGCTTGGAAAAAAGACCGCGAGTGGTTTGAAAAGGGAGACTTGGCATGCTTGTTCAGATCTGAAAATTAGGGGCTGTATCTCCAACAGCTATACAATATTGCCAGTAATGCTATTGATGTTGATGAGTTTGACTGCAACAAGATGGTCTGGTATGACGCAGCTCGCTCTCTAGAGATAATCAAAGCGCCCTTGCAAATAAGTCCTCTCGAATAATAGCCCGAGACATATGTGCCTAACAAGGCCCAAGACCAACAAGTCTGCGCCGGAATTGATGATCTCAGTTGGAGGCGGACAAAGGTTAGCGGGGAAGTGAAAAGAGAAGGCAGAAGATCTGTGCTTTGCCGGGCAATTAATTAACTCATCCCAAATCAGACGATCATGATACTAGCTGAAATTGCTAATACGAGGTCAACGACTGCGGAAGAAGGGATCGCCCTAGGCATAACGGTCGTGAGGCGAAATAATAGAGCCGAAAGGATTTAGACTTTTGAAGCGGCAAATTATGGCGTACGAGCCGTTGCTACCGTTACATGAAGTTGCAGGCATATACCCATCAAGTTGGGATGGCTCACGTGCGCATTGACCTTGAGAGATTAGACCCTTTTGACTCCTTTTGCCAGTCTACAAAAGTTATGAACTGGAATTAGTCCACACTAACCAACTGACCCATTTTTAGACACGTGGTTGAGAGCCTACCATCACAACATAAGGCTTAGACTGGAGATGGAAATTGATTGCTATTAAAGGCACAGGACTGAATTGTTCAAGGATTCGGCAACGGGCAGGGAAACACACGTATAATATGGTATGGATGTAGATCTCTAACCCGCTTGGGAAGTCGTTCCACATCACTTGTCGGAACTCGGCTAGAGAAATTATTATGTCACAGGCTTCCTTATACTCGGGTCGTATTGGCATGCTTTTTGACGGTTGATGGCCCCTGAGTGCCGAAGCTAAAAGCTCGCCTTACCCGACTACGTGGTGCAGCCTGTAAACTCTATTAAATTCCCGGTGAACTATATACAGGGTACTCGGCATACGTGCTACAACAGGTAATTCTTATCCTATAAATAAGGGTGCCAAGTTCTTATCGAAAATGGATCATATCAAACACAAATACAACCTGCAAAAACCTCTCGCAAAGTCCAACCGAGAACAACAATGTTGGGGATCAAGTCCATTCTCCTTTCTTGCCTCCTTTTCGGAGCAGTTCAAGCGTAAGTAAACACTTGGAAGTCTAAGGAGCGTTAACTAATATGCTGCGAATGATAAGTTTCACTACTCAACAGAAGCCCACTGATCCAAAGAACCACAAGCCAACGAACCACCTCCTCTGGCAAAGCGTTGGGTGACAGAGCATAATAAGCTTACTGATCACCCGCATCTTGCAAGACGTACGATCGACAAGCCTAGCAAACCGACTATTCACCAATAACTGGTTAAGCGGTCGATCCATGAGCGCTTTAACGAATCTCTCGCTTAACAAAGGATGGATATATCTCACACAGTGAGTGCGCAGCGACTAAGATGTTGATGTTGAGATGACTTACAAAAGTACTAGGCTTATTTAAGGGAGTAGGGACAAGTGGAGGAAAGAAGGTGGTCGAGAGATTGTCCACCCAAACAAGCTACGTTACCGTAGAACCTTAAAATAAAGGCAATGAGAGCGTGCTGGTGGCTGTCCAAACTGAGGTGCCCTTTGTTTTATAATAAGGCCTATTCTAGTGCTCGGATTCTTTGTGCGTGTCGGCTATCTTTAATCGATTTCAGCTCAGATTACTAGATAAATCTAATCTCCAAGATGAAAGTACTCATAATAGGTCCGCAAATGCATTGCTCTATTAATTTTGAAAGTATATAATTAGCAAGAAACTCCCAAATACCCGTTCTGTAAGTGACGGGATAGCTTAAACCAAGTTAACGACAGTAGGCCTCCCTAAGCAGCCTGTTCTATTCATGATACGTGCAGGACGATCATTCTCCGCCGTGTATTTTATGTCTTGTCAAGCCCAGTATGTACCTCTATAATGTTGAATCAAACGAGAAATTGGTGCTTGAGGTTATAGATCAACCTGGAAGTGAGTCCGAAGTCTTTCACCGTAAGTGTAGAAGATCCACGGAACAGGAGTGAAGGCAAGCGTTATAAAGCCAAGGACGCTGTTACCCCAGCCCAGACCACGCTTCGTGTACAGAGGCTCGGCTGCTAGGTCAAGGAACGCTCCGAATGGAGAACGGACCAGCAGATTGGCCGCCAAAGCAGATGCAGCTGCCTCGGCTCCAAACGAGTCAACTAAATAAATCTGACCAGGGATAACGACAAAAAGGGAGCCAAATCCCACTATGAATGTGCCGATAATAGGGACGATCCAGTGGACGCCATTCTCTGTTGTCCAGCCATAGATGAAAAGCCCAAGGGGAGTAATTGGGCCGAGCCATTTCATGAGAAGAAGACGATCCTCTGGCCTGGGAGCGGCATTCTCGTTGCCCTTCTTGCGACCAAGGAGCTTGTCACTGAGGACAGAGAACATGAGTAGGCCCAGACCCATGCCGATTCCGAGACCAAGATATGCGAGTCCAGCGACACCTGGATTGAAGCCGTAAACATCTTGGAATACGGAGGGGAAGGTGGTGAAGAGTAGGAAGATGAGGCCGAAGAGGATACCGGTGTATAGCGATACCAGGAGCACGATTGGAGAGAAAATGAGCAGCTTGAGTGGTCGGACAATAGCGCGTGCCAGCATTTGACCTGGAGTCTCATCTCTGCTCAGCTTGGCTACGAGTTTCTCGTTACCAGTTTGTTTGCGCATTCGTAGAGCTTTCTTTTGCAAGATGACGTTGTAATTTGTTTCCTTCATGAAGGCAAATGTGACCACAGCAATAATGCCAGACTAGGATAATTGTTAGCACTGGAAATTCTTTGCAGATCGAGGTGTGACCTACCAAGATAAGGAGGATGCGAAATGTCCATCGCCATCCAACATTCTCGGAGACGAAGCCTCCAATAATTGGACCAACCACCTGATAACAAGTTAGGCAGTGCAATAAAGTGAGTCGGTGGAGAAAGACTTACAGGTCCCAGAAGCGGCCCAACAGTGAAGAGAGCCATGGCCTTTCCTCGCTGCTCCTGAACGAACAGATCTGCGACAGTGCCTCCGCCGATACTCATTGGGCCTGAGGCAGCGCAACCAGCGATAACTCGAAAGACGAGAAACATGGCGACATCGGTGCTGAATGCACAACCAATTGTGAAGGCTATGTACACCAAGTTACAAAAGTAATAGACGATAAGGCGGCCATATAATTCAGAGAGAGGTGCAAGGAGAAGAGGACCTAGTGCGAAGCCCAGAACGTAGAGACTGACTGTCATGGCTGTGACTGTGGAGTTGGTGATGTTGAACTCATCAGCTAGCTCTGCTGCTCCTGGAGCAAACATTGTGGCGGCGAGGTTTCTGATTAACAGTCAGTGACATGTTCATCAAAGTAGTTGGAAATGGCGAGGTGCTTACGCTGCAAGAGTGAACAGACTCACAATGCCAACATGCAAATTCTTCTGGGCCTTGGACCAATTGAGTGGATGCTCGGGATCATCTGGTCCATCCCAGTCAACAACATTGGGATTCGACTGAGGCTCATCGACCATTGTCCCAGTCGTTGACAGAGGCTTCTCTTGAGCCTCATTCCCAACATCCTCCCGAACACCAGCCTCCAACTGATCATCCTGAAAGCCTGATTGCGACATCTGAGGCGTTGTCGACATGGTTGCTGCGACACAACAACAAAAAGAAAAAGAATGGGGAGTATTTCCTCTTTGGACCAATCTGTCGCTTATAAAATGTGATATTTCTTACTGGGATGATGATAACGCAACAGTGAATACGTGCATGCTGCATGCGACATGAAACTTGATTATCTAGAGTGGATCTGCAAAACAAAAAAACCTTCTCATGGACATTTGAGATGGTTTGTTATATGGATGGGGGAAATGTGATGTGTGTGGGGTACACAGCAAGTAAGCTGAGTGATGTTATGTCTGCAGGGCTGGGGCTGGAGCATCGGGCCGGACATGGGAGGGGGACGGAGGATCGGAGCGGAGGATCGGAGCGGATGATGAACAGATCCGGGGACTAACAGGGATTGTGCGTCAGATGCAGGACAAATACCGTAACTTGGCTTATGCCTTCTGGGTTAGATTCTCACTCACTCTGTCAGCACATTATTTCTCAACGTGAAAGTCAGTTTGTTCCGACACTCCACGGCCAATTCTCACTCCGTTTGTTTACATTTCGCCTCCGAAATTAACCCTCTATCCATCATTTCTGTCCCTGGATCCATGGCGGACCAGGAATCGCGTCCTACCTCTATTACGGAGTGGGGACCAGGGAAAACACCGCAGGGCAGGGCTCGTCTACCCTCGAGCAGGCCGCGCGAAAAGCCGCAGCTGTCGTGCAACCTGTGTAGGAGGAGAAAGTACGTAACCATGCAATGCACTTTGCCGTCTCTCTTTTCCGTCCCTCTCCGCTTTGACACAACTCCATTGCAAGCGATGCCCCCCCACGTGCTGACGCTTTGTGCCGTTTGTAAGACTACGATGTGACCGTCAAAGACCCTGCAGCAGCTGTGTGCAACGAGAGCTCGGCCTGTCGTGCTCGTACGCTTCTGACAGAGTGACAGGCGGCGATGCGGCACACCAGCCTCGTGTCACCACGCAGGATCGTATCCGCCACCTCGAGAGTCTTGTGTTTGATCTGATGCAGCAGTCTTCCGTGAACCACGGCCAGCACGGAGGAGGAACGCCTTGTTCCCCCGTCGGAAGTACCCGTTCCCCCGTGGACACGCCTGTCACTTCCCCCGCCGATTACGGTAGCATGCAGTTTCCGGGCGGAGGCGCGAATTACGTGGGGAGTTCGCACTGGGCCGCTGTTCTCGACGGGATTGCCGAGCTCAAAGATCATTTCGATAACGAAGAGGAGTTGTCGCATCCTGATGTCCAGGGCGTCGAGTCGCCTGGTGCGGAGATGACTGGCCCCCAGTTGTTCTACGGCTGCCGCAAGCCCGCTAGCAAAGATGAGATACTGGCGTCGATCCCTACCCGCCCGGTAGTAGACCGATTGGTCTCACGCTATTTTAACTCATTTGAGATGTCACCCGGTTAGTCTTGTCATACAGCTTTATCGTGCAACCACCATGCTGACACCCCGCGCCCAGCCGTACTGCACAGTGTACAATTCCTCAAGGAGGTACGGAAGCACAATCTTATCGCTTTATTCCGGTTGACTAACCCATTATTATCTTAGTATGAAGAGTTCTGGGACGATCCATGTGCAGTGTCGCCCCTCTGGTTGGGCCTTTTGTTCACCATTATGTGCTTGGCAACCCAATTCGAAAAGTTCCGCCTCGACCCTGGCGTGCAGTCCCCCGCGGCTCTGTCCATGGAGAGAGATCTCCAGAAGATGGCGGATGCGTACAGACTGAGGATTGGCCAATGCCTTGTTCTTGGCAACTACACCAAAGGCGGCCCTTATGTTCTTGAGACGCTTATGCTGTACATTGCCGCTGAGGTGTTTTCGAGCACGGACGCGGAGATCGACATTTGGATCCTGACGGGGAACACGGTTCAGATTGCCTTGCATATGGTAAGCTCAGGGTACCCTCTCCGGTGTTCATTACCTGACTAACGCGTCACTAGGGGTATCATCGAGATCCTAAGCATTTCAAGGGCATGTCGTCTTTCGCTGCGGAGATGCGGAGAAGGGTCTGGGCGACTCTTGTTGAGATGGATCTTGTACTTTCTGCCCAGATGGGACTGCCAAGGATGATCAAGCAGTGGCAGACTGACACGCAAGAGCCATCTAATCTTCAAGGCAATGACTTTGACAAGGCGACTGTTGAGATGCCTCCGTCGAGGCCAGACACAGAATTGACCCCGATTCTTTACCGCCTTGTCAAAGCAAGATTGATGACGACGGTTGGATATATCTGGGACTTTGCCGCTGATGTCCGACCGTACACTTTCACTGAAGTAGAGAGAATGGATAACAAGCTGGATGAAGCACGCAAGTCGATCCCGGACTGTCTCAAGTGGCATTCCTTTGCCCGCTGCATCACGGACTCTCCCCAGAACATCATGCAAAAGGTGGTTCTAGAAACCCTGTTCTACCGCGCAAAGATTGTTCTCCACCGAAAGTTCATGTTCGGCCCCCCAGCAAACTCCGCCGATTCCAAGCGCATCGTCTTGGAGTCGGCACTCAAGCTTCTAGACTACCAACACATACTGCAGGAAGAGACACAACCCTTCTGTCAGCTTTACCAAGAAAGATGGAGGGTTTCGTCATTAGTCAACCACGACTTTTTGCTTGCGACTAGCATACTGTGTTATTACCTGCAGAACACGAAACGCGAGGGCATGCAGGTTTCTGAGTCAGCGCCGATGGATGAAACCATCCTGGCTTCCCTCAGAAGATCTTACGATATCTGGTTGCAGTCGAGCAATTCGTCCAAAGAGGCGAGAAAGGTTGTCAAGGCATTGGCGGTAGTTCTCGGAGTCAATAATAACTCGGATACAGATTCAGGGTTCGACTCGACCATGTCGTTCGGCGTTCCTTCGGGGTATGCCTCTTCCAGCATCAACGATTATCAATCAGGTAAGTCACCATTGTATTTTAACAAAGAGGAAGTGTTGAAGCTGACATGTGGGCTGATAGAGATTCCAGTAGGTCTCGGCTCACAGTTCCCAATGCTTGATGGCACGATGATGCCGAACTGGGCCACGTTTGCGGACGATTTACTGGCTGCGCCGATGGCTACCCCGAGTAATCAATGGCAAGCAATGGATGGTAAGTCAACCTTGAGGGTCCCATGTACTTTCAGGGTTTAATAATTAGATCTGTAGAGACGGTGGATACAATGGGGTCTCTGACATGGCCATGGAACTTGCAATGACATGCATTGGGGGAGAAAGTGGATAAAGATAATTTAGAAGCGACGCTGACATGAGGAGTAAATTGGCTGGAAATAGGTATTTCCGCAGTATCCCCGTAATCCTCCGCAGGCTGTTGAGGTGCTCGCATCCCTTCTGAGACCAATCACTGCGGCCCAAGAGTTACAGTGGCAGCTTGGAGACGCCTGGTTCGTCATATACGAAAATTAATAATAAACTCAACCCCTGTATTCCTCGTCTGGCTGAACTCGTGAATGCGGGCCGTCCCGAAACGGACGATGACGAAAAAGGTCATGGGCTGTCAGCGGAAAAGCATCCTGTCACCCCACGCAATGCTCACCGAGAGCGGAAGTGATGAACAGAGGATTGGCGTTGGAGAGTAAGCGGGGACAGGTTCATGATGTGACGAGTTATTTGCCGAAGTGTCACGAACAGTGAACAGACCGTCCTGCATGTAGAGCACAGCCAACGGGTGTGCAGGGGCCTATCAGGATGGGTCATCTTATCTGCGGCGCAGTTCTTGGAAGCTAGCAACAGGAGATTCCGGAGCCGAAATGATTCATGTGTCCGAGTTGGGCTTCTAGTTCTACTAAGCGAACATTTCGAGAACTGAGCTGCTCCGGCTTCTGCGGACGGAACTAAGCCAGCTTTCCATTAGCGGCGGCAGATATCTAGGTACCCGTAAGACCTAGACCCAAGTGAGTGTCGTGTCACTGGCTGTCTTGGCAATGCCTGAGCGGTACAACCTCGACGACAGACAGACTGCGGCTGCCGTAAGCCTCTTGGCGTGCATTTGCGGGATAATACTGAGCTCACACAGGGCACATAGCGCCATCTCAGATGCTAGGTACCGGATTACCCGTGGGATTATCCCATTGGACCGGGGCAGCTTCCGCCGCAAACAAGGTTATGGAGGGGTCTAAGCGACACTTTTTGCTCTCGACGTGTCGAGACACATTAATCGAGGGAATCCTTTGCCTTGGATCAGAAAGGACACATTTTGGATTGGTTCGTGGTGAACACGACTTAGCCGATGGTGTAGTGGCAGGTAGATCATTACCACCAATTAATTCACTTCTCAAGAGCTCTGAGTAACACCTACGATTAGACGGTTAGACGACATGAGACATTGAACGGACCAACGTACATATTGTTTCATCCTGCTTTGCAAATATGATATCAGCCCAACGTTGTATCTTTACATAACCACTCGGCGGCAATTATCAATTCCGATATGTCAGCCCAACAACTGTAACCTGTCAGCCTGCAAACAAGGCTTATGTCGCACTGAGATTAAGCATGTTTGTAAACATAAACCTCTAGCGCTCGGCTACTGCACCCTCTCCCCCCCGCCAGGATCCCCATCCTCGCTCTGCCGTCATAGTGAGTGGCCTGAGGTCTTTAGAATGCTGACCACCTTCTCACAACATGACTGCATGCATAGACCTTGCCTCGCATCCTTCTCAAGACGGAAAATCGTCAAACTCTGAGAAGTTTCTCAGCACAGAGAGCAAGGATTAATTGAGAGACATACAGGCAAAAGTGCCTCTGCTGGTTTGGCTCCTCTGGACAATTATATAGGGAGATCCCGTGTACCTGATGGCCGGGCCAGAAAAGTGCTGCTGTTACACTGGTCGGTACCAGTGACGTTTGCACTGCAACTATTCTCCTGCTTGTCTCATGCTTGGGCTTCGTGCAACATCAAGTTTTGACAGCACCCAACATATTCTCCACGGCTACCCGACACTTTGGTTAAGCATAACATAACATACCTATCATAAAACACACACACACACACAATGTCCATGCGGAACAGCCAATCTATCCGGTCCAGCTGCGACCGATGTCGCTCTCACAAGCTCAAATGCACTGTTTCCTCAGAGGACTCACGCTCAGGGCCCCATAAATGCACGAGATGCATCAGAGCACAAGTGACATGTGTCTTTGGCCCGCGAAGCCAATCAAAGCGGAGTGTCAGTAATAAGAGCAAACCCGACAAGTCCAAGCCTGAGCCTGAGCCTGAGCCTCCACAGAAGAGTTCACCGCCTGTCTGCTCATCCTCTCTTGCTGGGATGAACCTGGCTTCGCCTGGGGCTTGGACCCCGTGGATCGACGAGCTTGCGTGTCAGGAAACTGACGAGCCGCTTGCGATTGACATCAGCACGGCTGGTGACGGTTCAAGTCTGAGTGATGGTGATTTCTGGGCGGATCTGGGGATGAGTCAAGGGTTAAATATGCTGGACCTTGCGCCGTCTGCTATCCCGACAAACACTTATCACGCGCAGTACCCGTCTGCTTTTAATCACATTGCTCCGTCTGTGGCTGAGGCAGGGCACTTGATGGACATATCGGAGTCTTCGGAGCACACTCCGCCACATGCCATTGTGCAACTCTCAAATCTTGTGACAAAGGTCCACGAGACCTCCAAGTCGCTGGAGGAGTCTCCGTGGTCCAATGTCCCCGACACAAAACAACTGCAAAACTACCCAATCGGCCGCGTACTGAGCCTATCTCAGGACTTCTGCTCCATTCTCAGCTATATCTGGGGCAAAAGCTCCGTCTCCTCCGACGGCCATTCGTCAGGAAACGGAAGTTCGCCAACCCCCTCGGCAGAGATGCTCGACTACGCCGAAGTGCTATCATCTATCAAGATGAACGGCTCTCCCAGACCCCCCTCGGTCGACATGCCGACGATGCTGCTCGTTCTGAGCTGCTACACATCCCTCATCAAGCTGTACAGCCTGGTATTTGCCCACTTCGAGAGCCACCTCTCTCACCTCCCTGAAGCCCCGTCTCCGTACCCTTCCCAGACAGCGCTGGCCTCTCATAGGTGGGGCTTGCAGCTCGGAGAACTGCCCTCCGCGGACGAGACGTGCACCAAGATTTGCACGGCCGTCCAGGTTCTCCTCGATACGTTCCAGTCCGTGGAAGACGCCGTTGGTCTTCCGCGTTCGATCAGCGTGGTGAAGCAGAGGGCGTGTGATGTTGACGGGATGGACTTTAGTGCTGAGCTGGGGAAGACATCGCTTTGGACGGATTATATGGTGCACTTTGTTTTTCGGTCGACTGTGATAATGGCTGATACTGAGGAGTGCGAGGAGATGAGGGAGTTGTCGATCAAGGTTAGATCGCTCAAGGCGTTGATAAGGGAGAAGATGAATCTTTAACAATACATCGGAGAAGCATACAGTAACTATAGAATGACTTTCATAGAGTAGATATTTAGGATGCATACTACAGACTCTGATTTCACGTAATTTCACCGGGGAATACTGACGAAATTCATGATCGTGAGTCATTGACAGGTGACAGATTGCAGCTCTCTCGTGCTAACGTCACAGTCAGGATATCGCAATACCTCAACGTCTCTTCTTCTTTTCACTATCCATACTCTCATGAGATGTAAATCTAAGCAATTTATTCTATGTAAATCTTGGACACGTACCCGCAAGAACTCACCTGTTTCTCAATACTGATCTACACTGTTGATGTTCTTGTTGCTTATATCCATCCTACTAACATACAGATACAGTTCTCGCACAGTCGACCTACGCTAATCATCACAAAGGAGTTACATCACACGAACAGAAGGAGCCAATTATCGACTTAATTCAAGCCTTGATAAAAGGAATCGAGGGTCTCGTCACCTAGGGCTAAGCCTATCATTCATTTACCTAAGTTTGCACAAGTCCTTTCATTGTTTAGGACAGATGCCAAGAGTTACTCAATTTAATATCCATGTTTTTGTTTTTTCTTGTATCTGTAAACGAAGAGCCGTCTTCTCATTGTGATCAAAATAGCTAGTTATCAACAATTCATGCCTTTCCATAAACCCTCACTCAACCCGGCCATTTTAACCCAATGGGAAACAGGCGGTTCTGATCCAGACACACTGGCAGCGATTCGATCACAAGAGGGATAAGTTACTCATTTCTTCTGTGAAAATGTTTATATCATTCTCTCCTTACGCCAACGTTCAGCCTTGTCCACATTTGACGTCCCAAGGCTGAAGGGCCGCTGGTAGCTAGCTTACTGTCACTGCCGGCTCACTCACATCGTTAGTCTCGCAACACCCGCACCCACCTTTTGCTCTCGGAGAATTGATGACGGGTAGGCTTGCGTCACCAAGGCGGATGCGGCCACTGCCAAGAACATGCCATCCAACTCCATTGGACGTTCGGCCTCCGACGCCACGTCTGACATACATACAGCCCTACGTAAATCACCGAAAAAGCCCGATTAGCCCACCGATTCGATTCTCGTCGCTGTAACATGAGTCAAGGGACAGAGAATCTCTATGCTCGTGAAGTTGGACTATCCTGTGACGTGGTACTCGAGTGCTTGTGATGTTATGAGAAGAAATATAGGTGTCATGCTAAAGCTAGAGCTATCTCGTGTAATTCAAGTCTCCATTTGGAATACAAGTTTCTTTCCAGAAATCCTCTTCTCCCTGATATCCTCGATACCGTGAAGGACCTCAGGGAGTCCTCCTTGCTTCATTACGATCGGATGAGGTCTTATCAAACCATTATCAAGCAACTTTCTCAGAACAGCCGTCCAGTAAACACCAAATTCTCCCATCTCAGCATTGTCGGGTCTCCAATGAGGTTCCGGCCAGCGAATCTCCTTACCCAGCATCTGCGGCCCCATGATCCAATCTGGCTTGACAACCTTGCGCGTTCGCGCCACAGCTTCAGAGTAAGGCTCCAGGGCAGTGTATTTGCCGCCAGCGCGACCAATGGCCTGGTAGCAGAACTGCATACTTGACGTGGTGGAGATGCAGTCTAGCGCATACTTGATCTTGTTCTTCGTATGCTTTCTGATGTCTGCGGTGCAGTTGGGGTCTTGGTAGTCAAAGACAGCGCTAGCACCATATGACTTGACGAGGTCAAAGTTGCGGGGCGAGCATGTTGCGATGGGTTCGAAGCCTGCTAGTTTGACGAGTTGGACTGCGGCAGTGCCCGTGGCTGACGAACCGCCGTATACCAAGACAGGAATGGGCTCGGTGGTTGGTTCAAGAGGATTGCCGGGTAAACCCAGACTCTTGAATAAGGCCAGCCCGGTAGTCATGAAGCTAATGCCCAGAGACGCACCCTCCTCAAAGCTGAGATGAGGCGGAAGCTTGAGCAGAATCCACTCGACGGAGGCCGTGTACTCGGCAAAAGCACCGACATGAGGTTCAAGAGGGTTCATCCCCATGGCAGCAGTACAAAATCGATCTCCAACATGGATATCGCACTTTGTAGCTTCAGGGCCGACTTTTTCTACGACACCGGCAAAGTCAAAGCCTGCGACTGCGCCTGGCGTGACGTATGGCCCAATCATCTTTGTATCGACGGGGTTTACTGACAGAGCTTTTGTCTTGATCAGAACTGAATCACCTGCGATATCAGGGATTGGCTCCGTCTTGGAGAGACGAATGGTTCCTTCTTGGGTACCCACCAAGGCGCTTTGCAGTCGTTGAACCATGGTGGTGGATTGGGTGATGAGAGAGAATGATGAAGCTTAGAGACGTGTTTCTGTGAATATTGCGGGGCTTGACTTGACGAGGGTGCAAAAGAAATGTATTTGTCATGTCTGGCAACTGAACTGATCTTGCGACTTGAACTCCGGAGCGGTTCGGCGAGGCCTGCGGTATACGTCGTACCGAAAAAGTCCGACGAAACATTCGCTAACATACTTAACAATTTCG
The DNA here is from genome assembly GCA_022627125.1 of Fusarium chuoi. Taxonomy (NCBI): domain Eukaryota; kingdom Fungi; phylum Ascomycota; class Sordariomycetes; order Hypocreales; family Nectriaceae; genus Fusarium; species Fusarium chuoi. Next base: position 1,972,316 of record JAJALE010000837.1, on the reverse strand, counting down.
GAGTTTCTGGATTTGGAGAATACACGTGGTCCTACCATGTCATAACATCCAGTTTATTTTCATCAATGAGGTTGGGGTTACATTTTGCTTTCCTGGTTGTATTCGCTGATTCTTCAACAAGGTCCATTCAGAAGCTCGGAACATTATTACTCGGCGCAGGATAGAAGCAAAGGACAGAAGGGCGGAGAACAATTATAAGATCATTTATGGTGGACCCACGGAAAGACGCATATATTCATATGGAGGGTATGGATTTATTGAGACAATGGTTAAATGCCGAAGAATTCTGAACATGATTGTTTGTCCTACCCTGGACTAAGCACTATTGTGACAGACCCCCACACGCTTGGCCATGCAACGCGAGTCATCCAAGTCAATTAAGCACGGCTAAATGACTCCCTCTATCTAGCTAAGACAGGCTTAGTGCTTAAATCACAGCGGCTAAAGTGATCCTCAGTGCATTTAACCCTGTCATTGCTGCTAAAAATAGCTTAACTCAATCTCCATCTCAATCTCTAGCTCAACTGACACTGACCTCCCGTGCCAACCCCAATGAAGGCCTCCTCATCCGCACCCCCAATGACCGACTCAACAAACCCGGTATTACCCGTCCCCTCAGGACCAGGCGCACTCGTAGGATAGTTCCAGAAAATGCGCTCATGGTCAACCTGAAACATCCACCGCTGCCCGCCCGTTCCCTTTGCAACGAACTCAACTACATACCCAATGTTCTTGTCGCGATACGCGCCCGTGACTACATCCTCAGAGGATGTGTCGTAGCGCTTGCTGAGAATCAAAGAGTCTTGCGAGAAGTCCTGCTCTCCGTAGGTGAGAACCTGGTTTGCAGCGCAGATGAGCTTGTCGTCACGGTACAGTCTTGCCATTGTGTATGGCTTGCAGCCGCTGTCGCGATCAGAGAAGATACGCATTATCTGCATCGCGTAGGGGCCGACTTGGGCGCGGAGATAGTATGACTCTGTCATGAAATGGGCCCAGGAGTACAGTGTCCAGACACGATCCATGCCACCGTTTGCAGATGGACCGAGGATGAACTGCTCAGAAGTTGAACTATCTTCAGAGAACAGGGACAACTCTGCTTTTACAGAAGCTCTCCCCATAGGACGGACGTAGGGCACATGTGGTCCCACCTGAGGGTCTGTGTCGAGACCTGAGTCTCCAGGTAGAGCCTCAAGCTGCATGGTGCCATCGACAACGCCAGGCACAGAAAAGGCCAAGACAGTGAAGGAATAGTCTCTAGTCACAGAGAATGAGACCTTCCCTCCACTAGCTGTATCTTCCCACAGACCAGTGATATGCCCATCTTCAGAAGTGACGATTGACTCTGGGAGGTACAGATCTCGGTGCCAGGTATGTCCATCAGGCCAGACAGTGAAGATTTGAACCTTGAAGCCGCCATGCTTCAGGCCCTCAGCACTTCTGTTGATTCCGATGGAGATGGCAGACTGGTCGTCTTTGGAGACACCATCAAAGTACCAGAGCTCCCAGCCAGTTTCAGAGATTGCATCAACAAACTTGGGGAAAACATTGCCTGAGCCAGGGATGTATGGTGAAGGGGGGGCTGCTTCTGGGGAGATTGAAGTCTCGATGTTGAGACGAGACATAAGCTTCTCAGACATTTTGGGTAAGAGAAAAACGAGTTGTGAATAAGCGTGCGTGAGATGAGGATGACAGATGTGAAGGGTGAAGGTGAAACCACCGTGGGAGTAATGAAAGACCGGGTTCTCGAGACTGTATACTTCAACGACCGTCCGGCGTGATTTCTAAGCAATGTCCGTCAGACTCCTCTGTGTTCGGTCGCCGCCCAAGCAAACCGAAAAAGTCCGGCCAACCTGGGGTGTAAGCATCGCATAATAGTCTGCTGTTCCGCCACCGAAATTGTCCGAGAAGGATTCGTTGCAACTACTCAACTGAGCAATTATGCTGATTCAGAATAGTTGTACCACCAATCAATGGAGATAGTGTCATCATGAGGCTGAATGTCTAAATGCTGGGCAGTCGAACCGAATAACACCGGCATCGGCATCGGCATCACGAATGTCTGTGTCTCAGATATAAGGAACAGCACTTTGCTCTATCCAATTATAATCTTCAAACTCAACTGGTCAATCGCTCGATCAATCTCAACATTGCACAAAGAGACCACCATCGTCTCTCACCACCTTCAACCCCTTCAATCATGTCTGACAACGAGCCAATTGCCATCATCGGCAGCGCATGCCGCTTCCCCGGAGATTCCTCCTCCCCCCCCGAGCTCTGGGATCTCCTCAAAGCACCCCGCGATTTGTTGACCAAAGTCCCCTCCAACCGCTACAATGCCGATGCCTTCTACCACGCTGACTCCAAGCACCACGGCACCACCAACGTGCGCCACTCGTACTTTCTGAACGAAGACCCCGCTAGCTTCGACAACAACTTCTTCAATATCCAGCCTGGTGAGGCTGAGGCCATCGATCCCCAGCAGAGACTGCTCATGGAGGTTGTGTATCAGGGCCTCTGCGCTTCTGGTCAGACTATTGAGGGGCTTCGTGGTTCGCCTACTTCGGTTTACGTTGGAGTTATGTGTGATGATTGGAACGGTATTCTCACGCGTGACTTGGAGGTGTTTCCTCAGTATGGTGCCACTGGTATGGCCAGGAGTATCATGTCGAATCGTATTTCGTACTTCTTTGACTGGCATGGCCCTTCTATGACGATTGACACCGCTTGTTCGTCAAGTTTGGTAGCCGTTCATCAGGCTATCCAGACGCTGCGAAGTGGAGAGTCGGAAGTTGCCATTGCAGCTGGAGCCAATCTCATTCTCACCCCAGGTATGACCTCCGAACCCGTCGATACTCAAGTCCAGAATGACTGACCAATTAGGTATGTATGTCGCTGAGAGCAAGCTGTCCATGCTGTCCCCAACAGGTAGGTCCAAAATGTGGGATCAGGATGTAAACGGCTACGCTCGAGGCGAAGGCATCGCCGCCGTCGTGCTCAAGCCTCTCAGCGCCGCGATCCGCGACAACGACCACATCGACTGCATCATCCGCTCCACAGGCGTCAACCAAGACGGCCGCACCCCAGGTCTCACCATGCCCAGCGCCACAGCCCAAGCAGACCTCATCCGCAGCACGTACGCCCGCGCTGGTCTCGACATCAACAAGCCCGAGGACCGCCCCCAGTTCTTCCACGCCCACGGGACAGGAACACCCGCTGGCGATCCCCGCGAAGCTGAAGCCATCTACCGGGCGTTCTACTCGGATGTCAAGGATGATAAGCTGTATGTTGGGTCGATCAAGACTGTGCTGGGTCATACGGAGGGCACGGCTGGGCTTGCGAGTTTGATTGGGACGGCGCTTGCGATTCAGAACAAGACTATTCCGCCGAATATGCACTTTGGTGTTTTGAACCCAAAGATCAAGCCATTTTATGATAACTTGGAGGTTCCGACTAAGGCTATTGCTTGGCCTGAGACGTATCAGGGACAACCTCGACGAGCTAGCATCAACAGCTTTGGTGAGCATCCTCCATTCAACGTTTAGTTCTGTTACTGATGTATTCTAGGTTTTGGTGGTACCAATGCTCATGCCATTATCGAGGCCTACGAGCCCAGCACTACGGAAAATGTCCCTGGTCCACTGTTCAGCCCCCTGACATTTTCCGCTTCATCCGAGCCATCTCTGCGAGCTCTGCTGTCCTCTTACTCAGATTATCTCAAGTCCAACCCCGAACTATCTCTGAAAGACGTCGCATACACTCTTCAAACCAGACGCTCAACCCTCGCCTACCGCGTCGCCATCACAGCTTCCTCCACAGAAGACGCCTACACCCAGCTCGACGCCATTGAGAACGGTGAGCAAGCCAGTACCGTTGGTGTTCGCCAGGTCAGCAAGGCTTCGCCCAAGATAATGGGTGTCTTTACAGGTCAAGGAGCTCAATGGCCACGAATGGGTGCTAGACTAGTCGAAGAGTCTGCATTCGCGTCACAGCGACTTTCTGAGCTTGATGAGACTTTGTCGAGTCTTCCCAAGGATGACCGACCTTCTTGGACTTTGCGGGAGATGATTCTTGCGGATTCCAAGTCTTCGAGGATCGCTGAGGCTGCTATTTCTCAGCCTTTGTGCACTGCCGTCCAGGTTGTCTTGGTTGATCTTCTTCGACAGGCTGGTGTTGAGCTTTCGGGTGTTGTTGGCCATTCTTCTGGTTCGTGAACCTATCCCCAATTCTGGAGTCAAGTACTAACAGAAAGCCAGGTGAGATTGGAGCTGCTTATGCGGCTGGGCTCCTTACAGCACGAGATGCCATCCGAGTCGCCTACTATCGGGGTCTCTACGCCAAGCTCGCCCAATCTCCCAATGGTCGCAAGGGCGCCAGTAAGTAGCTATCAAATCTCTTGAAATTCCCGCTAACATGGCTCCCCAGTGATGGCAGTTGGAACTACCTTTGACGACGCATCAGAGTTCTGTGAGCTCGATGCCTTCCAAGGCCGCATCCAAGTCGCCGCCAGAAACTCTTCCTCCAGCATCACTCTCTCCGGCGATGAGGATGCTATCGTCGAAGCTATCGAGACCTTCAAAGATGAAGGCAAGTTTGCTCGTCAATTGAAGGTCGACACAGCTTATCACTCGGCTCACGTCCTACCATGCGCCAAGCCATACCTCGACGCCATGGAGAGATGTCAGATCGAGAGCGCCACTCCCACTACGACAAAGTGGTACTCTAGTGTACATGATGGCCAGGTCATGAGTGCCGAGCTACTGACTCCTCAGTATTGGGTTGATAACATGACCAGCGCTGTCCTGTTCTCTCCTGCTGTAGAGAATGCTTGGCAAGAAGGCGGCCCGTATGATCTGATCATCGAAGTTGGTCCTCATCCAGTGCTCAAGACTCCCTGCCTCGACACACTCGAAGACATGATCGGAGATCGACCTACTTACTCTGGTGTCCTAGGCCGCGGCAAAGATGACATCCAGCAATTCTCCAACGGTCTTGGCTTCATCTGGACTCAACTTGGTGCAGGGTCAGTCACATTTGAGCGCTTCGAGAAAGTTGCATCCGACTCCAAGACTGTCCCGTCTTTCATCCATGACCTTCCCAACTATCCCTTTGACCACGCAAGGCAGTTCATGTCCATGTCGAGGGTATCTGGCTGGTACAACAGCATGCAGGAAGCTCCCCATCCCATTCTAGGAAGACGCTGCCACGATCGCGAGACATCAGACACGATCCATTGGCGCAACGTCCTGAACCCCAAGGAGATTCCGTGGCTGCACGGCCATCAGATCCAGGGGCAGATCATCTTCCCCGCTACTGGGTATATCTCCATGGCTGTTGAAGCTGTCAACATTGTCGCAGAGTCGAATCTCGGGCTCGTCACCATTGACGATCTTCGCGTCGGTCGAGCCCTCGCTTTCAGCGATGACGACGCGAGTGTCGAGTCGACGTTTGATCTACGAATCATCAACCGCTCTGAGAAGGAGATTGAAGCTGAGTTCTCATGCTACTCTGGCCATCCTCAGAATCACACGACGAGCATGGTTCTCAACGCAACAGCTCGCATCAAGGCGTCGCTCTCTGCACCAACCCCCCACGAACTCCCCAACATCAAAGTCGACGACTTTAATCTTCGGGATGTTGAAGTTGACAGGTTCTACGACTTCCTCGGTCGTCTTGGGTACAACTACTCCTGGCCCTTCCACGGCACCACCAGCATCCGCCGAAAGGCAAACTATGCAACAGGTACTCTGGAGGACCAGTCTGGTTCAGAGTGGGAAGATCAACTGCTCGTTCACCCTGGTATGCTGGATACTGCTCTACAGACCACATTCGTCGCGCTCTGCTGTCCAGGTGATCAGCGCATGTGGGCTCTTCACCTGCCTACAAGCTTCCGCTCCATTGTTATCAACCCCTACTTCACCTCCGCCGGTATCGGAAAGCAGAAGGGGTTCACGTACCAGTCTGTCGCTATCGATGAGACGAAGGCCTCCAAGATCGTCGTTGAACTGGACTTGCTCTCCCAGGAGACTGGCGATACCTTCCTTCAGATCGAAGGCATGGAGATTGTTCCTTTCTCGCCTGCCACTCCAGAGAACGACGCCGTTTTGTTCTCCCGTTTTGACTATAGACTTGCTAACCCTGATGGTGAGCTTACGGCTGCTGAGTATATCTTCAAGGATGAGGATTATAGGATAGCGCTCGACTCTGAGCGCATTGCCTTCTACTACCTTCGTCGACTTGTTGAGACTATTACTCCCGAGGAGAAGGCGAATACTCTTCCTCACTACCGATATCTTTTAGATTGGGCAGCACATGTCGTTTCTCAGACCAACAACGGGTCCAATCCTCACGTCCCTTCGAGTGCTCAGAAGGACACCCATGAAGAGATTAAAAGGCTCATCGAGAAGTAAGTATAAAGATGGTCTCAGGATAACCTTAGGGTATCTTTAGGTCGGAGAGGCATAACTAATCAATCGACAGGCGCTATGAAGCTGTAGATGTTCGTCTTTCGGAATCAGTTGGCGAGAATCTCCCTCAGGTCATTCGCGACCGCGGCAACATCCTCGAGTACATGACAAAGGACAATATGCTTGACGATGTCTACGAGGAAGGCTTTGGTCTTGATCTGGTGAACAAGTACATCGCGCACATGACAGCTCAGATCGCACACCGATACTCTCGCATGAACATCCTCGAAATTGGTATGAACAGTCCTTGCATACACACCATGTTCAACCAAGCTAACATGACTCAGGTGCTGGAACCGGTGGTGTAACCCGAGAAATCCTCCCCCGTCTCGGCTCAGCCTTCTCAACATACACCTACACCGACGTCTCGGGCGGTTTCTTCGACACAGCCCAAGAACGCTTCAAAGATTTCGCCGAGCGTATGATCTTCAAGACCTTTGACATGAACATAAACCCCGGCTCTCAAGGCTTCACTGAAGGAACGTACGATCTCATCATCGCTTCCAACGTCCTCCATGCCACTTCGGAGCTAGAGGAGATGATGAAGCATGTCAGGAGTTTCCTCAAGCCCGGCGGTTTCCTCATCATTCTTGAGACTGTTAACAACGACTGTCTACGTGTTGGACTACCTATGGGCGGTCTTCCTGGCTGGTGGCTTGGTGTAGAGCAAGGTAGACGATGGGGTCCTACGCTTACACTGCCGCAGTGGGATTCCTTGCTTTGGAAGTGTGGATTCGGTGGTATTGATACTACCACGCCGCCTGTTCACAAGATCCTTCCCGGTCATGTCTTCTGTGCTCAAGCTCTTGACGAGCGTGTTGAGATTCTTCGATCGCCCTTGAACCATCTCTCTGATCTCCCCGAGACCAAGGCTACAGAGCTAGCCATCGTTGGCGGAGAGACCCTCAAGGTTCACAGGATGTGCGAGCAGATTTCTCGACGCCTCAGGCCCAAGTACACCAGCATCGCACGGTTCAACTCTATCGAGGAGCTCAACACCAGCGGCCTTACAGACTCTTGCACCGTCTTGTCTCTCACCGAACTCGACGAGCCAGTGTTTGCCAACATGACGTCTGCCAAGTTCGAAGCTCTGAGGACATTGTGGAAGCAGGGCGGAAGCATCCTCTGGGTTACTTCGGGTGCCAGAGCTGAGAACCCTCACTCTTACATGACCACTGGAGTCGGTCGCTGCATGCGCTTCGAGTATCCCAACATCACACTTCAAGCCCTCGACATCAAGACAATGACCGACCGTACTCCTGAGCTCATCGCAGACCATCTTTTGAGACTGGAGCTATTGGATAAGTGGTCCAAGGAGCTTCGATCAGAGGAGCTGCTCTGGTCTTTGGAGCCCGAGATCTACATCGAGGATGACACCAGCATCATTCCACGACTGTATCCCTATGACTCCGGAAACGCACGATACAACGCCGACCGCCGCAATGTCACCAAGGATGGAAACCTTGAGGTTGACAGGGTCGTGTTTTCTGAGAGTGAGGGCAAGTGGGAGGTGCAGCATGCTTCTCCTCTTCTATGGGGATGACTGCCGCCTATAAGGTTAACCTTTAGGCTGCAAATATAGGTAACAAATAAGAATACAGTATTTTTTTTTCCTTAATATAAGCTTTTACCTAAAAGCTTTTATAATAACTATTATATCTTACTATAAGCCTTAAGGCATTATAAAGTAAAGAGATTAAGAGGTATATAAAGGAATATAACCTTAGGTTTATATCTTTATATATATACTATAATATAACTTTATAAATAGTATATTTACAGTAAATTAAACTATTATTAGTAAGGACTATATAAGCCAGAAGGCTTAAATATATATTTCTATCTCTATTACCTTCTCTATAATCTTTATAGTATAGTAATTATAAAATTTACCCTCTTTAATTATAAGATATTTTATTTAGCTATTATTACTTATTAACTTTAGAATTTTACTATTAAGAAGGTAAATAAGCTATATAAACTTATATAGTATACTAAAAGAGGTAATATTAATAATAATAAGATAATAAAGCTAAAGAAGAATATTAATTAGATAATAAAGCTTATAACTTTATAGATTGCCTTAATAAAGAGGTAAGATATAATCTAATAATTAAAAAGTTAAGGATTAAAGTTATTAAATAACTCTAAAAAGGATTATATATATATTATAGTAGAAAGGTTAAACTGTTAAAGGTTTTATTAATTAAATTATCTAGGCTAGCTAGAAAAGTTAAAGTGTTAATATTTTTACTAAAGTAAGTTATATCTAGGCAACTGGAAGCTTTAATAGCTAAGAGAATATAAGCTAATTAAGTTTATAAGATTAATATATAATGATTTATTTTTAAACACGATAGCTTCTCCTCTTCACATTCCCGAGGAACTGCCCTTCTCTGCCAAGATGAAGACCATCCGCATCACGCATTTCTCCCCTGCTACTGTTAATGTCACTCCTGGTGTTAGCTTGATGGCTTGCGTTGGCATCGACACTGCTAATAGTGAGCGAGTTCTCGCTGTCACTCACATCGCCGAGTCCCCTATTTCTGTCCCAGCGGATTGGTGCATTCCCCTCGGAGAGCTCGATGCAGTTGATACGCTAGCCAACGTCTCGGCTTTCCTGATTGCTTCTAGCATTCTCAAGCATGTGCCCGCTGAGGAGACTATCGTGGTCCATGATGCTCCCTCTCATCTGGCTTCTGCCTTGGAAGGCCTCGCTAAGGAGTCTTCTGCCACTGTCTTTTTCACTACTTCTGACAAGGCCAACACGAAGGGATGGAAATTTATCGACAGCCACGCGCCTGGTCGTGTCATCAAGGCGCTTATCCCCAGGTCAGCTACCAAGTTCATCAGCTTATCGCAGGATGTCAATGCGAAGGATACTAGTCGCGTCATTTCTGCATGCCTCCCTCGACACTGCGAGACCATCAGTTCCGAGCGACTATTCGAATCAGGCAAGGAGATTCGTCGATCTGTCTCCAAGGAAGACGTCTCAATTGTGTTCAACCGAGCGTTTTATGAAGCCAAGTCACTCTCAAGCACAGCTATTGACGCAAGCCTCATCTCCGTGAAGGACATATCTGGCGTCACCGCAGCTGAAATCCGCTTCGCCGTCGTCGACTGCACTGACACTTCCGTCAAGGCCTCTGTTCAGCCTATCGACGATGGAAAGATCTTCCAGGCCGACAAGACCTTCCTTCTGATTGGTCTATCGGGTGAGCTTGGTCAGTCCCTTTGCAAGTGGATGGTCAAGCAAGGAGCTCGGAGCATTGTGCTTACCAGTCGTCGCCCCAACGTATCTCAACACTTCCTTGATGAAACGGCTGCTATGGGCGCTACAGTCAAGGTTCTACCGATGTACGTATCCCTCAAACCATCATAGTAAGAAATACTGACATATTTAGGGACGTCACCGATCGCGACTCACTTCACGCGTGTGTCGACACCGTCAAGCAGACCCTCCCTCCTATCGCAGGTGTCGTCAACGGCGCCATGGTCCTTCGAGACGCGCTCTTCGACAAGATGTCCTATGAAGACTTCATGAAGGTTCTGAAACCCAAGGTCCTAGGCTCCCAGCTCCTCGATGAGATCTTTTACGACACACCCCTCGACTTCTTCATCTTTTTCTCCTCCACCACCGCCGTCATGGGCAACAGTGGCCAGAGCAATTACATCGCGGGTAACATGTTCATGAACGCCCTCGCAGCACAGCGCAAGAAGCGTGGCGTCGCCGCTTCTTCCATTGACATCAGCTCCATCATTGGTCTCGGCTACGTCGAGAGAGCTGAAGATCTGAGTGAGGATACTTTTATCAAGATGGGCTACAGGCCCATGTCGGAGCAGGATCTGCAGAAGCTATTTGCTGAGGCTATTGTCCTTGGAAGACCCGAGTGCGATGAGGTTTGTGAGCTCGTCACGGGTGTTACACCTATCTATGAGGATGCTCAGGCTGGTGACCAGTACTTGAAGGATGTCAAGTTTGGGCACTTCCTTATGGAGCATTTGGATACGCAGGCTTATGCTGGAAAGACATCTACTGTGCCTGTGAGAGTACAGTTGGCGGATGTCAAGACCAGAACTGACGCTGTGGCGATCATCAAAGGTATGTTTTCTTCGCCAAGTCTATGGACGATCACTAACAGTATAAGATTCCTTCATTGTTCGGCTCCGTCGAGTTTTGGCGGTTGGCCCGGATGAGATCATCAACGAGAAGGTCACCCTTGTCGAACAAGGTGTTGACTCTTTGATGGCTGTAGAGATCCGCTCCTGGTTCATTAAAGAACTCGACGTTGACATTCCCGTCCTCAAGATCCTCGGTGGAATGTCCGTTCCCGACCTGATTGAAGAGTCCCTCAATCTCATCTCCGACTCCATCCTCGACGTATCGTCCCTCGAAGCAGGCAGCGCCCCAACCACTCAACCCTCCAAGCCCAGCCTCCAAACAACCCGTGTCACGCCACCCGAGAGCTCCCACGGCACAAGTGACGATAGCAAGCAGCAGACGGGTTCAGACTCCTCCCGCTCACCAATCGACACGCCCCTCACATCAATGGAAATTCAAGAACCTGCTAAAGCGGAAGACAGTACGGACAACTCCACTCCCCTAAAGACCTTTCCTAACGAGCTGTCCAGCATCATGTCCTACGGTCAAGCAGGTTTCTGGTTTCTAAATGATTACCTCGTCGACAAGAGGGCGTTCAATATGGCCGTCATGTTGAAGCTCACGGGCCAAGTCCGCGTGCAGGCTCTGGAGATGGCTGTGAATCTCGTTGCGGAGCGTCATGAGATTTTGAGGACGAGGTTCTTTTGGGGTGATGATGGTGATGAGAGGACGCCTTTGCAGGGTATTAACCCGGCGGATCTAAAATTGACGAGGAAGAAGGTTGCTGATGAGGGAGAAGCTGAGAAGGAGTTGAAGAAGCTTCATGATGAGGAGTGGGATTTGAGTAGCGGTGAAGGAGTCAAGATCACCTTACTGTCGTTATCGGATAATGTTCATTTTCTTTTGTTGGGTATGCATCACATTTATATCGACGGATACAGCTTCAGTGTGTTCTTCAAGGACCTCGAAGTTGCTTACACAAAACACAAGCTCCCCTCTCTTCCAGTCGAGTCACAGTATCGCTCTTTTGCACTTCAGCAACGGCAGATGTATGCGAATGGCGATCTCACCAAATCTATTGAGTACTATCGACGAAGCCTTCCCAATGAGTTCACGCCTATTCAGCTTTTCCCTTTCGCTCTTACGCCTGCGAGACAGTTCGCCAACGATTATTCTCAGCATGAGGCCAAGATGAGTATCGATCCAGAACTCGCTACCAAGGTTCGACAACTCGCCCGCGTCAATCGCTCAACTTCATTCCATGTATACCTGGCGGCCTTGGAGCTTCTTCTCTTCACACTCCTTCCCAACGCAGAGGAGGTCTTCATCGGTATCGCTGATGCCAACCGCGGCGATAAGAAGTTCATGGGCAGTCTCGGCTTCTTTCTGAACCTCCTCCCTCTACGCTTCCGACGAAAGAGGCGCGGTGCTCAACTTAGCTCCATCATCCAGACTGCGCGCGACACAGCATACGGCGCACTCCAACACTCCCAGCTACCCTTCGACGTTCTTCTTCGTGAGCTCAACGTTCCGAGATCTGAAAAGTACACACCTATCTTCCAGGTCTTCATGGACTATAGACAGGTTGTTCAGGAACGGTCGTCGTGGGGAGGCTGCAAGCTCCATGGCGAGAAGTGGCACAATGCTGGCACGGGATATGACATTGCTTTGGAGGTTAACGAGAATATCACCACCGATACTCTTTTGAGTTTGAGACTTCAGAAGCAGCTTTACTCGGAGGAACACACTGCACTTCTGCTCCGCTCGTACTTGAGTGTGTTGGAATACATGGTACAAGGGACAAACAAAGCTGCTCATACTGTGCCACCCTGGTCGAAGGATGATATCCAGGCCGCTTTAGATGCAGGAAAGGGTAACACTTCCATCTCCAAGCTCCACAATACCAAGTAGCAGATACTGACGATCATATTAGCACCCGAGTTCCGACCCAAGTGGCAGTCAACCATCAGTCACCACATCGACCAGACCATCCAGGCCAACGCTAACAAAGTCGCTCTCAAGGACGGCAACGGCGCCGTGCTCACATACGAAAGGATGGGCAAGAGAATCGACTCCATCGCTCAGGCACTCATCGATGCAGGAACCACGCAAGGCACAGTAGTCGGAGTCTTCCAAGAACCTTCCTCCGACTGGATCTGCTCCCTTCTCGCCATCTTCAAAGCTGGAGCAGTCTACGTTCCTCTAGATCTTCGCAATTCCATCCCTCGTCTGACTAGCATCGTCAAAGCCTCTCGACCTTCGCTCATCATCACGGATCACACGACTGATGACAAGGTTGAGCTCATTGGTGCCAAGTACATCACCCAGCTTCAGCTTTCCAAGGTGGTCGATCAGGAGTTCAAGGAGCCGAATCGGGCAAAGGTTGGATCTCTCGCTGTCATTCTGTTCACAAGTGGTTCTACTGGTGAGCCCAAGGGTCTCATGATGACGCATACCAATCTCATGTCCTACGCCGAAGTCTCAAGCAAGACTTTCTCCAAGGCTGACGAAAGCCTCGTGGTACTTCAGCAGAGTCCCTTCAGCTTTGACTTCTCACTTGATCAGACAGTGGCTGCGTTGGCGAACGGCGGATGTCTTTACATCGTGCCAGCAAGCAAGAGAGGGGATCCTGATGAGATCAGCAAGATCATGGTCAACGAGGGTGTTACATACACTACTGCTACGCCTTCTGAGTATGATCTGTGGTTGCGATACAGTACCAGCAATCTACGACAATGCACTTCGTGGAAGTATGCCTTCTCTGGCGGTGAGGCAATGAGCCACAAACTAGCCCGCGAGTTTGGCACGCTGAGCCTGAAGAATCTTCATATCTTTAATGGCTATGGGCCAGCTGAGACGACAATCCTCTCTCATCGCATCGACCTTCAGTACACAGACCCTGATCTTCCAGACCCCCTTCCCGCAGGTTACCCCATGTCTGGTTTTTCTGTCTGCATCGTCGATGAGAAGATGCGCCCTGTTCCTCTTGGTGTGCAGGGCGAGATTGTCCTCGGTGGCCCATGCATCGTCTCTGGCTATCTCAACATGGCTGACGCCACCAAAGATAAGTTCTTGCCGGATACCTTCTTCGGGACTAGTGGAAAGGTATACCGCAGTGGAGATCGTGGTCGTCTATGCCATGATGATTTGCTGTTCTGCGACGGTCGTCTTGAAGGTAGCAACATGATCAAGCTTCGAGGTTTCCGAGTCGAGTTGGATGAAGTAGAGAAGACTATTATCAGTCACTCCGCTGGTGCTCTCTCTCACGCAGTAGTTACTCTACGAGGCACTGAGGACGGTCGCTATCTCGCAGCTCATGTTGTCTTTGCTCCCGAATTCCCAGAGCAAAATCGAGAAAGCATCATGAAAGCTCTCCGTCAAACTCTTCCTCTTCCTCCCTACATGCGTCCCTCCGTCTTCCAGATACTTGCCGACATCCCACGAACAGCCCATCTCAAAGTCGACAGAAAGGCCATTCAAGAAATGCCCGTCCAGATCTCTGCCTCCCACGACTCTGGAACTCTGACTGCTGCTGAACAAAGACTGAGTGAGCTCTGGCGTCGAGTCTTGCCTCTCGATCCTGGGTCCCTTTCTCCCGAGTCTGACTTCTTCCTCATTGGAGGCAACTCTATTCTGCTGGTGAAGCTGCAGGCGTTGCTGAGGCAGACTTTCAAGACAGCACCAAAGCTAGTTGCGCTCATGGGCGCTAGCACTCTTGGTGCAATGGCTATTGTTCTTGAGAGCTGTGGATCTGTTGGTTTCATCGCTTGGGACCAGGAGACTGCGCTGCCAGATGACCTCCAAGGTGCTGTGACATTGCGTCCTGTGAACAAGATTACCGATATCACGGTCCCCCTTACTGGTTCAGCGGGTTACCTCGGTCGTCATCTCGTACCAGCACTCGTCGACGACCCTCGAGTTACACGAGTCCACTGTCTGGTGCGGTCAGTGAACAACGAGAAGCTGAGTACCAGCTCAAGCAGCAAAGTCAGAGTTATCGAAAGTGACCTGTCGAAACCGGGCCTAGGTCTTTCTGCATCGACATACTCTCGTCTTGCTGAGGAAACAGATGTGATCATTCACTCTGCAGCTAATCGGTCTTTCTGGGACAGATACGAGGTTCTCAAACCAGATAACGTGGACTCCGTGAAAGAGTTGGTCAGATTCGCCGCTTCTTCTGGCCGCTCGATACCATTGCACTTCTTGTCATCTGGAGCTGTCCAGATTTATGACGGAGATGGTGCTACACCACCTACTGATGGTAGTGATGGTTACGTGGCTACAAAGTGGGCTTCAGAGACATTCCTGCGAAACGCCGCTGGTTCAATCGGCCTTCCCGTCTACGCATACCGTCCAACCGTGAGCGGTACAGCACAAGCCAAGGCAGATAAAGCCTCAATCGTCAACGAACTCTTCAGCATCGTCAAGTCCCTTGGCGTCCGACCATCGTTCGAAGGAGTCACCGGCTCAGTAGATGTACTTCCTACCGGTGACATTGTCAAGGCTATCCAAAACGCTGTCTTGAGCTCGAGTGCTGGGGGTGAAGGATACAACATTGTGCAACATGAAGCCCACCAACGCGCTTTCGTGGAGGATTTCGCAGGCGTTGTGCGCGCTGACGATACTTTGAACAAACTTCCTAGTATTTCTATCTTAGACTGGTTTGGTAAGGCGAAGAAGGCTGGATTTTCTTATTTCCTTGCGTCTCAGAATTTGGTCATGGGTTCGGGTGAGGGTCACTTGGTGTCAAGGCGTTGATTGGGTTTCTACCTCTAGAGTTTCTTCCATTTACTAGATTCGATACACAATCAGATTGCAATAGTTCACTATAGTTCAAGTTCCTAAGAGGCCGTGTTTTATCAAGTCTGATCATGTGAATTCGAAGCAGCCAAGCTGCTGTCCTGTACAAGAGACTGTTTTAAAAGGACAACGTCGAATTATAACACTCGGCAGAATCACACAGGCTATCCAATGCTTCAAAGCCACTCTATGACGACCAAACGGCATCGATTACTAAACTCATCACAGGTACACCCTTTTACCTAAGTATAGGGCTTACCCTCTTGACAGGAGTAGGGGAATCTTAGAAGATTATAAGGTATTAAATACGCTTATAAAATATTCCCTCAACTAAGGATGTTTAGGTTACCTAAATTCTCTATATCATTTAGGATCAAGGTCCTAAGTCTCCTATTTCGGACTTGCTACAGTACTTCCACAGGGTTTGTTGCCCGTAACTCATGTGCCACAGATAACTGTAAAGTAATCTGGATTGAATTGAATTTATTGCTATGCAGCCGAAGCTTCATCTCGCATCACTATCTAGGTTTAAGGATTCCAAGTAATCTGGCTCGGTGTTTCTTTATACTACAGGGATACTGTTTTGATTCCCCATATACGAAGTACTACCTTGACCGAAAGTTTGTGACTGGCTCCTTTGCAAGTGATTCGCTTAAGTGGCACAGGCGTCACCTACTACACCTATCCATATACACGTTGATCATTCATTCCCAACTGGCATATCGTGATCCAGTCGGCATTACCAGCGTCCCTTTGATACCTTGTTCCTTGAAGGATGTTGATTTCCCAAACCTTTGACAGCGCTTCCATGACTTGTAAGGCCTAGTATCAGCAGGACTTGACGTAGCTCTACATTTCTATTACAGACAGAATTAATCTTCATGCGCTTAAAGAGTAATTTAGGGAACTTTACTATTCTATTTGTTAGAAGGGCATTCGTTATTACTCCTAGGCAGGCTCTATCTCTGCCACTTCGGCCAAGCACTCGATACCCATGTATCTCTAGATATGCCATTCGGACCTTGTACTAATAATCGATCTACCAAAAAATGGCTGTTAGAGTAGCCGGCTATCTATATGAGACCTACTGCCGTGGGCAACTAACTCCGGCAGTTTATACTTTCGAAGGATCTTATAATAATCTTCTCACAACTCGGCAAATTTCTGTTTCCTTCCTGGCAGAAGATTTGCAAATCTGGGCCCACTGCGTTGTCTTCAATCATGCCTGATTAGTGGGTTCGCCATCAAGTCGGCTTTACAACTCTTGTGTTCCGTAAAGCCGAAGGATGTTCAGAGTTTGTAGGATCTAGGAGCAAAGCACGGCTGCGGTGGACCATCGATGATTTCCAAAGTTTGCTACTTGAGTACCTTGCCCTTGTGTTGCAACAAATGTATTTATGAGGTAGCATCAAACGAGGAGTTAACCCCTGGTTTGGTGTGAGGAACTACGTATATACGAAGTTCGATATCTATATAAAGGGCTGACGCATCACTACTGTTCGTCCTTTAGATTAACCAACACAAAACTCAACTATCATCAATTCGGTGTACTCTACTAGTCTCGAAAGACAATGCTCTTGTCTCTTGCCATTATCGGCGGCCTAGCCGCCCTCTCTCAAGGCTACGTTTGTTCGTTGCCAAACATAACAACACAGAAAGACTACTTACTAATGTCCCAATAGTGACTGCCTACAAAAATGTCGACAACTGCGAAACAGAGGGCAACACCAACTACCGCATCTACGAAGGCGACTTCGACGGATGCCAAAGGTTCGGAGGCCTGTCAGGCTCAACCTGTACCGAGTACTCCAATGGCGGCACCATTGGGCCCAATGCTTGTTCAACTGACGTCTGGGAGGTTCATTCTGTTGCTCTCGATGGAAAGACACAGATCATTGGCGCGCAGCTTTGCTACACGTGTACTTACTACACTGACGAGAACTGGGATGAGGGCGACATCTAAACTTCTTTTCGCTACTATCAACTTAGTTGTGCACTGTGTCATAGTCACTAGCACTAATAAGTCTAATAGTTATACTATCCTACTTATTGGAGCACCTCTAGATTTTAGGTGCTCCAGTTTTGATAACTTCTGATGCGTGTACCCAGTCCTATGGTGAAATATGTAATCACTACTAAAAATAACCCTAAGTAGTACCTAACCTCGATCTCTAGTTCTGAAACGCCAGAACCTATGACGTAAAGAAATCGAGTCTTGATTTGAATCTTCCAGTTTCGGCCTGTGCTCGCTAGCGGCATTTAAGATGTGCTTTTGCCTTTCTTTGTGTTCTCTTATTACTATCGGCATAGTTGTGGTATAGACCTCCGTCACTCTCTCTTGTACGGATCTTATCGCGCTTTCTTGTGCCTATTAAATCACATTGTGTTGTCAGCGTTAGGTGTTCCAGAACTGAGCTCAAAGGAGAGGGTTACCCCACGATGGAGTTTGTTGAGTTCCATCTCAGCGCGGCCTGCTACCTGATTTAGGGTCACTGTATCTTTTGCCGTTGGTGAATATGACTGAGAGAAATGCATATCCGAATCCGCAGAATATGTTGGAGGTATAGTAGCAATTGGCATAAAGCCTCGAGAGAGTGGTGGTGTAGTTTGTCCTGAGGTCCATTGTCCTTGTTGAGCAGGGCGCAATTTATATCTGTCACTCGACAAATCGATGCCACTTATCAATGCAGCGAGGGAGCTGAAAGATTGAACTTCGCGTAGTGCTGGGGTGAATATATCTTGCGAGATTCGTGTGTAAAGCGAAGACCACTCAAATATGATGTAGAACGTCAGGCGCAGCTCGATGGCAAGTTCACGCAATTCCTTTATTTACCTTAGCTGTTGCCGCCTTTTTGATTACTTCGATGTGAGCAGATATAGCTGACTTACCGTTACATCTTTTGATTCCCGTGGCCGTTGATCGGTCGTGCGGTTAGCATTGTAGGACTCGTCCCAACTGATAATGTAGGAGATCCTATTCATGGCTTTTCTAAAGCGGTCGATCTTCTCCTCATTCATGCTTTGGAGTCTCTCAGATATAGCTCTGTAGGAGTCGTGAATCTCTCGCACTCCGCCTATCGCCGCGGCTAGTGAGCTGCCCAGTTCCTGGAACGTCTGACCTATGGTGGCCTGCAAGATGAGAATGGGTTCACAGTTTGCGCAATATATATGTGATGCCAGTTGGAGGAAGGTAACTTACGTTAAGCTTGTGCTTCTGAGTCAAACGTTCTATTTCGATTTCGAGATCACGAGTTTGATCTCCGTTGTCGTCGTCCGATGTGGCTCGACAACCTGATTGCTCCATCCCTTCCCGAAGGACGAGAAGTGCACATAAGAACATGCCAGATAAAAAAACCGCTCTAAAGATGATACCAGAAAGAAGTATCACAGTTAAAACTGTGATCAAGAGTGGTATGGCATATCTGAAGTCAAATCCTTGTATCCCGGGACTCTTCGTTAACTGGCGAAGGTTAGGTCAACGTATAAAGGACCATTTAAAAGTGATGGGTACCTACTATCGTAGCGACGTGTTTTAATTTCTGCTTTGGCTTTTCCTGACTTTCCACTCAGGAGGATAGTAAGTTTCTTATTATCAGCTGTGCCAAACGGTCAACACTTCGACTAATGACATTTAAATAAAATATACGCTTACTAGCCATATTCTTAATGAGCGTTTCAAATTCTTGGACAAAAGAGAGCAGATAAGTCCAGGATTCAGAACATGCACTCGCGTGCGGTCCAACGTCGCAGAGGTATCGATGTACTCGGTCCCATTCATCTCGAAAAGAAGAGTATGCGACGGCGGGATTATCTTTGCGAAACAGTTCTGTTACACGATGAAGCTGGGTTGATGATTAGTATAGACTCAGATATAAACAACAACATACATATCGATCTACATACCGAACCGCGAGAAGACGCCAGCTCCCAAGCAGTGCCAGAAAGCTTGGACAGACTTTGCTCAGATTTGGCAAACGCTTCTTGATATAATCCTGAACAGCTCTGGACTTTCTCTCCAATTGTGAGTAGTTTGCCATGGCTGTTGTAGCTACCAGGGATCTCGAGGATCGATACATCAAAGTCTGAGTGTGTCACGAGGAGCAGCTGACCAAGAGCTGCGATGGCCTTTATACCGCTCACGAACTTGGGTCCCCAGTCCATGCGACATTCTTTTGCGTGATTGTTATTAATGTCGGCCAAGAAATCGGAGCACATGATGGATTGCTTTAAGAGACAGACTCATGGTAGTTTTCGATTAAAAATAAAAATGGCTGCTTGGTTTATCTTTATTGCTTATCTTATTCCCCGCGCAAGATATGGGAGTAGATTTGAAAGACTCCAATATCTTTGCGACAGTGACAAAGAACTGATAATTTTAATTCGTTATCCTCATATGTGGCATATTACTGTCACTGTTGAGCCCGTTACTAGAAAGCGTGGCTTGCCTATCAATCTAGGACTCTCAAATGCCAGCCAGCTATAGGCTACAACGTCACTCAGGAAGCGAAGTTGACACATCCATTGTCTGACGCTCTGTTCTTGTGTGCTGCTGTATCAGCCACAGAACATGTGACAGCCAGTCAAACAAATACACGTTGATGTGATTTATGCTCACGGCTCAATGGGGTTGTTGAGGCCCAACCCAGGACACCACCATAACCAGGTGGCGCTCTCACCCGCCAATTGCAACTCTCACTGCCGCCTTGTTTTCAACCCACTGATTTGTGAATCCATGGACAGTAGAAAGCTAGGGGGAATTGCCGAGATAACCATCTCCAACCTGTCTTGCCTAAAAGGCATCAGTCAACCCATAGATAAGTCTCGTAGCGGTGTTGGTGCTCGACTCGTGCATGTTTGCTGCGTCAAAATGGAAGCAATAACTGTCAACCAATTGCACTCTATGGCTAATGCCATGACTGGGACCTGCGATCACATTGTCTTGATGCTCAGAAATATCGAAGAACAGTGGCATGAGGCACCTTACTTCCTAACGTCGATTATGGAGAGTTGTCAAAACCTTGATGAAACGATATCTCAGTTTCGTGACCACCTGCACGACGAAATGGGACTCCCCTGCGACGTACTTCATTCTATCCTCACTTCATTTCAGGAGGTTCTGAATTGGGTTGAGAAGGGTACCCGAGATATACAACTAAGAGGCAACGATGCCGCGGATAGAGATCTCTGGAAACGATTCAGACAAGAAGTTCCCGATTCCACGCTCAAAAATTGCAGCAGTGAGCTCGATAAGCAAAATAGCTCCATCGAAAGCCTCATGAAAATTCTGAAGCTGTAAGTTGCGCGTTTAACTTGCTCAGTCAACCTTTATTCTACTTGTTCCACTGATGTTAAACCAACCAAGACCGCTAGGCCAGAGGCAACGTTCCTTCGATCAGCTTCATTCTAGTATAAAAGAACATAGCCATAGCTCATCGATCGGAGCCTCCGGTAGTGCGAGATTCTCGTTCAGTGCATTTGAAGTTCCCTCTCAAAAACCCTCCTATCGCTTTCGACGACAGGCTATCGAAGCCATAGCAGTTTCTTCGGTTGGATGGTTGGTTGTCATAAGCTTAGTGTGCGCTGTTATTTGCTCTCTGCTGATTCCAGATATCAATGTGAAGGGCAAATTCCAAGCCGGAATTACTGGCCTCGCATCATCTGGCGCTTGGGTCATATGGTTGATTGAAGAACTGATAAGAGCGGTCATAACGTTTGTATGGGCATTGGGAAGTCTAGTACTCGCCTTGTTGTCGAGCGTTGCAGCACTTCTGAAAAGCTCACAGATTCAGTGGCCACGCTGGTTTTCGTGGGATAAGCTTCAGACCTTCTGCTTCAGACCTCCTGGGGCATCACACGTAAGGCTACAAGGTACCTCATGGTTATTATAAGCGCTGACAGGAACAGATCCCCAAGTCTGCCAGCCGGGAAGAACTGAGCGTGGCCCTTCTAGAAGCGGCTACGGTTGGTTCGCTACGAGACGCGACAGCCCTCCTAAAGCGAGGAGCACGATGCACCGTACGGGACGAAAATCTTATGACACCCTTGCATTTAGCAGCAAGTTGGGGACACTACGCTATCGTAAAACTCCTACTAAGTTACAAAAAACAAGGACTGGTACGCTCAGGGCGGTATGACGCCTCTTCATCTTGCTGCAAGGTACGGACACAGCAAGGTGGTGAAGCTACTGATATCAAATGGTGGGCATGATTGGATAAACGATAGGGCTGATAGCCCGGCAACCTTGCAGAAGTTCAAGTTTCCACGAGTCATCGCACACGCAAAGACCTTTTCGGCGCGAGAACTGGCAGCTATATATGGTCATGAAAACACAGTACTTGCCTTCCCATCCACCAAGAAAGATGACATTCTTCATGCCATGTCCTCAGCATGTACATTAGGAAACCAGAGTATGGTAGAGACGATATGGCGTCATCACAAGCAGAGATCGTACTTCAAGAGACATTCAAAGCCAAAAAAACTGGTCAGCACGTTCCAGGCACCGCCGCTTCACTTAGCCGTCACTTCCGGAAACCCCGCCCTTGTCGCTTATCTCCTCGAACGCGGTTTTCCCATCAATGATCAAAGCACAGCCAAGGAGTCGCAGTATAGCTCTCCAGCACACTATGCCGCTTTAACTGGCTCCGTGGAGATTCTCTATCTCTTAAAGAGTAGCGGAGGCGACATGACAAGCTTGGACTTCAGGAACCTGACACCGCTGTCGTATGCTGTTGAGCATGAGCATGTACAGGCTGTTTCGTTTTTGGTGAGGCAGGCGTCTTTATATCGAAGCACGTCTAGTAAAGATGCAGTGACCTTTCATCTTGGCTCGGGTCACAGAGAGCATATGAAAGGTTGGAATGTTATGAAAGGGGAAATTAGGAGCATACTTAAACAGATAGGTATTTGATATGATTCTCACTAGGAGTCAATGGCAAATAGCTGCCAGCTCTAAGAGTCCTCATGGCCAAGTTATATACACTTCACTGCCAAGTCAATCTCTGGTCCACCAGCCAGAACACGTAGTGACCAGAACTGGTAGTCGTTCAGGTATTAATCGTTATCCGCACGAGAGATCGTCTGATGTAACCTGTGCTCCTTGATGAAGCACGCAGCGATCAGCCCCAAGATGGCTACGCCGAGTCCAGTCAAAAAGACTCCTCGCAATGAAATCTCGTATGCTTTATATACACCGTCACGCCACCCATCAGGGAGATGCTTCAGCTCATCTAAAGAGTCAAGAAGGCGCTTTATTATCTTAGAAGATCCTTCCTTGCTGTCGAAACGTTGATGTAAGCCGTGTTGTAGCAAGTTTTGATACACCACCGACGCGATCGTAACACCAATGGTGGAACCCATTGATCGAAAGGCGTAGATGGCAGAGGTTGCTACAGCTTGATCGTCACGCGACACTGCCGCGACTGTTGCGAGTAGGGACACTGATAACATGCCACCATACCCCACTCCAGCCAGGAAGACATAGGTCAAGACGAGGGGAGTCGGTGTCTGGATCGTCATAATGCTGAGACCAATGAAGCCCAAAGCAGAACACGCTATGACGGCCATTCCCAATGCTCTGTATCTTCCCGTATGTTTCATTATGAAGCCACAGCTGAGAGAACTCAAAGCGGTGCCTACACTCTGCGGCAAGAGACGAAGTCCGGCAGCTGTTGTGGAGTAGCCATTGACTTGGAAGAAGATGGGGACGTAATATGTAGCCATGAATAGGATCATAGTCACAAGGCAATTCATCAGACATGCCGCGAGTACTGTCTGGTCAAGTAATAGATGCATGGGAATGATGGGTTCCGTGGCCCATCTCGACTCAACAAGAACAAAAGACGCTGCAGCCGCCACTGAAAGCGACAGGGAGACCAGGACAAGTGGATGACTCCAAGAAACGATATTTCCACCAGAGTTGAGGCCCAGCAGTAGCAGAATAAGAGTCAAGGAGAGCGTGAAAGCACCAGAGAAGTCGACTCTCGACAATCTCGACTTGTCACTGTGTTTGTTTTTGGTGGGGGCATCGCGTAGGGCAACAGAAACGAGAATGGTAGAAATAACAATCAACGGCACGCGACTCAGGAAAGCAATCCTCCAACCCCAGAGGTCATTGATCCAACCTCCGAACAACCCACCAAGACCAGCACCAACGCCGTAACAGATATGCACAAAGCCTTGGATAACGCCACGTCTTCTCAAAGGAACGAGATCACTAGCCACAAACGCCGTGATGGCATTGAGGCCCCCGCCGCCCATACCCGCCACGACTCGTCCAGCGAGAAGCATCCATTTTGAGGTCGCAACTCCACACAGTAATGTTCCAAGACCAAAGAGTATGTTGCAGAGAACGAGGCCTGAGCGACGAGAGAAGATATCGGTCAGCCGGCCGGAGAGAGGCTGACAAGCTGCGTTTGCAATGAGGTATGATGATCCAAGCCACGAGACTAGAGTCAACGATCCGAAGGTGTTGGAGATGGGGACGGAGAGGGTAGCGACGATGGTAGTGTCGAGGGCAGCGAGGAAAACACCGATAAAGATACTGCCGAAAACAGCAACGAGATATCTAGTCGAGGGTTCCTCTTTCAGAGCTGCACTCTCTTCATCGTTGGGCTGTTGAGGAGAATGAGGCTTTGTGCGGTGGTGGGAGAGAAGAGGTGATTGTTCATTGACGAGTCCGCTAGAAGCATTGCCTCTGCTGCTAGACTGTGGCTGTTTGCCATTCATGATAAAATAGCCCAGAGACGTGGAGGGGAACTTGGAATGTGTGATAAGCATATTTTGAAAGCTGTTGAGGAAGAGATAAAATAGTAAGGGAAGTGTCAAGAGGGAATGGGTTGGTAGTCGGGGAATGAAGGGCTGGTAAACGGCCGAACACGTCTTACTCGGAGGATATTGCAACTGAGACATGGGAACGGGATCAAGAGGCTGTGTCACAGCAATTATGACGATAGCTGAGCAATCTTCGGGTATGCCGGTGAACAGAAAGAGGAGCGCCATGCCCACAGAAGTATTAGCTCCATGGGGTTGGGGTTGGTGAGTTGTTTGAGGCCAGTAGTAACAATCGTTAGGTGGGAACACAAACGGGCAGTGACAGATTTGAAGAAAGGTGGCAAAGTCCACGTCTACCAAATGTGACAGACTTCAGGTCTCTTGACTTTACACACTATGAAACCAGACATCACCTCGAACCCAGGCGGACTTAGTTTGCAAAAGAAAATCATGATGAAAAGACAGTTGAGATGACTGGAAATCGTGGGTGGGTCAGCTACTTCTCATAGCAGTGCAAGATCCCCTTCGATCTAGTTTATATTCAAGCACCCATCGTGTCTAGAATTCCCAACTACCAACCTCAGACCTTCAACCCAAGATCTTTATCCATGCCCCCCGTAGCAACAGAATCAACCCTCTGCTCCTCCATAGTCTTATTAAAACTACTATACTTGCTAAGAAACCACTGTTCCGCCGTAACCTCCTCCCCATCCATCCCCTTGAAAACAGCACTATCGCTAGCACGCAAGAAATAAGCAGCCGAGTATCTATCCTCCATCATCTTACCCCCCGGAGGCAGTACTCTATGCATAGCCGATCTAAAGCGTCGCTTAGAAATAAACCGAAGTGTATCAGCAACGTTGATAATCGCATGACCTGGCTTTGTAGCGACATATTCCCATTTATTAGTAGTAGGTGAGATTACCTGTAAGCCAGGCTGTTCTGTAAAAAGAAGGGTAAACGAGCCCACGTCTGTATGGGCGTTGTGGCCGCGGGCTGTTTTGTCGCTCAGCACGTCGCTGAGGGGATGGTGGATGAAGAACATTGTGCTCTTGGAGGGGAGATGGTCGGGGTGACAACTCTCGAAGCGGTCATCGTTCTCGAGGCCTGCGGCGTCGGAAAGACGGGACAGAAGGGTTTTGAGGAGGAAGTGGGCTGAGAGCTGGAGGGTTTCGAAGAGTTGGAGGTTCTCGTGCACTACGTCTGGAAGATGGGAGCGGCTGAGAAGACCAACGCGGCTGATCTGGATGGTGTCAGTTGAGCGACCAGCGAGGGCGTTGACATGTCATAACCTACTCTCAGAGCTTCAAATCCATCTCGAGTGTTTTCATTGACTCCCGACTGCACACCAGGCGGCTTGAACCTTTAGAAAGAATCAATGATGCCCGTAGTTCCAACCAGATTGTAGCAACTTACCCATGAGCGTCGGAGATGGTCTCAGTCTTCATCTTCTCTTCCAGCGGCTGGTCGAACCACTGCTTCATTACTACCCAAGCATCCTCTAGCGTTCTCAGCATATTTCCAGAGTCCCAATTGCGAAGGTCGAGGTAAAAGAAGCCATGGTCTTCGCAAGCAGAGAGAAGGTTCGCCTGCTCTGTAGCATCTCCACTGAGCAGCGAAGTGAAGTTCAGGGTATGGAGGTTGGCTTGCTCTGTGGTAGTAATCGTAGACATAGTTGATGATGAGATGTTGTGATTGAACGGGCTTTAGATGAGAAATGACTGAGAAGAGGCTACAGACAATGTGTTGAATGGATGGTAGGCAATAGGCCGTATATGGTTGACCTATTCCAGAGGACGAGTTCGATCAAGCTGGGGAAACAAACAAAAATGGGTAAAGCGATACCACAGCAAAAGATTACCTGCGATCGCCCAAGCTACGAAAATCAACATAGAAGAGATCTTGATGCGATGACCTACCCGAAAACCCACAGCTTGAGATACGGTATCTTGGCATGTCAAAGCTCCGTCGGTGTCCGGAGGCCGTCTTCTGAGACATTATGCGGGATCTTGGCCCTTTCTTCCGAGTATCAGAGCGTTCGCCAGCCGAGACATGCGTATCTGTTCTCGTGTAACAGGGATAACGGGCAGTCGCCTTTTCCTTTCCATTATCGTATGTATAGTTTGACAGTAACGATTTGTTGAATCTGACCAAATGCTTAGAGGTTTCCGATAAGAAGGTTGTCAGGATCTCGATCTGGGATTTGGCGATAGGTTTGTCGTTGAGGTCATAGACGAGTAGCAATTTTCGAGCATATCATGCGAATAGATAAATAGTAGCTACAGGAAAGGGTAACGGTGTAGTAAAAGAGAAGGTCTTGTTGCTCTACAAGTTATCGCTGCGAATCAAGGCCATACTCTAGTCTGGCATCAACCGACAACTCACCATCCATCGCCATGGTCGCCGTCCCAGAACCCTTAGCCTCCTTCGAGCGCACTCCTCTCCTTTTCACCCATCCATCTCCCCTCCACCCTCTCCCAAATCTAACGCGTCACATCAACTCAACCACGTCCACCAAAGCCCAGATCTGGGCCAAGCGCGAGGACTGTTCCTCAGGCTTCGGTCTCGGCGGCAACAAGATCCGCAAGTTGGAGTATGTCATCCCATCAGCGCTAGCCCAAGGCTGCGACACTCTCGTTTCGACGGGCGGTACACAAAGCAACCACATGCGTCAAGTTGCTGCTGTCGGAGGCCATCTTGGGCTCAAGACTATTCTTGTACTGCAGATCCATGGAGGTCAGGGGTCTGAGGCATTTGGTCAGGCTGGGAACGTGCAGGTCAATAGTATTCTCGGCGCTGAGATGGCTACGCCGAATACCGCGCTCGAGGATGTTGCCTCGGATGTTGAGAAGCAAGGCGGACATCCGTATGTCATTGCTTCGGGTGCTTCAGCCCATGTTCACGGAGGACTGGGCTTTGCGCGTTGGGCGTTCGAGCTTGTGGAGCAGGAAGCGGCTCATGACATATTCTTCGACACCATTGTCGTCCCAGTGGCTTCGGGCGGTACCATCGCCGGTATGATCGCCGGCTTCAAGCTCACTGACCGCTCTGGAGGCCAGTCCCGGTCTATAATTGGCATTGACACGTATAACAAGCCACCAGGCGTTCTTGAAGCCACAATCCTCGAAATAGCGAAACGAACGGCGGATCTGATCGGACTCGGCGCAGATGCAGTTCAGCCCGACGACGTGATCCTCGATACGAGGTTCAATACCGGCACGCACACGGCTTGGGACGAAAACACAGCTCGAGGCGTCAAGTTGATTGGCAAACTCGAAGGAATTGTCACGGGTCCGATCTACTCGGGGAGAACAGTGGGGGCTATTCTGCACAAAGCCGAGAACAAAGAGCTGGATGGGAGTCGGTACGTGCTGTTTGTGCACACGGGGGGACAGGCGGCGCTCAGTGCGTTTCCCGACATGAGATGAGCTGAACTGAGATGCGGGGGACTTGTGTTACGCAACAGATCCCGTGTTACACGGTCATCGGAGGATTACAAGTGCTCCTGTCCCGCGGGCCCCGAGATCTGCCTTGTAGGATGTCGTGTCGGGAATTCACCCATGCGTCCCAACAAATTGTGGTAGCTCCGGTCTTGGCGGTATATACATGGATGTCGTGACCATTCTACAAATCTCTTGGTATGCGTTGGTCAATGTTCGTGTGACGTTGGAAGTGAACTCGACGACTAAGAGGTCTGTGCCGTGACTTCGGGACATTGAACAAGGCTTTTTAGAGTAGATGTCCTACGTTGTACCAAGTTCGTGCTCCGTTGAACAGCCAAGTGATCTCAAGAAACTACAGTGCCTGTGAACTTTACTACTCCGATGCCAATTCTCGTGGTGGCGCCCTAGACAAAGAGTCTCTTAATCATTAGGCCACCATTCCGAGCCTGCGACAGCTGAAATGTATCCATCACCTCGTAGGCCATCAAATGTTTCCTCATACTTAAGACAATGAAGCAAAGCAATTGAACATCTCCCCAGCCCAGCTGCATCATACAGCCCCTACAGTATCATCTGATTCATTACCGATCACTCACTCCATCATGCTGTCCCAGCCCAATCCCTACGACAACGTCACGACCGCTAATCTCTTTACGGTAAAATTCAGTAATCTCTTCGACAAAGACTCAAAAGAACTCGACACTCTTCTGAAAGCATGTGAAAGAGATGGCTTCTTCTATCTCGATCTTCAGGACTCGTGCTCCGCCAAGCTGTGGAGAGACTTGGAAAGGGTGAGCGCGATCGCTAAGCGCTGGTTCTCGCAACCTGTTGAGGACAAGCTGAAAACCCCAACAGTATCGTTGGCACATGGGTTTGTTAATCCCACTGCATAGTGTGTGCATTAAGTCGACTGATCGTATGTCCAATCAGATTCAAAGCTACTGGTAATCAATCCGGGGCTGTCAAGTCACTCAAAGATGGGTTCGAAGCGTTAAAGGTACTGTGAACAATATTCACCTCTTCCTGAGTATCTCTCATCATATCAGATAGGAAGAAGCGAGCTCCTCGGCCGCTGGGCTCTCCCATCCGTCGTTGAAGAAAACCTGGAGCTGTTCGACCAGTTCAACGCAACATGCCACTTTATCCTAAAACTACTTCTGGACTGCCTATCAGACGGGCTAAACCTCCGAGGCGCATCCCGCCTAGACACCCACCATCGCGATGACGCACGCTCCAAAAGCACGCTCTACTTCCTGCACTACCCCCCAGGAACGCAGAGCCTAAACGAAGTAGGTCAGAACATGCACACTGACATCGGCACGCTCACCCTTCTCTTCGCGCCGCAATGGGGTCTCCAGGTCGTGTCCCCCGTGACAGGAGCGTGGGAGTACGTGCAGCCACGCGAGGGACACGCGATCATCAACGTTGCAGATACGTTGAGGTTTCTATCTAACAAGCGATTTCGCTCTGCGCTGCATCTTGTTCTTCCTATTGGAGGCGTGCAGAAGGAAGACCGGTATGCTGTGTCGTACTTTTTGAGAGCGGCGGATGCTACCGAGTTTAAGGGCAGTAATGATGAGGACTCAGATGCCAAGAGTTGGTATTTGACAAAGTATCATACCTACGAGCTGCCGCATGATGTGCAGGGAGAACAAACGGTGTTGTCTGGGGGTATGGCGCAGGAATTACAGGCCACGTTCTGATGCATCTCGCATATCGATCATCCCAACGGTTTCAAATTCTGAGTCAGTAGCCTTCTAGAAATACACCAGCATCGACATTATTTGACAACACGACGGTTTTTAAAGTGGGAGGATGCAATGCAGGGTAGTTGCTTAGCGTGATCGATTTCTTAGGCCGAGGCTGCAGATTTCTCGGGCCCTCGCTCGCAAGCTAGTCCCAGCAGGGAATCGTTGAAAAGACCCTTAATCCACTAACGGCATCGTCACGATCCAAATGTAGCTTCGCGTGGAGTGAGCCCTGCAACAAGTTGGAGAAGCCCAACATAAATGTTGGGGATGATCGACAGGTCTAAAATTACGTCACATTCTTTCGTCATGCACTTCCATTCAAGCCAAGTTTGCGACAACGTAAATGATCTAGCTGAGGGGGGGCATGTGAAGATGATCTGATAGTAAATAGCCCTCTCACAGCGCTGCAGCTTGTTCAAGGGTGTCCAGGTACCCCAGAATACCCATCTCAGCCCAAGTAGGCGCTGCATAACCTATACCAATCCAGGTCATTGGCGCCGCCGCCCTTGCTGAGAGTGGGTAAGTGCACAAAGGGCTAAGTTTGCGAATTGCGGGATGATGCTATCGCGCACATGATCATGAAACTTTGTCGCATTCCCCTTTTGCTATGTGTGCCCCTCTTCAAAACATGCCTCGGCATTCGATCCAAGATTCCTTTCGTCGGACATTTTAACATCCCGTCCAAGATCGATCGATAAGTATTAAAGGCTGAGATCTCCGGTGTTCCATCATATCCGATAACACGCATTGACCACAATCACACAACAATAAAAGCAACTTGTTATCTGATCTTGACTACGATATACGACCTTTACAATGACGACGACGACTCAGTCAATGAAGTCGACCTGGCCACTCGCCGATAAGTCAGAGTGGAATTTTCATCAACAAATCATCCACGTCTTAGGCACCTATCCCATTATCCCAGGCAAAGAAGTCCCAGTCCACGCCAAATCTGAACGCATCCCTCACTTCTCCCAATGGCAAGGCCACGTATGGATCCTCTTGCACGCGTTTGTGCCGATAATCATACATCAATCATGGCTCTCGTCAACCGGCCAAGCACTACATCCATTCATTGTCTTTATACTTTACTTTGCATCCTTTAGCTGGTCCGTTGTACGTTCTGTAAAAGCTACCGCAAAGCTCGGGCATGAATATGGATTCTTGGATGGAGATGCTCATCAGAGAGATGGAATTCCTGATATCGGTGTTGATAAGGTCGTTTCTTCGCTTTGGAAGACTACAGGGTCCAGAATATTTCTGGCGACGCATCTCACCTACAGAGCGACACAAGCCCCTGCTGATGTGATGAGCGACCCCAAGTGGTGGGCTTGGCTGTGGCTTCAGATCGGTCTCTACGGCATCGTCCTCGATTTCTGGTTCTACGTTTATCACCGCGCCATGCACGACATTGACTGGCTGTGGAAGTATCACCGCACTCACCATCTGACCAAGCACCCCAACTCTCTCCTCGCCGCTTTTGCCGACCACGAGCAGGAATTCTTCGATATGGTTGGTATTCCCTTCCTGACCTGGGCGACCTTCCAAGTCCTCGGTCTTCCACTCGGCTATTACGACTGGTGGATCTGCCATCAGTACATCGCCTTCACTGAGGTTCTAGGTCACAGTGGTCTTCGAATCTACGGCATGCCTCCATCGACCTTGGCCTGGCTCTTGAAGGGTGTCGGTATGGAATTGGTTATTGAAGATCATGACCTTCATCATCGAAAGGGATATAGAAAGAGTCATAATTACGGAAAGCAAACCCGGGTTTGGGATACACTCTTTGGAACATGTCACGAACGAATTGAGGCCAAAGACCAGAATGTTGATTGGGACAGGGCGGTTTGGTTCCCGATTTTCTAAACAGAATGGTAAAGAAAAAAGCACATTCGTTATAGTTATCAGACTGAATTTGTATATATAAACAAATAACCTTTTAAAACATCATGTTTTGGTTTCGCAGCTATAGTTAATTATCTATAGGCTTATCACATTGATCTTACATTCATCATCATCTCGTCGTAGAGCCGGTTGCAAGACTCGCCTTCAACAACTGAGACTCCCGGAGGAGCTCTTTAGCCTCACTCACAATTAAATCCAAGCAATAGTAGTTCTTAATGAAAACTTGACATCAATTCGGGTATCGAAGCAAAACGCCAACAACCTCCAAAGCGACCTTCCTAAACAGAATCATACTGTAGTACTGCGCTGACACAAATCCATCAAGGGAATGACACTTCCTCCAGACCTTCTTGGCTTATCCTCGAAAGAACCTTCTTACAGGATGACACTCTGTAATCCGCCGCAACAGAACTCAGTTATCACCAGCATTTCCGGCAGCATTATCCCCAGCATTGGCACCAGCATTGGCACCAGCATTGGCACCAGCATTGGCATTAGGGTCGGGGCCCATGACAGGCTCTCCATCGACAAAGTGAAAGTTTCCATCTCGAAACTCACGATGCATGCGTGCCGGATGCAATATCCAGATCTTGTGCTGGATCCGACGGGTCTCAATTCGCTGGCCTTCTGCGAGCGACTCGATGACTCGCAGCACCATGATACCTTCAGCATCAGTCGCGTGATCACGTAGCCACGCGATGCTCTGATATACCGCCGACTGGAAACGGTACATTTCGTCCATTGCCTCTTTGGCGGGCAGGAATGGAGGCATATAGGTTGGCGCGCGGCGAGGTGCACCGGTTCGGAGGGGTGGGTAGGTCTCTTTCATCTCGTGAATGGCCGCCTTCCAAAAGCCCAGTTGACCGACGGCGCAGAAGCTGATGACTGGGACGGTAGGCATGATGTTCTAGTGAGTCAGAGTGTGTCAGCAGGGTTGGGTGTGTGTGATGCTGGGGGATGGTACTTGTGATCGACAATCTGGACTTTTGATACTGATTGACTAGGGGGCCGAGTGTGGGTATCGCGGTTGTAGTTGCTGTTGATATTGATAATCTTGGTGTTGGTGCGAAGTGTGTTGGATGAAGAGATGAAAGGAGAGGAGAAAGAAAAAAGAGAGATGTCAGGTTTCAAACTTGTTCATCTCCGTGTCCAAGATCTCTGGTTCCAGTGCCACTGCCCATAGGAGTGCAAGTGGCAGACGTGAGGCTTTATGCATCTGTGGCAATGCCCAAGTCTTCAGCGGCAGACCAACAGGACACTAAGGTACACAAACTGTCACTGCCTGAACAGTGGCACTGTTTTATTGCCTTCAGATCACACGATACTTAACAGCCTTAGCCATTGTTCTCCTTGAAATGGAACGAACATTTCAGGTTATATCAGAGTGTTCATATACGTACCTGTCTGAGGGTGTGTCAGTTTTGTTTGCGGGAGAGCGGTCCAGCAGGAAGACGACTCAGGTCAATAGGTAGGCAGCACGCTGATACTTGATTAAGGTAAAGTGATTTAGCATGATTTCGGCACTCCCAGAATGACACTGAACAGTACAGGTCAACATGTGTGAATCTGTTTCATGAAAAAGCTTGAAAGGGCGAATGATGACAATGTTTATCTTTATCTTTAATCGTTCCTTCTTATTCATGTGTACTCACGATACTATATCTCTCCAGAAAATGCTTAGGCCTCTTGTCACGCCAGTGTTTCCGAGGCTGATATCATGAGTTGACAGACCTGACAGCTGAGACTTGAATCAAGCGCCTCACACCCAGTTTTCGACCACGATATGGCCCGCCATCGATCGTGCCGACGTTGGTTGAGTGTTGGCGCCAATTCAGTAAATGAGGCTCCGCTACTGCAGGCAAAACTATATGTGGGTTGGATTGATGCTCAATCAACATACTTGCGACCAAATACGTGTTGCTTGTGGCACGCCTCTAAACCAAACACTTGTATTGCCCAAGCCGACGACATCCATTGCGTTTTCAACTTGATTGTGCTTGTTACAAACCTGATTTCGTGATGTTGTCTAGTTTACTTGCTCAGACAGTTTGCACCAACATCGCAAAAGAGTAAAGCAAACGAAGAATGCGAGCAGAAATCATGATTGCAAATCGTACAAACAAGCCAAATGCAAGCATCGAGGTCAACCAAGCAGTTTAAGCTGAGCATAAATACCACCGTACCGCGCCCTCTAGACAGCTTGACCATTGTACGGTTAGAATTCCTATCCCTTCGATGTAAACACCTTGTCGACAACCATATGCCGACTTAGACATGTCATCTTATTATTTTGATACGATAACAGATGAACAGAAGTACAAGGAGAATGCGGAAGGGGCACAAACATTATCGGAGCTAACGGTATCGTCTGGTAGTAGATGGGGCGACGAGCATCTGAAGGCGTGCCATGTTGTCGTGAACAGGAAGGTCGGCGACTGTCTCCCGCTATTGAAAAGTTATGATCGTACCATACGAGAAACTTTCAGACGGGGTAAGGAGAATACCCATATAGCAGCATTCATCCAGGACCTGGCCCCAGAACATCGGAATATGCAGCAGCACGCCCTTGCACGAGAGCCAGAAGTGGGTGCAACTCTGGCTAGATTCTGGGCAGCGCTGAGGGACGTCAAGACACTCAAAAGCGGCGGTGAAGTACAGCAACCCAACCAGCGAACCTCTGGGAGGGTGAGATCACAGACAACCCATCCAGGGTACGTCGACTCCGAGGTTATCGCAAGATCAAGCCAGGGTCACGACGACAGCCCGAACTCTTCTTTCAGTACTTCAACAAGTTCATATACTCCTGCACAGAGACCTGCGACGCAGCTTCCTGTTGAAGTGTACACCGTCGAGCTGGCTTTCGCCGTCATCAATCATATCCTCTTGTACACTCAAGACCCCAGCTCAAACACGCCCGTTGAAATCCGCCAGCCCGAGAGGTGTTGTATCCAGGTAGAGAACAAACACATCACGGCAATTGACGACGGAGGATTGACTCTGATAAAGAGTGGAGGGAAAAAGACTGAAAAGTCGGTCGTCTTGATAGAGGCGAAAAGGCGACTCGATGTGTGTGCCAACCAGCCATTTGTGTCCGATGAGCGACTGGGGCAAATGACATGCGAGGCTATTGCCGCACGATCATCCCGCGAGACAGATAATGAACACGATGACATTTTCATTGTCAACACTACTCAGCAGTACATGTGCTTCTTCCACTTTATCATAACGGTAGATCATCTCGAGGATCTTAAGCATGGGAGAATCCCAGCCGCAGCAATCAAAGTCACAGCGACACGTTGGTTCAATTTGGAACGCCCACCTGACAGAAAGTGTATTGTCAAGAATGTACTACAGCTGGCCGAGTACATGGGACAAATGGACGGGGTAGAAGAAGAACCGTTGCCTTTGCCCGACCTATGATTGACTCCCGAGCTTCAGTTAGGCTAGACTAGTGAACATGATGAATGCTTGAGAGAAATATAGCCACCACCAAACCTATTCCCATTTGAAATAAAGCCCTGGCATGCGTGGTACTCGCCATGGCTTGGAGTCGAGGACTTATTGATGTTTTGGTAGTTCCCAATCTTGTTCTAAGTTCTCTCTGCTGATATAAGCTCTCAGCCACAAGTCTCAACTGCAAATAACACATCTAGCCTGTTCAGCCTGGACAGGGAGCTCATATGGCGATCCTTTGTAGGTTCATAACTTTGAACAAGTTGAGCGCCCTGCTCGATCATGACGGGTAGTGGTGTTCATTAATTGACACTGCTTTGCACATGCATGTGCGGATTGAGAAGCCACAGTGAGTCCAAGCCCATTTAGTCGGGTTAGATATGCTTATTTACTGCTGCCTTGCATCCATTGCTATAAGTTAAGTTGAGGCAAACAACGCGTCACGCCCAAGTCGACTGCCACTGTGATTCGAGCAGTCTGGTCCGTGCTGCTGCTACCTACATCGCCAGCCTGAGACTTCTTTCATTCCATTTATCCCTCAACATTACCTTCCTCTTCTTTAACCTCTTCCATTTGCCTTGACCGCCAACGAAAAGCAAGACCACCACCGGACACCGAGCCATCATCGACACGACCATGCCTCAGTCAACTGTCAAATCCTTTCACAGCCTTAGTATTGAGCATCCCGACTTTGCTACACACCCACGATTCTGGACTTCACACCATCTTTCCGTCGTAAAGTGCAGCTTCCAGCAGGTCGAAAGCGAGAATGCACATGAGCCTGTGATTCTTGACACCAAACAAGCCGAAGACATGGCGGAGTGGGCTTTGGCCCTCGCTCGCGACAAGTTCACGGAATGGAAGGGCCACGACGTCGACACCCTTCTCTGTGATAACGAGCCCACCCCCATCGAATATACCGAGTAGGTCAAGCCCATTCTAAACACAACTGCAAAAGTCTAATTAATCTGTGTAGCTATTGGCTCACCTTTCACTATGGCCAACGCATCGTTCGCCTGTACAATTCCCACGTCCACATCTACTGCATCAAGGAAGAGATTTCCATGCCGCATGCCAATCCTATTATTGGGTACTATACGTACACTACCGACAAGGAGCGCCGGGACAAGCTTGTCGCAAATCGGGCGCCGAATGGGCGCATCAACAAACCTGCTCAGAACATCTGTGACATCAAATATCGCAAAGTGACCCCGACGAACTGGCGACATGACCCATACTTGGTTTGCCTCCTGATGAGCTTGGCTCAACTCCAGAAACGCCATGCTCTCGCTGCTCCGAAGGGACCGTTCCTGGTAAACATCTTTTCCGTCCCCGCTATACCTGACATATTCACTAACTTGGTATTCTCCAGGCACGCCTCCTCGTCACGAACCTGGCCGATGTTACCTATGCGTACGTCTACAAGGCGGATATTCCGCTCCAGCTTCTCGAAAGTCTGGATTCCCCCACCCGCACCATCGAAGACTTCGTCTTTCCGACTGTCAACTACGTAGTGGTACCTTTTGAACCGTACTCGACCTTTGCAGAGCGCATCCGGGCTGAGCTGGCCGGCCCGGAGTACTCTTCTCCTCCTGAACTTGTCAACTCGAACCAGTCGGTGCCTTCGGAGCCACATGGCGAGAAGCGAAAGCGCGACGAGGAGTAAGACTCCGAAAAATATCCGCCAGAGGTTTCTTGACTTTGGCATGTCGATGGCGGACTCTGTCACATGGAATACGAAGCACGATGCAAGAGAACAATCTCTAAAGACTAGCCAGCATTCGCCGCCAAGCTAGTTAGCTTATGTTGATCAATGTGTGCGAAGGATCATTATGGTAAGTCTAATCACACCTCCTCTTGGGGCATAGCTGGCTAATTTGCAACAGTGGGGATAATAATGCAATTGCGATTTGGTGGCTGGACTGGGGTATGAGAATAACGTCTGTTTAGTACGCCACTGTACGTGGACAGCCTTGTATTTGCTTTTTCGGGACGAAGGGGTTGTGGAAGATCAAGGCCGGGAACCTAGGCAGATCTTGAAGCGGTTGTACTAGGTCTACTTCCTATCTCATGATAGCAGTAATTGAACCCTGTCTGTGATTTGGAGCTTGTCCCTGTCGGCCAAGTGATACATTTAACTGACCGGGTGAGATCGGCGTGGATGACAAGGAGGAAATGAGGACGCCTCGGAAAGGCAAGGCTGACCATATTCTGTAAGAACAACGTTTTAGTTGCGTGCCACAAGAAACGAACGTGTTGTATGCCTGTAGACGTGGACTACCTTTAGTAACCAGGCGTCGTTCACTTGGACTTGCCCCGCAACACCACGTCATGAGTAATAAGTCATCAACTTGTCGGGGAGCACTTCCCGATGATCCCGGCAACAACTAAACTATATCTGACGACCAAAATAGGCTCATTCCAGACAAGAAAACAGTGAATAGCACCAAAGACCATGGATAACGTACTCGCCAAACCTGCAGACCTCTGCTGTCTCAAGGGATCGTTTCATTCCGGAGAGGCTACTGGTTCTACAATCCAGATTGATGGCTTCGACACTTATGTAGCGAAACCTCATCCCGAGAGGTCCAATGGGAATATTCTTCTTTTCTTTCCAGATGCATTCGGGCTGCATACCATTAGTTTCCTTATGATGGATGCTTTCGCCGAGTGCGGGTACCTCACTCTTGGTGTTGATTACTTCCTTGGTGTAAGAATGGAACCTTACTTGGCGAGGTGCATCAAGGTAACCCCTGTAGGACCCTGTCACGAAACACTCCTTGACACCGTTGAGCGACCCAAACTTTGACTTTGAGACTTGGAAGAACAATCACCTCAAGGCGTCTGAGGAGGCCGCTGTCAGATGGGTCAAGGCCGTGAAGTCGCAGTACGGCACAGGCGAGGACGTCAAGTTTGCTTGCGTTGGCTACTGGTCTGAGTCCACTATCATCTGAGCCTCCATTTGACTGACTCAACATGTACCAGTTGGGGTGCACGCTTCGTTTGCCAACAACTGTCCGCAGATGGGATTTGTAAAGTTGGCGCCATCGCCCATCCTTCATTCCTGAAAGAAAGCGATGTCTTTTATGTCCAAGGTAAGTAGATAATCCATTTCAACAAAGACAAGCTAACCTTTATCAGAACCTATCTTCTTCTCAGTGCCCAGCACAGATAAGCTTTTCCAGCCAGAGCAGAGAAGCAGGACCATTGAGATTCTGACAGAATATAACAAGCAGTTCAACATGCAAGTCTTTGCAGACGTTGGACATGGATTTGCGGTAAGATATTTTGATGAGTGAAAGACTGCCCCTGTACTAACATCTTGGCCAAGTCGCGAGCCCGTTTGACTGACCCTTATGAAAAGTGGGCTGAGGAGGCGAGCTTCAAAAGCTTTGTTGACTGGTTCGACTTTTGGATGGAAAAGAAGTAGAGTATAACAACGACGATGAAATGATGGTCTTGAATACACTTGGTTGTGCAACATAAAGGATCAAGATATCCTTTCCATTACTATCTTGAGCTCAAGTTTTTCGTGGTGTAATATGCCCAATCGCAGCCTTTTCTGACCTCTGTACTCCTTGCACTTAGATCTCTAGTGTAGATCACGTAGCCAAATTTCTATTCACTTTTGAATCGCTGCATTAAATAGTATCATCAACGACCTCGTGGTTCCAACGGGCAACGGCGATATCTCCGCCCCAACTTGCTATCTAGGTCATACTGCAGCAGGGGAGGCATTACATCTTTTCCCACAGCCTACCTTTAGTAAGATACAGTCTCGCAGCAACGTAGAACGCAGTCCCAGCAGTAATCATGCAGCCAGCGAAAACTTGAAGCTTCCAATAGCTCCCGTCTGCGCTCGAGATCAAAGCTCCCCCGATGAGACTGCCAGTGAGGGCAGCCGCAGACATAAACGTGTACATGGTCCCAGAACGGATGCCTATCTCTTCGAGGTCCGAAATGTGCGCTATTAAGGCAGGGCTGATAGCTGTGTATGTGCCTGAACTGAATCCAAGCAAGGCGGCAAAAGCTATGGCCGACTCGTGGCTATGTCCTGGCAGCCATATTGCTAGCATGAATATCGTTGAGAGAGCTGCAGCTGCTATTGACACGTTGAAGCTGCCAACCTTGTCTGCTATATGCCCCGGAAGAATACGCCCGATTCCACTATTGCGGTCAATATCGTGGTGCGACATTTATGAAGCCATTACCATGGCTGCGGATGAGACTCACCTTGATGCATTATAGATTGAGACCAGATACCCTTCGTAATATGCTTGAAAGACTCCAACCTGAATTTGTAGTTAGCGATTGGGGAACAAAGCGATATTAGGACGATACTTGCGCAATTAGTCCAACGGAAACTGGCAAAGAGGCCACAGAAGCTTCCCAAGACGACGGACCAGGCTTTCAACCCTCCATCTGGGAATTCTGTGCCAGACTTGGGTTGCTCGGGGTTCGGCTTTTTAACGTTCGCTTGTTCGATGTCTGGGTGCATGGTGGTTCTGCCAATTGTCGTATTTATAGATCAGCTGGAAATCTCTAATCCGATCATGTTACAGGCGCAATTTATAGTAGGAGACAAAGATTGAGACGCCGCATGAGTCACTGGAAAGTTTGCAGTGAGAGTGCACTGATATCCCCAATCTATTCAACCCTGACCCCGAAAAAATATTTTATGGGTGGTTTCTGGGCCGCCTATAAATATCTCCGCTATCTTAGTGCCGAGCCCGTGACGGTCTCGGTCTTATACCAGTCCAGGGGAGGGAAGAGAACTCGGGACAAGATTTAGGTAATTTAACACAAGTTTAGCCTAAGCTTAAGATGTATGTGGCTAAGTTTATTTAACTATCTATATCAGGGCCTGATGTTTTGTTGCTCTCCGAGGCTGGTGCATCCGACTAATAAGTGCCTGATGTCCTAGGAGGCTGACATGACTACTTGTCACTTGGCCCTTATCTAGAGTATTAGCTGCGCTGATTCTACGTACAGCCTGGGTCAATTATAATGTGTCACGGACGATCTTACCCATGTACAGGTTCACTGAGAGTTCTAGCCCAGAATAAAAATACTGAACCATCTATAAATGGATAATTTCGTGACCAATGAATTTTATCAGTGACCCGACGGTGTTAAGATAGAAGGCATCCTCTCCTTCGCAGCCAAAAACTGGAGTAGTACCAAGTCTCGTTCCTCCACCAACTTATTCCAATCAACAACTCCCAAGCTTTTGTCCGCGCTCTCTTGGAGCGCCAGCATCCTCCACTCGCTTCAGTCAAATCTATGCTTCAGGGTATCATCCTCCCATCCACGAATTGCCGGCCCGAGTCTCTGCATCCGGCCCAGCGAAGTCCAGGTCCAGATGTGACAGCTGCATCGAGATCCCCCGCAGACACGATGCCCCTGCTGGTAAGACTATACGCTTCACTATTGATAGCAGCTTGAAGGCAGTTCGATACAAAGCCAGGGACTTCTTGATAAAGAACTATCGTCCTCATCCCAACAGATCTGTAGAACTTCATTGCGGTATCAACAGACTCGCTGCTTATGCCAGGATGAGGTACTACTTCAATCAGGGGAATTAGGTGCTGCGGGTTGAAAGGGTGTCCAATAAGTACGCGGGTGAATTCCTGCGTGCACTGCTGTATAAATTCTGAAGATGGAAGACCTGATGAGGACGATGCTATCACATCACCCCGCCGAGCATGCTTGTCCAATGTTGCAATAAGGCCCCTTTTCAACTCTAGCCTCTCGGGCCCATTCTATAAGGGATCGGTTAGCGTCATGGCTGTTCTAGATATAGACATATACCATAATGGATATATTTACCTCCTGGATAAAGTCGGCCTCATCTAACCGCGGTGTGATGTCGTGAAGAAACTCATAGTTGGAGACAAGCTAATCATAGTCCCCAAACCCATCAAGATACGACCGTGACTGCTCGAAATATATTTTGATGATATTTTCCGCATTTTCAACGGGGCCAGAGATAATGACCTTGAACCCCTTTGATAGAAACAACACTGCCCATCCCATTCCAATCACTCCACAGCCAACAATAGCTACGGTACGTATCTCTTGTGTCTTTTCCAATGCTCAGAGAGAATTAATATGTTGGGATTGATTTCTCACAAAAACGATCAAGATTGTCATATTTCTATCAATAAATAACTTGATTAGATTGATTGTTAATCACTCTCCTCTTCGCTCACCACTCGAACTCATATCCGGAGTATCCATTGCAACAACTGCGTTCGGTGCCTAAGCCGGGGCAAATCCGGGGAGCCGATGCCGGACTTCAAATTTAGGGACCGACCACGGCCAAGAAAGGCGATGAACGGCAATTTCGGAGCCTGAGCACCCGGGAAGGCCAGATTGCACACTCATATTGTCCATCAACTGAAGTACAGCTGTTGTGTTGAGAAAGTCAGCTGGAGCGATAAAGGTGACCATACTTGGAAGCATAACCTGAGTTTGACTGTAAATAGCTAGAGATCCACTAGCACACTCATCCACTTCACTTCGCCCTCGCCATAATGACCACTAAAATCTCTAGAGAGACCTACGGTGCAGGAACCACAGTCGACACGGAATTCAGTCCACTTCCCTTTATATTTAAAACCTTTATAACTTATTTAATAAAGCTTTATTTAACTAAAAACTTAATCTTAATTATAATTAAATCTCTAATAAATAAGCTTTTTTACTAAATACTATTAGCCTATTTAACTTTTTTAAATTATTTTTTATTAATTAATTTATTTTATATTTATAGATATAAAATTCTAGTATTTATTATTTCTTATAGATTTAATATTATATATACTTAAACTAGATTTTCTTTTATTAATTTTATCTTTTTAAACTTATTATTTAATAATTCCTTAATTATTTTAAAGTATTTCTTTTTAATATAAAAAAAAAGTCTTATTATTATAATATAATTATAATAATTAAATTTAATAATTTTTAAAAAGACTTTATTATTAAGGCTATTTTTTTTAATAGCTATAATAAGGCTTTAAACCTATATTAATTTACTTAACTTTTTATAAATTTAATTATTAATAATAATAAAAAAGGCTAAAATTAAAATTATAATTTTTATATTTATTAATAGTTAATTATTAATTAACTATTATATAGTTATAATAAAAGTTGATTTAAAAGTATTATTTTAAGTTAATAAATTTATTTATATTAAGTAGCTTACTTTTAGGTATTTTATATATTTTAAGCCTAATTATTTTTATAAATAAATGATAGTTACTTATTTATATACTTTTAAAGTTAATTATTAAAATATCTAGCTTTTTAGCTAAAAGTAAAATCTTAAGTAATAATAAAGGTAATAAGTATTTTACCTATATATATTTTTTTAGTGTTTTTTACCTTTATAGCCTTAAGGCTAAAGCCTCTTTTTAACCCCTTAACCCTATTACAGTCCACTTCCTGCTAAGTGTTAAAGACTACTATGCCTCTTTGCTGCAAGGACACCCGGTTTCACCAAAGATAATGCTCTACTTAGCGGAGTAAACTTCCATGGCGACGATCTTCCTTGCATCCCAGGACCAATTAAGTCCTTAGCATCCTCGTATAGCGTGAAAGAGATGCCCTTCTTGTACAGAGCCATAGCCAAAGCGAGGCCACCAATGCCGGCACCTGTAGAGTTAGCCTTACCAGTCTGAATTAGGCCTGTAGAGGAGCTTACCGACGATGGCTACGTGGAACTCATTGCGAGAAGGCTTTGTCATTGTGTCGTGGATTTTCAATCTGGAGATAAATGATGGCAAGGTCGTTTGCAGCCTAAAGGTTAACCTTATAGGTCGCATTCATCCCCATTGCCCTATATGAATATCGTCATCTACAACCTTAGCTTCTAACCAAGCACGACCTGTTTGAAACCATGCAGTACGATTGAGCACGGGTAATACTGGCATTGGCTCTTGGAGCTACCACTCTAGAATCAGACTATAGAGATTAGAGGCAGCAGAACCGAGTACTCGGGGTTATAGTGGCGAACCCTGGATCTTTCCCCGGACGCCAAACCTCCGATTTCTGCTATATCAATTCGTGGCTGAATCCTCGATAGACCAAGGCTTGCGAGATCGTGTGCAATGGCCTGAAGCGTTTCGGCTGAGCCAGCCCTGTTCCGCTATCTCTGCGAGCGACACTAAGCATAACTGCATCTAGTTTATGACTCCACCGAGACAGCAGCAAGCAGTATAAGGCCAGAGAACTAGATGCATAACTATGTTTATAAAATAAGAGAAATTATAGAGCTTTTATCATTTCGAAATGATTTCAAGCGTATATCTAACTAAGGTAAAGAGGCCTTGGGAAGAAATAGTTAAAGAAAAGCGGGCGATTTGAGATGCGCAAATTGAGAAACACTTGACAGCAGACATGAATGCCAGTCTGACTTAAAATCTTCTACAAAGATCTACCATGAGAAAGCGCATCCGCTCATCTGTTTTCTAGGCCGATGGCATCCACATGATCTATGATGTAACGTACCAATACCGTTCCTGGCTTGCCTAAGAACACGTCAAGTCAGGTAATAGGCCCTTAAACGTGGCTGAATATACATTTAGATAAAAGGCTGAATATTACTAGTTTGATTCAAAAGATGTTCCTTTCCATACAATTTAACCACGCTGCCCATTTAGAACAGGCCGCTTTGTTTGAAGATCAATGCTTCTTCTCCTAATCTTCTCAGCCTCTCCAAAGATGCTCTTGACCAACTCCTTCTTATTAACCTTGCCCATAGCATTCCGTGGCAGAACCTCAACAATCTGCATATCCTGTGGAATTTTATACGCCGTGATCCTCGCCTTCAATGCACTCCTCAAACTCTGTAGACTGATCGATTCACCGGCCTTGCTGCTGAGAACAATCACGACTGCGACTTTCTGCCCCCATGCTTCAGAGGGTAGACCAACGACGGCGCACTCGTCGACTTCGGGAAGGGCGAGGATCTCGCGCTCGACCTCGAGGGCTGAAACCTTCTCACCACCTGTCTTGATGATGTCTGCGCTGCGACGGCCTTGGATGAAATATGCTGGTCCTTTCGCCCAGGAGCCTGATTTCCCAAGACCGGAGTCTGGGACTTTTCGTCGAATGGCGATATCACCAGTCTTGAACCATCCATCGGTTGTGAATTCCTTGGCAGTAGCCTCGGGGTTGCGCCAATATCCAGTAAACACAGTGGGCCCACGAAGCTGAATCTCTCCAATACGCTCCTTTCCAGAGTGAGCGTCAATCTCAGCGCCATGCTCAATGATTCTTTGGACTCCAGTCTCGTCGTCAGTCTCCATGAGCCGAGCCTCAACGGATGGCAGTGGCCAGCCCACAGAACCATCAACGCGATCGGCAGTCTCCAGACCACAAGAGAGCGCCATTCCGACTTCGGTCATTCCATAGCGCTCGAGAAGGACGTTTCCGCCTGTGAGTTGCATCCAACCATCGCGGATTGGTTTCGGGAGGGCTGCTGAGCCCGAGATGTTGAGTCGGAGATTCCTTGGGGATACGGCTTTTTTACCAGCCGTTTGCATTTCGTGCGATAAGGACTCGTGGGCTTTCAGCATTCGTGACCAGATCGTCGGGACAGCGGTGAAGAAAGTGATGGGCGTTTTTGTCACATCTTTTTTGACACCATTGTTCTCTCGAACGTGGCCGTTTACTTGTTCAGTTGATGAGAACGGAGCAGCCAGTCGTGTCCAGACGGAGTTCACGTTGAACGGGTACATGAACTCAATGCTGCTACCTGCAAGCAGCGGTGTGAGAAGAGCGTTGACGGTCCCGTGGATGTGATGAAGTGGCAAAACGTGCAAGAGTCTATCACCGGGCGCATACTCCCAGGCTTCTAGAAGACACTTTGCTTGAGCTGTGAGGTTTGTCTGAGACAGAACGACACCTTTGGGTCGTGCAGTTGTCCCAGAGGTGAAGAGCATCATGCCGCCGCGAGGTTCATCGGAGAAGTCACGCAACTTGACTTCTTCCTCAACCGTAGAGACATTTCGCGTTCCATAGAGTTGGTAGAACAAGGGGATGCTGTCCAAGCCGTCCGCGAGTACTTCCTCGGCCTTGGAAACATACCTGGCTGAAGAGATGAGAACGAGAGCCTCGCTGTTATTAATGATGTATCTTAGTTCAGGCGCAGGAAAAGAAGGTGCCAGTGGCACCGCA
Source organism: Fusarium chuoi (assembly GCA_022627125.1). NCBI lineage: Eukaryota > Fungi > Ascomycota > Sordariomycetes > Hypocreales > Nectriaceae > Fusarium > Fusarium chuoi. Next base: position 1,927,438 of record JAJALE010000837.1, on the reverse strand, counting down.
ATGGCATTACAAGCTAAAATGGCCAAGAGAGTCACTAGAAGGATCATGGCCGGATTAGTGCTGCACAGGAGACGGTGGTGGCGAGGGGAGAGTCCAGAGACATACCAACATATTCATAGCCACTTTCCACCAAGAAAGCAATTCTCTCGCCAGAAATACTAGTATCGCACTTCCCCGTCTTGGCGAGTAACTGTTCTTTGGCACGCGCAACGCTATTAAGCAATGAACTATAAGAGAAGCTTGCGCCAGATTCATTGTCCACTACGGCGACCGAAGCCCCCTCATGCTTGAGGATAGCCTCAAAAAAGGCTGAGCGATGGAGAGTGATGGTCATTTTCGACAGATTAGATAAGATGAGAATCTCTTGTGAACATGCTGAGGCAGACTGACTCTGCGACGTCTTTTCAATTGCGTCAACTCGAGGATAAGACACTCTTCCCAAATGTTGAGGAGCGCTATCGGGGAATCGGCGGGGACCGAGCGGGTCGCTTCGTCAAATGCCAGCTTGTGATTCCTCTGATGTGAAATTAGCTAATGCGGGAGATCGGATATGCAAGATCGGCGTCTAAATGTAGTTCCGACGAACCCGGCATCTGATCCGTCTGCGAATAAACGAGCGTATTAACTGGTTGATCTCTCGCTCAAAGTAAAAGTGAAACCCCAACAATAATTAGATAGCTGAGATCACACTCCATTAATCGTGCATGCAGATTTATCCTTGTGCTGATTCTTGCGTTCCACTTTGATCACCATGTCTGACAACTACACCCGAGAGAGCTACATCTTCAATGCGGGGCCATTAGGACATATCGAGGGTTTAACCATCACCTCCCATGACTCTCCAGCCGTGCACTACTTTGGTGGCCTCCCATACGCTCTGCCCTCGGTTGGACAGTGGCGCTTCCGCGTCCCCCGGCGACTCCCCAAGGATTACCGATACGGCACAGCAACCGAGCCAGGGAAGTTCACAGGTGGCACGAGGGTTTGCCCTCAGCCTCCCAGCACCAACACGCCCGACCCGTCTGTCATCAGCGAAGAGTGCCTCCAGCTAAACATCTGGGTACCTGCTGGTCCTACTCCCAAAAATGGATGGCCGGTATGTTTCTATATTCATGGGGGTTTTCTTCAAGTCGGTACAAGCAACACAAAGCCGGAAGACCTGGTGTCGCTTCTCAGCGAATCTGCATTCCGCGCAATAATGGTCATGCCATCCTATAGGCTCAATGTGTTTGGGTTCCTCGCCAGCAGGGAATTAGCCGCCGAAGCGAGCTCTAATGGAGAGGCTACGGGAAACTATGGTCTATGGGATCAAAGATTGGCTTTGGAATGGACGCATGAGAACATATCATTCTTTGGCGGTGATACCGCAAATATCACAGTAGCAGGTTACTCCGCTGGCGCTTACTCAACCTTTCAACAACTGGCTCATGAGCTACTCCGCGTTCCCGAGGAAAAAGGAATCATAAGGCGAGTGGCAATGTTCTCCAACAGCACAGGTGTCAGGCCCAAAAGTTTGCAGGATCAACAGCTACAATGTGACGAGCTACTCGCGAGACTTGGCATCAATCTGGAGCTTTCAGATGAGGAGAAACTGGCCAGTTTACGAGCAGTTCCTTATCAGAGACTCGTCGAAGCCCAAACAGGAATGAGAATATCAGAATTCCGCGTCTTGGTAGATGACACTTTCTATCCTATTGACCTGATAGACAAGATCAACGATGGGGACTTCGCCAAAAGAATGAAGAATCGCGGGATAAGACTGATAAACGGTGAGTGCGAGAGTGAGCACATCTTGTATCGTCGCTGGCGCACTCCTCAAGAGTCCTATTCCGCCGTGTACGAAAGACTCCTAGCAGATTTCTCCCCAGAAGTTACCGAAAAGGTCATGAACCACTATTGTGGATCCTCGAAGAACTTACCAGCGGGGTACGATAACTGGGAAGACTTTTTCGGGCGCATCTACGCCAACATTCAAGTCCACTATCTTCAGCGCGGCTTTCACAATGCCTTGTTCGCAGGTGGCCTTGAAGCCGGTGTGGATGTCTTCCGCTATCGATTGGAGAAAAGACTCGACTGCGTAGCGGAGACGATCCCACTTGAGTGGGGAGTTACACATCTCACTGACGTCCCTGTTTGGCTATGGGGGTGCGGGTATGAGGGAGGTCTGAGCGATCAGGAGAAAGAGTGGTTGAAGGGTTGGAATGAAGGTTTTGCGGCATTTGTTGGGGGCAATGAAGTGAATTGGGGGACTGCGAGTCCTAAAGATATGAGAAGATGGAGAAGTGATGGTGAGACTGATGTCTGGAAAGACAGTTTATGGGAACAAGGTGTTGAATTTTGGAACCTTGTCAATTCGGGGCTTGAGAGGACGGAGCAAGGGGCGAATCACCAACAACATGGTGTTCATCTCTAAAATAATTACAATACAATTATAGATAAAGGTCTCTCATGATATATTTAGATACATGTCAATGCTATTCAATAACTATTGTCTCACGATAGGTGATGAATGCCAAGCCTGATCCTCAGACAGGTCTACCCTATACATCGGAATTTGAACTCTCAAGAGAGTGGTTGGCCAGGACGCCTATCATTCACATTTAACTGTGGCGTTTGACGAACAAACAACTTTGAAAACTAATGCGATGCGTATGTATTATCAGCACCGCGCCGTAGAGGGTAGTTATTTCTTTCCCTGTTGTTCAGGTTGAAAATGACCCTGACAGCCATGACTATTGGTCTGGTGTTTGCCAATGCCCTAGACTGATCTTGCCTGTAATCCAAGCCACAAGTTCGTTTCCCCTCCAACAATCAGAATTCGTTCGAGACTCTCGTCACATTTTGCATCATTTTCCATCGCACCAGGATTTGATCCAGGAGACAATTCAATCTCATCGCCAATCTTCAATTCATTATGTAGATAAGCTGAACCTCGTCGTGATTGTCTATCGAGCGGTACGCCCAGGCTGAACTTATGTATATCACAGTCGACAATCGAGTTAGAGCGCTCGAATTTTGTTTCGCGTCCGAATTTGACTTGTGCAAATGCATCGGGGTCGAAGGTGGGGTTGACAAGAGTCAGAGGCTCTTTCAAGGCAAACGTGAGCTTCCTGACACGCTGAGCGACGAGGCGAGCGTCGACTAGAGTGCATATTTTAGGGCACTCCTCAATCTCTCTTTTACAATGTCCAGAAAGAGATCTGTTATAGGAAGCTGTGTGCATACCGCCAGCAGATTGAGAGAGACATTCCTTGCTCTAATGACACGCTGAACGTTCAACACAGACCACTTGGGATACGGTCTCTCTAGCAAAGAGATTGTATCTCCTTTGCAGATATTTCCTGTCTTCAAAACACGCATGTTCCAGCCTGCTCGTCCTGTTCGTATCGGCCGTTTTAGAGTTCGCGGCCATTTGAATCGGGAGTTGAGTTTGAAGCATGGATGTCGTGGTTTGCTTAATTCGAGAAGAACGTTTTGGCCGAGTTTGTATATCTCGCCGATGCATACATTGTCGTCATTCATGTTGGTCGTGACGAAGTTCTCGCTATATGCTCCGATATCGTGTAGATCTGGCTCTGGCGGGTTCTCGTCTCGCCAGTCTGGGCAATGATCTGGGTTATATTGATGCACTGCGCGCTCTGTAGCGCCGTTTCTGCTGGAAGCGTACTCGTCGCCCAGAACGCTAGTTGCGCTACAGAATATTGGTCCGCCATGTCGCTGTTTGTAAATAGCAGATGTGATTTCGCCTCCTAGGACACATCACCTCTCTTGACTCTTCCCGCTCTGACTTGCAAAAGAATTCTCGGCTTGGGAATAGGGGCATTATCGAGATGTGATACAGTCTCCTTGGGAATATTCGTTGTCGATAGAACTCCCATTTTCGAGGGAATTATACAAAAGAATTACGATCCGTATTGCTCAGTCGGTCCCTATTCTTGCACTGTGAACTCTACTTCTCATCCACTTTTCATAACACAACGGTTACGCGGAGGGTTCCGATCAGGTGGAACCAACACTCGCCAGCTACAGGGTACGTCACATTGGAACGACGGGCTCGATGAAACCCAGGAGCCAGTTAGTCACAGAAAGTCACCCTGGTTATGAAATGCGGATACTATAGAGCCCAAGATAGATAAAGCCTAGTACTAACCATGATAATAGCAATATAAGTCGAATATGCAAGGAGTAAAAGACATGTGTTAGGGACAAACATGGTAAGCTGGTTGTCATGATGGTACAAACAACACGACACCTTGCAGTGCTCAAATTGTCATGCATCAAGTGACACGACGCGCAGGAAAGATTTCCTATTGGTTATTGAAGTTTTGAATACCGAGATGCGAATATGAAGCAATATATTATAATACACTTTCGCGACCTCCGTATTTGATCCATTCTTGAACTTAATTTTGAGGGGAATCATAACCCGGCCGTAAAAGAAGTTTTAGATTCCGGCTAAATTCTCCTCAAAAAGGGCCATATCTACCTCTTGACTTCTCTATTACAGAGATTAAACATAACTTAGAATATAGTGGCAAGTTGGTATACTTATTAATCAATACGTGTTGCTAGAATATATACTACTGTAATAACCCTACTGGCCATTTATCTCTTATACTGGGCTCAAATCCTACCATACTGGCAGAGCTATAAAAGGCTTGTTCAAAAATGATCCATAAGAACCCACAGCCAGACGCACGGCAGTTAGAAGTGTCAGTTCATTCCTGTCAAGTCGGTGGAGTTGACGAAAGGCAATATCGTGGAGACAAGGCTCGAGCGATGCAGCTACCAGGGATGGAGTAGATCGATTTATCTACTGGCTTCAGAATATCTATATTACCTTTATTATCGTATTTAAAAACAAATTATTATATATTAATCTTATAAACTTAATTAACTTATATTCTCTTAGCTATTAAAGCTTTTAATTATTAACCTAAATATAACTTACTTTAATAAAAGTATTAATATTTTAACTTTTTTAATTAACTTAAATAACTTAATTAATAAAACCTTTAATAATTTAATCTTTTTACTTTAATATATATATAATCTTTCTTAAAGTTATTTAATAACTTTAATTATTAGCTTTTTAATTATTATATATTAACTTTTTTTAATTTATTATATTAATTTATAAAGTTATAAGCTTTAATATTTAATTAATATTATTTTTTAATATTATAATATTTTTTTTTATTAATTTTTTTAATATATTAGCCTTATAATAAATAAAATATATAATATAATAAGTATTTAAGTTATTAATAATTACTTTAAATACTTTATAATTAAAAAAAGCTAGCTTAATATAAACTATATTTAAAATAGCCTTAAGCTTAAAGTAAACTTTTATATTTACAGCCTAAAGGTTAACCTTATAGGCGGCAGTCATCCCTATAGATATCACCTTCGTAAGATCTTATTCTAGCCGGGAAATGTATCGGAGAGGCGGTGACGGAGTGAAGGGTAAAAGCCAGACATAAAAGGCGGCTTTGATGCTTCTCAAACCCAGTCCAGACTTTCATCAGGCACACTTCACCTTCTATCTCCCTTTCTCAAAAGCAAAAACAATGCAATTTTCGCTTAAGGCACTCGGCCTTGGCCTCTTTCTTGCCCAAGCGGCACACGGGTACATATACTCCCGCCAATCTCATTGTATTTATACCCGTACTAATACAGCAGATAAGTTCAAAGGACCATAGCAGTCACAACTGCTGCTTGCGCACTCCTGAAGGGTGGATTCCCCGAAACGATTGGACCAAGGCTGTCTGTGCCATGCGCTAGGGATCTGTTGTAAGTAGCCCCCCAACAGTCTTGGGGCAAACAGTTGACAACAACATCAGGCGACATTTGATGGTGTTAAATGCATCCAGAAGCCTGGCAACGTCATCAGCGGCGATGACTTTTATACCGCGTGCAAGCTGTATGGGTACAATGATGGTTATGGAGATGACTGGGACAAGGGCGCAGGCTATCGTGGTACTTGCTCGTAAGGTTGTCCACTAACCCAGGAGCGGAATCTGATATACAAATACGCCAGAAATGGGACTGAGATTGACACACTTACAATGAACGGTTGACTGCTTGTTCGGATCATTGTCTCATAAGACAAGGACATAAGAGTACTCTAAACAGTGTTGCAAGGAAATTGAACTTGAAGTTGGAATATGGAGTAGCAGCTGATCAGCGGATTATACGTAGTGATATAAATTGTCTGACCAGCATTGAACTGACGGCGTTTTGGCATATGACCTGCATATGTCGGGACTATAGCTACATGAACTCAAAATGAGAGCAACCTAAATTTATCTTCCTACAAAGGACCACTTCAATGCGAGCTTGTGACTAGCCACCCAGATGGTGTTAAGCCACTGCTGCGCCATGCCAGTAAGCAAGGCAGAAAGCCTCCGAAAAGTCTCCGCAGCTGATATATCAGCCCCGTCGCAAACCGATAAACGAAAAACATACCAATCCACAACAACCATAATTTTCTGTAACAACGATTAAAAATGACGCGAAATATTCTCATTGTCGGGGCTACTGGTCAACAAGGCAAAGCCACCATCGACGCCCTGTACAAGGCCCTTGACAGCTCGCCTGGACATGAAGACACAAGCATCCTTGCGTTGACAAGGTCTATTGAATCATCAAAGGCTCAATCTCTCCAAGCAGAGTATCCAGAGATTACCCTTGTGAAAGGAGATACCCAGACGCCACAGCCCATCTTTGACCAGCATCCGAACATCTCATCGATCTTTGTAGTTACAGTTCCGCCAAATGATGAGGCACAAGCGCTCCCTCTGATCGAAGCAGCGACATCGCATTCATCAGTTGATCACATCGTCTTCTCTAGTGTTGACCGTGGAGGCGACGAGTTTAGCTGGTCGCAACCAACTGAGATTCCTCACTTTGCCGCCAAGCACCGCATTGAGCTACGACTGCGGGAATTGTGCAAAGAGAACAACAAACAATGGACTATCTTGAGACCAACAGGCTTTATGGACAGCTATAACCCTGGTTTCTTCGGTCAGATGATGGCGTCCCTTTGGGCAGAGGGGATGCCAAGAGATCGCAAGATGCAGTTGATTAGCACCCATGACATTGGCGTGTTTGCCGCAAAAGCACTTTTGAACCCAGATGTTTGGACGGGAAAGGCACTAGCATTGGCGGGTGATGAGTTGAGCTTCTCGGAGATTCAGGAGATCTTTCGTGAGGTGGTGGGGGAGGAGCTACCCCAGACATACAAGATCGTAGCATATCCTATATTGTGGATGGTCGAAGATGCGTCGAAGAGCTTTGCGTGGTTTAGGGATGCGGGTTGGAAGGCGGATATAGACAGCTTGAGGGCACAGGAACCTGGTCTCCAGAGCTTTGCTTGCTGGCTCAAAGAGTCGAGTAAATGGAAGTGCGTTTAAGTTAAATAGTTTTGCAATTAGTATAAGCTCTTGGACAAGCATGATTGAGTAAACGAAGATCTACATCTAATATACATTATTGTGAAACGTCTCTCGAGTCTGGGAAACGGGTTTAGCACCGACTCCCAATAGATTTCTCTTCTCTTTTTATCATCTGAGTAGAAGTCCTTACGCCTTGCAGGGGCTTTTACCTTTGGCACCCCACGCACCTCCATTATTATCGAGCGCCCAGAATACAGCACCGCCCAGACATAATCCATCAGCCCATGCCATCTTCAGTGCCAAAGTATCAGCGTCATCATAGCCTATCCACTGATCACCTCCCCATGTCGCATACTTCTGCATAGCCTCGCTGTCAAGCTCGACGGTGGCTTGGTTGGCTGCTATGGCCTTCTTGATATCGCTCAGCACCATGACACCCGTCGGATCTTTGACACAAGACCCCTCTTCACTGGGCCCCGACGCAGCACAACCCGCTTCTTTGCAACTGGAGGAGGAGAGGGTATACCCGCGGCCGTACAAGGGGATGCCGAGGTTGATGAGAGACGGATCGGTCTGGTTCGCCCATAGTGGCATGAGATCATTGGCAATGTCAACTATGCTGGCCTGGTAGGTGACAACACTCTTTGTTGGCTCTTGATCAATGCCCCAACCATGTAAATCGTAGGCCATAAAGTTGAAGAAGTCGACGTATTTGCCCATACCGGCAGCGTTGAAGCCCTGGATGCTACCCCAGTCCGCTGGCACCGCCGCTGAGATGCCATAATTCTTTCCAAAGGCAGCTCGGAGTTCCTGAACGAGAATGACCAGGTTTGCTGCATCGGAGGTCGCTGGAAATTCCCAATCAAGGTCAACACCTTGGAAGGAATAAGTCTCCATGAAGGATTTGAGAGATGAGATGAACGTAGATCGCGATTCATTCCGATGAGGCCGCCATAGAAGACCAAGTCTCAGTAGAGAAACTGCCGCCACCAATGGCAATCCACGTCTGAAGCGAACTACTCTGCAACGCGGTAAACTGCTTATAGTAGTCGACATCTTGAGAGCTCTGAGCGCCCACTGCGAAACTGCTGGAGTCGAAATCGGCAAACGCCAAGATCAGATGGGTCAACCCATTGGTCTGGATTTGGGAAGGAAGGACAACATCGCAAGACCGGTCCCAAGCCTGCTGTACGCGCCAGTATCCAACGCGACGGCCATTAGTCGCACTCTTACCGCCGGAAGAGCAAGATGGAACTGTAGGTACAGAACAGCTCCCGTACGCTGATTGACAGCCATCACCACAGTACACGCTTGTCGTTCCGCAGTATCCGGCCGAGGAACAACAGACGTTCAAAGGGCAGCATGCTCCATCGTTGTCAGGGCCGCACTGGGCGATGACAAGATTGGGTAGAAGTCCAAGAACTAGAGCCAGACGGCCAACGACTTGAGGGATGGAAAGCACCATGGTGGGAGATACTTGGACCAGGGACAAAAGATCAAATTGCTAGGCTCGAAGCTTCTTGAGCCTATTATATGTCCCATTCTGCATACCACCTCGGAGACATTTAACCGTCTCAACACTAAGCCTTGTTGATGAATGACTATCTCCACATCTAAAATAACGCTGACGCCAAGATGTCCAACTATTTTCATGTGCAGCAGGTTAAAAATAAATCATTATGTATTAATCTTATAAACTTGATTAGCTTATATTCTCTTAGCTATTAAAGCTTCCAGTTGCCTAAATATAACTTACCTTAGTAAAAGTATTAATACTTTAACTTTTCTAGCCTAAATAACTTAATTAATAGAACCTTTAATAGTTTAACCTTTCTACTATAGTATATATATAATCCTTCTTAAAGTTATTTAATAACTTTAATCCTTAACTTTTTAATTATTAAATTATATCTTACCTCTTTATTAAGGCAATCTATAAAGTTATAAGCTCTATTATCTAATTAATATTTTTCTTTAGCTTTATTATTTTATTATTATTAATATTACTTTTTTTAATATATTATATAAGCTTATATAGCTTATCTGCCTTCTTAATAGTAAAATTCTAAAGCTAGTAAGTAATAATAGCTAAATAAAATGCCTTATAGCTAAAAAGGGTAAATTTTATAATTATTATACTATAAAGATTATTTATCTTAAAATAGGATCTTTTAATTAATAAAGGTATAATTTCCTTAAAGTCCTTAAAGCTATTTTAGTTAATAATATACTATTTAATAAAATTAAAGATTATAGAAAAGGTAATAAAAATAGAAATATATATTTAAGCCTTTTAGCTTATATAGTCCTTACTAATAATAGTTTAATTTACTGTAAATATACTATTTATAGAGTTATATTATAATATATATATAAAAATATAAACTTAAGGTTATATCCCTTTTATAATAGATAGGGTTTCTAAACAAGTAAACTAATCTATATTAGGTTTATATTTACAGAATATATAAGGCATTATACTAAATACATTAAGTTATTATATCTCTTAATAATTACTAGTATATATTAGGCTTATTAAGGTAAAAAAGCCTTATTAATAGCTAATAGGCTAAGTTCTATTTAATACTAAAGGAATATATTTATATATTATATAGTATTAATAGTAATTAAGAGGATTACTATAAAGTTAGTAATAATCCTTAAGAATTACTAATAATTGCCTAGAATTACTAGTAATCTATCTTAGACTTTAGTAATTAAGTCTTAGTGATTACTTATGGAATCCCTTAGTATACTGTAATTATAAATAATTAAAAGAAAAATATAAGGTATATATAATATAAGCGCTTCTTCCGTTTAGGTTATAATACCTTTATATATCTTTTAATCTCTTTACTTTATAATGCCTTAAGGCTTGCAGTAAGATATAATAGTTATTATAAAAGCTTTTAGGTAAAAGCTTATATTAAGGAAAAAAAATACTATATTCTTATTTATTACCTGTATTTATAGCCTAAAGGTTAACCTTATAGGCAGCAGTTATCCCCATGTGCAGCAGGACTAAAATAACTTGTCTAGGGAGGCAAGAAAACTCAGTACCTTGACCCCAAGTGATGAAAATACTTAGGTAGGTCTAGCCTGAGCTTAAGGCAGTCTTTGCTGAGTTTATTTTAGCATCCCCTTCTCAAGTCACAAACTTGAACAGCGACCCCTACTCTACAGTAAGCCTGCGCCAAACCTTCAGGGCCTATCCCAGACAGCGGCTGTCGACGCAATTGGTCTTCTGTAGGTCTCTCCTGAATTCTAAAACGGAGCGTTGGCAACAAACAGCTAGGCGTCTTTTACACCCTGGATAATAAACCATGCATGACCCTGTTGCTAACAAGAGTCTTCCCTGTTGGAAAAGATACCCATACTTCGCTTAGCTGGCAAGGCGAGGCAAGTCAAGAGCACAGCTATCAGCGCCACAGCATCATTTGGACTGCCAGTCCGCTATCAGATAAGTTGACTAACTTGAAGCCAGCATCTTACTTTAGCAGAATAAAGCAGTTGAATGAACGCCATGTCGGGCCGAGCCGCCCACGTTCTCTTCTCTTGGGGGCTGAGTCTATTGCTAGGTACTTTTGTCTAGCCCTATGGGGCAAATGAAGCTTTGGGTTGGGTGGGTGGACCGTGAACTCGGTGGAGCAGGGATATTATCAAATTAACCTCGGGGCTTTTGCAGGGGTCGTTTCCAAGAGTGAGCCCACATAAAGGCATTGTGCCCTGCTAGGACGGTCGAGGGGGAATTCCTTCTGCGTTGTTTGCCTTTGCCTAAGCCAAACCAGCGACATGGAGCTCTCTCTGGTGTACTTTCTGTGTATACTTTCTCTAGCCTCAGCCTCGTTCCCCTTCAACCTTGGACTGTAAGCTACACGGACCTCTTGTTTTAAGAGTCCTCCCTGACTAACTGGTCCCAGCTCATCCTCTCCCGTTTTACTACCGCGTGCGAAAAACCCCACTAGCAAAGACGGCAACTGTGGTTCCAACTCGGAGACTAACGCGACATGCCTCACATCCACTTTCGGTAACTGCTGCTCCGAGAAGGGATTCTGCGGCAAAACGAGCGCCTATTGCAATGAAGGTTGCCAAAGTGCCTTTGGTAGCTGCTCGTCGAGCGATGATGGACAGCTTGTGAGCACGTCGGGATCATGCGGTGCGACGTCGACCAGCAACATCACTTGTGAAGGCAGCTCATATGGAGACTGCTGTTCTGAGAAGGGCTACTGTGGCAAGAATGCAACCTATTGTGGTGCTGGGTAAGTTCAATCCACTGTTTGCTCCGAGAGTGTTCCAATAAGAGTGGCATTGCTTTGGGCTTCTATCTTGGCGAGCATGGCGTCAATCCAGGCGGCATCGCCAGCTCCAGGCACTCCAACACGCTTTTAGACGTCGCTGACATGGACTTCAACAGGTGCCAGAGTATGTTCGGCAGTTGTTCATCCAGTGACGAGTCCTTCACGACAACTGCGACGTCTGACAAGACTTCGACCTCGACGTCGGCAGCGTCAACGAGCCTTGGTGCTATATCCACCGACGGAAACTGCGGCTCCAATTCGGATATCAATGCCACCTGCCAAGATAGCACATTTGGCGATTGCTGTTCGGCAAAGGGATACTGTGGCAAGACCTCTGGTAAGTGACCCCGCGAAACGGACGTATATCTCTTGCATAGTTCAACAAAGCTAACCCCTCTGTCTAGATTACTGTGCATCTGGTTGCCAGAGCGACTTCGGCTCCTGCGATTCGTCATCCTCATCTGCGTCTGAGTCTGCTTCCTCGTCGACATCCTCCTCCGAATCCTCCTCATCAACCCCGTCCACGACCCCGTCGACAGCCGGCCTCAGCACTGGTGCCAAAGCCGGAATTGCGGTCGGATCTGTCATTGGCGGGCTCGGAGCAATCGGGCTTGTAGCTTTCCTTGTACTACGAAGGAAGAACAGAAAGTCTTCCCAACAATTGACGGATAGCGATGCGGGCAAACCTAACGACGAGACGAGATATGAGTTACACGACGAAAGGACGCATGAGATGCATGCGCAGAACCTGGTTGAGTTACCTGCTGATTACGGAAGGGTTGATGACCGGGCTGCGGCAGGCTATGATGGGGCATACAGAGGACATTAAGTGCGGGTTATGGGCTGTGAGCTTGCTCTATCAAGTTCGACCGCTCATAATGTGGGTGTGACCGGTAATTTATGACCTGATTAGCTACTCCTTTTTTAATAGATGACATTAATCATGACATTTTCCCCAGCGATAGTGTAAGAGTCCCTAATTCTACATATCTAACATCCCTCTATCCTTGAAATGTAAAGTTATGCTATAGTAGAATTTAAGAACGAGAACTAGTCTCTGTTGGCTGACGGATCATTAGCACCAGCTAAGCTCAATAAATGCAATTAGACTTTATTATACTTGAGTTCCATCTCCTAGTTATCTAGTGTTACACCAGCTTCCGGGCCATTAGTTCACATGTGGCGGTAGTTTAGGGGGCTGCTGACATTAAAGCTGCGACAATTCTTAGAGACTGTGAGAAGTTCAGTTTATGATGAGCAAAATGCTGCAGCACATAACCACAGCAAGGATGGACGAGCCGTTCAAGGTCCAGATCATGTTGAAGAGAAGTTCTTTGTAGATCGGAATAGGGGCGGTGATCGTAGGGCTCATAACGCGGATTGGACGCTCTTCTTTCAGTTATAGACAGATATATAGCAACGGAATATTTGTTTCATAAGGAAAGGAGCTTTAAATGGACATCGTATGATCATCCAGCCTTACAATCCATCCTCAAAGAGGTTTCTGTCCCCAAACAACCTTCTGTCTGAAATAGGAATGGATCTTAGGTGATCGAATCTCGCGTCTAAAGTGAGAGATGAAAACAGTGACTTCTTCCTCAGTCCATCCCAGCGCAGTAGCCATATGAAGAACTGTCCCCTGAGCGTCTTGTTCGAAGGCAGCCTGCATAAACCGCCCTACACTTCGGTACTTCGGATCCTTTGGCCATCCTCCCACAGGATTCTGTCACAACGTTAATCGGTACTAATTGTTTGATGAGGAAACGGCTTACCTTGAAGTCCCGCTCCTTAATGTCACAAAATCCTGCTTCTCGCATTGCTTCCCTCTGGATGTTCTCCTCAAATATCGTGAACGGTCGTCCTATCTTGCGTCCGCCTTCCACAAAAAACCTCTCCCACTGGCTTAAGGCACTGCCTGGCTGCACTGTGCCGTCATCGCTTTCGACGCGTGATGATGGCTCGTAGCTCTCGATGTAGCCTCCCGGTTTAAGGCACTTATAAGCTTCCTTGAACAGAGACTTCCAATCTGCGATGCTGCCGACGAGCCATCGCATATGGATGTAGTCGAAGGTGCTAGGCTGGAAGGTCCATTCTTGGGTACAATCTTCAATTTGGCTGTTAAGAGGTCAGTACGAAATGTACGCAGACGCATCTCTTTAACCGAGTACTTACAACTCCAGATTGGGTGGGATCCAACCAGGTTGGATTGGTGCAAGATCCGTTCCAATTACGGAAGCATTTGGGAACTTATCCGCAAACTCCCTTTGTTTTATGTCAGCCTCAGGTTCTGTTCAGTGTTTTGGATGGTATGAAGTACATGGCCCAGATTCCTGTCAGATTGTTAATCAAGCTGCCCATTACTCGGATAGAATACTCACCAGTTCCCGTTCCAATGTCTACGGCAGTCTAAAGTATTCATGCTGATCAGCCTACCCCATCTAATTCGTGCCAGGGTGCCGTACCTGAATATCGTCTGGGACTGGTGCCAGGTACAGCTTATCACCCAGTAAGAGAGTGAGCACATGGTGGCTGTATATCATGAAGGTCAGCTTGCTTCCAAGGGATCCTCGGCAACCTACTTGATATCCATTGCCTCTTGGCCAGTGTCATCGATGGGTCCCCTACTCACAGTCAGTAGTGATAACATCGCTTCACTGCCATGACGCACCAGTACTCGGGATTTCCCCGCTCACTCTGGTATGCCCTTCCATTGATAGTTCGATACTGAAGAATACTGGATGTCAAAGATGCTGTTGAGCTCGCATTGTCAAGTACAGCTGAGTCTTCGTCGCTCGGTGTGTTTTCTTCCTTTTACACGGCATAGGTGAGCGACAGCAGATCAATTGCATTGCGAAACTCACCTCTGGTAGTTGTGACCAATGCTCTGGTGGGAGAAGACCACTATCCGCGTCTACGCGCGCCGGCGATGGAAGACTCGAACCTGAATCGGCACGCTTCTTGCGAGCGGGCGACGACATTTTGGCTGTGTAGTGGTGAAGATTGAAAAGAGTTGAGAGTAAACTGGTGGTCTGAGTAAATGATCATGATCTTCAAACTCGGATTGCGGAGTCAAACGTCCGATAATCCATGTTTGGTGATGTATCGAAATGTGTTCAACCAACAACAGTGGAGTGCTGGCCAATTGTTTGGCTTTGATCCTTGCGAAACGTATGCATATGCCGGGAAAATGGCCCGATATAATGCAATGTTATATACGGTTGAGTTATTTTTCTTCCGTGCATCTAACATGTGACGATTGATATTTGCTACGGACATCAAATGTTGACTGCTGCGCGACTCGGATTGGTTACAATAGATACAGTCAGTAATCGTATAGCTTACTAGCATTCACTTACAACATCAGTTTAGGTTTCTAGTTTTATCTCTGTTCCTGTATCCTGGCAGCCATGAAGGTAACGCCAATGAGGAAAGTGTGTGAAGAGACAGGGAGCCGCCTGTAATAGAAGTTACGGTGTCGCGTGAAGCCGTTAATTTCTACCTAGACTTGAATTCTATTATCTGAACGGGGCATTATTATTTCACATCTACTAATGCCTTAATACAGAGCAAGTTAATGAATCCGCTTCCCCCGTCGGAGGAGACGAGTTTGTAGTTTGACGAGGAGGCTGAAGGTGGCCTTGAGAAACCTCGGTCTAGTTAGTCTATTTTATATGATATTTCCAAGATATACCACTCCTCTTTTAGAGACTAAGAGACGAGAAACGTGGAAGAGGTGAAAACCTTCCAGGCATGAATCACAAGAAACCTGATATAACATGAGGAGGAAGATGTAAGATACGGCGCATATTTCTCCGGAATATTAATCAACAAGAACACGTCATCGATCTCATTTCTTGAGTCCCCCTTTTCACTGGCGAAACTGCGATGATTGTGTTGATGGGCACATGGCTGTGTGGAGGATTGGGAGGCGAGGCTCGTCGTGTCAAGCTGAAAATCCAAGACACGGAAGCAGATGTAGAACAAGCTAGTTCATGAGATCCCTTGATCAGTTGAAACACATGTTGGACACAAAATTGCATCTAAGCAAACGACTATGCAAGTGGTTGCTTAATAGAAACATTGGAAAATCCTCCGCCTTGCTTGACAAAACTCTTAATCTCTTCCAAGGCGTGCTCAGCTGTACCTTCAACTACACGGACCGGCGGCAAGCGAAATTTCTTCCCATAATGTTCAGCAGCCCACTTCAAGCCCTCCCAAGCTCTAGCATGGTCCGCAGGGCGCGAAGGAATGGAAATCGGATTAGGAGCACCGGCAGGTCGAATCACAAAGTCGTGTAGTGATGAAGCAACGGGGAACTTGAAGCGCTTGTTGCCCTGTATGACAACCGAAACAATGATAGTATCATCCGCTACAGCTTTGAGCACCTGGTCGGCCGAATTAGGAGCTCCCGCGGCATCAATTGCGTATGAGAACTTCTCAAATCCCGAGTCACGCAGAGCTTTGGCGATGGACTCGTGGACGTTCTCATCCCTATAGTCGAATAGGTGCTCGACGCCGAGAGAACGTAGATGCTCGAAGTGCGCCGGTTTTGCGGTGACAAAAATAGGAGACACGCCACTTGCGATGGCGAACTGAAGGGCACAGTATCCGACAGAACCTGTTGCCCCCCATAGCAGGAAAGGACCATTATGGGCCAGAATTTTGTTCTCTGTAGGGAGAGGGAATTTGAATTGGTTGAATATCGCATCAGCGGCTGTCATGGCAACAACAGTCAAACTCGCTGCGTCGGATGGCGGCAGGTTATCAGGGACTCTGTACAGCAAATCTTCCGAGCATGTGATGTAAGCTTGATGAGCTCCATAGTGAACAGGTGAATACAGGCCCGCGGGCGTGATTCCCGCTACAATATCCCCGGGCTTGTAAACAGAATTGGGATTTGTTGTTTCCAAGACTTGACCGCTAAAGTCATGGCCCATGACCGTATTGTTCATTCCTAGGTTGGTCGCATGCTTGATGTCGGCGGGATTAACGCCCGAGTATAGAACTTTGATGAGTAATTCTCCATCGCTTGGTTCTGGGAGGCCTTGTCGTTCGATCACCTTGGGGTTGTTCTCTGAATCGATGAAGAATGCTTTGGTGGTATTCGAGACAGTCATTTTCACCATACGATGGGTGAAGATTTTAGTTTAAGTAAAGTTCTTAGGTGAGAAATGATTAGATGTCTATGGAATGAGTTTATGTGCGCGAGTTGGCCGTTTATAAGGGAATACTGGGATACCAGATCTCGGCGTTTGCAGATCTCAAACTGCGATTATATAATCGGATCAGCAGAGGCAATGCATGCACAAGACCTGCTTACGACTTATAGAACTAGGGGGACACGGCGCGGAGCCCCTCTTCGAGGGAACTTAATGTGATTTTAACTGTATTTATTTATGCAGCTATATATAACTTTATTAGTGGCTACATCTAGGAGATTAAGCTTTTATATTAAAGTCTATCTGCTTATCCTAAAAGCTAAATATAATTACTTATTTCTCTATACTATTATATACTTAATAAGTAAGCTTTAAAGCTAATACTTACTGCTTTTTAAGCTTATTAAGAAAGTCCTATTAAAGGAACTTTTTTTTTATCTTTTAACCCTTTAAATTAGCTTCTTTAGCTATATTCTTTAGTTTATAAAAAATACCTATTTTAAAGAGCCTATTATAAACCTAAAGGTAAGGTAATAGTAATTAAAGATTATTAATCTAATCTTTATAAGGTTACCTTTTTTATTATTTACTAATTAAAAAGGGATAAAATACTTATTAAACCTCTTAAAGAGGTCTTTAATAAGCCTTTAAAGAGACCTATAGTCTTTAATTAATAGATTTAAAAAAGGCTAGTTATTTTTATAATTATATTATAGTTAGAGGCTATTAGCTAATAGCTAAAAAGCAATCCTATTACTTAAAAGTATTATTTTTATAGTTTTTAGTTTATAGTTTTTTTATATAAGAATTTCTTTTACTTTTAATAATAAGGGATTAAGCTAGCTTTTTATATTTTAATAGCTATTAATACGGTTATTAATTAAGTTATTATAAAAGTATATTATTTTAATTTTAATTAAAAGACTTATCTTTATAGAGGCTATATATATATTGCCTTTAGAAGCCTAAAGTTAATTAGTATTTTTTTAGTATATTAGCTTAATATATCTTATTAAGATATTATAAACTTTAACTATCAATCAAAACACAGCGCGGAGCGGCGTTCGCATTATTGGAGTTTTGGCTTCCTCCACATCCCGATGAGAAAACGTCCCGCTGGGCGCTGTTCACGGCCGAAGTTTCCTCCATCGTGCGCGTCTCAACTAACTCAATCATACAATGGCATGGTGAACCTGGTACACGAGTCCGTGCAACGGAACAATGGAACGTAGGTTTCATTCTCTATGTCTAAGCGGCGCATCGTTTACGCCCTTGGTATGCTTGCAAGTGATGCGGTAACTTTCTATCAGCAACCAACTCATCATCGTCGCCTATAGTCTTTGAAGCACGGCCTGATGGACCACTGTAATCCTTTGTCCTCTTAACGATAGATCAAATAGACAGCTTCATGTGGCGTGAGGCATAAATATTCCCTGCTTATACAATCTTCAAGATATTGGTAGATGGAAACAATTGTCCATTTGTCTAGACCCATGTCATACAAACAACTGAAGAATATGGGTTGCTCAGACTCGCCAATCAACATAACGAGTTTCACCAACAGCCCTCATCAATACACAAACAACCTTACTGGTAAGTCAGAAGCACTGTGAACCTTGAAGGGTAGCAGAATGCCTAATCACCTTTTTGTCTCCACGGAAACTTTGCGGAGACATACTATCCGGAGACTTTTGCTCCAGCTGAACACTTCCAACATATATAAGCTTGTTTGCGCAGCCTCAATACTTTTCAACTTAAACTCTAATATTTCTTTATTATCTTGCCATCTTTATCACCTGAATCACTACCCACTCGGCTCTGAGAGACATTTTTCCAATCATGGGCGATAAGATTAACAGTATCAGTGACGAGGCCAAGGCCCTCGGAGAGAAGAACAAAGAACATTTCGAGTAAGATTCCCCAAAAGCTTATTAGTTGTGGTCTAACATGAGCAGCCAAGTAGCCGCTGAAGTGTTCAAGCATCCTTGGATTCAACGGTTATGTAGCCAGATATCCGACGAGTTACGACAAAACCTAGGCTGGATCGGCGTTCCTGAAACGCCGGGTCAGTTCAAAATGCTTGATTATGCCTGCGGCAACGGCGTTGCTTCTCGTGTCAGTGCTCCTGTCCTCTGTACAACCAATGTGGCTGATCCTCTTAGGCACTGGCCCCATATGTCTCCCTCGTCCGTGGCATAGACATCTCATCCAAGATGGTTGAGCAATACAACATGCTTGCAGAAGCTGCTGGATTTAGCTCGTATAAGATGAGAGCTGTACACGGAGACTTGATGGATCCCGAAGCATCGCCCTCCCCCGAGCTTGACACTCCAGATTTCGACGACTTTGATCTCATCGTTATGTGCATGGCACTCCATCACGTACAGGATTACACAGCCATGATCCAGAGACTGAGCGAAAAGCTACGCCCTGGTGGAGTGCTTCTGATCATAGATTTGGTAGCTTCCTCAGAAAGTGGATGCCCTCAAGCCCCTATGGCTAAAGATTTGTCTAACCATACAATGTCCAAAATGGGATTTACTGAGGTAGAGGTCAAGGCTGCATTTGAGAAAGCTGGCCTGGAAGATTGGTCTTGGAGATGGTGCTCTGAGAGATCACAGGTGCCTGAGGAGATAGGCGGGGAACAGCAAGGCTTTTTCGCTCGAGGTTGCAAGAGCGCTGGGATTAGTGAGGTTAAGCAGGTCTAATAGATTTCCAATTGGACGTAGACAGAATATGATTGTAGTTAGATGTGTCAATGGGACATTGGCCAATATGTATCGGAGCTGTGCATAACCCTTTTAGCTATGAGCTTTGGAGTGGGGAAATCCGTCTGGAGGTAATTTTCAGGTATAATTGAGTATTAGTGTGCCTATGGTTTTTCCAATCCAAGCATGTCAGCGACCTTACTCCTCGCCACTCTGACATCACATGATGATGTCAGAAACCAACATATTTCAAGCTTTCAAGACCAGGCAATAAATACTTGACTCTCACAGCCCAAAGCCACAATCATATCCTTGGATGCGCCACGAACAGTCGCCATGGGTATGCCATATTCGAAACAAGTCAACGCGGCATTCGATCAAGTCACGCCGCTCGTGGCCGCTGGATTCGAAGTCCTCCGCACGACCAAAAACATCGCAGTCTTTCTTGCCTTCCTCCAAGCATTTGTTGCCCTTATATTGACTCTCACGCTATTCGCGATCCTTGCGTTGATTTACTCTGTCAATCCAGACCTGGAAGAGGAACGCCGTGCGCTCGTTACACCGTGCATGCAGTGGATAGCGAGCTGGGCGATAGAGTATGGATCTTTAACGGCATGGATTCTGAAGGTCCTTGTGGTTCTTGTTACTGCCGGTATGGGGATATTTCTCTGGCAGGGGTCTACGACGGATATTATTCCGGGGGTTGAAGGCGAGGGTGATGCTCCTGAGGATATTGAGTGAGGTAAGTTACACATATCTCAATAGTAAATATTTCATCCATAAATAAATCTTTTAGGTCACAGTTTACATGTTATATACCGTCCCAACAGTTACCACAACAATCGAGACCAAAGCTCAGTCACAATACAATTCTCTATGAGATTACAAACTTTAGTTTACAACTATTTCCATCCCTGATACTTAAGGCCTGAGGTTAAATGACATCACTCGTACATGTCACTGAGAATTGCAACTAATACAGTGAAAGGAATTTATTCAGAACACAAAGCATAGGCGTCCATCTTATAAGCAACCTCTGTTATCTTCACTACCTAATAAGAAACCCATCACAACACAAACATCAGTCCCTAGTGCTTCGAGATCTTGAACTTCTGGTTTGACCCGTTATTGCCATCCCAGGTCATGAAAGGCGTGTAGTTCGAGGTGTCGCCCTGCCGCAAATCGAGATACATGCCGTCCTTCAGGTTTCGGATTCTATTTCGAAAGTCAGTTAAGGTGTCGAAGGCAAAGCAGGAATGTCTTACTTGAACACGGTGTTGTTGTTGATTGAGTCAACGGTCGTACCCTCTAGTTCCCATTGCGTTGCCTGGTCCGATGTGTCTCTCCCTGGATCGCATCGAGCCTTTTGGTTACGTCCTATATGATAGTAAGTAAATGCTTCGTAGTGAGTACTCATGTGTACATACCAGCAGACCAAAGAACATAGTTGTTACGCGTGTTCTTGATAATTACGACATTGTTACGACCACCAATGGAATAAATGTCCCAGATCTGATTGTTGTTGTTTACCAAGGAGCTGTGTGACAACAGTTAGATGTTTATTTTCCTCTGTCGGTACGCTGGGACACTTACTAGCATTGAACAGGAGTACCAGATCCTCCTCCATCAGTCAGATCAACCGCGATCTCCCTGTTGCTGGGCGCTTGGCACTTGATGTTGCATTTGAACTTGAAGACTGGGATTGACTGTAGATTTCGGATCTGTTGCTGTAGGTTGTTGATCTGCGACTGCAGATTGTTGATTGTGATAGACTTTGCATTAGATTCCTTGGTAAGGTTGTCAATTCGAGCAGATTGATCACGAATGGTAGAATCCTTGGCGTTGATCTGGTCTTGCTTGTTCCTGACATCTTGGAGGGCTCCGTTAAGCTTGGACTGTAGATCAGCGTTGTTCTTCTCAAGCTGCGAGATTATGGCTGTTTTGTCCTTAGTCTCCTTCTGCAACTTGTCAATATCCTTTTTCTCGACTTCGAGCTCAGCTTCAAGAGAGGCGACGCGGGTGGTGAGACTCGCGATAGTAGCGCTAGCAGTAGTCAAGCTAGCCTCTGCCGCAGCAAGTGCTGTCTTGGTCTGGTCAAGGTTCTTCTGCACCTCAGCCTTGGAAGCTCGTTCGTATTCAAGTTGGGCTGCCAGTCTGTCAATGGTCTTGTGGTCGTCAATATCGTGACCCTTGTCTTTCTTAATCTGGTCCTCGTCCTTCTTGATCACCTCGTCTTTCTCCTTCAGCTTGGCTTCGTAGCTAGCTCGGGCTTCATCAAGTCTCTTGGTCAGGTCGGCGACCTTTGCGTTCTCAACAGTGAGGTCATCTCCAAGCTTCTTGACCTCTTGTTTGAATTGGGCGATTGCAGCATTACGTTCCTCGAGCACCTTGCCTTGAAGGTGGAAGTCTGCGTCCAATTGATTGAATCGCTTACTTGTTAGCCAATGCCTAACTAGAAGGGTCAGTTATTGTTGCTCACCTCGTGCGCGTAGTTGACAAGATAGCCAGCTTGATCGGCGTAGGCCACTACATGCTTCAAGTTCTCGATGATTCCGGTGGGGAAAGGAAGAGGTTCGAGGACACGGGGGAGTGAGGGCTCAGGCTGGGGCAGGCGGACTTGGAGTTCGGCATTTTGAGGGGGAGGGAGCGGAGCGTCCCAGTCACTAAATCGTGGTTAATACTGACGGGTGGGGGTTTATTTTAGTTGAGACAGGCATCTTGGACTTACTGGGTGTGAGGGTTAGAACCGCTAACTGTCATATTGGCTTGGATAAGTTTTGATGAGTAGAGAAAGAAGTAGTGTTTAGTTGATTCTGGCTAAAAAAGGAACAATTGGTATGAATGGGAATGAGGGTTATATAGCTGAAAGCAAAGAATGCATTCATACAGTCTCTATGGAAAGCCATGATGATGGATATCCTATAATACCCTGATTTGCTGAATCCGGCACTTTTTCCAATAATTTTCTTTATGACTCTACTAGATTATAGCTGAAATACATTTGTGGCTTGCTGAAGCCAAGTTAGGAAACCCCTCAACCGGTCAGCAACAACAAATCATATTATCGCTCTATGTGCGACAGGGATGCACGCTTTGACGTTGCTGACAGACTAGATGAGAACTTTACCCCGCCCATCACCCAGAGCTTTCACTATCGTATCATAATTGCAGGTAATAAACATTTAGACCCTTGCTGTAAGTCCCGGAAGGGTCAGATTCCTCGGTAGTGGCGAGCTGACAATCCCATGATCACCAAGGAGCCGCCAGCCACATTTCACAATGATTGACAGGGCATGTCTCAGCCCAAAGTCTTCAGCAGTCCCAAAATGGCTATCAGCTCCCAATTGACAGTCTTAC
Source organism: Fusarium chuoi (assembly GCA_022627125.1). NCBI lineage: Eukaryota > Fungi > Ascomycota > Sordariomycetes > Hypocreales > Nectriaceae > Fusarium > Fusarium chuoi. Next base: position 1,904,516 of record JAJALE010000837.1, on the reverse strand, counting down.
TGGAAAATGATAGGCCTGGAGAGTCCTGCATGCCGGCGGTCCCGGCACTTGGACTAAGACTTGTGTTGTCAACGTTAAGTAAACAATCTTCATCGACATCGTGACAAAAGGGAAAAAGCCGAGAACCGCTAAGAAGAAGCTGTGGTCGAGCTTAGTTAAACGGTGAGTTTTTATATCGGAAATTATGACTGGAATATAACTATAGTAGGAAACTAAGTAAACGGTCGAGATTGTGCAGGGCGGTGCACCCTGGATTATGCGCTGGTAGCAAATAATAACACCATTCGTTCATACAAACGGTGCGTGTAGAAGCACTACATCAGCTGCAGCACGCCCACACTAGAACTACTGCTTGCTTCAATTCTAAATCCAAAGGTAGTTCATAAACCTCTCTCCCTCGTGTAAAATCGATCAAAGAGACGATGTAACCATGACGCTGACTGCATTCAATAGTCCGCTCGTATGCATGCCTCAGCTTGGTATTTCAGCCACTCTACAACGGCGGTTATCAGCTCGCCACTTTGCTCAATCTTGTTTGTACAGGGAAAATATCGGCCAAAAGGGTCCTGCAAGATGGCCCTTCAGATGCGAATCAAGTACGATAGACGGACACGTCAGCTGCAAGGATGATATGATAAGGGCTCATAGGACTATCGTCTAGGGAAAATACGACGTCAAAGCGTAGGTTTGCAAATCTGGACTAATATGTACGATTGAATATGATTTGCTGCTGGGTGCAGCTGAACTTTCTCAGCTATGATCAAGCAGGAAAAGCGTTGGATCAGGTAGACAGCTGGCAAACAAGATCTGACTGATTCTTTATATTGAGTGTAGTCTGGCTCTGCATAAATAATCCCTTTTCCATTTATGCTCAACCCGCATCACCTGCATAAAGCTCCAACTATTCAACTTCTTCATCAATTACCTGTATTGTTATTTCTATTCAACATTTCATCTCCGATATGTTCGTCTACGAAGGCAGACTCAACTGGGGCAGTTCCGCGCGCGATGAGACAGCTGCCATTATTTTGCCTTCTGGCACGATGCGTGCCGGAGACCCTGTCTTTATCTTGTCTCAATGGACCCGTGATTCCGGAGGAAACATGAAGGCGCCCCTATCCCAGAAAATAACTATCGACAAGGTCACCAAGACTGCCAACGGTAACGACACCTTTACAGTCAAGCCAGGCTACTACAGATGGAACATGACCTCTCGTGACAACTACGACAAGCTTGACTTTGTCCTATCCACGGATACCACTACAGCCACAAGCCGTATGGAGTTCAAGCGCGTCTGGAAGCCTGCAAACCCACAATCAAAAGAAGCCGGCAAGATTTGGGTCAGCAAACTCACCTGGCCCGTCTTGGCAGACAATGAATTTTGCCTATTTATTGCCCCTGAAGGGTTCGGCGAAGGAAAGCCTTTCCTTTCAATGTGGCAGTGGTCCTATGATAAAGATCTCAAAGAAAGAGTACCAATCTTCCGGGTTGGGAAGCAGAGCATTGGTATGCTTGACAGCACCTCTGCCATGTTCACTTGTCAACTGGACTCCGAATACCTGGTTACCTGTGCCTGGGAAAAGGCAACTGATGTCCTTACTGTCTTTATGAAGGGACCCGAAGGCAACCAGGAGGTAGGCGAGTTTAAGCTATTTGCAAACACCAAGCCTCACGAAGAGGCTCCAGATTGCAAAGACGAAGTTGCAGAGCTGAAGAGAAAGATCAAGGAGTTGACTAATGATCTCACTGTTGAGAAAACAAAGACTGCCAGCTTGACGGCACAGCTTGCTCAAGCCCAAGCAACCTGCCAAGCTGAGAAGACGCAGAAAGACAACGAGATTACGAGGCTGACAGCCAATGTCTCACAGCTGGAGAGGGACAAGACTACTCTTCAGACCAAACTTAACGAAGCTCTTCGTGGCAAAGGCGACCAAGCCCAGAAAGATGCAAAGATCAGTGAACAAGCTGCTCGCATTGCTGAACTCGAGAGGAAGCTTCAAAGCCGGCCTGAAATCTTGTTCCGTACATGGCTAAGGAGTAGGATTACAAATGGCTACAGCAATGGTAAGGAGTACTTGCTTCAATTGACCAATGCAGGAAACCCTGAGGGCAAGCCCCCTCTTTCAATCAGGTAAGTGCCTCAAACTTTACCCTTGACGGTAGATGTCTAACCATCTTCATAAAGAGAACAGAATGCTCGGTATATAAGCCCATTGTGGGAGATTTATGCTGTTGATAGCTCCAATGATGCTGTCATTATTATGAACGGGTCCAGCGGCTATGTTATTTGGTCTAAGGGTATGTATCTATACTATCCCAAGTATTCAACACTAACAGATAGCGCTGTAAGGACATGAAAAGAAGGCCCAAGCCTCCAAACACGACCTCTCAGACCCTGCAGCACATTGGGTTCTAGAGGGCATGAAAAGAGATAGCCCTAGCATGAACAAAGTGATTAAGTCAGTAAACTCGACTACCGTTCTTTGTTAAGAGTTTAACTAACTGCAACTAGGATTCGAAATGTCAAGGATGGTACATATCTCGATGTGAGGAATGCACATGCGGCAGACGAAACTCCTGTTATTACACAAAATGGCAATGGTGGATCGAGCCAGAAGTTTGAGATCTACTTGACTTGGCAGTATTAAGGGGCATAATGTAATGGAGGAGTGTTATTTACTATATTGATTAAAGTTAATTCGAAACTTGAATAACATTACTTCCGTTAGGGTGTACCTGGCCTCAAATTCGAGATCAATAATCCCAAGCAGAGGTTACAGGTAATCGATGGAAGATGCGTAGTTACATGAGCTGATATCAACGATTTCCAGGCTCAAGATTTAGTTGAGAACGAATTGTTTGAGAAACGCCAGTGGCTTATTGGGAGCATCTTTGTCCAGTTGGTTCGCAATTAATCCTTTTAGACAAGATTGGCGAAGACCTATCGGTAGTCTCAGTAGATTCTGGGCAGTACCATTACAGGATGCATATGCCCACTAAGTTCTATCTACTGATTTAAGGTGCTGCAGTCAGGCACTTTCAAAACTCACTATCGACGGCACGGGTGCTGCAACTCGCAGTCACTCATCTTTTCCAATTTTATATGGCTCTCTTGCCGCTGTTTTGGTGATGTTTTGCATAATTAAGTCCAAAAATACTCAAGATGTGTATTGAGGACTGACTTTGCTGTAAATAGCGCCGAGCAATAGCTGCACTGCCAGAATCTACTTTCGCCTGACATTTCATTAATAATGCTCGGTTTAAATCGGTAGAGCTGGACCGAGTAACAGGTGATATGACTTAACCGGCGGCGGGTAAATCCGAGCCGCCTTAGCTGATCAATCAACAACTATATAGCCAGCGATCATCCTCTCATCCTCGTGGATCTGCGCCAATTTCATTATTGACCTGAGCTCCTCTACCCTTTCCTGCTGTTTACCATCCTAAATTCTTTTTAGTTACAAAAATGCCTATTGAGCTTCAGCAGTCTACTTTCTGCGAAACCTGTGGGAATCAAGGCCTTGAAGGCATGTCATGCCCTACCTGCAGGCATAAACCGAAATGAAAGAGTACGGTAAACTCCAAGAATCCCAGTAAGCTTCTTAACATGCAGTCACCAACGAGCCCTAACTTATCACGCTTATCTAACAAAAGAAACTTAATGGACTGACACTGCTCTTGAAAGACTCCTCCTTGTCACTTGAATTTATTTGACATTAAGCTATACGGGTTTTATGGAGAACAAGGCTTCTCCTCCAACGTCACTCAGAAGAGAGAAGTCTGGGATGCGACAATGGGAACTAGTCAGGTACAAGATGTTCCGAATTGATTCAACTCCATGCATCTCGCTCTAGGTGTCCTTTCCCGGTGTCTTGTTTATCGCTGCCGGTTTTAGCTGCTATCTTGTTCGCGCTGAATCATTTTCACTTGTCTCTTGATTGATGGTTAAAGCTTATGACATCTCAACGCGGTATATCAAGCTAACACACTGGTAAATATCAATTCAATTCAGCTTCTAAAAGTCATAGCCTCAATAAACATAAGCCAATTCAATACTTTCTGCAATATCCTCCTTCTTCATGATCGATCTTTTTCATTGGCATTCATGCCATTGTTCCTTAATATTGCTCTACGTGTTCCTTTAGTCTATTATGAGAATTCTTCATATGTAAAATCCAGGCGTCTTATCAATTGCTGATATTCTAAGCGCCCTTTCATTTGCACTCTAGGCAGGGAAATAGCTATTGAAATAGGGAGGCAGGGTGGCTATTAAAATAATTACTCAACCCCTTCTGTATCAAGTTAGCAGCATTAAGGAAATACTCTGCTAACTTATCAGAATCTGAATTAGGAGCATGAACCTTTCTATAGTCTTTCGCGATGGAACGGCACTAAATATCCTACCCTGCAGCAATTTACAAACATCTAGGGCATAGTTAATAACATTTAAAGCAGCAGAAGCCTTTCTGGAATTTATCCAGTAGTATATATGCCAGAAGACAGTAGTAAAGCCTTAAAGAGAGACTTTGAGCTTAAAATAATTATTAATAAGGAGTATTAATTACTTAAATGGATATTCTATCTTCATAAGCAAGTTTCTATAAAACAGGAGATATTAATATTCTATTGTCCTCGTGGACATATATACCCTAAGTTTAAGGCAAGCTTTTGGTATAAGAGAGCTCACTATATCACTTACAGCATCTAGGACACCAATTTTACATCAAGAAGCCTGAATACATTAATTTCAATAGTAACGTCTATGCTTCTTACATTTACAGGGTGCAATTAAGGTTATTGAGTATCCGCCATGAGCTCCTTACACGACTACATCCCTGCCTATTGCATTCAACTTCAGCCAACGCTCCAAAGCATTACAAGCCCAAGCAGGATAACAAAACCCTGCCTCGAGCTAGTCTTTTCATGTATACAGGAGACGGATGATACATGCTGCTCAGCTAGGCAGAAGAGTTTGTACATCGGACACACCGCTAAAGGTGCAGATGCAAGGAAAGTGTTTTATCTGTATACGAATACGCCAAAAGGAACGGCAGTAAGCTGCCAAGGCCAGGGAATGTATAAAGGATTTATTCCCCATATTACGCCAAGATTTCGCATGTCAGCATGCGGATCAACAGGGGCTGGTTTATGGGCCCCATGCGCTGGCACACTCATTCACGGCTCCCGAATCCCTAGAGATACGAAAGACCGAGAACACTAGATCGCGCACAAAGTTATCATACTATTGCAAATAATCTCACACTCAAGGCACAATGGGGTTTTTATTATACTTCACATTGCCTGCCAAGCGCCGTCCAGATGCTATATTGTCTGCGCGAGAGCGGGCACTAGCTCTATATTACATCTAGATAGAGCTAGAATCCTCCCGTCCAAACCCGCAAGGCTAAATCTACTAAGGGTCTTTCCGTCACCCCGTGCAATTCAAATTTAACGATTAATGAGTAAGAAGAAAGGCCATATTTTCAACAATCGGATCCCCTATATTACTCCAGGGTGACGGAAAGCAGGGGACAACGGAAAGACCCTTCGTTGACTTATCCGTCGGCCTAGTTTAACGCTGCAGGCAAGTGGATCTGCCGTGCTCTGGAGGATTTGTAGGATTCGGTATTTAGCCAAAAGACCTAGCCGTCCAAGGACTAAAACAGGACATATCTAAATCTCATAGAAGCAATAGTTCGGCTTGAATAACTTGGTCTAGATATCTAGCGATCTCCGTACCCTTTTAAGTTGGCAGAATAAGCAGGTGCTGTAGGCTCTTAGACAGGGGTATGTACAGCGTCTTTGAAGCATTTGTGCAAGCGAACAAGGAAGCTCTTCCTTCAAAGCGGGGATACGCTCGCTATGACCAATAGGACTCTAACATCACAGATTCTTGTAAAAGTTCCACCTAATACGTCAATGAATTGTCTATAGTTAATAGAACCGCGTAAATGCCCTCGATGCCAAGTATACGAGCCATCTTGGCAGGCCTGAGCTTGGCTCATGTTGACAGGAAAGGAAGGTGCAGGTCAGATACCTTCGAGACCAGAGACCTACGAAAACTATAAAGACCACAAACTTTCTCGCTTCGTTCTGTGTTCGACAGTGCAATCGACAACGAAATCCTCAAACACTGGTCTTCTCATTTAAACTTCCCTACAAATCAACCAATACTCAAGATGAAGGCTGTGACCTCGATCGTTCTTCACTGCGCCGCAGTGACTGTTGCTGCTGCGGTAAATCTTACGCCCCAGTCCCGTCATAAAGGCAATCGAATACTGTACTGACTCCCCTTTAGGCTCTTCCTGACGGCAGCCAGGTGGTCACTGGCCCTCTGGAGGGTTATGAAATTGTCCCAATGCAATGGAAAGGCTCTATCAAAGAGGGGGAGGCTCCTATTTCCCTGAATGGCACCATTGAGGTGAGAAATTTGTGAATACTTTTAGCTGTCTATGACTATACTAAGACCAAGTGTCAGTCGGTTATATCTCAGATTAAGGAGCTTAATCCGGAGTTCGAGTTGCTGGAGGACGATACGGCCGACTCAACCGCGATTGAAAAGCGCAACCCAGTAAGAGATATCTTCATTGCTGTTTTCTTTTGGCTATACATTCTAACAAACAATCTAGTCCAACATCATTTGCAATGTCGGCGGTCACGGTTATGTCGATGTGCAAGCAGCTCGACGCGAGCAACGGTACCTTCGCTCCTTGGGGAACAGTGTATGCGGTGTAGGTGGTGGACCCGGCAAGTGCGCTCGCGTCTCCTGCTCCTACGGCGATGCTATCTGGCTTTGCAACGACAACAGCTTCTACATTGAGCCCCGATGCAGCTACTTAGCTGACTACGTTGATCGTATTATTGCGGCGTGCCAGTCGAAAACCAGCAGCCCGCCTTGTACAAGCAAGCCTTGCCCTCCTAGCTGGACTGCGTATTTCGTTCGGGGCCAGCAGTTCGATACTGACAGATACAACGTTATCGTTGGTAGAGACAGCTGCTAGTTTGTTGATCGGCCGCATCATGGTTATGTGAATAGCCTTGATGCGCGCGATATGGGGGCCCCTTGTGAAGGCGGGAGGCCTGGACTCAGATCTCGCCAATACGAGACATTGAGTCGCTAGACTAGATTACATTCTTCCGATGCCCTGTCAGGCCCTCGTCTCAATAAAACACCCTAGACTTCTCAACTCTTCATTAAATAACGATTTCATGTAAGAACTTAGAGACAGGCATCTCATATTGGTCTTCCCAGTAATGAGAGCTTGTCACCCTTGTGTTACAAAGCAATGCCAATCATGTAACAACCGACCTTACTTGGCAAGGCAACTTGAAAGGCTTGTGTTCAGGCATTGACAAGGTAATAATAGGACGATACGAGCTGTCAAGAAGCTTTGAGGCCTTCTCATTCAGTCCTGATAGCCGTAACGGCTTCCGCCAATAACCTGTCGTGCGTCTGTTGGTTTGCAACAAGGAAGTCGTAGCTCAGAGCTGAACGCAACAAATGGCTTTTAGCAGGTCTACTTCTGGATACGAGGATGTGCGGTTTCCTTTGGCAACGATGCCAAGCTTGATGTCTGGGCCTTTGGCTAGTCCTCTTCCTCCATATTTGATCGACAACTCAGCATTGCCGTGCAAGGGATACGCTCGACATTAGACTTCATTAGACTTCAGTAATATCCTGACTCTCTGTTCACAAACCTGACAGTTCTGATACGACGGTGATGGTTTCAGTGTACAGTCAAGTGTTGAGAGGTTGTACATAGGCTCTCACAACACTACAGCTTGTACATACGACCATACCTATCAGAGAACTCGGGATCCCGTCCGCTCTCCCATAGATAAGCTGATAAGGGGCGGATTAGTAGTTGGGTCGGTGACGACCAGCGAATCCCCGCTGTTGTATGTTTTTTGATGATATCTGCTATTGGCCTTTTGCTGTATCTACTGGGCTGTGACTCGGTTAGCCCAGCGACCAGTGCATATATAAAGGGAAGGATAAGACAGGCATTTAAATTAATAACACAATCCTCAACTATATTATATTAGATTGGCATTTACTATTTTTGAGAATGTCGTTAGTGCGTGATCTATATCTTATCTGATCTGGTGGATCCATAGTGATGCGAAGTTATACACTAACGCCGATATCTCCACTTTCGTCATCGGCCAACCTGCTAACGTTTTTTCTCTCATTATCATCCGCCACTCTTCATCTTGGCATCAATGATATGCACATGCACATGCACGTCCAATCATGACCCCAAAACGGTCATCCAGGCCTCAGAGCCCTCGACACTCAGAATCAGATGAAGCACCCCTCCTCTCCCGCAGCCCCTCACCTCACTCCCCTCCGCCCCCAACACCGCCCGTATCATGGTCTTCCCTTCCAAACAAAGGCCAACTCGCCGTGATCCTCCTCGCGCGTCTCGCCGAACCCCTCAGCGAGCGCTCCCTAGCTTCATATCTTTTCTTCCAGCTCCAATGGTTCAATCCCGATATTGATCCTTCGGAAATTCCGAAGCAGATGGGTCAAATTATTGCCACGTTCGCCGCTGCGCAGTGTCTTACGTCTATGTGGTGGGGGAGAGCGGCTGATCATCCGAGACTGGGGCGGAAACGGGTTTTGCTGATTGGGCTTGGGGGATCGTCTTTGTCGGCGTTGGGGATGGGGTTTTCGAGATCGCTTGGAATGGCGTTCTTTTTTCGGTTTTGTGCAGGGGCGTTGAATGGGAATATTGGGGTGCTGAGGACAATGGTTTCTGAAATCGTTCCTGAGAAGCGGTAAGTCGAGAGAGATCTTGGGACTAATAACTCACTGACTCTGTACCTCAAGACACAAAACCAGGGCTTTCCTCCTACTACCGATGTGCTTCAACGTCGGAGTCATTATTGGACCTCTCCTGACAGGTTTCATGGCTGATCCCGTTCACACTCTCCCTGGAATCTTTGGTCCAGGCTCTCTCCTTGGCGGAAAGAATGGCGTGCAATGGCTCGAGAAATTCCCTTACGCACTGCCAAACCTCTTTTGCTTCTCAATCCTCATGTCGGCTTTCTTTCTAGTCATTCTTGGCCTTGATGAAACACACTCACATCTTCGACATCGCCCTGATCCGGGACGTAGACTTGGGAAATTTTTACTACGAATCATTCTCCGCCGAAAGAAGAATGAGCATCTTTATAGCTCTATCAACACTGAGGATCCGTCTGGGGAGCTGATGGATCATGACGTGGACCAAGAATCTGGGGAAGGTTCAAGACCAGCTAAAGCATACAGCAAGACACGTCCTCCGTTCCGAGACGTTCTGACTAAGAATGTTTGTCTAAATATGCTACAGCGCTTTCTACAATCGCTTCACGTCTCGGCATTCAACTCCATTCTTTTCAGTCTTTTGCCCACTCCTAAAGCAGATTCTACGGATTTCCATCTACCATTCCGCTTCACCGGTGGTCTAGGTCTGTCAAGTGAAAGAATGGGCTTTGCCAACACCATCATCGGGACGATTGGCATCCCGCTTCAACTCTTTATATACCCCAGGCTCATCGGTAAACTTGGAGTAAAGGCTTCATACAGTGCTTTTCTTCCACTGAGCATTGTAGCATATTTCCTACTTCCGTATCTTGTGCTGTTGCCAGACAATACCGCTCTGGTGTGGACTTGTCTTTCTGCCGTTCTGAGTCTGCAGGTATTGTCTCGAACATTTGTAAACCCTGCTACTATGATGCTTGTCAATGATTCAGCACCGAGTCCGGATTTGCTGGGTACGGTTCATGGTTTGGCATCGAGTATTTCGAGTGCTGCTCGGATCATGGGACCTACGGTTGGTGGAACGTTGCTTGGATGGGGCCTTGCTCATAATCTTGTTGGGCTACCTTTATGGGTCTTGACGATTTTGGCATCAGCAAATTGGGTTATTTTGTGGTGGATTGAGGATGTGAACATGTCTGAATAAGTCCTAGATCCAGACGAGTTCATAAGGTTGAGTTGATTTCTTGGTGTAATGGACAGGTCTTCTTTGGTTTTCAGCGGTTGTTTTTAAGACTATCGCGATGTCTTCATAATGCTAGAGCATAAGTTCCTTTTGTATTTCCAGGGAATTGGACCTTGCTTTCATTCCTGGCCCCTTCTTTCGCCTCAGCCTCTCGTGAATGAAGACGATATCTCCATCGCACGCTCTCGTTCTCAAGCATCCGAATCCTCATCACTATCCTCCTCCACAACAAGATCAATAACCAAAGCCGCCTTATCACTCAACCTATCCAACTGAAACCCGGCTGCAAGCGCATCCGTCGCATCGTGTATGCAGCCCGCAACATCGAGTCCAATATCATACTCTTTGAGCGCAAGACAAATCACCCTAAAATGCTCATGATGAGCATCCTCATCGCCGCCGGCATCAAAGATGAGAACAGCGTTGCGGTGGATAAGACAAAAGTCTTCTTTCACGCCGGGATATTTCTTGATGGCTGCTAGTTTTGCGGGCGTGCAGGATGAGCTGGCGACGAGTCGTGTAAAGGTGCGCGCGTTGAGAAGGGCATCGACGGATGAGGGTGACTTCGGGTTGAAGATTATTACATTTTGGGGGAGCCCTGGTGTTTCTGGGGGAGGGTTTTGTGCTGTCATTGTGAAGATGTAACTTAATGCGTTGGAGTTGGAGAGGCGTTGGTGATCGGCATTTTGGTGTGCAAAAAAATGAGAGCAAATTGGGTTAAGGCGTGATGAGTCATCCTGTTCAGGGTAGGTTTATTGCACTGGAGTGGATTCCTTGTTCAGCAATTAATAGCATAGATGATCAATATTTAGCAAAACAAATGCCAATTAATTCATCAAGCTCGGAAGATATCTGCGTTTTTCTAACAATCAAGTTTACTTATAAGGGACACATAGAAAAGTGGACACAAACCATTGTCATTTATTTGTTGTTTGCCTCAGCTCAGGATATCAACGACGTGATCATTCTTTGCAGCAGGCGACCGCTGCAGCAGAACCACTTCAATTCGCTGAGTAAATATAAGTAGAGTTACAATTTCTATGAAGCCTTGGATTAATTTGGATATGATTTGTTCAGACAATAATTAAGTCGATATACACATTCTCGTCGAGTCATACTCATAATCGGTTAGTGCTTAACCTCTTCCGACGCGTCTTATCGGTCCAATTGTAATCCACTCTGAGAGGCAGCCAAAAGCTTATCTACACGATGAAATTGAGGCGCAGGCCGGACTGTATGAGGCGTAGGGGCCAAAAGAACGGCCAGAACGGTCCCGAACATGCAAAGAAAGAGGCCTAAATCGTTATTGCATGAGGCTATTGACGTTTAATTTGGCCCTTGGCCAGATTCTGATCGCCGCGGGGTTCCATTTCGCGGCGCATCGGAAGTGCTTGTCCCAGATACGGGGTAAACGCTAAAAATAGCCAATTCTCATGTGCTTCTACGGCGGCTGACAGGTTTCTACGAATTGTTTAATGTCCATTCTTGTAAGATTCATTACGTAGAAAATGACTCAAAATCTCGATATTGGATTGAATGCCTTGAATCTCATTGATTGGAATGTTCCACAGTAAATACAGTTCGCGCAGCCACCGAGAACCAACAGCCCTATGAGCTTTAGGGTCCTGTTGGTTTACCCCAGACATTCCTCACGACGGTCTGACTGCGCCCCCACATGACTCACCTCCCATGTCAAGGCATACTCGGTGCCTTCCAAATAGGGTGTAGCAAACAAACTCACCTATAACTCTCAGCCCTACATACCGTGTGACTCACGCGGTAGCATTTCCATCTTTATATAAGCTGCCTATCCATCCCAAATCATTTCCAGATCTTCATCAGTAATCACCATGGAAAAGGTACGCAAGACGTTCTTCGACCCTTTGGCTACGTCAAAGGGTCAGATAGCGGAATTACTACAGGCTTTGCCTGTTGGCTCTGCACATCCTTACAGCCCTGAGGGCATATTACTATGTCGAACCAAGAATGGTATCGAAGAGATTGATATCTCGAGTTACAGTCAAGACTACTTTTTCAACTCCGTCGACCTGGGAGAGATGGGAGAGATTCTGCTAAGACGGATGAAAGGTTTCACAGAACATCTGGGTAAGAATGCAGAATATTTACAGAAGCAGGCTGGTGCTGACAATTATTAGCTGTGTTTGATGACTTCCAGATCATGCAGGCTCCAGCAGCTACCTTCAAGATCCCTGTAGTTTCTGGAGAGATTACCATCCTCGCGGTATCAGAACGAACTCCTACGTATTACGACTTCTGCTTTGCCGATAACGAATGCAACACTTGTTGCTGGCTTGAACGAACGACCTTTTCTGGAATCAAGCACAGCGGCGATCTTCTCAACCAGCAGGATCTTCTGGACTATGTGAGGATAGACAATGACACCCTGACGGAGAAGCCTATCTGTGTTTTTATCTCCGGATACACGAAGACACAGATCACGAGGTTCTTGGGAAGCCATCCAGCTCTGATGGTCGCAGACCACGTTGACAAGGTTTGTAGTTAAGTTTCAATGAGAGGTAGCGAAGCTAATGACGGCTAGATTCTCTACATCATCCCCGTTCCTTTGGACAAGGCGACTATTGGAGATGCCACCATCTGCTGCCCTCTGGTCATCAAGCGCGATCAAGATTCTATCATCTGCTCTATTCTTCCCAAGGCGACGACTGATAAGAACATGATGTGCGACAGCAGGAAGCTCATCAGCCCTTGCTTTCCTGAAGCTATCAACAGCGCTGATTTCACCATTTCTGAACCTCTGCCTGCTGTAGCTGCGGAGGAGAAGAAGATTAAGAAGAATGATGAAGTGGAAAGTGAGGTTCAGGTTTCGGACAAGAGACGTGCCATCTTGACCACCAACTCTTCAAATCTTCCCTCTTTCCTGGTTGCTTCTGACGCACAAGTCATTCGCTTCAGCACCGGTATCGAATTTATATTTTCAGATACCAACAGCACGTCACAGGACAGTTCAGCTGTTATTCTTCCCTGCATCTTCGGGTCTCAGCTTCAAGGCCCAATGCTTCTCTCCACCGGTAGCGCTCCTTCGAATGTTCCTTTCAAGGATGAGAAGGCTCTCTGCGCTTATTACGAAAAGCTGGAGAGTATAGCTGTGGTTGTTGACGAGCGTATGACCGATAACGCGCGAAACTTGGCTTCCGGTCTTCGGATGAATACCCTGTTCATCGTGCAGATCAAGACCAAGGAGAAACATGAAACCGAAGAACAAGTGTCGACTGTGTTGAGTTCAGTGAATATTAATGCTGTCACAGCACTTGCGGGACCTCAGTCTTTGATTGTGGGCAATATCGGTGACAAGTTTTATTTCTATCGTGGTTTGGCGAATCACAAGATTTTGGACACGACCAAGTTGAACTTTGGAGCAGATATCACCAATGTCATCACCTCAAACAGCGTGGAATCGCTATTAGCTCCAAATATTCCCCGACTTGTCAATCTCAGTGATGACAACACTATCTATCTTCCCTACTCAGCCCAAGTCGTTCGTCCTCAAGACTTGGCCGGTATCTTTGAGAGTCTCAGCATCGCCGAGATCAATACTATGCACGACGACATCACGGCAGCAGTTCCCCAACTACAGACCCTCCTCAGCCAAAAGGACCTGCAGCAACTCTCCAAGACTCTGGTTGACACGCTCTCCGCCAAAATTGACAAGAAGATGGCCCCTCTTCGAAGCGAGTACATAGCCTTCATCACCGCCAATCTCCGCACTGATCATCAAGCCATTCTCAACAAGAAGAACAAGATGCTCGGAGACATAAGAAAGGCCAACAAAGAAGTTCAGACTGTTCTCGAGCCTGTGATTACTAGTCTTGCGAATATGATCTCTGTTCAGACGACGTCGAAGAGAACGCATGATATGAAGAGACTTATGAGACAGGCGCAGATCCAGAATAATGTTGAGGCGACCAAGTCGATGACTTTTGAGAGTTTGACGGGTTTGTTGGAGAAGCATGCTGAAGAGATGGGGGTGATGCTGTTGAACATTGAGACGGTGCCTTATAAGGAGATGCTGGCGAAGTTGAAGGGCACTACCATCGATGCCAAGTAAGTTGACGATAAACGCACACTCGAGACTTTTTTTTGCTGACATCACTAGACCCTGCTGTGCACTTGACGATCGAATTCTTCATCTTGACGGCTTCGATGCCGGCATCATCATGGAACAATCCCAAAGCCAACACGCCGGCCCTCTCGTCAGTCAAGCCGGTCCCAACCATCCCATCCTCGCGCTCCCCTACCTCAGCCAACAGCGCGGCGTCGGCTCCATGCTAGCATGGGTCTGCTGGGATGAGTTCGTCAATCTCAAGAGTCCATACAGTATCCGCTGGATGGAGAAGTGCAATGAATCACACATTGCCGCACTGAGAATCATGATGAGAGATACACTGAGTCAGGCTGTTGCTTCGCGGGAGTATAACTTTGAGGCGGGAAGTCCTGAGATCGGCCATTTGATGAGTTCCTTGCTTATGGCGGCTATGTCGAAGCTTGCTGCGATGAGGACGAGTGCCCCTGTTGTGTTGGATACGGCGGAGGATACGGTTACGAAGTTGATGAGAGGTCTCTTCGGGAACCTGATGACGATTGCAGGGTCAGGTGTGAGGCCTTTGAGTATGGTCTGGCAACTCTTTGGGTTGAATCCTCAGTATGATGTTCCCGTCACAGATGCTGATTGGGTTTGGTACGAGAACGTGGTCGAGCTGTATCCCTACACTGGTTGGCCTTTGAACACGTTCAACGACAATCTTCTCAAGCTTCTTGACAAGATCATCGTGCGAGTCATCACCAAGAACGAGAACGTCGCGGAGATCAAGCAGAGTAAGGCCTATGACATGGTGCAGTACTGCAAACTGCGGAACATCCAGCTTGAGCACTGCCGTACCATCATCACTGTCTTTGAACGAATGCTCACCACGGATGGCATGGATATTGCAGCTATCGCGGGACGGCTTCAGGAGAAGGTTCCAAGTGAGCTTGAGAAGCAGACCAAGGGATACACGAGAATGATACGATATATCGGCCATCTTGCCCGAGGCGGCGCAAGGCGTCCTACAGATGATCTTGTCTACGGCAATGTATACACCAAGCGCTCAGCTGCCTTCAAGGATCTCAAGATCGCAGTCGCACTAGCATGTCAAGACAAGGACTGGGATGCCGCAAAAGAAAACTGCCAGGCCGTCCTTGACTTGCATACAGAAATTGCTGCGAAGTGGCAGATTCAGCCAGACCAGCTAAAGGTGCAGAACATCCACTACTACCGCGAACTCCTCGACGCAGATGTCTCCGAAGATGCCGATCAAGACGTCAAGAACCGCACGAGAAAGATCGTCGGGCGAATCATGGACGACGCGGAGAAGAGGCGAATCCCATGGCAAGTCGGCAACGACGCAGCCAAGAACAACATCGAACCTCTTGACGAGGAGTTCCTGGAGCAAGTCCTCACCGGAACACGACCTGAAGCTGAGACCAAGGCTGTAGTCCAAGTTGTCAAGGAGGAAATCGTTGAAGAAGAGAGCTTTTCAACGTACAAGAGTTCTTTGGCCCCTGCATTTGTTTCGACGATGGAGAAGGCTCTCTCAGCAGAGGATGTCTGCGCGATAACCAAGATTCCTGAGTCTGCGATGAGGGTGTTCATCAAGGCGCTGAACCCTGAGTTTGAGTGGGATGATTTGGCGCAGCAGTTTAAGATTGTGATATTGAGTTTGTTGCGGGAACGATCGGGGCGGATTGAGAGCAGACCTGCTGCCAGAATGTTGAGACTACGATGACTTTCACGGGCAGTGAATACGTAATGATATGGTTGAGACTTAGTCTAGTGTTATTGGTATATCAGGCTTTCTTATGTATAGCTCGCTCTAATGAAATGATATCTAAAGTTTCTCTGCTCGGGAGTTCCTGATTGTCTTGTCAACTATGCGCATTGCTCGAAGACATTCCTCGTCTCTGTATCGTGGTGCGATGATTTGGATTGCAGTTGGTGCACCGTCTGTGGCCTCGGGAATGTCTGATATTTATTAGCTACGGTAGAATAGTCTTTTATCTGGTAAAGCTTACAATCAGGGTCGAATGGGGCTTTGGCCTTGACGTGTTCGGAATCTTCAAATTTGGAAGAGTTGCCAAAGGGAATGATACCAGCAGGGAACTGTCATCATGTTAGCATGTCTCAGTTCCAGACATAAAGTGATCAAAACTTACATCCAAGACGTTCCACATAAGAGTATAAATAGGAACACCGTAAGTATCATGAGGAATAGCCGTAGTAACAGCTCCAGGAGCAAGGATAACATCAAGCTTGTTATCACGATACGTCTCCTGCCAAGCCTTCAGGTACTCAAAGCGCACCTCATTAATCCGAGACAGCTTTGTAGGTGTGGCCAGATCCGGAGGAACAGGGAAGTTGCCGTTGGTAAATGGATGAACGGCGATAGCCACAGAGTTAACAAGTGGCTCACCGATCTCTCGGGAGACCGTATCAAGATCAGGACCCATGATGCTGAATAACTGAAATCCGATTCTGGCACCAAGACCAGCATTTCGCTTAGGATCTTGAGAGAGGTAAACAAGCTTATGGCCTGCGTTCTCAAGCGCGGAAGCAGCCTTTGCTAAAGCACGTCGAACTGGCGGGTGCAGAGGATATTCAGGATCTTCAGCCATCACACCAATAGTAAGCTTGGTGTCTACCTCACCAAGCTCTCTCCAGGGAATATCTGCAACAGTGGGGTCGTAGTTCCAGGGTCGTTGAGCGAGCGTGATCTTCATGAATAGCTCAAGATCTTCGATGGAGTTGGCCATAGGGCCACCGACTGGTGCAATACCAGGGAGATGATCCTTGGGGAAAGGATATTCTGATTGGCCTCCGAAGGGAACGCGTTCCGAGGTAGGCTTGAATCCGTAGATACCGCAGCATAGAGAGGGAATGCGGATGGAGCCGGCAATGTCACTGCCAACGCCGAGGGGAGACCCTCTGAAGGCGACGAGAGCGCCTTCGCCACCAGTTGAACCACCTGCTGTGAGGCTGGTATTGTGAGGGTTGAGAGTTCTCCCGAAAATGTTGTTTTCTGAATCTGCTGTCTACTGGGTGTCAGAAACTACACTCGCTGTAGTATATAGTCTGGCTTACCATCATTGTCTGGGGCAGGTTTGTCTTGCAGTAAAAAACAGCTCCAGCGTCAAGCAATAAGTCAACGAGAGCAGAGTTGTGATCAGGAATTGGTTGACGCAGAAACTCAACATATCCGACGGTGGCGTGGTGGCCTTTAACGCGATATGAGTCCTGTTTTGTTAGTAGAGTTTCTGATGTTGGAGATGTTGATGCATACCTTGAGACTAATGGGCAATCCGTGGAGTGGACCAGCCAACTTTCCCGTTGTCTTTAATTGCTGGTCAAGTTCCTTAGCTCTTTGAATGCCCTCCTTAAACATAATCTCAGTCAAACACGATGTCTACTTCTGTTAGCACAAGTTCCCACGGTTGTCTCAGTGTAACATACCAGTTGCTGAGCGAGACTTGCACGCTTGGAAAACGCCACAGTAACTTCCTCTGAAGAAAGTTCTTGAGAATGGATCTTGCTCAACAACTCAGCAGCAGTATATCTCTCCGTGATAGCAATCTCCTTCTCAGTCAAAAGTCCAGACCTGTGAACGGCCTTTGACTCAATAAGCTTGCTCCCATTACCATCTCCAGTATTCTTCAGTCCCTGAAGTTGTTTTTCTGGGAGGAGCCATTCTGTGGGTACAGCATCACGCTGCTTCTCGCGGTGCTGAGCAGCGATGGTCTTCCAGTTGGTAGTGGTAGCAGGCATGGTGAATGATGTGAGGATGATGAGATTTGTTAGAGGAGCATTCTGGTCTCCGCATTGTTTTTAACGAGGAAAGAGAGCAGGCGACGGAATTCCGGAGGTCTGGATCATCTAATCTCCCCCACAACACGGATAGATTACCCCATACTGCAAGCCGAGATAGCGTCGCCGCGAGATTTGGAGGGGGTTGTCTTAGCTCCGGGCGCATGTAGTGCCCTAATTTGGTAGTTGGAGCCGCCAGCGTGTCGGCAAATTCATGCGGCACTGAAACAGGGTCTAATCTGCAGTGTCAATCTGTAGTATCATCGGTATCATTTCCGTAGCAGTCACCGTATCAATCAGCGTATCAAACAGGACATGATTTGTAAAGATAAAAGATGCTCTGGTCTTCCATATCAGGTGTACTAGGTTTCAGCAAGATCAGATCTCAGATCTAAAACTCCCTGCTCACTCCCCGGACCATCACTTTCGGAATGGCTTCTCACGTTCCATCCCCCGGAAACGACTTCTCCCCTTCCGAAGCCGATATCCCATCAATGCGCATGCCGCATCTCGAGTTCATCTACCGCATCGTTGCCGAGATGGACAAAGAGGGGGTGACCGAGATTGCAGGCATTGACGGCACCTCCAAGAGCAGAGTTGTCCTCCCCATCCAAGGAGGGCAAGTAAATGGTCCTCAGATCAAGGGAATCATCGTTCATAAGAGCGGTGCCGACTGGGCCGAAGTCATTAACCCCAATAAGGTGAATACTAAGCAAAAAAAGAAGAAAGCTTATCGTCGATTGGCTAGCTAACAAAGGTATAGTCTCTTGTTCGGTTAAATGCCATGTACACGCTGCGGACTCATGATAACGTACATATCCTTGTTAAAGCACAGGGCATCTATCGTACTGGGCCTGGAGTGGAGGAGCAGGTGGGAGAGCGGGATACCGTTACGCAAGATGAGATGGAGTATTTCACGCATATCAAGTTCGAGGCCCCCGGTGATAGTTCCTATGGCTGGCTGAACAGCGTTGTTGCTATTGGAGTAATGATCATGTCGGAGGGGAGACCAATTATTGACTGTTATCGGTTAACAAACTTTCCTGGAAAGAGAGCTGCAAACTTGTAGATACACACTCAGAGATAAAGAAAAAACTAAATCTAGATATCAGGCTTTTAAAGAAACTCAGCAAAATATATCCTAAATTTAGTAAAGATATCCTAAATTAAGTAAAGTATCCTAAGTTTATATAAATTTATCTAAGTCTTTTCATCATTTAGGATCAAGGTCATGAGTTTTCTTTCCTCCGCTAGACAGATAGAGAATTGGTATAATAACGTCAAGTTCCACATCGTGTCTTTAAGCAGCAACTTCGTGTGGGGTTGATTGATCCGGGAATAACTACTTTTCCCACATAATGTGACTCAACGACGTAATGATCTCCCTGGGCTGGGTGAGGCTGAGACTAAAACGCCACCGAGTTTCTAAAGGTGTGACATGCCCTAGCGAAGTACGATGCAGCCAATAGGACGGTGGTTATTTGACTATAGAAAATTGTCGTTGAGTCCGTTCACTCTAAATGAAACTCGACAGAAACCTAAGGTTTGAGCAGGAGAGTATGAGTAAATTGATGATACCTAAACTACTAAAGACATGGCCTAATGAGTCCCAACATCGTCCAAAGATTCCTATCCCCAAGTCATTCATCCATCGTAAAGTCCTGTCAAATACGCGACCGCTTCTCGACGAGCTTCCAATAGCGAGGTGCCAAAGCAGTGCGAATCTTCTTGCCGTAGATAATCATGGGCACAAACAGGGAGCCAATGGCGAATGCAATGCAGCCACAAATGATGAACATGTTGGTAAGACCCATAGTTGTCATCCAAGGAACGATGGCAAATGTGACGCCAACAGAGACGGCGTTTCGCAGGAAAGCAATGCCGATGAAGGCTTCGGCGACAAGCTCACGATAAGTATCGATGATGAGAGTGAAGGTGATATCACCGTTGGCGCCGAGTCCAAAAGCAAAGAATGCTCCTCCAAGAGAGGGATAGATCCAGTGCATGCCCTAAAGAATGTTAGTGAAAGGTACTAAGATCAAGGAGGTCGACTTACTCGAGCTGCTGTGGCGCCAAACATGATGATTCCACCAGCCATGAAAATTGTAGGAATCACAAGAGGATACAGTCGGATTTCAGGCTCGTAGATACCTCCATTGCGTCATGCAAGTCGAACAACAGTCTAGTCTGCAAGTGGTCCTCCGTAGATACTTCCGAAGATGTTGCCAACAAATGGACCAAGAGCCATATATCCAATACCAGCAGTAGTGAAGTTGTAGGGAGGAGCTGAGAAGACAATGGAGATGATCCGCATGAAGATGACAAGCCAGCAGACTCCAGAAGCAAACTGGAGAGCAGTGAACATGACGTGAGGAAGGGTGATGACATGGAAGGGCATCATGAACAGGCGAGGAAGAGATTCGCTCGTCGTGGTTGTCAAACGCATGCACTGGCGGTACGAGTTCATGGGGATGGTAGGATCAGTATGCGTAGCGACGGTGACAAGATCACTGCCGACCTTGTTCTTGGAGTCGATGTCTTTCTCGGTAGGGTTGTGCTCTGAGCAAGCGTCATCGTTATCTGCCTCGCCGACCGAGACGGGAATGTACTTTGTCTCCTCAAAGGCAAAGATGAAGACGACGAAGAGAATGGTGAGGCAGATGGACAAGGTGTAGTAAGACCAGCGCCAGCCTTGGTTGGCAGCTTGTGTACCAGAGGCCATGGGGGTGAGAAAGGAACCGACCATGACGGCGGTGAAGTAGACAGCATTAGCAGATCCACGATGATGAACAAAGAAGAGGTCCGAGATCTACACCATTAGCAAACGGCCTGAATATCAAGGATACATAACTTACGGTCATCTGAACAGCAGTTTCGTTGATAGCACCACCGAGACCGGTGATGACCATGGTGATGATCAACTCAGGGTAGCCCTGCATTCTCGAAGTCCACCACGAGACACCAGCAAGAACAGCAGTAGAGATGATGTACGCCGAGCGACGTCCATACTTGATAGAGAGGGGGATGAAGAACAAGCAACCCATGGCTAGACCAGCTAGCTGTGCGGATTGGGCATTGGTCAACTGCTGAATGCTAACGCCCATGTCAACAGTCATCTGCTGCCAAAAGACAGTCTGGATCGAGACGTTGGTGAAGGCAGCGACCGTGACGGCGATCGACAGCCCAAAGTTGAAGAGCTTTCGCCATGTAGGCCAATTCTACAGCCTGTTAGTCAAACATTCAGTAGTACATGTAGGGAGAAAATGCTTGCGAGAGGCTCATTGGGATCCTTAGAAGGCGTTGGCTGAAGAACGAAGCGCGACGCGTCGGTAGCTGACTCTGCTGTAAATCAATCAGGCAAATTGTCATTGACATGAGAGGTCATGCTGTTTTACCCAAGATCAGGCGGGCCTCTCCCGGGATGGGGACGCGATCGGTGGAGGTCATGATGGGACTTGGGCTCGCTTGAAGAATTGAAAATGGGGAAGAAAGTGGAGGTTTTCTGCTGCTGAACTGAATCGTACGATGAGAGGCAAGCACAGGGACTATATATCCCCCTTCAAATCTCAGCCAAGTCCGTGATATCAAAAAAGGTAGTGTAGTGTACAGCCACCAACATGCAAAGCACTGAGTCTTGCTGTGCACGAGACAAACTTGATACGGTGGCCGTCGGCCGTTGTCTCTGCAAACTCAATGTCGGCAGTGCGTGCCAACACTGAGTACGTACGGGGTATAGGGGGTCAGGGGTCTGTGTGCGATTAGCTCAATCTCCCGCTATCTCGATCCCTGTCCAAGCCCAGTGGTATCTGCAAATCACGAGCAGAGGCCATCTCCCCGCATTCTCTGCTGTTCCCACATACGAGAAAAGCAAACTTGTGTGGCGATAACAAATGTTCCCGCCCGTGGGACGATCTAAACCGCTTTAGGGAGATACACGCGCGGCGCCTCTTTCACCCCTTTTCGTCTATAAACTTCGATCCCCAGCCTCGCAAAGTCAGAATATCGCCTCCTTTCGTACACCACCCACTATTCAAATCCCTGAGCACGATCTAAGCCCAGAGATAGAGAGAGACACACGCACTATGGCCCGATCTCGTGGAGGCTGCCTGAACTGTAAAGCCCGCAAGCGAAAATGCGACCAGGCTCGCCCGGAGTGCAACGCTTGCTCCCAAAGGGGCATGAGGTGCCAGGGCTACTCGACTCCCCTCCGCTGGGTCAATGGCGTCGCTTCTAGAGGCAGATTTGCCGGCGCTTCTGTCCCCGACGCGTCATTGGTCGCGACTCAAGGGCCTGAGAGCAATCAGGACCTCAATTCGATGGATTCCGAGACCTCCTCTGCTCCCAGACACGATACGTCGAGTCCTACGTCGGGCTCAATCTCGTCGTCTGCCTTTTCCCCCCAGACCATTGGCGTGCCGTCAGCAGACGCCCAAGACCCGAGATTCCAGAGATGTATGCTGTCATCATCCATCCATTCATTTACTCTACTCCTCATTTTGATACCGAGGTAGCTCATTGTAGTTTGTGCTAATTGTTTCGCTAGTCATGAACAATGGCCTCAATCGGCTGTACTCCACGGAAGCCAGCTCATGGATCAAGCCCTTCTTTGAGCAGATGGCTTATCAGAGCCCGGCGCTGGTCATGATCGCCGGTGCGATACAGCTCTACATGGACGATGGGAATCGCGGCATGTCTGTCAAGTCGATGGAATACACCGACCTGGCGCTGCAGACGTTCCGGCAAGAGCTTTCCGCTCGGTATGAGCGAATGCACCTCGCGACAATATGCGCTGGCTTGTTAGTCTGTTCGCTCTGTGTACGTGTTCCCTTTCCTGCTTATTCCCGGCGTGAGCCTCGGAGATTAACACCGTGCAGTTACTGCAGACCCAACCGTGGACAATGTACCTCGAGCTCATCGTCGACGTCTACGACCTCAGGACCAAGCTCAGCACCGTTGGTCAAATTTCCAATGATCTCCATACCCAACATCTCCTCGAAGTTCTTGGTGTGATGGATCTTCCCTCCAGCGTCATCGGTCGAGTAAATCCTTCCATCGGCGTCTGGAAGCTCTTCCGTCGTCTTCAAGATGATCGCGACGAAGGCCGAGCGACCGGTGTAGAAGTCGTTTCAGGTATTCCCCGCTCTCTCCTCGATATTTTTGCTAGCATCTTGGACAACGATCCAGAGTACACCGAGACGCGCTTCTGGGACTGGCCGGGACAGGTAGGTGAGTCGCTGCAGTGCTACTACTGGGAATGCTGGCGCTTGGCAGGTATACTGGAAATCCGCCGTCGGCGAAGAATGGAGCGAAAGGCAAGAGGGCTCCCTGACCGAGAGGACGGCACATCGAGGAAAGGCCCAGATACAGAGGTCGTTCTCTGCCGTCTCATCTCGTCGATAGATGCCCTGCAAAAGGCCTTTGAAGAGCCTCGCAACCAGCACCTCCTCGTCCACAATGGGCTTCCGTATGCAGTCGTCAACGCAGGTCTAGAAGTCCCCCTCCTCAAACAACATCCAACCTGGAAAGCAACACTCGACGACGTCAGAAGGTCGTTACTTGGCACAGATTCCTTTGATCTAATCAATACTGTCTTTGAAATGCTCGATGAGGCGTGGGCGAACGGGACAAATACTTTTGACATTGAGAGCGCAGCACGCTCCAGGAACTTTGAACTTGCTATTTTCTAAAGGCGTTGGAAATCATCGGCGCATGATACACTCAAACTTATGACTCTCTTCTGTACTATGGACTACTATTTATCGCTTGAAATAAACGACGCTACTCGCTGGATGAGAGACTTTGTATACTCCGTGCTAGGCGCCGAGTAATCAACCGTGTAGAAAGACACAGATGCCTTGCCATTCTCAACAACGTATGTCTCACCGGGGAGAGAGCAATCGCCATTGATGCAAGCGTTCACACCAGCGGCGTAAGGCTTGATGTTGGCCCAAGTGAACGTACCCTTCTCTTTGTCGAGGACAGCTTCATTGACGTGAGCGTTTCCGGTGAATCGGGTCTGCACGAAATCCGGGTTCTGGTACTTCTTGGTCAAGACGGGGAGATTGACGCTGACGCCGTAGCCAAGTGGCAGAAGAGGACCGTTCTTGGGGGAGGTGGCGATGAAGTTCTCCACGAATTTGACAGAGGCTTGAGCGGCCCATGTAGCAGGGTTGGTTTTGTTCTTGACTTCAAAGTAGGGGACTTCCTGGTTGCTTGCTGAGATGGCAATGGCAGGAATTCCACGGTTGGTAGCGGCGTATCTATACGTCGTCAGATCGGACATCTGCATGGGATGGTTATTGCTTACGCTGCGCCTGCAGTTCCAGACAAGGTCCAAACGAAGCCTCCCAAGTTGGTTCCGTAGTTAGGTCCAGTGACAACAAGATCAGGAACGCTAAAGTTGGCGAACTTGGGGAGGACGTAGTCCAGAGCGACGAAGGTGCAGGCAGCGGGCGTGCCGTTGTAGTACCAGATCTGGCTATCTTTTGGGTCGTGTCCAACCTACGTCATGTCAAAGGCCAATTCGAATAGTGATGCCTGGGAAAACGTACTGAAGGCGCACCCTTGGGGATCAAGTCATACTGCGAAGGGGCAGTCAAATTTCCTTCGGTAGTGAAGTCCGAAGTGCCGCCTTTGCCACTCTGCTTTGTCGCAGGAGCAACAACCCAAACTGCAAACATGTTAGCATTGCTTTTCGAGATTACGAAGGGTGACTCACCGTTGTGACCCTTCTCCTTGAAAATGCGATACATCTCGCGCAAGTTCCCAGAACCGAATCCATCGTCATTGCCCAACAGAATATTCAGTGCATTGGCACCCGAAGAGAGCAGAGCTGCTCCAGCGATGAAGGAAGACAGACGCATTGTTACAAAGGTCCAGGGTATGCTGTTGATGTCGTTGTAATGCCGAGTGCCAGAACGAGAGAAGACGTGCCCCAAAACAATCAATTGAGCGATCTCGACGATCTTTTATCTAGACAAGTCAACGGAGAGCGGCCATGTCCGTTATCGCATTGCCAAGCCTTCAAAAGTTCCCCTGTCTATCATTATAGTATCTATCGCTCGCGTGCTCTCCTTCCAAAAGTGGACAAGGTGAGGAGGTGATGATTCTACCTGTAGATACTGCGCTATCATGTCTTGTGGTATTTTGGTAGGGGACATGATAATCAGCTAGCCGAGCTTATCTATCGCACGCGGGGTTGGGACCAACCATGTGATAGACAAGGCTACCCGGATATTACGGCGACAAAAGATCCTGGTTTCTCAGTTGAGGAACAATTATTGTCCGTCAAGGTTTGGTATGCTTATTCGCTAGCTTGATTGTCCTACAGAAGACTAAAGATGATGGCGCCAACACAAAGAAGGACAGCAGCCCCGAAACCTCCAACTCGTGATGCCAAGTTCTCATCTTCCCCTTCCAACTCCAACTGGGGCTTTCGACTACCCGGAACAACCTGGTCCGGGGCAATACATATCAGCCTACTCATACCAGCAGCTGAAAACAGCAACGGAATGGTCTGCTGAACCCTCAAATCATACATGTCAAAATCTTTCCGATCCTCATCGCCGATAAGCCCAGCCCACAAACCACTGCCAAAAGTTATATAATCTTTCGGCAGACCAAGATATGGCATCTTGTCTATCGAACAATGCGGGGGGTCGAAATGCCGCGGAGTGGCTGAGAAAATAGTCAGCGCGTGTAGTCACATATCCGAGACTGGTTCAGAAATACTTTGACTGAACCAAAGGTACTCCCTGCATTCGTCGCTGAATTCCAGAGAATGCAGACCCGGACATTTACGAGAACGCCATGTAACATTATACGCTGTGTTCTCGAATTCCCTGATGCATTTCTCACTAATGACACCTTTGCACGAGTGATTTTCGTCTGTTATGTTTTCAGGAGCATCTATGCCGGGCGGGTTTTCAGAGGTCCTGTTTACGGCCTTCAACATGGACGAGCAGACCCGTGTATCTGTCCGTCCGGCGGAGTATCTCGAGCTTGTAATTGTTTTATGAACGCTTATAAAAACACTGAGCTCTTGACTGGTATCGACGTCTCCAAATACGAGATTTGGCCCACGTCTGTCGGTTATAGCGGCGGTTATGTACCATGGACGATTTTGTCCTGCGAATCTGGTGCGTGCTGTGCGCGTTGAGTTGTAGATCAAATGACCCTCCTTAAGGTCTCGGATCTCGGTAGGGCAGTCTTTAGACAGCGAGAAGTTCTGCGCAAGACATGTTCCTGATAGATGCAGGAAGATGAAAACGATGGTTCGAAACATTGTGTGGGCTTTGGTAATAATGATGAACTGGAAACGATAAATCTGGAGCCCCTGCCAGAGGGGAATAGCAAGATACCTTGATATACCCTTCATGCTCTTGGCCCCCACTTTACATGACTTCATTACAGTCCTCGGCGTTTACCTGTTTAGCTGTGCCAAGCAGACGTTTAAGCTTATTCGCTAGTCTGAGTATACTACAGTCTACAGAAGATTGAAGATCATAACGCCAAAACCAAGGAAAACAGCCCCCAAACCTCCAACACGTGATGCAGTGTTCTCTTCCTCATCCTCATCCTCATCCTCATTCCCTCCTTCTTCCCCAGTTCCCTCTAGCTTCAACTCTGGCTTTCGACTGCCCGAAACAACCTTGCTAGGAGCAATACACACCAACTTCCTGTCACTGATACTACCGTCCGATATCACCGTGAATATCGGAATGGTCTGCTGAACTCTAATATCATAAGAGTCAAAGTCATCGTAGTCGTCACCACCTTCCTCCCCTGACGAGATAGAACCGCCGTACGTCCAATAGTCATCAGGAACATCAAGATTTGGTATATTGCCGATTGTGCAGCTGTCGGTGGAAATATTCCGTGGCAGGACTAAGCGTAAGAAAAGAATCAGCCATACAGTAAGATGTCAGAGGGGGCTCCAAGTTACCTTGCTGGTACAACGTGAGATGCTTCTTGCAGTCATCTGTGAGGTTAAAATGCGTGGAGCTCAGACAACCTCCACTAGTGCGTATCGGGAGAGTCGAATTCTCAAATTCCTCGATACACGCGTCACTTATGACGCCTTTGCAAGACTCATCCGGATCTTCTGGGTTCTCAGAGCTGCTGTTGAGTCCTTGGAACATGTATGAACAGAACCCGACGGACTTTTCAGTAACAAGTTGTCGAGGAACACTTATAAAGCCCTTGATCCACTGCCTGGAGTGAGCGCCGTTGAATGTGCGGTTTTGGTCGCGTTCGTCTGTTATAGCAGTGCTGATATACCATGGATCCTTCTGTCCCTTGAGTTGTAAAGACAGGGTACCCGATGCGTTAAAGAAGATGGCGCGCCTGTCGACATCATCTGTGAATTCACTAGGGCTGCAGTCTTCCGGTAGTGAGGAGTTTTGGGCGAGGCAGGTTCCAAAAAGGTATAAACATGGAAGGGCAAACATTCTAAACATTTTATACAGTTCACTAGCAATGTCAGACTGATAGTTAAAGTGAAATCGCGCACCGTTGAGGGCGGAGATGACCTTATAAATATCCTTCATATTTGGCCCCCAACTACATGACTTCATCGCGATGCCTGGAGTTTACCTGTTTAAGAATCCTTCGCAATGCAAAGCCCCTGCTCAGCCTGTTATGAAAGCGCCAAGGCGGCGCAAGCTGAGCCAAGACGTGCTAATTGGTGATCATCGCTTAAAATCTCCGGTATTTTCAATGGACTGACATGTTGGTTGAGAGAATGACGTATCAGCTTTGACGAATGGCTGGTTGTTTGCTACCTGTGACAAAAGTGCCTCATTGGGGGCCATTCATGCCTCGGATCTGTGACATTGTTGAGCTGGTGCTTTTCTTTAGGTGTTGATATGTTTGTCGTTAGAAACTCTGGGGCTGGTTGAATAGATCGAAATCGGTGTATCGGCCTTCCTGCAGGAGCTCATTGGTCCTTGTTGTGAAATCTTCTGACTCGATATCCAACGTTTGTGGGATAATGGGTAAATCCCTTTTCATTAATCCAAGAGAATGTTCCAGCAAGAACCTGACCATCCATCCATCCAACTTATGGCTTTCTGTCGACAAAAGGCAGAGCTTTTGGAAAGTCATCAACCTGTTTATCTAGTACATGTCAGCGAAATGTAAACCATCAGAACCCGGGCCTTACCATGGCTTCCGTGGCTGGCCAATACTGTCGAAGTTCAATCAGCGCCTCGAAATTCGTGTTCAATTCCTGTCGCGCTTTTGGGATATCCTCCGGCTCTCCTAACAAAAGCGTGTGTAATAGAACAGCAGACGCCACGGTAGTCATGTGTCCAACTGTTGGATAGTTCTGCTGACATCCACTCATCTGTCGAGAGGTGTGTAACAAACTGCTGAAAGACGAAGCATGAGATTTACACAGCGCGACGTGACCTTCTTGCCCTATATATGATTGCTCTTTGGTCTCGAGGGAGTTGAAGTATACCAGTGCGGAGAGGTGATGAAATACCAGATGAAGCGCGATGAAATGTCCTCCTCGGTCGTTCTGTTGGTGGCTGTAGATATTTTGTATCGTCATCTGCATATTCTCGGGCAGATTGACCTTCCATGACTCGAGCTTCTGACCGATGAGCTTGATAGCATCACATTTGACCTTCGGTTCCATGTCTCCCTTGGCCATAGCGCGGTTCAAGCCCTGGATCTGACCAAAGTGTTGGATCAAAGTCACCATATGCGCAAAGATACCCGGGGTTCGACTAGAATTTTGGAGTAAGGGCGAAGAACTAAGGCGTCTGAAGGAGGTTTCGTCGATAGGCAGAGGAGATGACTCAGGGCAGTGAGGATTATCCAAGTGCCGGGGTATTCCAAGACCAGAAGAACACCAACGATCGAGTATGTAAAGCGACCACCAAATTCTAAGGGCTGTCTCACTGGCAATACTTGGGTCGTCCGCCGAAAAGTTCAGTTGAAGAACCTCAGCCATACCAATCGCAATTCCTGCAAAGCATCAGCAATACTCGCAACTTATACATATATTTCCACTGCAAATGAACTCACGAAGAAATAATGTCTCTGAAGAAGTATGGCAGTTCCCAGCACTAAGAAGTGACAAAAGAATACACGTCTGCACATTCTCAATACACACATTCTCAAGATCTGCTTGCACCAGCCTCTTCGCCTCCTTCGTCAACGGACCCTCCAAGGCGCGATGCTCAGACTTGGGCGAGAACTTTGAGCCTAGAGCACATATAGCATAAAGCAGGGCATCTCCGATTTCCTTTCTGCGAACTTGTCTCCGAAGTGTTTCTTGGTGGAAAATACTATGGGCCCGGCCGTCAAGATGCGTCACATAAGACTCCACAAACTCGATAGCCAACTCATCGGTCAAGCCTGGCAGTGACTCGTGGTTTTCTTTTGGTGCAGATTTAGTTTGTGAGCTGACGTGTGAGGAGCAGGCTAGGTTCTTGCGCTGACAGGTGTTGCATGACGAATCGATCGTCCGCTTTACACACCGCCTCTTGGCCTCTCTACATTGAAGACAAGATGTTGCTTTCATCGTAGAAATGGATTAATAATGTCTTTTCGTGGGATCAAATGGCTGAGACTGGGTAGTTGAGCGGATGATAGGGATTATTAATGATGAACCAATCGCAACTTTGTTTGGCCGAACGTCTCCGGACGGGATGCGGCCCCGCTTGCGGAGTGTTGAAGCTGCGATTCGTCAAAGGATTTTGGGAGTCGGAGATGCTAAGCATCAAGTACTCAGTCACTAATGTTAGTACAGTAACCTCAGGGAGCAAGAAAACACCGGAACGCAACGTAAGGTGACGAAATACTTAGCAAAAGGTATCCTAAATTTTGACTTAACTTAGGCTTAACTTATACTAACTTACCTAAGTCTTTTTTGTCATTTAGGGTCGAGGTCCTGAGTTTTCTTTCCTCCCCTAGAGTAAGTACTTATCTAACATGAAAGATATATAGTCTATATCATTCTGGGTCTTGAAAGACTATGCTGCAGTCGTAGGACGATACCAGAGAAGATATTCTGTACTATATAAAGCCTCTGTTTCCTCCCGTGAACTGATCTTGTACTTGGTTCAGCAGCATTCACTTCAATCATCCCAAATATTACTTCAAATATATATCAGCACATTCCACTCCATCATGGCAAACCTCCTCGAACCAATCACCATAGGTGGCAAGCTGCCTCTCAGGAACCGTATCGTCATGGGTTCAATGACTCGTAACCGTTGCATCGACGATAACAAACCTGGCCCAGCCCAAATCAAACACTACGCCGATAGAGCCAAGTACGGCACCGGTCTCATCGTTACAGAGGGGACTTTCGTCGATTGGACTGGTTGTGACTGGAAACATGCTCCATTCATGGTCACCCAGGAGCATGCAGATGCATGGAATAAGGTGACTGGTGCAATACACGATGTTGGTGGGAAAATCTCCTTCCAGGCCTGGCATGCTGGGAGGTGTCAGCATGATCAGTTGCCTATCATGAAAGAGAAGGGTGCCAAGGTTTTGGCTCCTTCTGTTATCAAAGCTCAGGGAGGGAAATATCGAGACTTGCCTGGGATGCCTGTAAGTTTCTACTGGGGATGATGAACGGCGTCTGATTGAAAGTAGGGACATACGGACAATATCAAGGCCATTACAGATGCCAAGTCTGTTGTCGACACTTACAGACGAAGCTGTGAGTTGGCTAAATCAGCTGGGTTTGACGGCGTTGAGCTCCTTGCTCAAGGGTAACAAATGACATTACCATTGGCACCTCTGGGCAATTGCTAACTGACATTTAAGCGGTTATCTGCCTCAACAGTTTCTCAGCAGGTCAGTCATACCAATCTTGTCAATACCAGGTTAGTACTTATTGTATAGCCGTGCGAATCAACGCACCGACGAATATGGTGGTTCAGTCGAGAACAGATGCCGCTTCATCCTCGAAC
This sequence comes from Fusarium chuoi, assembly GCA_022627125.1. Classification (NCBI taxonomy): domain Eukaryota; kingdom Fungi; phylum Ascomycota; class Sordariomycetes; order Hypocreales; family Nectriaceae; genus Fusarium; species Fusarium chuoi. The sequence continues at coordinate 1,873,716 of JAJALE010000837.1, read as the reverse complement.
TCGTCGATTCAATCGCCTCCGTCTTCGACGGACCAGAGTATATCTGTGTCAAGATCAACCCTACAGATCATCTCAACGATTCTATCGTGGACTTTGGTGAAATGAAAGAGACTTATACGTACCTCATCACCGAGCTTGTCAAAAGAAAGGTTGGGATTATTAACCTTGGCCGTCGTGGTGCCGAGACATCCCCCGGTTCAGGGGAATTCTTTGGACCTCTCCCTCGCCCTGAAGGCTATCCTCTTCCGCCCGGCTATGATCCGGTTCTTGACTTTGGGAAGCTCGTCAAGTTTCCTGGTAGTCCGACTTTGCTTATGGCCAATCATGATTATACTGTTGAAGAGGCTGATGCTCTTGTTGGAGCGGGCAAACTCGACATGATTACGTTTGCGAGAGCTTTCATCTGGAATCCGGTGAGTAGTACAGAGTCAAAGTATTCCAAATCTAACTAGTTGAATAGGATCTTGTTTCTCGTATCACTCACGGAATACCTCTCGCCGAGAATGATAGAGGCCCTTGGGTTTTTTATGGGCTGGACAAGAGTCCAGACGAAGGCTACAATGATTGGCCAGTAGCCTCAACCACATAGACGTTACTAGAGCAAGTAGAAGTGTTATTTGCCGCTGATACTTATGGCTGAGAGCTTAAGTCAGGCGAGAGAACTTAGTCACTAGAGCAAGCATAGACAGTCACCAGACTTTTCACGCGATACCAGATGAGGGCAGGTGTTTGAGCAATATGTGCATTGTTCCATTCAAATGAATGTGACTTGATAATATACGAGCAGATAACTATGTACAGATGAATGAGCGTCATGGATGAATCACCATGATAATCCCATTTGCAACGCAAAACTGGGTGTCCAGCATCCACGTCCGTGCAAAACCCAGAAGAGAGAACAGCAGTGCAATCACTTTTTCTCAATCCGCTTACTTCTTGAGGGTGAGCAGACCAGGGCGGTAAGGAAGAGAGTTGTAGTCGCCACCAACGCTGGGGTTGCGGCCCTGGTAGAGGAGCTGAAGGTTGCAAGGGTCGACGGGGAAGGTCTGGTCGTTGCTGGTTCGGATCAGCTCGCCGTGGCTGATGTCGTTGGTCCAGGTAGCACCACTGTTGGCCTTGCCGGCGAAGGGGTTTGACTCGGAACCGGCGTTGACGGTCCAGGTGCCGTCGAGGCTGTTGGCAGTGAAAGAGCGGAAGTATCGTCCGTTGTTGCCCATGGCCTCGACGATCATGAGGTACTTGTTCAGACCCTTGAGGGAGTAGACCTGCACGGCCTCGAAGAGGTTCGCCTTGGTGTCCTGCATGACGATCTGCGACGCGGAGCCGAAGCTACCGGGGAAGTTGCCAATGGGCATGCTGGCACGGTAGATGCGGCCGTTGTCACCGGCGAAGAACAGGTACATGTTCTTGCTGTCACCAATGACGGTCTGGTCGATGGGGCCAGTGTCCGAGTTGGCGATCTCTCCGGTGAAGAGAGGCTGAGCAGCAGACCAACCGTTGGGGTTGGTAGGATTGCTGGAGGTTCTGTACGAGAACTTGGTGGGTCCCCACTGGTGGGCGAGAATCCAGATGTTCTTGGGCTGGAAGTAGAACAGAGTAGGGGCGACAGCGGTAGAGCTCATGCCTGTCTGGGTGGCGGAACTGAGCTGGTTCAGGTTGGAGACGGGGCTGAAGGCCATGGATCCCCAGCTAGAGCCGAAGATGGTGGCGTAAACGAGCTGGCCGCCGTTGTAGGGAGCGACGGTGAAGTCCTTGAGGGACTTCCAGCCGTTCTTGGGCTCGGCGAGGACACCGCTGGAAGTCCACTTGTAGCTGGTGGGCAGGGCACACTGGGCTGCGACATCGCCGACGGATGCGAGGAGCAGCAGACCGCTGGAGAGCAGACTGAGATCGTACTTCATGATGATATCGGGTTGAGGAGATGAGGAAGGTGGAGGTTGTGATGATACAAGAGAAGAAAAGACTGATCGACGAGGAGGAAGTCAGTATATCATATATGAAATAGCTGATGGACTATGCATGGCGAGATGGCCCTTAATTTGTATGGGCATCATTCGTTGCTGGGGAATGATCGAGCTGGCATTGGAGGAGAAAATACGGTGTATCCACTGGGATACAACGATACAACTCATTCTTGTTCTAGATCATCCGAACAATGACCCAAACAAGGATCGATCGAGGGCTGCTAAACGAGTCTGAACGAGCATTCTTCCATTTGGAACCACGGAGACGGATCCGAGTGTTTCTGCTTTGGGGTTAGCTCGATCGAGGCCCAGGTACACTTGGCTTACGCTAATTTAACCAGAGGAGAAAAGTACCTTAGCTCCTTCGCCTGTTCCGAGTCAGCTCTACCGTGCGTGCGTACGTTTGCCTGAAGCTGAAGCAGTGTCGAATACATACACCACGTATGGAAATCCATATGGAGAGTGTAAACTTTCTTGTTTGGATCCTGCAGGAAACGGTCGACACGGCATGTTTCTCGGCTTCATCTAGAAAATCGATTTGCCAAGCTGAATCATAGTGGGTTTCATCTTGGCAGGCCTGGTTTCATCCTCCACTTTGTCATCTCATTGGGGCCCTCCCGCGGGATACGAGAAGGCCAGCACCAGGCGTGACCACCACATGATGTCCGTTCCCAAATGGACTGATGCAGTCGTTACTATGAACAGTCTAGTTCACGATGCCATGTGGCGAGCAAATGTGTATGCACCCCAGGAAAGAATGAGCTGGATATTGGCGCACCTATAGAATTGCACCGTTCATCGGTAAATCTAGTCAACACCCCAGATTCGTCCCTGAAAGAAAAAACAACCCCGGCACGGCAAAGGACCTCATTAGCCTAAAACCCATCGCGGTCAGCGATTGTCATATATTACTAGCGTGCCAGTAGAATTTAACTACTGATATCTTGTTTCACACGCAGCTGTTATTCCGCCTATCAGACCCAACCTGGTATTAAACGGTGAACTTTGACTTGTATTTTAGCCAGATTTGGTGTAAGCGGGCGAATTAAACTATCGCGAGGTGCATAGGAAATAGGGAATAGCAACTACAGAATGCGGGGGATGGAAATGCGGAGTGCATATAACCGTGTAAGTCAAGACATCACCAAGTTTAGGTGTTGCTGAGGATGGGGATTTTGTTGGCGGTGAGTGAAGTGAGTGAGGGTGAGGGGGATTGAGCAAAGATGGCTTCGAATAAGGCTGAATGTTTTCCCACGGAACTCGGCTTCTTTCATGTTTGATGTTGAATGGCAAGGCGAGAACAAAGTGGGTTTGTCATAGCGTGATGGACGTCCCCTTGAAACGCCAAGTAATATCCGTTTCCTGGATGCGATAAGATAGGACAATCAAAAGGGGGAATGGAAGCGAGGTCCGGTGCTGCATTTTGATAAGATAAGACCATGAGGTCATTGAAGCTCACCCTATACTCGAGAATATACTAAATAATTAATAATTAGCACATACCTAGGTAGCAATGGCATAACTTCAACTCTAATAGAGAGTCTATTTCATTTAGTTGGGAAATAATACAGTTCTGAGTATTTGATAATTTAAAAAAGAGTATATTAATTTTTCACCAAGCTTTATAACTGTATTTACAGTTTAATTTAAAGAGTTTACTCAGTCGAAACAATAAGAGTGACTATTTACCGCTCTAATACTTATCTCTATAACGTGAAAATACTGTATTTCTATAGCATATATCTGGCATACATCTATTCTAATCAGTTTATGTATTCGGCATTTGATCATTCATCCAATTGTCCTTTTCTATCCGCAACGATCTCTGCCCCCATTTAATAGTCATCCACGCCCCAATCGCTCCCCAAACCGACGGAACCGCCCATCCCAGCGTATATCCAACCTCAACCGGCAACACCCACGCCAACACGATCAAAACAATGCTCACAAGCGACCCACTAATCGCCCAAGCCCAGAGCATCTCAACAAGCATCCTTCTAAACCTCGGCGACGCGTTATATCGCGCCATAGCCGCCTCTCTATACTCCTTCCCAGCACCTCCATCACAAGCCGTGATATCCTCCATGATGGTGAATGTAAGGGGTGGATATTTATCGCCGACGACATGGGAGCTTAGGCGGTGAAAGCGAAGTCTCCAGCCGAGATGATACGCTATCCCCGTCCAGATCATGTACGATGTTACCATTAGTATACCGACCGGCATGATGATACTAAGACCCCTCATCATCGGCGGATCAGGGATGCTGAATCCAATCATAAGCGCCGTCATGACAAAGTACGGTGGTCCGAGAACAAGATGCACCGTATCGAAACTCCATCGTCCCGCGCCGTGGAGAGGCCGATAAGTATCGCGCTTCAGCGCAAGTCGTAGACCGCGAAGACCGTACTCTCCACCAGATATAAACCCAAACATCGCCGTTATGATGGCAAACATGGCGCCCGGCCGTAAATCGGTGAGATTTGAGATTGTGAAGTAGAAGATAATCGGGATGAGTGTGCATTCCGTCAGAATGAGGAACCAGAATAGAAAGATCATCAGCTTGTGCTCGTGGAGGTTATACGGTAGTGGTGGAGGGCCGCGCGCGATTGGGTCAGGCTGTTCATTCTTGCTCGGCATAGACGGCGTGCTCGGCGCAGACGAGAGCGTTATGTTCTCCGTCCCCGCCACGTTATTCGAAGCAGTCGTCGCCATTGTGAGGAAAGCTGGCATGCATAAGCTTAAAAATAAGCTTATTTTACAAATACACTACAGAGGACAAGAAGCAGCATTAAATCACTGAGGGCATTTACTCTGTTTTATTCTAGTGAGTAGTGGTACGTCAGTGGCAAAAGATTAGTGACAGACGAGTGCGTCAGAAGGGCCTTGGTATTTAGAGGATGGAGCGGGTGATGATGCTATTTTTGCTTGGCGTGAGCGCTGGAGGATGCGATGCCAAGGGACGAGAAAACAAGATTGGCTAATGGGAGAGGCTTGGTTAGAGGACCGTGTTGGAGATAGGAGATTTACATCCGGGGATGCAACGTCGAATCCGAGAGAATTGAATCGATGATGACTGCTCAGAGTCTTCGCTTTCGTTTTTACTCGAGTGTCTCGTACTCGCTCTCTGAGATACCTAGTGTTGATGGGTTGGCCATTGTGGGATGATCTTCAACTTCACAGTGGATGGTATTCGGAGACGTCACGTAGAGGATACCCACAAAGCCATAATTGATGGTAAATACCACTGCAACGGATTGCAGTGAAGGGCGAGGAAATATGATACTGATAACGCACCATTGGCACACGTACGTAACTACCGGCCTTGATCTACAATAGCACCGCATCTTATTACCGACCCCGACGTCCGTACGGACAAGGATGACAATCAGGACATTCCTCCGCATCTTCCGGGCCGGAGACACATCAATGCCGGACAAGCGACTTTTCTTGTAGACCTACATCAGCATCTCTATTCATCTGGACTGACCCACGGGAGAGTTACGAGAAGCTTAAATCTGATGCTATGCTCGTACCAGAAGACGAGGCATAACGCCGAGGATAGCAATACTCCGTAGAAACCGGATAATACACCACCCGAACGCGAGATCGGTAAGACCGAAAGTTTATTCTTCGCGAGCTTGAGTGTGATGCTATAGGTGGAGGAACAACTACGCGGCCTTTTCTACACCGACACGTCGTGGGTAATGTCAATGCGGAGATGTCTCCGAAATGAATTATCCATCGAGTGAGGACATGCTCGACGATCTGATCTGAACGCGACAGAGATCGCCTCACTACCAAATCGCAGCATCACACAATGCACTCCCTGCATCTTCGAACCAAAACAAAACATGGGTATTCGTGTACTGTTCTAACCTAACTCCCCCTCCGAAGTCCAATCCCTCCTCTTCTAGCTCGTCACCAGATCCGGAAAATACCTCTTAAGACTACTATCCAGCATGCGTATCCCCACCGGCTTGACGAGATAATTATCCGCTCCCGCCTTGCTCGCCGCCTCCCGGTCCATCTGGCTATCCTGCCCCGTGACGATAAACAGCACCGCCTTGCTCGTCTTCTCCAGCGCTCTGATCTGCCGCGTAGCGCTAATACCGTCGCAGACCGGCATCTGAAGATCCATGAGGATGAGGCCGATGGGCGAGGAGGTCTGCTGCTTCTTAAAGAGCTCGACTGCCTGGTGCCCGTCTATGGCGCTTAGGTAGGGAAGGCCGCGCTTCTTGCAGTACATTTCTAGGATGCGTAGATTCACTGCGTTGTCGTCGACGATGAGGGTCATGGGTTTCGAGGTGGCGGGGGGAATGAGCGGGCGGATGGGAAGGTCTATTGTAGCAGCTTCGATTTGAGATACGGCCTTTGCAACAGATTCGTTTAGGAGTGCTTCGGTTGTTCGTAGAGCGACTGATGAGCCGGCGACGGAACCGTAGCCCTCATCTGATGCGGACTTCCGATCGCTCTCGGTCGTTGGGTCGGGGGCCGTTAGGAGGGATTTCGGATCTTCGAGGAACGCGGGAGATGGTTGTGGGGATGTTCTCGTTGACTTGCGTAGTCGTGATAGTAGTTCATCTGCTTTCTGGAGTGCAGAGTCAAGAGCAGACGACGAGAAAGGTCCGTCGATAAAGACAATGTTGGTACATGATTCAGGAACCCCTTGTTCATCCGAGTTGGGGACTAGACAAACAGCGACCTGTCCCTTCGGTAGTATTGAATGATATTTCTCTCGTTCGGCCGGATCGCGTATATAGTCAATGATGTTGAGACAATCTTGCGGGTCGTTCGATAATGTAAAGCCATTTCGGGCCAGGTATTTCACTAGGTTCGAGGACAAATGCGCGTCGGGTGAATCGGATGGAAGATGTCGGTAACTCAATGGCAAGTTCTTGAGCTGCAAGGCTTTTGTTTCGGGGGGAGTAGAACCCGAGGGACGGATGTCACGAAAAGTTGCGCGGAAGTGAGAACCGCGATCGACCTCAGACGACACCAATTCAATCGAACCGTGAAGTAGTGCCGAGAATTTGGTCGCGAGGGTCAAGCCAAGCCCGGCGCCAGTCGAGTGCTCGCGCACCTTTTCGTACAGATCGAAAATACGGCTTTGATCCTCAGGAGGAATACCGCAGCCAGTATCCTCGACATCCACCACGAGCGTCTTTGTATCTTGTGTATAGGACTCTGTGACGGTTACTACTCCTTCGGTCGTGTTTTGTAGAGCGTTTACGATCAGAGGAAGGATACTGTCTCGGAAGAGGTTGATATCGACTCGGAGGCCTTCGCTTTCGGAAGTGAGGTTGTGATGGAAGAAGACGGGGGCTCGTGTGCGTGTGTCCCTGAAGGTGAAGTCGGCCAATGCTTTGACAAGTGATGTCTCCAGAGACTCGATGCCGTGCGAGGCATATTGTCGTTCGGCAGCAGCGATATCAGCCCAGCGGTTGAGAGTGATCATACTGTTGACGGTCGACATGAGTTCTCTGCCTGCGGTAGAAATTGTATCAAGGTAGATGGACGACTTCCCCAGCTCAGCAAGCGGCTTCATGATAGCCTCGACGCCAGGCCGCAATGTCGTACTTCCAGGCACTGTCAATGCCCTTAGATCCTCCGTCAACAGCTCTGCGGCGCCGAGGATGCCGTGGATGGGGGTTCGGAGCTGGTGCGATACACCGCGAAGGAACTTCTCTTTTGCTCGCATGACTTCTGTGAGGAGACGCTTCTGCCATCGCTGGGTGAGCATGGTAGCGCAGGTGTGCACAAACCAGGCATCGACATCGTCAAATATTCTTCGGAAATCTTTTGTCGCGACGACGAGGACCGATGGACCGAGTTTTGTTTCGCATTGTGCTGAGATGAAGCGTACTACTCGATCTTTTGGTGGCTCGTCAAAATTGGAGTTCGCGATGAAATCCTCGATATATTCGTCATCCTCCCACAATCCATGCTTCAAGTCTGATGTCGTCGCGGGGTACTGAACCGTCCATTGATCGGTGCCCGTAGACTGCAAACTTATTGACTCGTCGGGGAAGGCTTGTCGGAGTATTCGGAGGATCGGCTCTTGGACGTCTTCGCCATCGGGTTCTTGTTGGACTGCTGCGATGAGCTCAACAAAGCGGTGACGTTCTCGTTGGCGTCGCGCTCGTGCACATTGTATTATATCGTGGACGATCCAGTCGGCTAATCGAGCGAGTGCAAGCTGCTGTGTCTTGGATAACGGATCTCGACCCGTCGCTGACGCTACGCACAGCGAACCGAGTCCGACGCATTCACCTGACTCGTGTTGCATTCGCAGCGGGACACCGGCATATGCGATGAGCCCACCGTGTTCGACGTATGGCGATTCGCGGAATCTCCAGTCTTGGAGCATGTTTGGTAGGAGGAAGACATTCTATCGAGGCTTAGCGAAGGGCGTCAGAGAGGCAGCGGTGGCTATACCCCAGGTGGTTGAGTAACGGTATGTGCGCAGAGCGTTTCACCACGGGGAAGAATAGCAAGTTGAAGGCCTACCGTGGCCAGACGAATGTAAACATTGACATCCAGCACACCAACAACAGCATACTCCCAGCCCGACGACTCCTGAGCAAGACAGGCCTTCTCCTGCAGACCCGCGAGGAGTTCAGGCTCGTTGTCTAAATCCCTCGCATAGTACCATAGCATAGACAGCCTCAGCCTTTCATTCTTCGCCAAGCGCGATCGAACATATTTCGAAGACGACGCACAATGCGCTTCCTGCGGTATCGACGACGGACCGAACGGATCTGGCTTCGGAGGGTAGAAGGACGAATCGGCGTCCGAAGTCCACGGCTCTACCGGGACCTTGAAATTGTTGGCATCGAAGATGGGGCCGACTGCCTTTGGACGCGGAGGGAGGGAATGTTTGTCGATTGTTGAGGAGAGGAGCGCAGCGTCTGCCTTGGGGAAGAAATGCATTTAGTGATGATTATCTAAGAAACAATTTGGCGAGGCATGGTGAGGAGGAACTTTTAAGGAAGGGATCGTCGAAAGACTAATGAGAGGAATTGAATTGAATTGAATTTGATGGAGATGGAGAAGGAAAAGACGGCGGGAGAGGGGCTCGTGACCCGAAACTCAACTGAACGCGGGAATGACAGACATTTTTAGGGGCTGACAAACATGTCGTCATAACTGTTGGTGCCGAGACAAGCGCTATTAATTAAAACCCGTTTTAATGCTTCCATTTCTCGAATTAAAACACATTTATTTGGTAGAGTTTATGCACTCGATCCAACTAGAGAACCCCCCGCTTAAAATGATACCCTGAAACCTGCGGTAATTCTTCAAAAGTCATGGGGTCGTTTTTGCTAGCCCCAGGCATGCTACGCTGATCTTCCGCCGCTACACTACCTAAACTAGATGCCAGAATCCTCCTGAGTCGCGTTATTGTGCTTGTTAAACATGGTATAATACGCAGCCCAGTTCGCACATGTTTCCGAGTACGTAGGCAAGATGCCAGAATTTTTAAACATTGGTCCAATGACTCTAGGGGACTCAATGAACTGAAGCGCTAGGCCTCCCGATGCGTGGAAGGCGATCTGAGGGGGGAGCATTAGTTCCGAGGATCGAGATCGACGAGTTTAGGCGAAACTTACATGGCAGTGCATTAGCCAAACACCAGGGTTGTTGACTAGAAAATGTTAGTCCCTGCATGTCAAGAAAATGAAAGGGATTGCCTACTCTGGAAGGCGATGATAATGTATCCATCAACTGGTAGGAGTACGACATCCCGACGAGGCGGGTTCTCCAGCTGGAGAGTAAAATTCTTCGGATTGAACTCTTCAGTGCCAGAATCGAGAAGAACAAAGTCGTGGCCGTGGACATGAATGGGATGCGCAACAGGTGCTTGAGTCTTGTACACCTTGCGATGGCCCTTTGTCGTAGAATTATGAATCGACTCTGTGAACTTGCCCTCAATGAGAAAAGCAACCCACGTTCCGTTCTTGTAGTCAAGAGTCACAGGTTCATACCCAACAGGAAACTGAGGGTTATTCCATCCCTTCTCAGAAGCAATCTTGACGAGGCTTAGACTTGGTTCTGCCCAGTCAAGATAGAAGGATGAATTCGCGAGGACCCATTTGTGCATCATGGAGTCTTTCTTGAATTCATTCGGGTACCCGACGAGGTGTACTTTGAACGAGTTCTCGATGTAGTCATCGTTATGCTGTGTGATGTTACGCTTCACAATGGGCTTGAGCTTCTTACTAGGCTCGTCTTGGCATCCATAGCAGATATTATCTTCCTTAGGGGGAGGTGTCCAAGGGATGGATTTTGAGGTAGCATCATACCGAATGATGCCAAGATTGGACCTCGCGCCGCCATTCTGACAATCGCGAGCGTGCATCCAAAAGTTGACGTTTCTGCTATTCTTGCCCTTGACAGCTGTAGCATTCACGATAATGTCGTAGCGCTGACCAATGGCTATGTTGATCAAGTCTGTCTCATACGGCTCAATGGGGACAAAGTCAGTGGCCACGACCCAGAATTTATGGTTGTCAATCCAGAAGGTGGTATGTGTTGAAGCAGCGGTGTTGACGAGGCTCATCTTGTAAGTCTTGTTTGGTTCAAAGTGGAATGAGGTGAGTTTGGAGTCACCCTTGCAATTCTTGTCTAGAGAGGGACAACAGTAGTATCTGCCGTTACCGTTCATGAGCATGCTGTCTGGAGCTGGAGGGCGGCCTATTTTCTGTTGGTGCTGATGAGCTTCTGTTGGAACAGGAGTAGTACCTAGGTATTCGAGCTGGACTTGGGAAAAGGTCGTTTTGTGGAAGTTGTCAGTGATGAGAACTGGGCCAAGATCAACGTCGTAGTTCATGCTAGTCGGCCCATTGATCTTGAGGGCACCAGCTAGACCATCGGCATCTAACCTAGCGTTAGTAGGAAATAGTGATAGAAGAGCACAGATACTAACACTGTAGACTAAAGTGGCCTGATATTGTTAGGTATTGTCAGATATTGAGGGGATGCGACTCACTGTGATACCATGATGTTCCATATTGTGTAGCTCTCCAACTGTATGTGAAGTTCTCCCCAGGCTGTTCTAATCAGTACATGAGTCAGGTGGGAGATGGTGATACTCACAGGGATTGGGCATTCTGTCACGCCTGACACGCCGTCCATCCAGTTGGTGTTTAGTTGGCGGATACCATGCCAGTGGATGGAAGTGCCATTGAAGTTGGTCAATTTGTTCACGACAGTGATTTCTTGAAAGATTAGACAAGACAGGATAACCAAAGCAACGTGACTTACCGAATGTATCTCCCCAGTTCCCTTCAAGAGTCGGTCCAGGATAGGTTCCATTGAACAGCATCCGATCAACCCAGTATCCATCAGGTGCAATCCTTTCATTAGTAACGTATAAAAGAAACTGCATCCTTCAGTATCTGTCTTACAAGGCCACAGATGAACAACTTACCTTTCGAACTTTGCCTTCTGGGATGACCTCCTCATAATCAGTATGGATGTCAAAGTTAGTCGACCAACATTTTCTGTTCGTAGGCGAGTTGCAAGCTCCATCGATAGAATCAGCATCAAAAGCATCGACAAGAGAAAGATCTTGGACAGGGGAGTATGTGTGAGAGAATTTGGTTTGGTCCGTGAAGCGGTGTATGAAGAGAAACTCTGTGAGTCTCTTCCAGAAACCCATCTTGAAAGGCCCTTGGAAGGTAAACGGAGAGAAGAGGGTAGGTATGGCAGCTGGAAAGAAATGGAGGGTTACGCGGACCCCGATGGAGAAGGGATGTTGATATAAACGCCCAACACAGTATCTCCTCACAACAACGCATGCTCCCCAAACAGTTCATGATAAGCAGTCCTGCAGCGGCTGAAAAAAAGCCATGAACTAAAATGTAAAAACCCGCATGGTGGCGTACACGATTACGAACGAAGGCATCGTCAACACGCACGTTATCCGCACAAACTCATTCGTCAATGCTACCCCCAACGTCGTAATATTTGCATCGGTCTAGACGTAAGTTTTCTACGGCATATGTGTAGCATCGAACGAAGGAATCAGAACAGCGCTGAAATGCAGGATTTCAATAATGCAATGCAGAGAGTAAGCCGAGCATGCAGCTGAGAGCGGGGAAACACCAAAATACGATGCTGGAGCGATAAGACGTGATAAGAGTATACCTCAGTTTACGATTCCGAGTATTTGGTCTAGTAACCGATTGATTAGGCATGTCTCAGTTCTCCACGCTAGAGTTTGCATCGATAGTCTTAAAAACTATTGACTTAAAGCGGACGGACCGCTACCCAAATAGCTCTGGCACGAACTGTTGGCGGGGGAGCTGATTGGACGAGCAAGTATCCTCGCTGGGCGTCGTGCAGTTTTGAGGGATAATTTATTGGGATGGTTAGGGAGGTTTGATACGACTTCGTGTAGAGGATGGATGGGTTGTGCAGATTGCTGACCGGTCTTGGCCGGGAGGATGCGGGTGAGATGCGTGGCTGGGTGAGGTTGTATCGGTGGGCTAAGATGCGAGACGGCGTGGATTTGGGTATGACAACGTTTGATACTCGTTTATTTAGGTCTGTTCACTCAGTATGAGCTTGGATCTGCCGATTTATTGTCCCGGAGAATGAAGTTGAGGTATTAAAGGGCCAATCCCGCATCGTATCACTGATCAATATCACCGCCAACTATCGCCATCATGGCTACTCCCACGGACCCCCTCAACTTCATCCCCGCAGACATATTCTTTTCCACCGTCCCAAACTTCACCAAACCCTCTGAGATTCTCACCGTTGAATCATCCCCCTCAACATCCCCCAGCGATCCTCTTCGCTACGCTGCACACATCACTCTTAAGGGTGAGCCCAACACCCACTGTCTCGTCCAGTTCGCATCGCCGCAGATCTGGAGAGTCAGATATAATCCAAAGTACACTGCTGTATCGGATTATGATGATTTCAACTCGTGAGTCCTCTCGTGGATGTGACAGGGTTTAATGCTGATGTGAGCAGGCGTACTATCGTTGAAGATAAATTCTCGAGTTTGGTAGATGATCTACAGCAGGAGTATAGAGACTCTGAGGCCTGGAACTCGTATCCTGCTAAGGAGGGATGGTTTTGGAAGACGTCTTTTGAACAGAAGGCTCCAGATCACTGGGTCCTCACAGTAAGTCTACCATCCCTCATCCTACTACCATCTAACAGACCCTAGACTGTCGAGTCCGAGACCAGTGAATCCACTGGTGTTCCAAACACAGCTCTTCACTTCTTCGCATCTCCATTCCGCATCGTCGTAGGTACCATCCCCTCTCTCATACTTCTACGCTCACACGTTTAGGCCACCAGAAAACTTAAGCCTCTCGACGCAGACCCAGCGTTCTTGAAGATCGTTGGCATCGACACTGTGTCTGAGTACGAGGAGATCATCTGGCAGACTACAGAGGAGACTTTCTCGTATCAAGGTAATCCAAGCATCGGGGCCGTGAACAATGTCGTTCTCAACATCAAGAAGCCTGGTCCAGCAGCGTATCTTGGCTTTGGAGAACAGGGCGGACGGACTGTTATCAAGAAGCCGACTTATCTTAACTTCTTCTGTAAGTTCAACCGGTATGATTTGATTGGGTAGCCACTGATGAAGCAGGTTATGACAACTTCAACTACTCGAAAGTCTATGGCCTTGGAGCTCTGGATACTCGAGAGCCGCTGTGAGTATTACTCGCCTTATGACCGTCACCTTCTAACCGGAGACAGGTATCACTCGACACCCTTCTTTCTGGAGATGAACGGCACTCCGGATCGAAAGAATGTCACAGGTGTCATGGTGGATAACTATTCCCAAGTTGCCATCGACCTTGGAAAGAATGACTCGCATACGATCAGTATTGCTACACGCTTCAACACCTTCGACGCATGGATTCTCTCTGCCGACGATGTGCCAAGGATGATTTGGTAAGTATGTGACCCACTGGGAGAACATCCTTTTCTGACTGTTACTAGGCAATACACCTCCATTGTCGGACGACCTAAGCTCAAGCCTCGTTTCATTCTTGGACATCATCAAGCATGTGAGTTACATAGAACCTCGCCCATTCCCATAGAGATCGCCTACTGACTAATCAAGGCTACGGTTACTCCAACGAAGGAACTGTCAACAATGTCGTACAACGATACAGAGACTCCGATATCCCATTGGACGGGATGCATCTCGACGTCGACTTCCAGGCATGTTCACCTTTGGGATAGATGAGCTTAACTAACAGTACTAGGATAAATATCGTACCTTCACCAGCAGCAACTATGGCTTCCCCAACCTGGGATCTTTCCTGAACGGTCTGAAGGCAAAGGGCGTAAAGAGCTGCACCAACATCACACCCATTCTCACCATTCGTCCCTCGGATCAGGGTCCCTACACAACTTTGGACAGCTTCTGGGACGTGAATGATAAGAAGAACCCAGAGACCAAGTAAGTCGCGACGGCGTCTTAGGCGATATTGGCTAACGGGTATAGTCTTCTGGTCGCTGATAAGCGATACCTGGATGGCCTGCCCAACAATCAACCCCTATGCTGGCGCTATGACGGTGGTCTACAGAACTTGGACCCAAATAACGTCAACCAGCGTGAGAGATTTGCAGACTATATCGGTGCTCCTGTATATAGGGACGACTATAACTTCTCTGAGAATTATAACAGTGGATATCCCTTCCATGGTGGTGTTAGCTATGGCACTAACCTCGGAACTGTGAGTCTTTTCGCCTCTGCATATGATAGTAACGGTCTAACATGGACAGCCCGGATTCTATCCTGATCTAAACAGAAAAGCAGCGAGGAAGAAGTGGGGTGAGCAGTATCAGTATCTCTTCGACAACGGTCTCGAATTCGTCTGGCAAGGTAAGTCGCGCTACACAACATCTCTACTAACTCAAGCTAACTCCCCATCAGACATGACAACCCCGGCCGCCGCAAAATGCTACGGCGATTCCCTCGGGTATATCCCCCCTCCCTTCTTAACCCAAAAATTCTAACAACACCAGTTTCCCCTCCCGTCTGCTCATGACAGACGACTCCTACACCAACCCGCCCAAGACCAAAACCGCCATCGAGCTCTGGAGTCTGTACTCGTACAATCTCCATAAAGCAACATACCACGGCCTCAACAATCTCAAAGGCCGCGAGAACAAGCGCAACTTCATCATCGGCCGCGGAAGCCAGACCGGCATGCACCGCTACGCTGGGCTGTGGACCGGCGATAACGGTAGCTCGTGGGACTTTTTCAGAATCTCTGTTGCGCAGGTCCTTGCGCTGGGGTACAGCGGTTTGAGCATCGCTGGTGTTGATATGGGTGGTTTTACGGCGGATCCGGCTAATACGCTGCCGAATCCGAGGTGGTGTGATCCTGAGTTGTTGATTAGATGGTATGCGGGGGCGTTTTTGCTGCCGTGGTATAGGAATCATTATTTGCAGCATCCTGAGGCGAGTTCTGGGGGTTGTAAAGCTTTTCAGGTGAGTTTGGTCTGAGATATGCGGGTGAGATACTGACAAGATTAGGAACCCTGGGCTTACGGCGATATCCTGCACAACTTTCCTGGCCCTCTTCCGCCTGACCAGGCTGCGTTGTATCGCTCCGTTGTGCCTGTTTGCAGATACTATGTGCAGCTTCGATACTCTCTCCTTCAAGTCCTGTACGACTACATGTTTGCCAACCTGATCAACGGTCTGCCAGTTGCACGTGCAATGGTGAGTCTCCATTCCCTTGGTACATGACTACTTACCAACCCATCCAGCTCGTTACCGACCCCTTTGACACAAGCCTCTTCAACTCCAACCAAGGATTTATCGACAATCAGTACCTTCTGGGCCATAACATCCTGGTCTGTCCGCAGGTTGAGGAAAAGGCAGGACGTCGGGATGTCTATCTTCCAAACTCGGACAAGTGGTACCCTTCCAACCTTCGTGTTAACAACCAAGGATTTGGACCGGATCCAATTCTCAAACACGCTGCTGTGCTGCAGAAACCAGCTCCTGGTGGCAAGATCGTGGACTATGATTGTCATATTCCTGATGCTGTTGCGCATCCGGAGCAGATCGCTTATGTTACTCCTGTGTACATCAGAGGAGGTGAGTAGAACCTGCCATTGGCATGGAGAAAGCTAATAGTGCGAAGGTGCTATCATTCCTCAACTTGATGTTCGTCAGTGGGTCAAGGAGGGTGATCTGAACCCGCCTACCATTCATGTATACCCAGGTGGAAAGCCTACAGAGACTACTGTAAGTACTGCCACGACGCCTAAAAGCTTTACGCTAAGTGTTCCTGCAGTCATACTCGATGTATCTTGACGATGGTGTCAGCCGCGACAGTGCACCCATCGACCTGCCCCAGCACAAGTATAAAGATGCATCACTGTACGCCAAAGCAAAGGGCTTTTACCGCGAAGTAAAAGTCACCCAGGTAGAACCCACCCAGTCGCATCTACGTGTTCTACCATCAACTAACAGAGTTCCAGGAAAACACCAAGACAAACCGCAAAATCACCATTCGGCACCAATGGGACGGCTACGACGCCAAAGCAACGATCGGCGACACCTACAACTTTGCCATCTGGACCGTCCAAGCCACTGCACCGCCTGAGTCGCAGATCAGTGTTGACTTTGAAGATGAAAACGGGATGACTGTCATTGACTCTGGATTGACGTCGACTTATATCGCAGGTCGTGGTGTTTTGACCGTTAGTATTCCGGTGCATCTTGTGCCGTCGCTCAAGACACCTCAGAATTATATGCAGGGGTCTTTTGCGGATCGGTACTTGGCTATTAGTGTCAGTGGACTGCCTTGAGAATGGCATGGGATATTGGATGGGGACACTCTTTAGGGTTTGTCGGCGTTGTCATTCATAAATCAACATTAGTCAGATTGAAATACTACTACCTGGTTACTTGCAGAGGATCCGCATTGGCGTAAATCTAGGTGTGCCATGTTAGCGCCAAAGTACTGTCAGGTACCGACTTGGTTTCAAGAGAACCCCTACGTAAACCACATTCTTAGATGAGATGATACTACTTTATGATAAGTTAATACCATTTTAGTCTAAGCTTAGGGCCTTCTATTGAGTTTGTTGAGAAAGATCAAACATACAATAATTCCGACAGAATGTATGGCTGCCAGTGATTGTTTCGGCTGCTGGCCACCGCCGTTGGGCCGTTTTACTTCAACGCCCGCTCACGACCGACTGTGTCACATTGGGCTGCAAACAGTAGCATCCGGCACTACAATGATGAAATGTTCCTTCATAGCAAGCTCACAGCTCATAGTGTGCTTTCATGTCGAATTAGTTTTTGCACCAGATGAACATCACTCAAAATAGACATCGTGCCACGAATCATCAGTGGAGCAGCAAACACCTTGTCCATGTCTGCATCGTGTCTTTGCTGCACCTGCATAATCTACGACATGCATACCCGCAACATCCTCCTCAATCAAGTGTCTTGCAGGAACACGGATCGCCAGTACATCCGCCAAGGACCAGGGCGTCATGCCATCAACACCACGAAAGGGCGGTCATTGACTCACGCCATCGCCGATACATATACATACTTTGCTGGCAATCCACTTGGGCATCAATTATACCACTTAATCCAAGGATACCAAACTCTGACTCATGACAACAAGCTCAAATTTGCTACCTGCCAGCAAATCTAGCATCGTGTACCATCCCCAATATGCATGCCACATCATCGCGATTCCACCAGTGGGGCTTCACCGCCAAAACCCATTAATCGGTATGGATCCCTATAACAAGCCCCTACAATTCTCCTCAATTCTCCCCTCAAACTCGTCACCTTTTTCTCTCGCTTATATCCTGTCTCATCAAATGTCCTGCCAGAAGAATGCGTCTCATTCACACCAAAACCTTCCAGCTAGAGGAATTCTACGGCCAGCCTCCCGAATATGCCATTTTATCACACACATGGGGTCCCGACGAGGCCACGTACCAAGACTGGCAGGGCAACCTCGAGCTCATGAAGCTCAAGAAGGGCCATCAGAAGATTCGTCGCGTCTGCGAGCAGGCGAGAAAGGATGGCCTCGTGTATCTCTGGTGCGACACCAACTGTATCGACAAGAGCAGCAGTTCAGAGGTCTCTGAGGCCCTGAATGCCATGTTTTCCTGGTACAAGAATGCGTCGGTTTGTTATGTCTATCTGAGTGACGTGTCGCCCATTGATACGGGCGCTTTTGATCCGATGGTGCAGTTTAGACAGTCGAGGTGGTTTACCAGAGGTTGGACCCTGCCTGAGCTCTTGGCTCCTACGTCGGTGGTGTTCTTTGCGAATGATTGGACGACTATTGGAACGAGAAAGACGCTCGCCAATACGATTTCGTTCGTTACCAAGATTGATCAGCAATATCTCGACTGCACCTTTTACAAAGCCAGTATTGGCGAGCGCATGTCGTGGTTATCCAAACGAGAGACAGAAAGAGTCGAGGATATCGCATACTGCATGCTGGGTATCTTTGACATCAACATGCAGATCGTCTACGGCGAAGGCATGCGGGCGTTTATCCGACTACAAGAAGAGATCATCCGTGTTTCAAACGACCAAACACTCTTCTGCTGGGCCTGGGACGAACGCTACGTTCCTCACGACTGGGCCAGCATTCTCTCCCCATCCCCAAAGACCTTTGTCGACTCGAGCATCTACACCGAATGGCCAGTCCACGAAGCAAAGACATACACCATGACGAATGCTGGCCTGTCAATCAGGCTGCCCATTATGAACACCATCACCGAATCAGTCGAGCAATGGCTTGTTCTGCTCAACGCCAGACGAGACTCAGAGAACCAACAAGTTGCACTGCTTTTGAACCGCTTGCCAGGAAAGGATCGCTGCACTCGTAACAGAACACCGCCCTGTCCAGTACCAGTCCTCACAGGATCTACAAAACTTCGGGAAGAAAACATGTTCATCGCTGGAAGTCGAGAGCGCGCCTCATACCAGCCCGACTTCCACGGCTACGGCAGCTATGAAGTCCTTGTCACTCTCGACAGCGGCGCCATTCCCTACGACAGCATAAC
The DNA here is from genome assembly GCA_022627125.1 of Fusarium chuoi. Taxonomy (NCBI): domain Eukaryota; kingdom Fungi; phylum Ascomycota; class Sordariomycetes; order Hypocreales; family Nectriaceae; genus Fusarium; species Fusarium chuoi. Next base: position 1,854,711 of record JAJALE010000837.1, on the reverse strand, counting down.
ATCCTGCCCCCGCCTCGAATCTGGAACCATCAGTCTCCAATCATGGGATCAAGCAGGCCACTACGGCCGCGTCCTCGCCATCCAAGGCATGCAAAGCATAAAGAAGAACGAGAAGCGCGCATCCGTCTTCATAGCAACCCTCGTCTTTGGCATAGAAGTCATCGGCTCCAAAATCGAATGGTTCTGCAGAATCCGGGGCATACAAGAATCTTCCTCCGCCTTCAGCAGCAGCACACTCGAAGAGGCAGTGTACGAAGAGGAGCAGGATATTCGCTCTCAACTTGCGAGAACGGGTCACTGGAGGGCTATCTTTGATCAAGAGAAGGATACGACGTCTGACACGGTGCGAAAACATGAGATTGATCTGTTGACATCGGTGTCGTTGAGTTCGGGGGTGAGGATATCGGCGTCGTCGATGATGGCGGTTGCGCATTTGCAGTTGGCCCATATTGTTAAGCCGGCGGAGGTTGCGCCATGGGATGATGGGCATAAGTTTAGGACTGCGGATGGAGCGAAGGATTTATCCAGATGGCTGAGTGCCTTGGAATAAGAATGAAAAATGAAAGAAATGATTTACGTATATGATTTAATGAAAATGAAGATACACATACAATGCAATACCTTCACAGATTGAACAATAAAGAACCTCGCCTTGTCTATATATCTCCGGGCCCTGACTAGCTCTATTTCATCTTGATGACTGTCTTCTTTGGGCCAAATTCCATAAAGTCCTTTCCCTCAATAGCCAGCCTGCTCACTGTGATAGCTGTCTGCCTCTCTTCAACCTCAACATCCCTGTCGCCTCTCAAAACGACCAGGAAGACCAACTGATTCACCAACCCATTCCTCAAACCCTCTTTCTTCAATCTCGCCGCAACCAAACACCGGTACTTCCCCGTCGGTAAAGTCATATTATGCTTAAAATTCCTCTCCGTAACACATCCAATCGCCTGATCAGTCCCGGGTATGACCACCTCACTGAACGGTTCAGTCCGAATGTCAAGTGTTACAGTCCATCCCTCTAGCGTAACCACCTTGTCATTGATACTGATCATCCGTGGAATGAGATCACCGTTCTCAGTAGCTGTTTCGGTAAGATCTGTGGGATACTGCACGGTTCCGCCCCAGCCGGCCCAACTCCAGCTTGGGAATGCTGATCGTGTTGTAGGCTTGACTGTATGGTCGTGGATCCAAGCCAGACTTTGGGGGAACTCTTTGAGTGGCATTCCCCATTCGAAGCCTTGAGGGTAGACAGGTTTACCGAAGCGTGCGAGGCCGCCTTGGAAGGCATTCAGAGAGTCACCGTCGTTAGTGAGAGACCGCGAGGTATATGTTGTCACTGCCGATATGAACATGGACGAAGTTCGATCGAGGAACTCGGTGTTTGTGGTCTGATTGTAGGTATTAGCTTCAAAATTCTGAACATGACTTGTCCGAATTACCTCGACATAACCGGCTTTCATCTTCCCACCAGAAACTGTGGTCCAAGTGAGGTCCACAGCCGTGTCATGCGCCTCTGCATAATCACTCGGCCCCAATGTCTCATTACACTGTAAGATCCACTGCGTCTCCGTCAAATACAACTTTCTCGTAGACAGAACATCCTCTTGCCACGTCCATGCTCTAGTTTGCCAAACGGAAGACTTGATCTCTGACATGATCTGCGGGGGGACGACTACGAGATCCTTTCCGTTGACGCGCTCTCCTGTAGACCCCACGCGTGGCTTCGATATCCCAGGGATTCCGTAGTCGGAGCGCGGACCTGCTACAGCAAAAATTGTTATTGTGGCGCAGTAGTAGATCAAGTGCATGAGTTGAAGCTGCTTGGCTTTGTTGGCTGCTTGTTCTGGCGTTGGATTAGGGCTTTGATCGATACAGAGGGCATCCACCTGTGCAGTTAGCGGTATCCTAGAGAAGCATTGGGTTTCCATACCCATAGGTATCGCTTCCCAAGCTTCTTGGTCAGGGTGATAGCATCCTCAATCGTCTGAGGAAGTGTCCCGGCCTCTAGAGCCCCATCAGCTGGATGAATACCGCCCCAGACATAACTGAGAGCTAGATAATCGCAGTCATCAGGGCAATCGACGACCTTCCGGGTATTAACATCAAGCATCTTCGTAATGAGCAAGCCTTTGTCGAATTTGGCATTGCAGCTCTCTGAATGATAGTTCTGACAATGCTCAAGACCTTTCTTGATGAGACTAACATCAACCATGCCGTCTATGACTCTAGCATTGTAAAATTCCTCTGAAGACGAGCTCGGGTGCAAAGCAATTGCTTCGCCAGTCATCATAGCAACTCTCAGCTGCTGACCCGCGTTAAAGAAACTGGGTCCAGACATATCAAGACCCGGCGTTGAAAGTCCAAACCAAATAGCAAACATTTGCTTATCATCTTCTGGAACGCCTTCCCAATGATCCTGTCGGATATGCCATCGATAAGGAATGAGCGTGAGAACGGTAGTATCGTGCTCCGGTGGTGGTCTAGGAATGAGCCGATAGAGCAACCGACATAGTGGGCAAGAAGGCTTCATGTGAAACTGTGACAAAAGACCGAAGCGTAATCTGTATGCTTCCTGCATTTCAGCGTGCTTGATATACTGAGCCTTTTCTAGCTCGCCTCTCTGGCTTTCATCCAAAGGATCCGCTTCATTGAAGGCGCGAATGATGTCGAATTCGGCACATCGTTGACATAGCTCACTTGGGTGCTGGCGGAGCTGTTCGAGCAAGTCTTCATCCTCTTTGGTCCATGGCTTCGTGGTATTACTTATACCGCTGGGAAAGGCCTGCACTGGTTGATTCTGAAGCGAAGGACAAGGTTGGTCTGCCGGCTCGAGCTTACGGCAGAAGCAGCATAGTCTTGAGTTCTGGATAGACATGTTCTCCGTGACTGGGGCTCAATAGTTACTGCACTATCAGGTGGACCAGCAGACAAAAGTCGCTGGGTATTCTGAAAACGCTTTCAGAGACTAATTCTCGGTGAAGAATATGCTCAACTCTTGAAACAAGAGCTGATAGTAAAAGACTGTGTTCTTACTGCGGGGTTAAGCGTCAGCAGTGAGACTGAGTGGATTCCTGAACGTGATGGCTCGTACCTGGTGATAGGATAAGATCAGACAAGGATCAGGGCTAGCCCACTGCAAAGTGGAAAACCCCTTGTACAGCCACAATAAAAGGCCTGCATTACAATCATATCTGATGGAGGAGTTAGGGAAGGAAAGAAAACCGACCCTGAATGACAAAAAGACTCAAGCTAACTTGGCATAAGTTTAGGATAACTTTGCTGAGTTCAGAATACCTAATATCAAGGCCTGATGCTTTCCTACTCCCCGAGAGCTCCTTTAATGAGCCCAAATCATTCGGAAACGAAGGCGTGGAGCAGTACTTCTCATAATTCCACTCGGGATTGACACTTCTAACGGAATTGTTTCCACCAACCATGCCGTCTACGATCGTTTCAGAAGCCCAGTTGATAAGTACTATATATGCATATAGAGTAAAACATTAATGGCGTGGCAGCAGATTCTGGGGTGGCCTAAAGATGAATATCGGGTATTTCTGATGGACATGCGAAAGGCTCTCAGAGATAAGAAAGTGCACAGTTACATACGCGTTCGCTTCATTAACGCCCGCAAGCCATGAGATTAAAGGGAGACAAAGACTGGGCAATGAAGACTACAATAAGTTTCAGGCGTTAGAGCACCAAGGATAATTTATACGGATTCTGAGCCATAATGAGACAAGCTTTTCCTTCATCCGTAGGCAGATAGACTCTTAGGTAGTTCATCGGGAATAGTATATTGTAGTATCGTTTGCTCTCATAGATAGCAGAAATATCACGGTTTCAATAAAACCATTCAACACAACCCCCGACGCAACTAAAGCGGTAAGTCACAATCATGACCGCCGACAGATACCCAAACAGGTTATTCGTCGTGATGGTGACAGGGTTTAGTTCATAATTGATCCGACAGAAATCAGGGGGAGATTCATCGCCCTTCAATAGCTCAGTGCCCCGCTGATCCAATTCTTCATCGTTGACCGGAGCACCCGGGAGATCAAGGGCCTATAAACCTGGTGCTTATCCTCTTCCTTACAAGGGACGCATTGTGGAGAGCAGTCGGAATCCGGAAAGCTTTCATTAGCTTTACCTGATCCAACAGGGTATGGGTAGTGTCTCGTTAAAGAGTACATGAACCTCGTGCTCCTTGACCTCGTGTGCAGGTCTCGGCTCGGCGTGTGGGCGCATTGTTCTGTCGGCCCCTCATGTCCAATCTCCACCTTGGCCCGGGATCAGTCTCGACGTAAGTTAGCATCCCCAAGACCCCGCATCGAGACTTGACAGAATATTTAACTTCATAGGACAATACGGGGTAGAAGAGGCGTGAAATAGCTCTGGATACTCCAATATCTATTCGATCTTTGTTACATCTACAGATTTTGTTCTGGTTCATCCCGCAATTTATCTCAGATCGACATTCCACATTATGCCATACACAGTCGAACATTTCCTGGACTACATCCGGGCTTTCAATATTCCGGACTGGGACAAACAACATGCCTTCTACGCTCCAGACGTCACCTTGGATCTTCCCCCCAACGAGAATCTACCAACTCTAAAAGGGTCAGAAGGCATCAAGGCCCACTACAGGGGCCTCTTCGGCGGTGTCATTGAGAAACTAGTACCGATCGAGTTAATCATTGAAGGCGACAGTATCTTCTTCTGGATGGAAACGAACTTCTTGGCAACCAAACCAGGCATAGCACCAGGTGGATTCAACGTCGAAGAAGGCGATATTGTTCGAGTGACGGTATGGGCTTACTACAAGATTGAGGGGGGTCTTATGAAGACTATCGTGACGAACCAACTGGCAGGGGACTTTATTGGAAAGGCCATGACGCTTGAAGAGGCAATCAAAGACAGCCAGTCGCGAGTAAAGAGGCCTGAACTCTTGCTTGAGTACTAGGGCGTGCAACAAGTACCCTGACGGTGCGGCTAGCAGGGCAGTCTGGATATGAATGCCGACCTATACCTGTGGAAATCCACGGTGTTCGATACCTTAGGTTCATTAAAGTTGCACAGATTACTTAGTGTTACTGCGAAATACATATTCGTCTTGCTTCAGACTTTGCTCGAGTATCTACAACAATGTTGAGGTGCACTACCTTCTCTTTGACGAGTGTAGATCAAAAGGTTGTACGTGCTTAGAAGGCAAAAAGATTAGGTAGAATATAGTGGAGGAAGTCCTGTTTGTCCTGTGACGGCCAGGTTCCATTTTCCATCTTGGTAGGCGAGGTCAGAACTGCACAGTAAAATCTTGGCTCGGCTTTGCGGGGTCTCAGCCGTGGTCCAACGCTTTGCCGACTCACCAGGAAGGCCAGCGACGTATATTCCTGGCCGTTCTGATACCTGAAGTAATGTATGTTTACTTATTATGCAGGATTGCGACAGATTCAGTTGACGGATCCCAAATGGACTGCGAGACGACTGCCCATTGGACCAGGAGTGACCAGAAGCAATTTAGGCCACAGCGGCAATCGTATCTTCTCTACTGCCTGTGTATCCCATCTACGGAGATCATGCTGAGCCAAGTACATCTGTAAAGCAGATGATGTTCACTATATTTCTTCCTATACAAGCCTAACGAATAACCAACCTAACGTACATAGCATCATCTTGTCCCACCTTTTCATAGCTCTCATGAAAGTCTTTATCTTTGGGACTCCTCGACCCATACTAAGCAACACGCTCAGCCTGGTTGTGGCGGTGCTTGGCGTGAAGTTCTTCGATCGGCGCATCTACAGCGTAGTTCATAGTTTCGCGCATCGACCCCAAGAAAAATGACAGACCAATCGCAACCACACCGAAGGGCGCGGCGATTATGTATACGATCCGAATAGAATCTGCAAATGCCTGCTTGAAGGCCACGAGCCCCGCGCTGATGATCTCTGAAGTGACTCCAGGGATCTTTGCCGCAGCGTCCAGGTCTCCATCGCCCAAGGCCCCAATGAGTGCTCCGACGGACGTGGATGGCAATCCCATCTTCACAACGGCCGGCGCAATTTGGTTCGGCAAGTTGACCTTGAGACGAGTGTTGAGGGCTGTGCTGTAGATGGCAATAAATACTGTTCCTGCAAGAGCTCGAACAGATGTTGTCAAGGCAGACGAGGTGCCGATGAGTTTGTGAGGCACAGCTAGCTGGACACCAGCCAGGATGAGAATGACCGGACCACCAAATCCAAGACCTGCTATGCCGACAAATATGATCTGGCGCAGGCCATCGGAAGGTTGGAGTGTGGCGAGACCAACGAGTCCTCCAGTCCAGACAAGAAACGAGGCTGCCATTGGTGAGCGTATCGTCCGGAACTTGGTCGACCAGAATCCAAAGATGAACGTGCCGACACATGCCATCAAAGGGTAAGGCACGACTCGTGCAACGACCTTCAACGGATCCGTGGCGTAGATGACTGCCGACCTGGGTCGTAGCGATTAGCCTTGGTCAAGAGAAGCCATACATGATACTTACTGGATGTTGTAGAAGACAGCAACCGCGAAAAGCATGATGCCTTCGATACAAATCAGAACCATGCAAAGTGTAAAAGTCCGACCCTGATTCTTCCCTCCTTTGAAGTGACCGTGATCAACAAGAGGAGATTTTGTTCCTTTCCATTCGTACAACCCAAAGACGACCAAGACCACCAGTCCGATGACAAGAGTAGACAGTGTCCTGACGTTCTGCCAGCTGTACAAGCCGCCTCCCAGATTGAGACCGGTCAGGAACAGAGAGAGGCCAGAGGCCAACAGGAAGGAACCGGTGAAATCAAGCTTGAGTATCTTTTGCCAGAATGAGAGGTGGTCGTAACGCGAGTGTCGTTTTGGTGGTTTATACCCAAAGAAGATCCCAATAATTGCAAGGGCCCAAAGACCCAGCTGCAGCCACTAATTACTCGTCAGTTAGCAACCTTTGTCGGATAATTGCTTGTCTGTTTACGTACGTAAAAGTTCACCCAGCCTCTTTGTATGTCGACCTTGATAAATCCTCCAAGGGCAACGGGGCCAGCGCATGCAGCGATGATAGATGCGACGTTGATTGCCGCCTGGGCCACTGCATATTATTGTGTAAGCATGCAAGTCAAAGTCTTGTTGAGGGGACCTCCGTCATACCGGGTCGCCACTTTCGTGGCAGGATCTCACTAGGGATAACATAAACAAGAGGTAATGATGCGGGACCAACTCCGATCAGAGCCTGGGCGGCAATGAGACGGTTTATGCTGTATGATCCGGGAGCAATGGCACAGCCGATAAGCGCGATGATGCCAGTTCCGATAAGTATGTACTTGCGGGCCTGAAACAGGTCGGATGCTGAGCATAGGATCGGAGCCAAGACTGCCTGAACTAATGTGCAAGCATTCGGGATCCAAGCTTCTGCTTCTGTATTGTTGAGACTGCGTCCGATGTAGGTAATCTGCAAGATGTAGGTATCAGTCAAAAGCCCAGTGACCCAGAATTCTGATGACGTACCGCTGCCGGAGGACCTTGAACAGCAATGGTTTGAACCAGATTCATGACACAAACTGCGGCAATGGCGATGTAAGTCCGCATATGCAGCTCAGGCTCTTCGTCGACTTCATCGTAGTGAATGTTGAGGTTGTCATTGGTCTCGATATTCTCAAGATGCATTACGTCGTTGCTTGAGGAGATATCAGTCTTTTGCAAGATCTCAGGCTGCTTTGCCGTAGCGCTATCGAAAGCCATGGTACTCTGCCACTATACCGGGTTCCAGAACTAATTGAAATGAGTTGGGGATGATGTGTATGTTCTCGATTCTGAATTTCGACTATGTTTCGCCAGTATGTGAAATGGCTCGGACATGGGGGCTCCCCTAATTCCACCCGTATAAGTGGAGGATGGACTGGCTATATACATATACAGTATATGCGTATTAGTGTGAGATAGCCAAGACGAGGGGCCAGTGAGGTCCGTAATGACTCCTGCAGATTAGCCAAGCGATGTTGGATCTAAAGATGTGGAGAAGTGGAATCTCTTGTCCGAGACAAAAAAAAAGGGGTAAGGGCATTGTGGGGCCGAGCGCGACCCGACAGCGGGGTCCCCAGCCCGAACCATCGTGGGTGTCTCTACGGTGCTAGCAGGCATGACTAAGCGCTGTATCATTGCGCACTTTGTCGTCTTCAAAAACACCGAGCAAGAGGCCAAAGAAGCACTAAGCCTTGGCAATCGAGGGCGTCAGGATGACTGCCTGGTGGAGACTACAAATGCCGCCACCACTCTTGCGCAAGAATACGCCGACCAGGACCAGGCAAACCCCGAGGGGCACAGATACTGTGACGAGAATGGATACGCCAAGAACGATGCAGACGTCGTCGGCGTCCTGAGACAGACCTTCACCACGTCTCCACATCCCAAGTCATTCTGCCTGTGGTTCGCTATGGCGCCCTGTAGTCGGGGGTCGCTGCCAGACATGGCTTTGAGCATGCAGACAGACCATTGCTTTGCCGCGTACACCGTATAGGAGGACGATTTCGACTTTCAGGCCAGGCAGACCAAGTTCTGGACGGACAACAAGGCCAAGGGGCTGATGGAGATCCGACGGCAACGTGATCACGACGGTAGAATCTGTGGGTATTTGGTTGCTGGTGATGTTTCGGGGTTCGTGGATTAGCCAATAAGGAGATTCCATCTAGCTATCTAGTATAACAAGGATTGTAATTCATAGCCGTGTTTGGTTCTCGATACGATGTTTCGGACCCGTATCTACGGAAGCAGATATTAGAAACCAAGTGCGTATTTGTGATGAGCTGTTAGTTAGGTGAAAAGAAATTGCCTAAACCTTAAACAAGTATCTGATGATAAGAAATTGCCTTCTCACTGCGGGGTCAAATAAGACTGGGTAGATCCTCCAGTTGATAGGATGATATCAGATCCAGCATCAGAAGCCTAACCCGCTACAGATTAGAAAACGCCTTGTACAGCCACAGTAGGCGTGCTTGCCCTGCTTTTCAACCTCATCTCTTGGGCACACCAGCGCTAAGTATTTCGGTAAAGACCGACCCAGCACTGATCATTTCACACAGGATCAGTATTTACTCAAAGCACTTTTTTCTACCAAGTTCGTCACCTGGCAATCGCTCTAGAGTCCATCTGACACTCGACCTGGCCCAACCTGTCTCGCAAGTATGTCCAAGGCATTGAAGACTGAGCTGGCTCAGCCATATCCTGGACCTCCACTGCCTAGCTCGTCACACATTCGTCTTGTCCACCTGCGGCCCGGAATCGATGCAACTGTTTGCTGTGAGCTAATAATGGTTCCTATTGACGCCACACCAAAATATGAGGCTTTATCGTACACGTGGGGTGATGCTTCCAGCGCAGAGAGGATCGACATGACCACGCATGGCTCCGCGACTCGGCAGCAATTCTCAGTAACTTCCAACTGCTTCTCCGCCTTGAAACGCCTTCGGTATAGAGAAAAGACTAGGGTTCTCTGGATCGACGCCCTGGCTATCGATCAATCTAATGTTGATGAGAGAAATCACCAAGTCAGCCTCATGTCAAGGATATACCCCCAAGCCGCGCGCGTGGTTGTTTATCTCGGCGAATCTGCAGACGATAGCGACTTGGCCATCGAATTTATCATGGAGTGCTATGATCCATCTCCCGATAATTCCTCTTTAAGTTTTCCAAGGTCCGACACCTTAATGGACGCACTCCGAAATTTCTTCCTTCGGCCTTGGTTCACCAGGGTCTGGGTTATTCAAGAAGTCTTCCTATCATCAGAGAAGACCATGTACTGCGGAGAAAAAGAAATCCCATGGTCTGCAATGGAGAACGTTAAGCATTATCTCGTCAACACAAGACTGCAGTTTCGACTTCCATACGTGGCCTCAAAAGCTAGCAAGTCTATTGCAGTAGAGAACGCCGAAAGATTCATGTTTTATGCTCTTCTTGATTCGCGACACTGTGAGGTAACTGATCCACGCGACAAGATCTACAGCCTACTCCCGATACTTGAGTCTCACAACAGGGCGCTTGATCTGGTACCACGGTACCAAGATACGCCAGCTAGAATCTACACGGACTGTGCTCTGTCTATATTACCAACTTGCGGTTGGGGCCTCTTGTACGCTGTTCAAGGGAACTTGAGGACAGAGAAGCTGCCCTCTTGGGTGCCGGATTGGAACGTACCGCCTCAGCGACATATCATCGGTACAGATGCTTTTCTAGAAATGGGCGAATTTTGGGTGGACGTGTTGCTCCCGGCCGTTCCTTTCAGACCACAAATCGTGATGCGCAATACGGGCGAGGGAGAAATACCTGCATTACATGGATATGGATATTCATGTGGGAAAATTTCGAAACTGGGGTCAACTTACATAGCGGGTCAAACACCGTTTCCCGCCGAGGACTGGCATAGTCTCGTCGCCAACATCGATCTATCAACACGCCCTGGAGCCGATTCAGGTGACGTCGAGTTTCCTCATGGAACAGAATTCTTCTTCAACTTTCTCGAACTTGCTCGTTATTTATACGGGTCAACCATGACAGAAGAAGAAGAAGAAGGAGAAGAAGAAGCCGACGTCGGTGACGTTCCAAAACCAGATTTTATCATTGGATGCTCAAGCAGTTCATGTCGTGAGTACAGGTTCGGTTCTAAATGGGAAGACATAATACAAAAGCTAGCACTTGAGAGAAAAGATGGCGTGCTGCCGTTCAGGGATATCCCTTTTCATTATGCCGCAAAGGGCTGGCCACCGAGTTATGAAAACACTATTCGCGGGAATCTCGAGGCTTGTCATTTGCGTCGGTGCTTTGTTACTGATGCGGGATATTTCGGACTTGCGCCTGCGGAAGCAGAGGTTGGAGATCAATTGTTTATCTGTGTTGGGGCTTCGGTTCCTTTCGTTTTGAGACAGATTGACAACAGTGGAGGCAATGAGTTTCACCTGGTTGGGGAGAGCTATTTGACAATTGGCGGATGGTATGGAATGATCAACAACGAGAGTCAACCTCAACCTCTGTACATCATATAATTCTAGTAAGCTTTATCTACTATCAAGACTCAATCCGGATAAAGAACTCCTGCTCATCATCCTTCCTCTCAACAACCGCCCTCCTCACAAGATCATCCGCAACAGCTAATCTTAACTTCTCCGCCGTACACGGAGCATCCAGTACCAAAGGTTCACTAACACCATTCACCTCCCTCGCAGACTTGACTGCTTCTCTTAAAGCGAAGAATACAGCACAGCCTAAGAACAGTGGAGGTTCACCGACACCTTTGCTGCTTTGGATGGAGCCTAGCTTTGACCAATTGATTGGGTTGCCTTGTGCGTCGTGTTGAAGGGTGTTTACGTTGAAGACTTGGGGGATATCGGAGAAACCTAGATGGATCAGTAAATGGGGGGTCCAGTTGAATGAGAGGAGAGGAAGTACCGGGGATTTTGTATGTTCCTGGGCCTTTGGTGAAGATTTCGCCGGATTTCATCCAGAGGGATTCTTCCATTGTGAAGAGACCTTGGCCCTGGACGAAAGCACCCTCAATTTGACCGTAGTCCATTGCCGGGTTGATAGACCGACCGATGTCCTATAAATAGTCAGATATAACGGGTGGTTGTTTCACTAATGACATACCATCATGAGATCTGTTCTCAGCACTGTCGAGTCTCCGGTGAGAGTATCCAACTCTACTTCAGATATGGCCCTAAAATCATCGTCAGCAAAACTCCTCATCAAGAATGATACGGCAAAACTCACACTCCTTGCGTAAAGTAATAGTACCTAAACCTCAAAGTCAGCAGACTCTCATCGATAGAGACCATCACACTCACATAGGCAACGGATCCTTCCAATTCCCCCACTCATAGCCAATCCTCGGCATCTTCCAAAACCCATTCGCCGCCAGATTAACTCTATCCCTGTACGCCGCGTGCGCAATAACAGCCATACTAGCATCCTTACCAAACTTCTCCCTATACGACTTTAACCTCTCGTTGATCTGATCACATGCATTCTTTACCGCTTGGCCGTTGATATCACTGCCGGACGATGCAGCGGTAGGTGAGGCATTGGCGACTTGATCAGATTGGGATTCCTTGTTGTAAATTGAATCGACGCTCACGTTGAGCTCTTCAGCTGCTACTTGGGTCATTTTGGTGTATAGACCTTGACCCATTTCTGTGCCGCCGTGATGGAGGAGGACGGAGCCGTCTTCGTAGATTTTGACGTAGGCTCCTGCTTGGTTGAGGTGGAGGGCTGTTGCGAAGCTAGTTTTGTGAGCAAAGTACTCTATAAGTGTGTTGCGAGACTGACCTTAGACCAAACTTGGTTGGGATCCTGGAGATACCTCGCTTCTTGAAGCGATTCTTGGCGTTAAACTTTTTGATGGCGGACTTGCGCTTGTCAAACTCGGAGGAGGAACTCAGCTGTTCCATCATGGTAGGAACATGGAAGTCGTCTGTGATCTCCTGCAGGAAAGGTGTTCGTTGACCGACTTCGTACAGGTTCCGCATTCGAAGGTCATCAACGTCCATGTTCAGAGACTCTGAGATCTTGAACATGATGGTCTCGGTGATGTACATCCCCTGCGGACCGCCGAAACCTCTGAATGCTGTGTTGCTGACTGTATTCGTCTTGCAGACGTGTCCACGGATCCAAGCGTTAGGAATGTGATAGCAGTTGTCGACGTGCGTACAAGCTCGGTCCCTGTCATTGTCAGCCGCTCGTCTTGTGACTTTCAAGGATGTCTTACATGACTGCGCCACTCATATCCAACGAAGCACCCGCATTATTATAGATATCGATATCCAAAACCTGTATCTTGCCCTTCTCATCAACACCAACTTTCCACTTTGACTGGAAAGGATGTCGCTGTCCACTAAACGCAATGTCCTCATCGCGATTCAGCATCATCCTCACAGGCCTCGCCGTCTTCTGCGCCGCGAGAGCAAGATACATCGACAAAGCTGTAGTTCTTGACTCTTTACCTCCATACGCACCTCCCATTCTTCTCACACGCATGTTCACTCTATTCATAGGCACACCGAGGACTTGCGCGGTGAAGACTTGGTTCTCCATGAGGTTTTGTGTTGAGATGTATACTTCCATTGAGCCATCCTCAATGTGAGGAATCGCAAGCGCTGCGTTGGTCTCGAGATAGAAGTGCTCTTGGCCGCCCATGCGGGTGGTGCCCTCGAGGACGTGAGCACACTTACTAAATGCTTCATCTAGGGAACCACTAAGAGCATCTCCCTTTCGAAGCTCTTTACCATGTTTGAAGAAGCTCTTTGCTTTGATGGCTTCGTCGATTGTGAAGATGGCGGGGAGGCGTTTGTATGTTACTGTGACTGCATCTGCAGCAGCACGAGCTTGAAGCGCTGTCTCGGCGTAGATCATACCGATGACTTGACCGTAGTAGTTGGACTTTCCATCTGCAAAGATAAGTTCGTCGAGGACGACAGGACCCCAGGTATTCTGCTCCTTAGTGACGCTATCCTTGTCGATGTATCCGACAACACCAGGCATCTCCAAGGCAGCTGAGTAGTCCACACTCAGAATCTCAGCATGAGCTGCTTTGGACATGACCAGTGCTCCGAAGAGTTCGTTGTGCTGACGTGGCATGTCATCGACATATTCCGCCTCGCCGGTACAGTGCTTGACGGCAGAGAGATGGGGAATTGGACGGCCGACTTCCTTGGTGCCTCTGTTTAACATTGAAGAAGTGAAGTTGTCGCGATTACCGGATGAGATGCCGCGGTGAATTTCCTCAATGAGATCGGCATCGACTTCGCCGAGACCAAGATCATGAACCACTTCGTGCCAGAAGCGGAAGAACATGGAGATAGTGAGAACTGTAGCATGATTAGAAACAAGCAAGAGATGCTCATGGGAATGAACTGACCTTTTCGATAATGCGCCATACCGCCAGGTACACCAAACGGAAGCTGAAACTGCTCCAGCAGTGCATCAATGGCAGTATCCAAGGTCTTCATATCAGACCATTTCCTCCCCACGACAGCCTTCTGGGCTTTCTCAGCCATGACAGTCGTCGGCGCCATACCACCAATAGCAAAAGCAGCATCCTCCACAACCCCATCCCCATCCAATCTGACCCTAAACCCAGAAGTGACGATAGCGATATCATCATCCTTCCTCTTCGCCTGCTTATAAGCTTTCGTAATCTCAATCTCTTCACTCGGAAGCGGGACCACAATCTCTGTTATGACTCCATCTTCAGGAAGTGCTGTTGTTCTGTATGACAGAAACCATGAAGACAACGGAATCTCAGTTGTCCCGCCGGTTTGAGAATGGATCTTCACTTTGGCTCCTGCTGCTAAGAGGACGGGTGCAGAGTCGGAGATGGGACTTGCTGTGGCGAGACTTCCTGCTAGACTGGCTACATTGCGGATCTGTCGGCCTGCAAAGTATCGAAGTTGCTTTCGGAGGGCTTCTAGCGCTGAAGCTCGTCGACCTAGCTTGGCGTACAAGATGGTACACATTTCCTCAACCTTGGTCAAGGATAGGTTTCCTGGTATACTGATACACTTCAGCGATTCAAGCTCAGCCTGTTTCATCTGCAGGGGATCCACGGTGAAGCTATTCAGCTCAGTGATATCTGCTGCAAAAACAGATACTCGATAAGCTCTCTTCTTGAATCGAACTTCGATCTGAGTTTCACTTGCACCGCCAACGATCTTGGCCTCTGGATACACGCCTTTCAGTTCAATCAACTGCTGGAGGTTTGTCGGTCGAAACCAGAGTCTTCGATCATCGCCGTAGCAGATCGGCCGAGGCTCGTACTTTCGTAGCGCTGGAGGGAAGATAGGCTCTGTCGAGGGATCGTATGGTAAGAATGTCTCACCAAACGCCGGCTTGTCGGGTGACCTCGGTGGTGTACTCGGTGTTTCCTGTGGTCTGGGAGCTGTGATCGGTGTCTCCATTTCCTTCGGGTCCGATTCATCTACACCAGTTGATCCGCAGCCTTTTGAATCTGGATTGTCTCGACAGCATCCCCCAGGGCGACCGCATGACCCAGTCTTATTAGCTTCGCGCGCGACAGATGCATAGTCGTCTTCTGCGGGTTTCTCGGGCGCTATCTCCTTGCCGTTGATCTCGGCTATTGTTCCGTTGAGGTCTTCTGTGATGAAAGTTCGCGCTGCTTCGAAGATGGGTTTGTAGCCGGTCTAATTTGTGTAAGCAGGTGAAAATGGCTCTAAAGCGATAGCTTACACAGCGACACAGATTCCCGTCCAGATGGCCCTGTAGCTCGACTTCGGAGTTGGTCAAGTGGAATTTCCCATCTCGGTACGAGTTTCTGATGAGCGCATACAAACTCATGACAATTCCCGGCGTACAGAAGCCGCATTGTGTGCCACTAACCCTATTAGCTCCTGTCCTCACCCAACCTATGATTCAACTTACTGCATCTTGGCAATCCTCTCTTGAAGAGGATGCGGCCTCTTGACCGTGCCCAGCCCCTCAACAGTGATGAGACTCTTGCCATCGACACCAACAAGCGGATATAAACAAGCATTTACCGCAAGATGTCTCACGCGTCCATCTTCCAAAGTCTGTAGCACTACAGTGCATGCTCCACAGCCCCCTTCTCCGCATCCTAATTTCGCTCCTTTCAGGGAATCTTGAGCTCGGATCCAATCGAGTAGAACCCAATCCGGATTGGGGTTCTTGACGGTTACTGGTCGGCCATTGATGTAGAATTTTATATCGGAGGTTCTATAGGTTGTTTTTATCAGGGCTGCAAGGGATTCTACTGGTGTTTTGGGGGCTGTTTCATCGGTGCCGGACAGGGGCGGCGATGGGAGAGCGTCCTGTGAAGCCTTCATTGTAGTGATGTGAACTGAATGAGATGGAAGTCAATTGGCACAGATGAATACAGAATTAGGTTTGGCAATTCAACAAAAAACAAATTGGAGAAACAAAAAGGTCAGCTCAACTAGTCCCTCCCCTCTAAAGTCAGCCACTCGGACTAGTTGTAGTTATCACGAACCGTCATCCCACCCTTGGCCAGTCCCCATCCTTGACCAATACGCCACCCAACGACTCACCCCGCATTATCACGATAGCACAACGGCCCCATCTTTGCTGATTGGCTTATTTCCGACTGTCGTTCTGAAACGTTATCTCCCGTTGTGTTTCCGGGCCGTTGTACAGTAGATGAGGGGTTTGTGTCGCCGAGATAACCGAATTATCTATCTAGCTCGAAAGTGGGAGGAGGGTAGCCCACTTCTGTTACTCATATTCCCGAGTCGTTACTTTACCCCGCGTCAGTGCTGCAATTTGAAGATCTGCCTGCATGAATGTGAGCGGTTTGGGAACCTATTGGATTGGAGACAAGGTTGTAGCATTCCCGTTCTTATAGTTTCTTATTGCGGTAGGGGATCTATTTTAATTTCCCAAGAGTGGCACACGTCGTCTGTGTATGCACAGCTCATTTCAGGTCCCAGTCGAGGCTTTTAGGTTGTTGAGATTATTATATGCTCCAATCTCCATCAAACATGGGGTTAATCTCCAGCTGACCCAAACCATCCTCGCCCGCATTCTTCTTATCCACTTCCGTATCACCAACAGTCCAGTTCTTAATATGAATACCCAGGGTCAAGTTTCCCTGCCTGGGCGTGTAATTATCCATCCCCTCCCCGGCGTCCATACCAACGACGCTTCTTCCAAGTCTCAGCTCCGTCCCGTTTTGCAACGACTCAAAGTGCACATTCGAGACCTGCAAGTCGAAGTTCTGCATTGGAGCAATCGTCATGAGTGCTGCACAAACCCCCTCACAGACGACATCATCAATTTTGACTTGCATAGTCCGCTGAGTGTCGATCTCCTTTGGATCACCGTAGAACGGCGACGCACCCAGAATAGCCGATGGAACATACGCATCGGGCTTGATCCACCGATTATGAATGATGCGGAGTTTACTAACCGAAACATCACTGACATTACGCGGCTTCCAGCCCATCTGGATAATCGCGTTATTCCTAGCTTTCCAAATCGTCAGACCGTTAAGCTGGGCTCCTGAATGATACAGTTTGATAGCATCATCGTTGACGTGCCAGAATACATCGCGAACTGAGCCTTTGTACATCTGTGTTCCATCGGTCTGGAAGTAATATGCTCCGACTTGCTTGTAATCGCGGATATGTGCGCCGACTTTGTTGTCTTCTTCGTGAGGAGTGCTGTTCTTAGGATAGAGATCCATGGTGTTGAAGGGCGGCGAGGCGAGCGTTGGCCCGATGCAGGTCCATGTCTGACTGTCTGTCACGGACTGGTGCCAGAACATACGGAGACTGTACCTGTCGTCCTTCACCGAAGTATAGTTTTTGACTGTGTTGGCCATGTATACATAGTTCTCGCCTGACAGAACTCCATAGCCGATTGTATGGAAATTGGATTGATTCGTTGTGTATTCCAGCGCTCCTTTGATGTAGGCACCAGGCTCGAAATAGACGTAGTGAGTCTCCGGATTCAACTTGATATGGTCCTTGCCAAGAACACCATCCTTCTCTATCCAATGGATGCCCGATTCGAAGATCATGGTTGGTTTGGACCCGAAAGTGTCTTGCGTCATCTTTCCGGGGCGGATGACCTGTACGTTGCTGGATGTCTTGGAGGGAATCAGATCCTTGGGCAGAGGCGGGCTGGCGAAGATGATAAGACCATTCTTAGGCTCCTCACTGACAATGACACCACCATCACTCACATAATCGGTGCCATTGGACCTATATGTGAAGAGATCATCCTTGAACTCAACCGAGAATCTCGTTCCAGATTTATGGAAAGGGACTCGGATCATGACAGTGTTATCCTTTGGACTCTTGACTGTAAAACCAAGATCGACGGGTCGAATGACAACATTGGAAGCTGGCCCAATCGAAGACCCATCAGTAGTAACAATTCGAACATCGACGTCTTTGCGGTAGATAAACTGCGTCCAAGCCATGTTGATTCCCTCATCTGCCTCAATGGTAATCCCGTCGCCATCCGCATAGTCATACTCTTTCCCAGGCTGAGCTGGATCAAACATCTTTCCGTTACCATTACGAGGAATTGATTCATAGACGAAAGAATGATGAAAGTCATCTTCACCCGCAAGTGAAACAGAGACACTGTATCGTCGTGAACGCCGTGCCTCATCAGCTGCTACCGAAGTATTGGTGTTGACGACCGAGTTTTCGTGCCACCATGTCGTAATATCAGAGTCTGTCGCTTTTAGTTCGCAAAGCCGGGCTACTGCGAGGAAACTCAAGAACTTCCAGCATGGGAGTATCATGTTCGTAGCTGGCGGTCAATCTCGGGACTTTGAAAAGGACTCTACAAGCTGGGCTTGGTAGCTATAAATCCTCTCATTCTATCTCATTTGCAGATGAACTCACATATTTGAACATAGCGCATAGCCACATGCAAAGAGGCCTCATTGCGTGTCAATTGATCGATCTAACAAAGAAACGGACCGACAAGATGTTGTTAACCAATAGTATGCTCTAAGCCGAGACCCCATGCATCTTGGCATCCAGACGCCAGCCAGTGAAGCCAGGTACTTTTTGCGGGTGCAGCAATTTCATGCAGATGCATGTGTTGAAACCTCCCGAGAATCATTCCGGACTGCCAAGACTATAGGGATAAATGTGACCTATAAGGTTAACCTTTAGGCTATAAATATAAATAATAAATAAAAATATAGTATTTTTTGCCTTAATATAAGCTTTTACCTAAAAGCTTTTATAATAATTATTATATTTTACTATAAGCCTTAAGATATTATAAAGTAAAGAGATTAAAAGGTATATAAAGAGATATAATTTTAAGTTTATATTTTTATATATATATTATAATATAATTTTATAAATAATATATTTATTATTTTAGTAAATTAAATTATTATTAATAAAGATTATATAAGCTAAAAGGCTTAAATATATATTTTTATTTTTTATTTTTTTTATAATTTTTAATTTTATTAAATAATATATTATTAATTAAAATAATTTTAAAAACCTTAAAGAAATTATATTTTTATTAATTAAAAGATTTTATTTTAAAATAAATAATTTTTATAATATAATAATTATTAAATTTATCTTTTTTAATTATAAGGTATTTTATTTAATTATTATTATTTATTAATTTTAGAATTTTACTATTAAAAAGGTAAATAAACTATATAAATTTATATAATATATTAAAAGAGGTAATATTAATAATAATAAAATAATAAAATTAAAAAAGAATATTAATTAAATAATAAAGCTTATAACTTTATAAATTACTTTAATAAAAAGATAAAATATAATTTAATAATTAAAAAGTTAATAATTAAAATTATTAAATAACTTTAAGAAGGATTATATATATAGTAAAAAGGTTAAACTATTAAAGGTTCTATTAACTAAATTATTTAGGCTAAAAAAGTTAAAGTATTAATACTTTTATTAAGGTAGGTTATATTTAGGCTAGTAATTAAAAGCTTTAATAGCTAAGAGAATATAAGCTAATTAAATTTATAAGATTAATATATAATAATTTATTTTTAAATATAATAGGACTGCCAAGAAGCTTTTATTCTGGTGCATATACAGTGGTCATATCCAATAGCAGGAACACTTGTTTTGGTCCTCTCGCACGACTAGGAATGAGGTGGCTACTACCAACACGGTGACATGGAGAAGTTATCGCCCATTCTGCTATTCTAAGCGCGATGGTCAAGCGGATCGGCATTAGCTAGGCCGGCAGGTCAGATATCTACTTGGCATAGTTTTCAAGGCCATAATGAGTCGTGAGTTTTCTCTCCAAATATCCCTTCAAATTATGATTCTCTCGACTACTAAAGATATGGTTTAAGTAGACCAAATACTCCTAGACCCGTCGCTATTAATTTCTCTTATTTAATTCGTTTACTCAGGTATTAAAGTGAGAGAATTCGGGCAGCCTGGCTAACGAGGCTCTGCAGGCACGCCATATCAATATGCAGGCTGACACATACGATCATCACAAGGTACAGGCCCGGTACAACTTCATGTGGGCGCACCAAATGTAAACTTAGCCCCTAATTGATGACTGCAGTCCTAATGTGAAGCATAAAATAATCTTGTTGCTTTAGCGTTTGATTAAACAGAGCGATGCAACTTCGAATAGAAATCATCCAGTCTCAAAACGTTTGCTATATATTCTTTAATAAATAGTAGATTCTCTTTCTACTTTCTCTTCTTTCATAACTTTCGCTCTTCCTAGTACTTTAATGATTATGCATGCCGACAGGTAATAGCTATTTTCAACCCCCATGTTAAATCCAGCAGTAAGGTGGCTAACGTGAGTTGGGGGCTCATTGCTGCAAAAGACCTCATTGGGTAGTCAATGTAGCACAAAGCCAGGACTTCAATTCAGCCCGGAAAGTCACCCACTTGGGCTATTGTTGTCATTCTTGGAGGTCCCCGGCCCATCCGATGTTGATCAGAGTATTGCGAATACCATTTATCCCCGTGTAACTCCACAACCCGCCATCCAGGCTTATAGTTAAAACGACAGGGTTACCTACAGCCATGATATTTTTAGGGCGTCGTAAATGACTATTTTTATTCTAGCTGAGTCTCTGCAGCTCTTGGCACAAGATTTACCCTGCAACTTCTTCCCGAGGCTCTGATAATTCCTGCTCTTAAATACGCTATGACTGTCTTGGAACAGAGCATGTCTGTTCTCTTCTTAATTTCACCCTCCCATGCTCTATGGTTGCGTTCCTCACGTGGGGAAACCAAGGCAGCACTCAACGTCAGTGACAGTCTTCACCATCAAAAAAAACGCATCAAGATGGTCGACATAGAAAGCCACACGCCGGTCAAGGCGACCGACCGCCTACTTCCGGTACCGAATTACCCTCTCGCATCGCCCATCAACGCTTCATCGGACAGCATACCTTTGAACACGCTTCCGACAGGATCTTCTTTGTCAAGAGAAAGCGTCGTCGGTTCCATCTCCAAGCCCAGGCGATTTGCAATACCATACCAGAATAAACTACAGATCATCTCTGTAGCGGTTCACGTTTTAGCCATAGCTATTACTATCGTCATTGTCCAGTTCAGACTTCGTGAGATATACTGGTTTGACCAAACCGCGAAGCTTGATGTGCTCGGAATGGAGATCAGGGCCGAGTCAAATACATCGGCCCTCCAGTTTGCTGCCAAGATCCACGAAGCCCTCATTCAAGCATCTATAACTGCCATGGCATTCCATATTATAAGGCATATGCTTCGAGGTCAGGGTGTGTCGTTTGGCGTGCTCGATGGCGTATATCGGTTCGGCTCAGTCCCTTGGCTCTGGTCTAAAGGGCTTTGGGGTGCCCTGCACAAGCCTTCCCAGTACCAAAACTTCCTCTTCGCTATAGGTCTTGCGATGGCCGCTATTTACGCCAACGTTATTGCTCCATCATCCGCTATCCTGCTTACTCCGACACTTGATTGGTGGAAAGTTCACGACGCCTTCAATGGCCAAAACTTTACAACCCTCATCACCGGAAACTCGAGTCGAGTGTTTCCGTCGTACTTGACACCACGTGGCAAGTGTGAGGATGATCCTAGCTGGGATCAATGTCCTGGAGGAGGCTACAGCACTCTTCTCTCCTTGCTCAGAGCGTATCAAACCGACGGAATCGATCTCGAGACCCAGATTAAACTACCAGTTTCAAAGTCGTACCGGAAGATCAGCTCAACGCTGGATTTCAATAATTATACCGCCGCAAATGAGAGTCTTGCTGTCGCCACAACCTCACATACTTCAATCGCCATGATAGCGGGTCTGCTCTGGAACCACATCCGAGAACAGAAAGTGGGCAAGGTAAACGACATAGAGCGCCCACAGTTTCGACCCAGTATCCAGGACATTCGTGCACCGTTGGTACAGGTTCAGTGTTCTCCCTTTTCTTGGATCAATGCCACCAAGAAGATTCAGGATCCCATATTCAAGGTAAACAATCTGAGAAACTTCAGTCAACTTGTTGACAAAGAGGACACCGACAACTACCAACGAATGGGGAATCGAATCGCTAGACAAAAGGATTGGCATCACACCGAATCCACTCTTCATATCCCTACTCTGAGATGGGTCGACGCTTCGTCTTTGTTTGATAATCCCAAGCTTTCTCTCGCTGCAGTCGCAACAGTCCCCGCGTATTATCTCCAAGGCGATAAAGCAAAGCTTGACAGCATCATCCTCCCATGCATGATCGATGCCCGCTGGGTAGATGTATCTCTTGAATACGATCCCACGATGGATAACACAATCCACAGTAATTTCACGGACCTAATGTCTCTAAGACGTTATTGGGATCCCACAAATACGTCTGGTCCTCCTGGAGGGCTCACGTCACCAAACGTCGTGATTAATACATCTTGGGCCAGATCACTGAATCTCAAGACAAGATACCATTACAACGTTCAGAACGGAATAAGAGGCGTCACAGCGATCGAGAATTTAATGGACACCTTTATCAAAACTGACGACGACCATGACGAGGATGATGACGACTATATTCCCAATCACTTTGTTCCACCTTTCAACACAGCAACTGGTAGGAAGCTAGGAAACTTCACGACTGATGGGTCAAAGGTTGAATCCTATATAAACGAGATCTCCAAGACTGTATCTGCTATACTCTCCCTCGCTATAGTTGATGGCATGTCTCGTAACGCCATTAGTCTAAAGATGCGCTTGATTACCAAGAACCTCCAAAACGGCTTATCGCAGGGGATAGAAGAATTCTGGGAGCCCCATCCCGACGAAGACGGAAACCCTGGATCTGAAGTATTTGAGGCAACTGAAGTCGACGAGCCAGTCTCTATCGACTGGGAGGTCTACAGATATGGATGGGGGTATGGCCGTCAAATTACGGCAGTATACTTCGCCATCACAGCTCTTTTCATCCACGTGGCATTGGTACTCGTATTTGGGATCTATATAGCGATATTCTGGGTAAGTGGGGAACGTCCTGGCAAGTCTCGAGACACTATATCCGAGTTTGTAGCTCTGGCATTGGCCTCTCCATTGATAGGTGATAACGCGTCAGAGGTGAGAAGACTTGCAAATGGCGAGGAGGAGGAGAACGAGGGCAGCAAACTCTTGACGTTGCCGATTAAACTTGGAATGAATGAGGAGAACGAGAGAGTATTATTGACTTAGGCTCAAGCCCTGCGTCCATAAACACAAATGAGCAAGAATATTCAGAGCAAATGTATTAGGCAAGGTGTCAAGAGGAAAGCTGACTTAAGTCAAATTCATAAGATTGTGTTCATAATGCGTCCAAATTCAGTGTACCGGTTAGACGATATAATGTGGAGTCTAACATCTTGTAAAGGACATTTAATGATAGGATCACTACTGCTCTTTTATTTCTTTATACACCTTATGTTTTGTTACTCTTGTACGCCATATCATGAGCATTCACGTCCCTTTCACTTCACCAAATTAAGGAGAGGCTGAGCTAGAAAACAAATTCTTGTCGACTGAAAGACTATGGCTTATCGACTCTAACACTTGAACTTCATAGACTTCCACTCGTCTCCAATGTTGAAGCAATCATACAGGTTGAGGCCTTTCTCAGAATAGCCCACACAGTTTTTCTCCCTGTATCTGATCACTAGAGCGGCAGCTGGTAAGCGTGCGTCGATATCGTGTTGACAAGTTTGATGACTCACTATGACAGCTGTTTTTCTTTCTCGCGTCCATGCTAACGGCGTGGTCTTTACCGGCTAGGTCTTTGATGCAATGCCCACTCTGGAAGCCTTTTTTGGATCGCTCGGTTTTGCATGTAGTTTGTTTCCAGAATCTAGCCGTGACGTCGGCTGCGCGGCTCTCCAGGTGGGACTCTAGGCCTTCAGGGAGGGTTTCGATGGGGTTTGCTAGGGCTGGAGCAGCGAGGAGAGCAATGGTTGCGGCGGTGAAGATGTTGAAAAGCATGTTAGACAAGAAGGTTTGGTATACACGTCCAGAAGAAGGTGGTGTTGAATGAGAGTGAAGTCGGGAAGATTGAGAGAGTTATCGAGATACTTATAGTCGCAATGTCTTGTGAGAAGAAGTGTTGTTAGGCGTGACTCCGTTTCTTCTTCATACATTCAGCATGCTGTGGCAATCAATATTACTACGCCGCTTTTCTGCAAGTATGCGGTGTGCTTTGGCGTCCATTGGATGCGAGAGTGTCACCATCTGCGGTTTGCTAGCTTCCGGATTGATACGGCCCCCAAACAAACGTCCCCAAGGGCTCAAGGGCTGGATAGCAATAATGTTTGTAATTGGCAGTCCTTTTTAGCGATTCATATAAACCCGCATGAATGGCACCCAACAGATAGCACCAGGCTCTCACCGCAGCTGGGGGATGCTCCGTATATCCCGCACTTTATGTCTATCTGAAGGTCGAGACTTCATGACAAACTGGCTATTTGAACCACTGCGTGAGAATATGTAGATACACTGAGTGAACCGGTATTGCTGAAACTAAGAATAAGGATCTGATTTAGAGAGAGAATGAGGCTCGTTACTATTATGACGTTGAGCTATCAGGGAGGTCAGTCGAGAGTTGAGTTGAATAATGAAAAATTCATGAACTCGTTAATATTAACAGGAAAACAGAGGTCCAAGGTGATGATAGGATCTCAGCCGCAGGGCATGTACCAATCACAACATAGTAAGGGCTCGTAAATTTAGCTGAAAAGATCCAGCCGAGACAGGGATCACACAGCTTCGGAGTTTTCACCCCATGCAAGGGACTCTAATTGGACTCTTGTTTTATGAATCACCCGAAAGATGGTATAAACCGGCTATGTGGCATTGGGGGCGGAAAGGAAAGTCTAGACTGAGGACAGAGGTGTATAGAGCACATTGATAGGGGCGGCTTCAGAATATAGCCGTAAGTACTGAATGAGGATTCATAATTGAACTTCGGATAGCCTTTTGGTTTATGTTAGACGCCATTTTTGCTCCGTGGATGGTCAATCGGTCAAAGGCGTGACTCAAGCAGTAGGTCCGCTGCCAGATAGTAAACGCTCTTTGACTCACGCTTGGCCCTGATGATCGCCCTTGGCAGTCCTTCTGCTCACATCGAGATCCACTGTCCTGCAGTTCGCCTGAATATTTTAACAGCTCAGTTGCGCCCGCCACGGACGGAGCATGTGTCCCCGCCGGAAGACACACGAAGAGAGGTGCAGCGGCAAATACCTTCCCTGCAGCCAAGGCGGCTATGTCGGGTTCCGCGCTCTGTTTCATCGCAACTTAAGAGCATATTCGGGAATTGTGGGAGACGTGCGCCAAGAGGTTCAACAAAACAAAGTCTGAGGGGCAGAAAACCCGAGTTAAGTAAATCTCATGATATTCATTATCTAGTATTTCTAGACAGACACTAAGCTGTCTTCAGAGCCTCGGTCCTTGAAAGGCTGTTAGGATCAAGGTAAGGCTTCTCGCCAATGCCGACAGCCCTGTGACCCGTTCGCTCACCAAGACCATCGTAATCATTCGTCGCGCTATGGAATGCACTGCGGTTATCCCAGAATGCTAAACATCATTAGTATTACACTCAACCACCATTTGAATCAGAGTACTTACCAATATCGTTGGGGCTTCTCCATCGGAAGCGAACCTGCAGATCATGGTTCTGCTCGATCCTCTTGTAGAGCGACTCCAAGATCTCTCTACTCTCACGCTCGCTCAGCTCATTAATACGCTTAGGGAAGTTTCCAATCGCAAAGATAGACTTCCATCCCGTGACGGGATTTGTGCGAACAACGGGGTGAATCGCCTTGAGCTCATCGCCAATGTTGTCGGGATTTCCTCGCGGTTCCTCGTAGACCTTGTAATGATCCGGTCTCGCATCTCGCGCCCTCAAAAACCCTTCGCCAGAAAACGTGGCAGTCAAGCCCTCAAAGAACTTTCTGTAAGGATCGCTAAATCGATCATATAGTTCATATCCCGAGGCCCAAAGGGTATCGCCACCTCCGGCGGGGAGTTTTGTGAGTCGCAGACTCGTGTAATCAGCTGGATACTGCTCGAATTGGATATCGCTGTGCCAGCTTGCAGCGCCTTGCTTTCGGTCATCACGATCTTTGATTTTGTCCTGGAAGAACTCCACGTTTGACGAAATAACGCTGATTTCATTGTCGTCTACGCCGAATTCATTGGTGCTGTTGAGAAGAGGGTGGATATGGAGAGTTGAGTCCTTGGGCTTGTTGGTTAGTTGGCCGAGACGGTGGACGAGCTGCTTGTGCTGTTCGTCTGTGAGGTTGTCTTGGGCGCGGAAGAAGACGACACCGCGTTCGGAGACTGAGATGTTAGCGATGAGTTTGGAGGTTGGGGAGAAAACGTACTGGTGATGGCGAGATCGCGGATTAGTTCGTCGGCATTGGGGGCGTTGATGATGTCGTCGACGAGATTGACTTTTGGATATTCGCGTCCGATGACGGGGGTTGACTCTTCAAATGTGAACTTGTCAAGGGCTCCCGATGCCTTGAGAGGCTCTGGGTACTTATTCGCCTCGACATTGAGCGGCACGATGCGCTCAGCCTGTTGGGTGATGGTAGCAGTAGTCGACATGCTGAGCTATGTTTGACCTGTCTTAATGAAACAATGCTAATCATAAGGAACAGAAGACAGTATTTGCGTGGCTCTATGCTTCTCTTATATATACTAACATCAGTCCCCACTACGCGTTATCAGATCGCACAATCCGCCATTTCACTTACGACATCCCGATTGACCTGGCTAACCCCGCAAGACCAGGTACGCACACAGTCTAGTGAGTCATGCCGTTGGTCTTGCGCTTTCATCATGGTCGATGGTGTCACTTTAGCTTGTGAATCCATTGGGTAGAGACACCGGAGCTGCGCTTGCGATAACGTTGTTTCATCCGCATCATCGGTCGACAACCGATTCGGAACTCGGAGTGACTCGGATCTCGTTCCATTCTTTATCTCATTGGATGATCGGAGTCGAGGAGTTTCTTTGAGCTCCGAGATATCGGTTGTCGCAAGCATTTGACTCGGTCTTGTCATCCTCGTACTCGCTCATGAATGTACTTTCGTATTAGGTGACCAACGCTTACAATTTCGCCATGTCTCGTCTTTCCGACAGGCCGAGATGATGATTGCTTTCGGGCTTAATGCCATGTCATCAGGTCCGTCTTCTTTGCAATTTGGGTAGATCAATGGGAGTTCGGGATGGCGTGCTAGCTTGTTAAATCCCCGGGATTACACGTTATCCACTTCGTCATTAGAGCCATGGATGGTGACATGCGGAGGTCTCCATCGAATTAGTTCAGGAATAAATGTTAGCATGGCCAATTCCTTTGATAGGGTTGATCAAAATGATGGTTTCTTATTTACTTTCAGCGATGCGTTACTACAAATGAATTGCATATTGTACGCTTGAGAACCACAAAGACTGTACACGTTGTTTACCTGAATTCCGGTGAACAGATCACGTGAATGATTGCCCAGGTGAAACGTGTAACTTCTCAGAACGAATTAGAAACTGAACTAATTTACAAGCTAAAGATAAATCTTGCCACATAGTCGAGTCACAAATAATGGTATTTTGTATTATTTAATTTGTTGAGATAAATGAACAAGCTCAGGGTAGGTGGGTTTAATGTGTGGACAAAAGCGTTCCTTGCCGCTTATCGATAACGGTACTCAATCTCTCTCTTATCTCAACTGACACGGCGCAAAGTTCTTCCGTCCCCTGACCAAAGGCGGAGGACCAGCCGCCGCCTCCGCCTGACATCCGCCCCGCGGCAAAGATTTCCCAGTGTGACACACAAAACAGGCAGGCATGGAATCTGCGAAGCGGAAGCGAGCCGCCAAGGCCTGCAATTACTGCAGAAAGAGGTGTGTCAATATTGCTAGAGAAGTGATAGGGTGCTAATTGATGCAGGAAGAGGAAATGTGATGGCAGACAGCCGGTTTGTACCCTCTGCGAAGAGGCGAATAACTCCGAGTGCGAGTATCGCGATGAAGGAAATGAGTCAAAGTGAGTTTCATTCTCATAAGTTGTTATGCAAGGCTGACTTGGTCAGGCGCATTGCTATCCCTGTTGATCGCGTTGATGAGATCTTTGATCGTCTTGAATCTCTTGAATCGACCTTTCAGTCTGCTATAGCTCGTCAGCGGGATCGAAGTCCCATCTCGACACCTTTCCCAGCATCGACACCTTACCCAGCCTCGACGTCATACGTACCATATCCCATAACACGACATAACGAACCAATAAGCCCTGAGGATGGAATAGTACCTGCCTCATCAGTCCACTCAACAGGACCTGGGACACAAACATCGCTGTCTCAATTCGCCAACAACAATGTCTTCAACACGACGATGGACATACCACTTTCTCACTCATCCACAACAGGGAACTTACTCAGATCTGCGCCAGCGAAAGCACTGCTGGGACACTATCCTTCAGATCTATTTCTCCATATTGAGTTAAGAAGACCTATCCCTGAAGGATTGAGATTGAACGCGGAACCAGCGAGCCAAATCGACCTACCGACGTTATCACCCAACGAAACAGACCATCTCGTGAGAAACTACTTCCAACTCGTTCATCGCTTCCATCCGATTCTTGACCAACGAGCTTTTTACGATCTATACGACAGAACCGTTGACCACGGCGCACGGCCTGATCTCCCGTCTTCCCTGGTCCTCGTTGTTCTCGCACTAGGGTCTGTCGCGGCAGAGACGCCGAATCGCATGGATGCGAGTTGGAGCCCTGGAGTCAAATTCTTCACACCCGCTGTGAGATTATTACTGACGGAGTCGCTGTGCTCGTTTGGTGGTGATCCTTTATTACCGCAGGCGTTGTATCTCGCTGCGCTGTACTATAGCTATTTGTCGAGGCCGTTGCTTGCGTGGAGGTTGGTGCATATGGCGTCGACTGATGTTCAGCATTATTGGATAAGGTGCGTATAGCTGTGGTCGGGATTGAGAGCTGTGCTGATTTGTTAGGTCTGAGAAGTTGCTGCGAGATGGTTCGCAAGACCAGTCCATTCTGCGAGTCTTTTGGGCCATTCTCGTGCTCGAATGGTAAGTCATCCGCCTGTGTTGTCAAAGACTCATCTAACTATCGTTAGTGACATTCTGGCAGAGCATCATCTCCCCCGCAGTGGCATTGAGAAGATCGTCGACAAACTCCCCTACCCGTGGTCAGATGGTCCCTCCGAACCTTATATGCATCGCTGGCTCGCCGATCTCTCGTCCCGGCGCCTCTTGAATCGCATTCACTACGTCCTCTACGCAGAAGCTGAACCAGGAACGGGCGATAATCAAGCCGATAACTCTGAAGAAACGCAGTCAAGTCTCCCAAATTTAGCTCACGAGTTGAATCGTCAGCTGGGTGCATGGTATCATCTCCTCCCTCACAGTATTAGACCCAATCTTGAGATTCCACCGATAGGGATTGATGATACCATGGTAACTATACGATATCACACAACGGGCGATATCATCTACAGGCCTTTTCTGTATCAAGTTTGTGCCCTCGCGCCAGGTACACAGCCGAACCCCGCTACGCTTGAGAATGCGAGACAATGTCTGGTCCACTGTCGTAGATACCTCAATGCAGTCGAATTTGCAGTCCATGCACCAACCGCATCTTTGGAGAATCTTTTACATGGGTATGTCTACGACAAGAGTGCAATAACAATTACTAACAAATGCAGGACCATGGCAGTAGTATTACTCCTCTCATTCGCAGCCTTCTCAAGATTAGATGCCCTCAGAGTCCCAGATCTCAACCAATTACAGGACAAGGGAATCAGGATCTGCGAACGATGGGCGTTTCCAGGATCGAGTATAGAGCAAATGGTTGTAATTCTGCGCGCCCTCCGAGCAAAATGCATCGATACAGGCTGAGAGCAAACCTCATAGGAAAGAACCTCAATGGAGAAATTTACCCAATCTGGTGTCATAGCTGTGCATACCCGGTCCCGGAAATGGTCAATCCAAAGGCGAGGCCCGTTGATTTTTGACATCAAGGGCGCGCGCTAGTCTTCATCGGAAGCAGGGCCGAGGCCTGTGGCGAGATCTTTCCAGAAGCCACTCGGTCAGATCTGCATGGTTCACCAATTTGGTCTCGGGGAGTTTATCTAAGTTGGAACTGTTCAAGTATTTTAAGCCGCCCAGCCAAGCCTAATTTTTGAGATCCAAAATCTGCAGATCCACTCACCGCCAACATCTACCCCGGCTACACAGTATTTATTACTCAATCGTTATCCTTAGCTGCGTTGCACCAATTTGTCTCATCATGACTGCCAAGGACCCCCAACAGCCTCACAAAGAAGTCATCATCAAGCCTGCAACACTCGCTGATGCTACTCGCATTGCAGAACTAGGCGCACATGTATTCACAATAACATTCGGCCACTCCGTCGAACCCCACGAACTCAGCGCCTTCCTCGAAGAATCCTACACAGAGGCATCCATCATCAACGACTTGAATGACACAAACAAAGATGTTATCATCGCGACAAACTCCGACGATGACTTTCTCGGCTTCGCATATCTCACCCGAGGAAGCAGTGAACCCTGTGTAGAAAACATGGAAAAGACCGTCGAACTGCAGAGGATTTACGTACATCCTAATTCTCATGGCGCCGGTGTTGGAAATGCTTTGGAGAAGGCTGTTGAGAGTCTGGCGAAGGAGCAGGGGTTTAAGAATTTGTGGCTTGGTGTCTGGGAGGAGAATCCGAGGGCGATAAGGGCGTATGAGAAATGGGGATATAAACAGGTCGGGAATCATGATTTTACTATCGGGTCTATTGTTCAAACTGATCATATCATGGTTAAAGGTTTGTAGTTGCAATATTCAGAGGTATTGAATCATGGGTTGATGAATTTGGCGTTAAATAGTGGGCTTGAAATATGGCATCTAGATAGACAGGTCAGACTAGAATCATTTAGCTTCTCTAGGATAAACATTCTTTCAATCATGTCTCGTCTCTCAATGGTGTTCGGTGTTCAAGACCGAGAGATTGTGACCCGATTGATAACTCTGCATTCAGGCGATTTCAACTCTCGGAAGCAGGTCCGATAACGCCAGGTGAATGGCCAATCGCAGACCCACCCACGCGCTCTAGACTTTGCTTAGAATGACTGTACCTGTGATTCGCCGATCCAGACCGGCCCGGTCGATATGAACGACGCCCTCTCATGGTGGCGGCCCGCCTCCTCCGCCAAACCTTTATTACTTGCGATATCCGTTCATTCTACACTAGCATAAAGACTTCAATCTCCAATTGACACGAAGTCACTACGGTAGTACAAGACATACCCGACATACTAACCATGTATATCCGCGCCGCCCATGCTGAAGCAGACCTCCGCGTCCTTCGCCGCCTCATCCACGAAAACCCCCTTGGAATGCTCACAACCGGCATAAAATCCCAAACCCACTCATTTCTCCAAAACAGTCACATTCCCTTCCTTCTCGACGTAAAAGATGAATCCAGCGAAACAGAACTCGGTCGTCTCCGCGGGCACTTGGCCCGTCAAAACCCCCAAAGCAAAGCCATGATCGAACACTGCACCTCCGACTCCTCTCTCAAAAGCTATCTCGAAGACGAGGTCCTAGTAATCTTCACAAAGCCAGCTCATCATTATGTAACGCCCAAATTCTACACCGAGACAAAACCAGCGAATGGAAAGGTTGTGCCGACGTGGAATTACGCCGCGGCGCAGGTTTATGGAAAGGCGAGGATTTACTATGAGAATAACGAAGAGACGTCTTCGTTTCTGGGACAGGCAATTAGCGATCTTACTGATCATAATGAGAGGGGTGCGATGGGGTATACGGCTGAGAGTCAGTGGAAGGTGTCTGATGCGCCGGAGAAGTATGTTGAGTTGTTGAAGAGGAATATTATTGGGATTGAGATTGAGGTTACCAAGTTGGAGGGCAAGTTCAAGATGAGTCAGGAGATGGGACAGGGGGATAGGGAGGGAGTTGTTAAGGGCTTTGAAGGGTTGGGGACGGAGGTTGGTGATGAGATTGCGAGGGTTGTTAAGGAGCGTGGAGAGTTAAAGGATCAGAAGAAGTAATGCTATGGAAGTAATATTGCCGTGCTAGTGGGCGCTCCTATATGTGAACTCAATATAGCAATTGGATAAAGCTTGATGAATATCTTGCTAGTACGGAGTATATTGGGGCCAGAATGTCAATGGTTTATTTCAAAGCCAATCATTGCCTTTAAACTATTAAACCAAGTAAATAACTAAATCATCAAA
Organism: Fusarium chuoi; assembly: GCA_022627125.1. Lineage (NCBI taxonomy): Eukaryota > Fungi > Ascomycota > Sordariomycetes > Hypocreales > Nectriaceae > Fusarium > Fusarium chuoi. Next base: position 1,822,432 of record JAJALE010000837.1, on the reverse strand, counting down.
GTGAGCAGTAGCATCAAGGCAACCCAACTCTACCCTGACAAGCCAGTAACATATGCAAGCAGGGGTTACTTACATAATTACTCGAAATAAGTCAGCTGAATTTTACTAGCCAAAAATGCCATTGCAGCATATTCATCTTGCGAACCTATAGGAACCAACCACGTCGGTACCCCTCATCTCACCATCATATCATAGATCCCTCTCACCTTGTCCCGATGTCCATAACCTTTTTACAACTAATTAAAAATAGCATACCTACTGAGTAGGAGAATAGACTCTCCAAGATGTCGTATTGTGCGGTTTGTCAGCGCTCCATTTTGTACTTCTTCCTCGATGCCGACGCCCGTCGGGGTCTGAAACGTGCCTTGGACTTGGAACCCTTCTCCATCTTGGAATTTGCGATGTATCCTTCGGACTATTATAATCGGCTTTTACACAGGTTTCAGCACTACGACTCTATTTCTGAGCTACAAAAATCTGCAATTTCTTGCGAGCTATGCTCATTGATGCTTCCCTTCCTCCTCGAAAATTCTATCATCGACTACAATAAAGCTCATTTCGACACCAAGTTTGCCGTAAGACGCCGAGGTGCCATTTATCTCCTTCCATCGGCACAGCATACGTCGAATTGGAAAAACGCAGAAACACTCCCTCTGCCCGTTTATAACAGGAGCAGCGACTTCTACTTTTTTGACAACTTAAATAAAACAGGCGGATATAGTCATGGCACTTCAATCGACACAAGCTTAGCTCGCCTAATCCCTTTGCCAAAATTTGAATACCACTACACATTCCGCAGACCTAGGGATGATCACGGGCTGTTGTCTTGGATTGCCTTTGCTCAGCCACACGGCAAGTTCCTGATGCAGCACTATTGAGCGGCGCACTAACACAATATAACCTCAGCGTGGGTTGCAAAACGAGCTATCTGGGCTACGGATCACATCAAATTCGAGGCAAGAGTCGAGACAATTCAGTACTGGCTTGGCAATTGCTTGGCTGATCATAAGGAATGCCGTGTGCCAGAAGTTATGCGTCCAGCACGGTTCCTTGCCCTTCATGCGGGTGTAGCTGATGGAGATCTCCGACTCGTCAGTACAGCCAACGTGTTCCAGTTGAACCGCATCAAATACACAGCTTTAAGCCATTGCTGGGGCTCAAATACCAATCACGCAGCTCGCACTACTCGTGAGAACGTCCATCAGAAGATGACACACATCTCGTTTTATTCTCTTCCCAAAACCTTCCAAGATGCCATTAAAGTAACCAGAGCGATTGGCATATGGTTTATTTGGATTGACTCTCTCTGCATTATCCAGAATGATGGGGATGATTGGGCGATGGAGGCATCCAAAATGGCCGATGTCTACAGAGGAAGCTATCTGACTCTAGCAGCTTCCTCATCACCGGACGCAAATGGAGGGCTATTTCTAGACTGCCAAACCCCTGCGAAAGCTGTGAACTTCTCCCCTGAGTTGTTTCCACCGGAATTTGAACAAAAGCTTCCCAAGAGCTGCTTGGTTCGTCATCCAGTAGCTTCAAGAGAAGCGATACTTGACGGACCACTCAGCAAGAGAGCATGGGTCCTTCAAGAGCAGATTCTGTCGACTCGACTCATTCATTTTACCAATACACAGATGTTCTATCAGTGCACACGTGGACTGAACTCAGAGGATGATGTTATCAGTAGCAGACTGTCGGAGCTCCCCAGCCTGGTGGAATTCAAATTCGATTCCTCATTAAAGAGGCCTTTCCGTTGGTTCAAGTGGGTAACCGAGTTCAGCGCCCGTCATCTCAGTTTTGATAGTGATAGAATACCTGCCATGGCTGGTTTAATCAAATACTACGAGCACATATCGCTTCAACGGCCCATTCTTGGTCTTTGGGATGGCACTTTCTGGATTGATCTATCCTGGTACGGCTATACACCAGCGGACAACAAAACTCGCTACGGCAATGATACTTTCGAGGGGTAAGTACAATAAACAAATGCTTCATGTGATCCCCAAAGCTAACGGGTCTGCAAGCATTCCAAGCTGGACCTGGTTCTCGTCCAAAGCCAAGCGCATCCACAACTTATTTGACGATCTGGACATTTACGGTCAAGGTCCTCCTCCTGAGGAGAACAGCAAAGTCAAGCTAATTCACTTTAGTTGTGGCTGGACAGGACCTCCTTATGCATCGACATTGAAACGTGCGGAGCTTAGAATATCAGGTTCCCTCAAGGCCGTTAGGCTTAAGCATCCTACAAGTGCAAGCTTGCCCTTCCTCGACGGCGACAATACATTCGACACCAGAGAAGGATCCGAAAACGGGCAACCGCCTGGGCTGTTGTTATATCTCGACAGCGTAAAAATGGACTTCGATCAAGATCGATTGTTTCTTCTCCGCCTTTTTACGGCCAACGTTAGAGATAGTATTTCGGACTTGGACGATTTTGTCTTGTTACTGCGAGAAGAAAGTCATAACAACAATACGGTATTTCGTCGACTGGGCGCGGGATATCTAGCTAGACCACAGCCTGAGCCGTTTATTCTGTTCAGTACTACTCATCTGAGCTGTTTGGATGAGCCAATGGATGAAGAAAGTCTCGATGAGCTATTCAAGAAACCAGAGGCTCCACCCGCATTTTTTGACGATGCTCCTGTTCAAGAAGTTATACTAGTATAGTGGTGTTTAGAGAAGTGACCAAAAAATACATGGTTCTTCACATGTTGGTGAGAGAGCTTTTATGGAGGTAGATTCTGCTGATATTCGATTATTAGTCGCTGCGTGGTAAGTCGGCGTCTAAATTCAACGAGTACGCATCGAGCTCATCCGGCCTGGGCAGTGTGACACTACCATGAGCCTCCCGCAGGATCTGTATGTTTCATTCGAATGACGGGTACAAAGCAGGCTACGATAAGAACACAACCGAATAGAGATTTGCAATATTAAAATAACGCATCTCTGCTCCATTTGCTAGGAAGAGATGCTGCCAACCACTACTCCAATGGACCCCATAGTGAAAGGGCACTTCCAGCATCATCGCCTTTTACCTAATCACCGAACAACCCGGTAACTTACCTCGGCACTGTCAAGCAGCACAAGATAAGCTTGTCACAAATGCAAGCCTCAATAACCGTATATTCCCGACTATGGGGCCCCATGGGCTGCCAACCGCTCCAATAACCTTGCCATTCTCGCGATGTCGTGAAGCCGACCATCGACTTTCGATGTTACGCGTCGCTATCGGGCCTTTTATCATACCATGAAAAACGCAGATCGTCAAGTGATACACTTTTAAACATTTCATTGACGAATTCTTCGAAAAGCTGACAGCCCTACGGATGGCTCGGCATTCAGGTACACCACGATGCGAACACGAAGAGGAATTTGTGTAGGGCGAGAAAGCGGCATACCACCACGCTAGCAAATTAAATTCCCCGACGATGACATGATGCAGTTCATCCGCCAGAACAAATTGTTATTGACTCATGAGAGTTGAATACAAAGGGTTGCTTAGATAAACGAACTGGGGATTGGGAAAGCACGTGGAATTAAGTTGCGCTTTTGGTAAAATTACCAGCATGAAAACTGGTTTTCTGGGGAAGTTCGTTAAAAATTCTTAACATTGTTGACAGAACAGGATTGCCTATGACGCAGTGGCGCTGGGAATACCGGATATCCGGACGCGGCTGAAGGATACATGCATCCCACGTCCCATGACAGACAAACAGACAAATACAGTGACAGTGACAGTGACCATGGAGAATGGGGAACACGGGGTATGGAGAAATAAGGAAAGATAAAAGTGCTTTCGGCCGAGGCAGGGCCGTTCGGAGACGAAGAGCGGGTAGTCGTTGAGGTACGGTATCTAGAAGTTCTTGGAAGTGTCGTGGTACCTGAAGATTCTATGGAGAGAATGGATGAGATCGTCGGGTTCTGAGAGGGAAAGAGATTGGCGTCATTACATCGCATGCCAAGATTTGTATGGGAGATCGGCAAACGGGGCTTGGCAGTTGAGACAAGAGATTTTGACGGCTGGGCAATAATCTACTGTCTCACAGAAGAGTTTAACGGTGAGATCTGAGTGTAGAGATGTGTAGAACCGCAACTCGATTGACTTTGAGCCAGAGTCAATCTCGACATGAGAATGTCATGAACTGATGCTCATTGAATCCAATGCCATGGTCTCTCCGGATCCCTCGGGTGTCGTCATGTTTTGATGGTGAACCAAATCCAGAATAGTACTGAACAGGGGTTAGTGTCACTAACGCTCCCAACCAAAGCTGCCATCCAAGCCATCACGGGGACAATTCCCCCAATCAGAAGTGCTGGGATTAATGCATTACAGCGCCGTTTCAGTTGATTCTGCAGCCACTAGTTACAAAATCCCAAAAGCCATATCGTCATACCAAACAGACAACCGTTTCTTTGATGCCATGAAGTGAAGGTCTCGGGCTTTCCCCAGCTTTACAACCCCGTGGAGGTGGTGCCCCGTTACCCATTATTCACCCCATTACCCAATTATTGACCCATTGTCTGCATTCCCCTTGTTCAACCCCACAGAATTGGTAGAAGCAAAAAAATGGGACGGGCCGATTTCGTGGTCTCGAGACCATGACAGCCAGGATGGGCATCGGAGTGCGGCTCATTGGACGCCTGTTTTTCAGGCCTGACATCACGAAGTATCACACTTTTTGTTTATAAGGTCATTCGTGATCGGTATGTATTTAAATCCTCGACACCCTCCATTTGTTCGAGTAACTCAATCACCAATTGACTTTGGATCTTCACTTGATTACTACAACATACTAACTATCACACACTGTAGAGATACAGTTTGACTGCCCATCATGGCGCCGTCCTTCCTCACTGTTCATTTCGATGACCAGAATCCAAACTCTGAAAAGGGAAAAGAGGCTGGTGCGAGGAGATCTCTCGCTGGTCTTGATTACTCGCCTTTGCCTCGCATCACGCCCCGATCTTTACTCCTAGCTACCTTTGTTTCCATGGGCGGTCTTCTGTAAGTTACCCAGCCGCTCTACTCTTCAACGGGAACTGACAGGAGTAGCTTTGGTTATGACACAGGCCAAATCTCGGGATTCCTCGAGATGCCAGACTTTCTCGACCGTTTCGCCCAGACAAACAGCAAGGGAGAAAAAGCATTCAGCACCGTCCGCTCAGGCCTTATCGTCGCGCTTCTCTCCATCGGAACGCTCATGGGCGCACTAATCGCAGCGCCAGTGGCCGACCGCATTGGAAGAAAGTACAGTATCTCCGGCTGGACATGGATTATTGCTATTGGCTTCATCATCCAGATTTCCTCAGACAGGGATTGGGTGCAGATCATGATGGGCCGATGGGTCGCTGGTCTCGGAGTCGGCGCTTTGTCTCTGCTCGTTCCCATGTTCCAGGGCGAGACTGCACCGCCGTGGATTCGAGGTGCAATGGTTTGTTGCTATCAGCTCTTTATTGTAAGTGACACAATTCTTGGCATGCCAAGTTTCCTGTCCCGACGATCTGTGGAGAAAAAGGCGTCAAGGATTGCACTGACATTTCTTTGCTTAGACGATGGGTATTTTCTTGGCTGCGTGCTTCAACTACGGCACTGTAACGCACCATCCCGACAGCTCGGCATCCTGGCGCATTGTCATTGGCGTCGGCTGGGTCTTCACTCTCGTTCTCGGCATTGGAATTTTGTTTCTGCCCGACACGCCCCGTTTCGACTACCGTAATGGCAAGGTTGATCGCGCGCGCGAAACCCTCTGCAAGGTTTACGGCGCGACGCCAAATCACTGGGCGATCCATACGCAAATGGAAGAGATCGAGTCCAAGCTCCGCGCCGAGAGTCACGTCAAGCAGAACCCCGTGCAAGAGTTTGTCGGCATGTTTAAGGCGCCGCGCATGGCTTATCGTATCTTCATCGGAATGTCGCTTCAGATGTTTCAGCAGCTCACTGGTGCGAATTACTTCTTTTACTACGGCACTACCATCTTTCAGTCTGTGTCTATCAACAGCTACAAGACGCAGATTATTCTGAACACGATCAACTTTCTGGTTACGTTTATTGGTCTGTATATCGTCGAGCACTACGGTCGGCGCAAGTCGCTTATTGCGGGAAGTACTTGGATGTTCATCTGCTTCCTTATCTTTGCATCTGTCGGTCATTTCTCGCTCGATCGCAATGATCCCACCAAGACGCAGGGTGCGGGTATTGCTATGATTGTCTTTGCTTGTCTCTTCATTCTTGGTTTCGCTACGACTTGGGGTCCTATGATCTGGACCATCATGGCTGAGATTTTCCCCTCGCGATATCGTGCCAAGGGTATGGCTCTCTCAACAGCTAGCAATTGGCTTTGGAACTTCCTCCTCGCCTTCTTCACGCCTTTCATCACGAAGGACATTGACTTCCGCTATGGATACGTCTTTGCGGGATGTAATGTCCTGGGCGGTCTGCTCGTCTACTTCTTCGTCATCGAAGGACAGGGACGTACTCTTGAGGAGATTGATACCATGTATCTTGAAAAGGTGAACCCTATCAAGAGTGCCAAGTGGGTTCCTCCCCCTCCTGAGGAGATGTCGAGGATTAGGAAGCAGGCTGGTACGGATATTGAGACTGCTGTTCCTGCGGCGTCGAGCGATGACGAGAAGCTTGCGAGGCCGTCGGGTGTTACTGATGGTGGAATGGGACATCATAAGGAGGAGCATGCTGGAACTACGCACCGAGAGTAAGGGGTTGTTGGTGATAAGATAGGATGGGGACATTTATGAGTGAAGTTGGAGATGAGATTGCATGATACCTACGACCTGTTCTTATTGTTCATAGTCAAATTTACCGTACTTATACCCGATCACTTATTTGGGAACGTGCATCCAAGACTGGCCCTCATTAGACACCTGAACTGTGATGAGATCAATGCCATAAGCTCACCCTTAGCGTGCCACCGAGTCGGGCTGTGGGAGGACTCTAACCTCCAGGCAGTTGCAATCTTGTCCGCACCTGAATGATTCACCTTCCTTCACGGTCAATGCACTCGCCCACTGCGACTTCCATCACCCGCCATTCACCCTTGATGGAAAGAAAAGCAACAATCTCCCTCCATCTCCATTTTGATCCGTACATCAGAGAATTCTATCATCATCATCATCATCAGCTCAGATTCTGCCATCGCCATCAAATATCCATCGTCATTACGAACGACACTTTTACTACTGACCGACCGCGCGATCTTCAACTGCATCACCAACGCCGACTAAACGAACTCCTCCATCATCCCCTCCCAACATCCATTTTCAACATCCCCACCAACATCATCAGCATCAACAATTTGCACCCGTACACAAACAAAATGTGTCAAAAGTCGAGCTACGAATTGTGCTGTGAGAACTGCAACAAGAGAGTCATCATCTAGGTTGTGACCGATCAAGTATGCAGCGGCAAGCCTCCAGTGAAGATGACCAAGGCCGAAAAAGAGGAGCGCAAGAGAAAGGGCCATGAGGTACCTTATCGAAAAGACGGATTCATATGCAAGCGCAGAATACGACCGTACACTCAACGCCGAGACTTCGTCGGAACGCACGCCTGCTGGCATTGCAGCCTTTCCAGTCTAAAGACACAAGCCCAGGAAGACCTGAACAGACTTCTTGCGGATGAAAACCGAACGGAAATTGAGGTGGAGCGTAAAAGGAACAGGATACAAGAGCTGAAGAAACAAATTCTGGATACCGGGCGCCCTGACAAGGAGTACACGACGACACTGCCCAAGATGTTGGAAGTCGACAAGGAGGGCTAGTTACCTGGTGCACTCGCCAAATCGGATCCTAAAATCCAGAAAGCTCTCGAGTGGTTGGGCAAACGACATCCTGAAGTCGATGAACAGCCAAAGGACCCATCCGCCTTGCCCTCGGCCGACTCGCCCACTACGAGTGATCGAGAGCCTTCCCTCCCTGCAGCGACAAACAAAGGGAAGGGCAAAGCAGTTGCGAAAACAGGCGTGGTGGATGTACCATCCGAGGCTTCTATGTCTTCTCCGTTCCCTGGAGCGGACCGTACTTCTGATGCTGAGATGGAGGATGCGGATAGCAGTGAGGTGGCGGCTACGGAACCAGCCGACGAGACGGCTCTTGCAATAGCCGCAATCATGTCGCGCGACGTGTCTCGTGAAAGAGCCGAAGTCATTTCGGCTTTGCGCCGATTCTGGGCCTGGAGTGATCGATTGTGATTCATGACAGAAGCTAGCGGTGTCAGGATGGCGGTTGCCCTGGTCGTGCGTGATACTGTCGACGCTGTCCTTGGACCACAGTAGTTGTGATGGAGGATGAATGTGTGCTGGACAGGGATAGGGAAGCATAGAGTATCGAACCAATGGGTGTGGGTAAAGAGTAAGGAATGTGGCTCACACAGAATGATAGTTGATAGGGAATATGACCATGCTTTCGTTTCGTCGCACCAGGCCAAAGAGTTTGCTGATGGCGGTTCTTCACACGTAAAAGCCTCTAGTACCGACACATCACAGTAAACCAAACCGAAATATTGTGAAATAAAACATCAGGCCATACTCTGCAGTGGTTCAATATGTTAGCTTCATAGATTGTGCTTTATGTCAAGATGTCGCAGCATTATAGAGCATACATATTGTTACCAGTACCAACGGTATGGCTAAAGTCATCAGCATTCAAGCTGGCGAATAATTGACGTTGAGCCATAAACTCCCCCAATGTGAAAGCCTCCATGCAAAAGTTTATATTGGGAAAAAGAAATATCGTGTTCTCATTCATCACCTGTATTCGCAGCCTAAAGCTTAACCTTCTAGGCCGGAGTCACCCACATAGTATACAGTCAACTACAAGTACTAAACTCACGTAGGTGTTTCTAATCAGGCCGGTCGTGGCGTATTCAGATAGCCGAGAAGACAAAGAAGTGAGAGACCTGATAGGTGAACATATTGCATTTTTACAGTGAACAACACGCGGGTGACGCCTTGGGTCAGTGAACATGCGAATTTAACGAGGTTGGATAAAGAATGAGCGTCTTTAAATGGTCTCAAAGACTGTGATAAGGATACACTTCATCTCGCAAACTCAATATCACCTTTCCTCCAAACGTACAAATACTTCCTCTCATCCCGTAATGGCCCCAACCTTTACTTACGCGTCTCAATAAACGCCGGCAAGGCTTGAAAGAATTTTACACCACCGTGTTCACCGACTTGCTAATATTGCACCACCGCCCTCACTAACGCACGGTTTGCCAACACTCATCCCAAAATGTGTCGAGAAAGAAAAGAGACTTGGCTGTGCAAGTACTGCCATCGGTTTATCAAATCGGTGACTTACAAGATATGGAAGTGCGATGGATTCAAACGGAATGGGGTTTGCACTGAGGTCAAGAAAACACTGCCGACGACTGTTTATCAGCATGATGCGGATTGCGAGTTTTGTAACGCGCCGAGAAAATGGCCTGACGATGAGGGTTTTGCTGCGTGGATGAAGAACCAGAATAACTCGTCGCCATGGTGAGGATGAGAGAGGGTGAGGCTGGACTTTTCTTCTCTAAGCCTACAGTTTCATTCACAGTCGCAGATCAATTATATCTAGGCTTTGTAGCCGTTTATACCCCAATCTTATCTTCTGACCGGCTCATGAACCCGGTCTCAGTCCCCATCGGTATCCATCCCGATCAAGTGACACGGCGTAAATACTCCACATTCTCCATTCGGCCATCTTATCTCTCTGACATTTTCCGACCGACGAATCACACCCATTCTCAATGACACATTGTGGGGGTTCCATTCTCCGATCTTCATGACACCAGCTGAAGCTTTTCTCCTCCCATCACTTTTAGCCTACGCCCGGAATTTCACTTGCCTAATGTTAATTTCTTCCCCAGGAAACTGAACTGACCGGAATTCCGAACATTTACCAATTGTTGCTCGTTACGAGTTCCGGTTAGGGTATTACCAATGCCGAGGGCTACAGGCGAATCGCGTGTAAGGCGCTCTTGTGAGCGCTGTCGGTACGTTATCAATCGCGATAAAGGCGGAATACTGACACAGGGGTAGGGAGAAGAAGATTAAGTGTCCTGCTGAGAAACCGGGATGTTCGCATTGTCGGATGGCGAATCAGACATGTACTTATCTGCCTCGGAATCACGTCAGCAGTAATCGAAGATCCTTCGCTCGGAGCTTGTTAGTCTTTGCGCATGGCCTACAGTGAACGAGAGAGCTGATGTAGAAAAGCAGACCTCTTAAAGCGCAACATGCTAGTATATCTCCGACTGTGTCGAGTCATGAGCTAGAGTAAGTTATTGGGTCGTGTTATTATCCTAGCTAATTGAATTGAAGCCAAAGCTTTGGGAGCAGACATCAAAGTCAAGATGTCAATACCTGGAATAGTCATGCAAATTCACCACGTATACATCCGCAATTACCTCCGATAACAGCTATGCTCTCCGAAACCTCCTCATGGTATGATACATCTTCCGTAACACGCTCACTCACTGACAAGAACAGGTCACCAGCAAACCCCGAACCCCCATCAGACCTCCTAGCAGACTTTGTAAACGCCTACCGCGAGAAGCTCTACTTTCAACCGCTTCCGCTGTTTGACCCGAAGCGTCTGCAGCTTAAGATCGGGACACTACCTCAGTACCTCCGGTGGAGCTTCCTAGCTTTGTCGCTGCATTATACAAGTCATAACTTCTACTATGGATTGGAAGGGAAAGCCATTGAGTATTATGCCACGTCGGCGAGGAGCGTAGTTGTTGATATGGCGGCGGAAGGGCTGGCTCAGTTGGAAGTCATGCAGGCTTTGTGTCTGCTTGCTTTGTGCGATCATATCGGTATGTTTGTTCTCATGATATTTACTCATTACTAAGTAAATTTAGCTGGAAAGTCTTCAAGGGCGTGGATGATGATAGGAATGGCAGCCAAATTAGAGTCGCTTCGTCTCTCAGACTCAAAAGCCAGTGGCTCACGACAATCAGATGATGCGGTCTCGAGATGCCATTGGAGTATTGCCATCCTGGAAAGTACCTTTACTCCCCATTGCAACACTCTGTTTGAAGCAGCGCACGCCCCGAATTATCCCAAGAGCGTACCTAGACCGACTACGCTGCACGGTATGAAGACATATTGCGCTGACTTGACGGATGCATACGAAGCAAACGTTCAAGACGTAGGAATTGTCGCAACTTGTCTTGGCTACGTCTCCGTTTGGGGCAGTATAATTTCTTACCTTCGAGACATCCGCAATGGAGCGAATGAGTATCCATGGCTAGCAACCTCAAGACACAATCAACTCACCGTCAAGCTATACGAGCTCGAAAACATCACCTCCCATCGCCATCTCATCCGCAACGCCCCCTTCCCTGACCAACCACCCTCCGAACTCAGTGAAAACAGAGAATACTGGGCACCCTGGGTATTATTCCAAGTAATGATGCACGCCACCCAAGCAATCCTCAATAATCCCTTCGTCCAACTAGTCGCTCTTCGGCGCGCGGGTCGGAACTTTCAACCACGCTCTTTTCTGCAGAATACAGTTGATCAAGCTTTATTCCATGCGGAGTGGGTTTCTAGACTTGTGAGGATGTGTGCTGATAGACAGTTTGAGGTGAATGATCCTTTGATTGGACAAGCTGTCGCGGGATGTGTTTCGATACTGTGGATATTTCAGTTTGCGAGGGACAGGAAGGTTTCGGAGAAGGCAAAGGAAAATCTAGCTATTTGTGAGACGTTTCTTGAGCATTTAGCGCGCAAGTGGCCTCATATTGCTGAAAAGGTGAGCCCTCTATAACTCTAGTGCTTGGTGACACTAACATCGTTATAGGTCGAGATTCTACGCACGCTCAACATCAAAGTGAAAAAGAAGCGGCAATCTCCACAGGATGACGAATCGGGCAGCGCAACTATTCAGTTTGAACCAGATATGATGTGGGAACTTCTTGACCCTGCCATGTCAGGCATTGACTGGCCTAGTTTATGCAAAGCGGGAGGAACGTATGCTGCGACGAGCGCTACGATCAAGGTTGCGACCAAGTTTATACACCCGATTAACAACGATGAAGATAATGTGCCGATGGAGAATGTTTCGCATAATTTGTTTGATCTGGAGGATGTGTATGGGGAACCGTTTCTGGATCAGTTCTTTTCTGATTCTTTGCTTGTCAATATCTCATAGACAGATTACATAGGCTTATTATACCTTGCCGTCATTATAAAGCTCAGCCGTTTGATACTCATTACCACTTTTGAAAGCTTCTCCAAGATATTGTGAATCTGTTTTAATTGACGCTTGTGCAGCGCCAATTTCGGTCCCGGCTAAGAAGCCGAGTTTGCCTAGGGAACCTCGCCGCCCAATCATCGTGATACACAAATGCGCGGACTTCAAGCCACAAATACATCACAGCCAATACGAGATGCTGAGTTTGTAACATGTCTAAGATAAGACGAATGAGAAGGCGAAGTGGCTTCATTGCGTTGAGACAACGTTTATAAGCTGTATATAAAAAGCGCAGGCTAGCTTTTGAACTTTGCCTTCGCACTCTTCAGCTTTCGAAATGCTTGTCTCACAATCTCTCCTCTCACTTGGGTCCATCTTTAGCTCGGTCACGACTCTGCCGGGATGCGGAGAAGTGAATGTTTTTTACACGCGAGTTCATGTTCTAGACTGTTGAGGGGATATTTACTGACGTTATGTAAAGCGGTTTGCCTGGTCGACATACGTATGTTACGCAGCAGGGCTATGATGCCGCGCTTGTGGAGGCGCAGATCTTCAACCATACGCGTCAGCTACGGGAAGCGGGATACAACGTACGAGGTACATCCGCCGTGATGAATGAGATGTCCGGGTACTGGCCAATATGCAGCGGTCTGGAGAGGTCCCGAGATACCGGGCACAGAAATGAGTAAGCACATGAAAGATATCCATTGGCATGTGGCTGGCGTTGGCTTTGGAGTTCGAGGATCTCAGATTTCAGACGTGATCACGCTCTTCGAAGGTCAGTAATCTCCTTTGGCTGTCAGGTTCACGAGATATCGCTGAACTGGTCAGAAACGCTTGATATATACCGCGAAGAAGCGCCGGATGCCAAATTCGTGTTCAACTATAATCCGTTGACCTTTTTATGGTCTGTTAAACGGTATTTCGCGCTGTCGAGCGATTGTAAAGATCGCCCGGGAAAGGATTTGGTAAGAGCTTACTGATGTAATGAGTTGGGTCGCGCTGAGTGTGCATTTCTAGGGATACATCACAATTTGCGATAGCGCGTGTACTTGAATGGGATGACAGCACATGAGCCAATGACATTGGATTGGAATTCTAGTAAGTTGAGAGTAAAATCCTGATAGGAATATGGCCACTGAATAGGCGTTATGAGTAGTATAACTCATCCACTTATTACCCAGCGAACAGTGTTATGTAAGGTTTAGCTATTAACTCCACCCATTATTACCAAATCTTTGGCGCCAACAACTCAACCTCGCAGGAAACAACACTACGATCTATAATACCATATAAACCTTGGTTTCCAACCCCATTCTTGAGTGATAGATATTAATTACTGCATTACTTTCCCCACATTCCTATATGCATTAATACACAACTTGCAGTCAGTAGCCGATCTAGGGTGGGGGAACAAGGATAATAACCGTCAGTTTCCGTGATGTAATCGATATCATTTGCCAAAGCTACATAGAAGTATCGCCCACTGTAGGCTCGACCAATATAAAGGGTCTTACTTAGCTGGCTATCGTCGGCAACAGGTTATCAATCACTAGTCCTGAGGAGACGGCCACGACTCCGGCTAACTGAGCTACAACCAATCAGATTGGTTTGAATTACGTCCACTTAAGGAAATTTTAACATGACCAATGAAACTTTTGGCCATTTCGGGCAATTTTAGTCGAATCGAGATAACAGAGCCTATTCGCGGCAGTATTCTTCGTCAAACACGGATTCACGGCAGATTGGCATGTTTGCATTAATGAAGCATATTGGGCAGATAAAAACCCTACAATAGGTGCTCAAGCATCTGCACAGGTATCTTAAATTGAGTTAAAATATCGTTGTGTTGCCTCTGAGCTCACTTATGACTCCCCTATTTTCAAGCCAAATCCGCCTGTTGCACATTCCAAATACCAATTGAATTCTCATTTGGATCCTTACCCTCATCATGTGGAAATTCCTTGGACTCTCCTCGGGCAACAACGCTAAGACCAAGACAGAACCAACCCGTGGTCTTCCGTCGTCTTGGTATCGCTCCCCCGAAATTTACAAGCTGGAACGTCGAGCTATCTTTTCTAAGAAATGGATTCTCTTAACTCACACGTTGCGTTTCCAGCAACCCGGCGATCACCTCTCGTTTACCTATGCCGAGTTTCCTTTCTTCCTGATCCGAGACCGCGATGGCAATATCAACGGCTTCCATAATGCTTGTCGTCACCGTGCTTATCCAGTTATCAAGGACCGCTCTGGTAAGACTGGCATCATCAGTTGTAAATATCATGGCTGGTCATACGGGTTGAAGGGAAACTTGGCTAAGGCGCCTCGCTTCGATACAGTCCCAGACTTTGATAAAAGCCAGCATGGACTATTTCCAATTCACGTCCATATCGACAGGACTGGCTTTATCTGGGTCAACCTGCAGGCGGAATTGGAGGAGACGTGGGAGATGCAGTTTGGCGGAGTTGATGAGAAGACCTTGTTTGACTTTACCAGCGGATACAAGTATGATCATACGTGGGACATGAACCTTAAATCCAACTGGAAGGGAGTTATGGAGAACTACAACGGTAAGTTATCAGAAACATGGTGTTTGGACAATTAATCTAAATATTCAGAATGCTACCACTGTCCAACGAGCCACCCTCTTATCGCCGGAGTTTCAGACCTGCCCAAATACAAAGTCGAACCCAAGGGCAATTGCTTGGAGCATACAATCATCAACAAGAAGGAAGATGACGGGACAGACGACTTTAAGCGCTCCATCAGATTCTTCTTTCCATCGACGTCCGTTACAGTTACGTACGTTAATACACACTGGAACGAGCTTTGTTACAACTCCTGACACTATAGCTTAGTAAGAACTTCTTCTACATCCAACGGATGATTCCTGTTGATGCAACACACACAAGAATAGAGAACGAGGTGTTCCGCCACGAGTCGGCTGGAGACGAAATCTTCAAAGCCACGATGGAGTTCTACGCACAGGTTCTGGAAGAAGATAAAGAATTGTGCGAGTCCGCGCAGGCCAATCTAGAAGCCGGAGTATTTGTCAGTGGCGAACTGCACCCAGACAAGGAACGAGTCAGTGCCACCCATCATGAGTTTCTACTTAATTGCTAGCTGCTAACCTCCTTTGTTTAGGGACCTATTCACTTCCAGGAAACGGTCATACAGAATGTGATGGAGCATAGGAAGAAAGAAGTTGAGTTGGGCGAAGAGATTTTACCGGCGATGCCCAAGGTGGTAGGGCTGATGAAAACTAGCACGCACGATCAGGATGCAATGTTGTGCTCTCAATTGGAAAGGGAGAGCTGCGGTTCCAGAGCAGAATTGGCCTGGTAGTGAGGCAAGTTGGGCCATGTGATGCTTTATTTTGCCTCAAGTACACCTATTAGGACATGGATTGCCATCGATATTGGATCTAATCTGTTTAACACTGCATCTGCATCTCGATAGGGTCAACACTATAAGACAGGCCACCCATGGAAACGTCGAAAGAGCCCTTTCCCTTATCATCAGAGAAACTAAACAACTTCCAATTATTCTTGCCTCCAATATCGAACTAGAAGACCTGATCTTGATATTGCCGTTTCAGCTGCACCATCTTTGACTTGAACAGGATAATCCTGGATGCAAAAATGCCATTAAAGTTCCACAGCTGGAAATCGAGTCTTTATGTTAGGACTGACATTGCTATAAATAATGGAGAAATGTGCGATTGTCGCTGCTTTAACATCAGTATTGCAGTCCGACAATCTTCTTCGTTTTGAGACGGCTCGTCGCCTCTAGATTGCTGGTAAATAGTAGAGGACGAAATGTTCGTTATCACGTGGAGCTCATGCGTAAATTTCAAGAATCCTAAGCCCTGAGGCAAGGAGGTATTGTATAGCCTGCCCTCCTAGACACCCTGACCTGACCGTTTTCATTATTAGCGCTACTCTTAAGATAGTTAAGATTTACTTACAATTTTATTTTTATAAAAAGCTATAAATTATAAAGTGTTTATTAAAAGGACTTAAGGCATAAGAGAGAAGTGTACTATAGCACAGTGCTAAAATGCTACACCACTGAAACATCACGATGCCTCACAGATGACAGATCGCACAGACTCACTCTGCCACGTGTCCATTGTCCGTCCTTTCTCCGATCGCGCTAAACCTGCCGTGATAGCTCAAACACTATGACATTAAACGTCCCAGGGATTCGGGACGCAGACACCGGGTACCAGGAATGCATCACGGCGAAAGGGTGTACGGCATGCAGATCGAGCAGTGCCACTGGCCCAATATCTTGGGGGAATACATGGCGCTCAGTAATGGTTGCAGAGGGTCAACGTTTTGGGACACAGCCTAAATCATGGGGGATGGTCAGTGAACACCTGGGCTTGTATTTCACGATAGGGATACCACTCTGGCGTGTATATACGCCTGGCTTATCAGATGGTGGGGTGGTGATCCCTGCGGCCCGGATTTGGGTGACATTGGCGGAAAGGAGGGACAGAACTTTGCGTACCGTTACAAATGGTTTTATTACAGGGAAATAAGTTGAAGGATGGAATGTGAGTTGGTTCTTGTCCACATTTGTGGTTTGGAATGGCGTTGCGTTGCGAGCATAGGCAGCAACTTGCGGCATGGACTGCACGTGTTGCACATAGACATGATATGAAAGAAAGTATGCGCAAGGTTCTTTATACATAAAACTCCATATATCTCTATTCAACTACAGACGCTATCGCTAGTCATTTATCATGTACTCATCGACAAGCAAGCCGCAGCCTCGCATGTTCACATACGCTACAATACCATCACGTCTCATACAGCAACCTAACCCTTGAAAGCCTTTCCAGTACTGATGTTGACCTTTGTCCACAAAGAGCCGGTAGACATGTGCCAAGCGAACTGAACAGGCCAATACACATGCATCATCCACAACCAAGGCAGAGGATCCCACGACTCAAAGGTGCCATCCTTCCAGTAGATGATATGCTGCACAAAAGCCCGAATTGACTTTTGGATGTCCGACAGACTCATAGTGCCTCGGAAGAGAGTAAGATAGAAGGGATACAGTACAAGCTCGACGAAATCCTGGCCCACCCAGTAGTATTGCTGGGGATTGGTAGGTGACACAGGTGGCTTTGTCAAAGGCCTGGGTGCAGATGGGGTAAGAATGGAGAGGTACTCATCAACGATCTCGGGTGTGTTGTTGAAGAGAACGGTGGCAGTATGGACTCTTGGATTACACTCAATAGGATATATGGTGACGTCTTTCTCAACACCAGACTTGACGGCATCTTCATCTTCCTTATTGATCAAGAAGTCAAAGCTCATATGTCCTGTGAAACTCTCCCCACCTTCCTCAGCTTGCTTCAGTGTAAATTCAAGCATCGCTCTGCTCAGCGGTGAATCCGCAGGCAGAGCTGAGTAATGCATGAGAACATCGGCGGAACGACACGCGACAAACGCGCAGACGCGACCGCGAATGATGAGCGCGTGAGTGCAGAACTCAGGACCTGTGATGTACTCTTGTATAATGAAGGAGCATTTGGCAGTATCGAAAGGAATAGAGCCTATGCGTGCGAGGGTAGCTTCTTCGGAGGGGAGAGGAAGTAGAGGCATTGCAAAGCGCGCGACATCATCGACACCAACAGGTTTGACGAGATATTGTCTTGCACCATGCTTATGCTCAAGACCTCCATTTCTTTGAAGGAAGTTAATAACATCTTCTTTATCCTCAACAGCCTCCGTCAACGGGACTGTCAGACCAAGACCCTTGGTATGTTCGATAAATGCATCCTTCTCATGAAGTCTTCGAATATCCTCAACGCCAAATTGGATCGCCTTAGCATTCGTACGAGCTTCGATAATTTCGCGAACCGCAGCATCTTCAACGGCCGCATTGACATCCGAGACAGAAACCCAAAGATCAACGCCTTCGTAGTGAATAATCTCGACAATTCGATTGAGATATGGATCATTCATGCTCGTTTTTGAAGGGTCTGAAGGCGGTGGGAGACGATAGTACGCGTCGATTGCGAAGGATACGCGACCGGGCGAGAGGGAATGGCAATCTGCTCCTATGACGCGATGGCCTCGACGATGAAACATTCGTGCGAGAGAGAGACCCTTGGCCATGTTCACGCCTGTGACCAGAACCGTGACTTTGTCCAGATTATCGCCGTCATTCTGAGATTGTGAAGATTTGGAAGTGAAGCGGTTCAAGAGGTAAGCTCCCAATGCGAAGAGGGCGTTTGTTGGTAGGAATATGAAGCTGAGGAGGAAGAGAGCCAAGTTCTTGGCGAATTCAATCGCTCGAGAGCTCTCCAGAGCCTGATTTGGCTTCCCCATAATGAATGGGATACAAACTCTGAAAATTGAGTCGTAGCAGTATTCAATTCACGATTATGAGCTTCACCAAGCTATAGAGCTATAGCTACGGAGAATACAGCCCAGAAACGCGTTGTGAGAAAAAAGTCAATTGGAAGACGTCATGACTTGGGCGTGTCTGCGGAGAATGGTCTCACTAGCACGTCGGTGCCGCTCCGGGGGCAACACATTCCGTTCACAAACAGATCCCCTCAGCCGCTCTCATCTAGCTCACCCTAGTCTCAGATCCTAAAGAGGGGAAAAATACATTAGGCTTCTTCGCCAGGAAGATAAGCTCCGATGGTTTCACTCATGCATATGCAGCTTTTCACACCGGTCCGTTTCGCAACCAATTATAGCTCCAGCATGTTCCTCACGTTCCTTCGAGGTATCACAAGAAAAACACACCATGTGCGGAATCTTCACTGTGTATACCGATGCAAACGGTCGAGACTCCCTTTTTCTTTAATCAGCCCACTATACTGTTACACCGAGACGCTGTGCTAGGGGTCTGCTTACGTCTATGACGTGCTACACTCGTGAGAAGGAGACGCAATAGCATGAGAATTCGGAAAATAAGAGGCGGTCAGGGAATAACGGTCCCGCAAGGCGCAAGGGTAGATATCGTAGATCTGCAGTGCGACATTCCCATTATCCTTTTTCCCGATCTCACTTCAGGGTCTAGACATTTCACATGTCCCCGTGTTACTTTTGGCCAAGGGATGCCCATGCCCGTTAGGTCAAACGTGGGGAGCAGAACCTAATGAATGACGCGCACATGCGAGATGGTAGTGTAATCGACCCCATCTCGCTAACATCGCCCCGTCTTTACGAGAATACAGTATGTATCCTTTACCCTCTCCTAGGACATAGATCTAGGTACAATCTGTCCCCACGCGGGGCCTAAGATCCTATAACCCTGAACGACAGATTCACGGTACATCCCGTTGCGGTTGCTGGGTATATGACACCTCGAGAATGAGAGATTCGCAATACACCTTACCAAACGGGCTAGCATAACCTATGTCGTGCTCAACTGCTCGTTTCTCACGGGCTATGTTGGATGCACTCTTACAGAAGCGTTGGGACTAATGCTTCTGACCCATCATAACTTGACCATCATGACACCAACATTAGATACATGCATCTGCCTGCAAACATGCACCTGTAGCCAAGTCTCGGGCCTCAAACCACCTACCCAATGAAAACGGTCCTCATGTCTCTGTACTTCTCCCCCAACCACTCGTATACCGACAACTCATGTAGTGTTAACTTGCTCTCGTGAAAAGAACACTAGCTTAAAAGCTTGCCGGCAGTTGAACATCCCTTAGAGGGGGGTGGTATTCGCACATAAAAAGGTGTTCCCATCACCATCAATGCCCTGAGATTCCAAGCTACACACATCCTCTACACCCTTCCATCCCTCTTGTGCTACCCCAAAACACCACCCACCATGTCTGATATGAGTGCTACCGTCGAGCCCACCTCCAAGGGTTTCGCTGTCTGTGGCTACGAGAAAATCGAGTATGACTTTGAGTTTCTCGATGGTGTTTTCAACACTGCCAATCCTCAGCTCTACCAGCTCTACTCCCCCTGGGGACGATGTCTGGCTGTGATGGACCTCAACATCTTCAACCTCTATGGGAATGAGATGCAGAGGTACTTTGATCACTATGGCATTCCTCTTACTATCCACAAGACTATGATTGGTGAGAAGGCCAAGAGCATGGATACCTTGTTGTCAATTGTTGATTCTATGACCGATTTTGGTATTTACCGAAAGGAGCCTGTTCTCGTTGTTGGTGGCGGTCTTGTCACCGACGTTGCTGGGTAAGTCTCCTCATCAACCGTTATGAACAAATTAACTGACCATACAGCTTCGCTTGTGCTGCGTATCGCCGCAATACCAACTATATCCGCATCCCCACCACAGTCATCGGTCTCATCGATGCTTCAGTCTCCATCAAAGTTGCCGTCAACTACGGTCGCTACAAGAACCGTCTCGGTGCCTACCACGCCCCATCTCACACATTCCTTGACTTCACTTTCCTCCGCAGTCTTCCTGTAGCACAGATCCGCAACGGATTTGCAGAGCTGATCAAGATCTCAACTTGTGCTCACAAGGATACTTATGATCTCCTTGAGAAGTACTGTGAGCAGCTTATTAACACTGGCTTTGGACGATCAGACGATGCTACTGCTGAGATCAAGGAGGTCGCTGATAAGATCTGCCGTGCTGGTATCCATGAGATGCTGAAGCTCGAGACACCCAACTTGCATGAGATTATGCTTGATCGTGTTATTGCCTATGGCCATACTTGGTCTCCTCTTCATGAGCTTGTTCCCGAGACGCCTCTTCGTCACGGCCATGCTATCTCCATTGACATGGCATACTCGGCCACCCTCGCTCACATCCGTGGCCTCCTCTCATCAGAGGAACACACCCGTCTTTTGAACCTCTTCTCCCGAGCTGGTCTCTCCATGGACCATCCTCAGTTTGATGCCCCTCTTCTCGAGAAGGCTACAGCTGCTATTCTCAAGACCCGTGACGGCAAGCTTCGCGCTGCTGTTCCCATCAACCCAATGGGTGACTGTGTTTTCTTGAACGACGTCAGCCATGACGAGATGGTCGCTGCTCTTGAGGAGCACAAGAAGCTCATGAAGTCTTACCCTCGCCAGGGCGCTGGTCTCGAAGCTTTCGTTGACTCCAGTGATACTGGCTACACCATGAACGGCGCCCCTGTTGAGAACGGCCATGCCCAGAACATCCCCCTCAATGGCGTCAAGAACGCTAAGCTTCATACCTCTGGTCCCGAGGGTGTTGATGGTCTTCAGCAAGACTCTAGCAGTGACGATGACTATGTCGTCAGCTCTTCCAAGATCAGCGGTCACCAGGACAATGGTATTCTTAGTGACTTGAAGGAGAAGGCGAATGGCATCCAGACCCAGATCGCCAAGGCTGTGACTGTTGAGAGTCAATGATTGCATCCAAACAAAAACAAATTCAATGCATTGAAAAATGAGTATACGATTGCTAGGCTGGGTTAGTTGACTGGGATTGATTTACATCTTGGTCCTTTTAGCATTATGATACCGGGTCTGAGAGCGAGATGATAAATCACTCAGCATCCACGGTTTTACTTTCAATTCAATATACAAACAAGGATTTTATTCCATATAACGTTCCGATTGAGTTGTGACTGTATGCCCTCTCCAACGTTCCTCCTCCTCATACTCTGCTAATCTGGGAGATCAGGGCTCTGACTTTCCTTCCTCTCCTACATGATCCTTTGCCCCGTTGATCATGTTGATGAAGTCCTCCGCCGCCTTCTCCGAAAAGAACTCCGATTCTCGTGCCATGCAGCGCCGTATGTAGTCCTGGCCACGTTCAAACATTTCCTCCTCGTATTCAGTCAATGCGCTTTCCACCTCACTGTCTTCAGTGTCTGCACCGCTAGTATGCGTACGGTACTTAATTATCGCCTTCGCTAGCATGAGAGCATCAAACATGGCCATATTGACTCCCTCGCCCACAAGCGGGGTTGCAAGATGAGCAGCATCTCCAAGAACGGTAGCTCCAGGGACTCGTTCCCAACTGACCGACGAAGCAGGTAAGCGATACAAAGGCCATGCATGGAATGGACCTTCAGCATTGGTAAGATATTCCCTCAGGTTCGGAGCCCAGTTTGCGAAGAAATCTTGTGAATATAGCAATTTATGACGAATGTCCTCTGTATCTTCATGGCTCAGAGGTCTGCGATAGAGCTCTTCCGCCGCATCCATACCAATGTAGAATCGATAGGAACGGTCGGCTAGCTGCTGGACGGCCATAATCTTATGCTGTCCCATTGCGAGCATGTTCCCCGGACCTGCGTGCTCCAGTGCGGCAGTATAGCTTGGGTTGTTATGGGATATGCTGCCTTCAATGAAAACTTTACCAGAGTAATCTGGTGTTGCCGAATTAAGCTTGAGATGTATTAGTATAGACTACGACGCGATAAGTGTCTTGACGTACCAGTGGACGCACTTTGCTCCACGCTCCATCTGCGCCAACGATAAGACGAAAGCCAGATGCAGAAGTTCCATTGGAAAAATGGATAAGATGCTTAGTAGCCTTTTCACCTTTCTCAATAGAATTCACACCGTGAGCCCAGTGAATCTTCTGAGTTGGGATCGAGTCAAGCAACAACTTTCGAAGTTGTAACCTGTCAATCTCGGGAGCATCACGATCTTCTCCAAATACAGCCTTGACTGTCCCGGCTGGGTTCTGCATGAACACACGAGAAGCATCCCATCGAGCAAGGCTCTTGAACTTGTCAAACAGCTGAGCCTCTTTGAGAGCAAGTTGACCTGAGGAGGCGTGGATGTCTAGAGTTCCTCCTTGGTTGATAAACTTGGGCTCCGGACTTTTGTCACGCTCATAGACGATGCAATCGATGCTGTTGACCTCGAGTAGCCGGGCGAGAGTCAGACCGCTGGGCCCTGCTCCGATGATGGCAATGGGTGCTTTGGCGGGCATATCGGATGATTGTTGAGTGTTTGGTATTGTTTCCCCCTGTGAAGTTGGAAAGTAGTATGGCTGCTTGCTACGTTTTATATCTGCAAGTTGATGAATGAACCAAGGGTGGCGAGGGCCCACGGACAATAATAGCCCTTTCAAAGTCCGTAGTACTCCGCCATTGGCATCTGCCTTCAACTCATAAAGTCGCATCTTGAAGATTATGCAATGCGGATGAATCTACGGAGTTGATGCAGTTATCATTCTGTCATTTCCGAGTCTGCGGCAATTGATTGGCGGACTTCGGAAAGTAAGCACTTGTTTGCTCCGATCTCAGCCAATTAAAGCGCGACTCCTCGGGCTTGATGACGGAGGGGAACTTCCTTGGTCGCACACTTTTATCCTCTCCTCTATTTTTCATCGCCATCCAAGCTTCTGTGAAGAAGAAACATCCATCAACCTTCATCGGGATGTCTTCTTTGGCGAATGCCGGCTTAGCTCGTTATGCGGTAAGCATCATTCATCCTGCGTCGGAACTGACACTTACCAAGCATCAGTGCGACTACTGCAAGCAAAAGAAGTTTAGGTACATGAAATAGCTAATCAGGAGATTATCACTTCATAGATAAAATCTGCTAACTGAGTACTAGATGTTCCAGGGAGCTTCCTAAGTGCATCGCGTGCCAACCATGGCCAGGCCCCTGTAACTATTCCCGAGATAAACCGGCGCTCAAGAGCAGCGTCAATGAGCAAGAAACCCGTTCTTCTATTGATTTAAAGAACCAGCAGAGCTTTGAAAGGCTACATACGCGATTGAAGAATGTAGAAGAAGCGGTACAGGCTCTAACTACTACCGTAACTCAAGGCGTTGAGGCGGTGAATTATGTTACATCACCTAACTACCAACGGGTATCTGAAAAGGACTGCGAGCCTCAAGACGGAAATGATCCACGTCCGAACATGAACGTAGAAGATCCAAATTCCTTTTCCTTTTTAAAGGATATATCTATCACCAACACAACTATCGGATCTTCACCTCTGCATCAACATGCAGCAAGGGAGTTTAGGTATTTGTCAGATTCTTTGACAACAGCAGTTGTAACCAGTAACGGTTACTCCAATACTGGCTTTTTTGTACCGTCCAAGGGCGAGGGTTATCAGATGATAGGCCGTAAGTATTCTTCGACAAGACGCCCAATGTCAGCTGACTGTTGAAGGCTTCTTGGAAAACGCCAGCTTGGGTGACGCGTTCTTCATCACACCTTCAGAGAGCCTCCTCATACAAACCATCTTCAGGCCTGATACTGTGTCGAGAAAGGCGTGGGTGGTGTATATCAACTACATGATTCTCACTATGCTAGCACATGACGAAGACGCCAGAGCTCAAAAGTACAGGAACAATATGAAGTTGGCGCTTAACGATAGCAGAATCTTTCTCGAACCTCACAATGTCAACCTTCAAACCCTCATCATGCTTGCCATCCATGGTGAGGATTATGCTTCGCCTAATGAATCGTGGATGCTTGTTGGCCATGCCTGTCGTCAAGCTGAGGCTTTGGGGCTGCACACACTGTCCGAAGCAGATTATGTGACAACTCAGCGGAGTTTGAGTCTATTTTGGCTTCTTTTCGCCATAGACAAATCATGTGCTCTTGCGTTTGGCCGTTCATGTTCTCTTCCATCAGCAACATACTCTCACGTTCCGCTGCCAGATTTGCGGTATTTGACGAGGTTTCACCCTTGCAGTGACTCCCCTGGTGCAGACGGAAGGACCGAAAGACCTGTGTTCGGAGGTCATATGTTTCTTGCCCGCATTGAGCTCGCACAGATGATCGGGATGGCCTTAGACTCAATGCACATACCCGAGTGTGAAGACGGCTTGAAGGAGCGTTTGGAAGATTGGTATACTCGAACAAACAAGGCGAGTTCTAAAAAGTGCGATTCGGATTACAAATGCTAACCCTGAGTAGATATTGAGCGATACACTCCAGAAGGAAATACTTTTCTCAAGCCCCAACGAACTACGCGAGATGAAATTGGGCATTAGCACCATGAAGTTTGAGTACTTGCATGTCTTGATGGTCCTCCTCAAATCTCATTCAGCTTCTGCCAACTTGAGACTAGAGACCGCGAGGGAAGCCATCATTCTTCTTCCTTCGATGATCTCCAATTGGACTTCAATATATAACACTATGATCTGGTAAGTAGCGCCCTACTTACTTCGCGCAAGTATCTAAGGATAGACAGGCATCTCCTATACTACCCCTTCATACCGTATTTCATCATATTCGAGAACTTGGTCTACCAGCATGCGCTTTCCAGTAAGATCATGGTCCAGCGAGACCTCGAGCTTTTGTCTACAACCGTCTTGTACTATCATACTATGAGAGATCAAATGCAAATGTTAGCTCCGTTGTGCAAGCGGCTTGAGAACATTGCAGCAGTGTTCCTACGCTTGGCAAAGCAGTACGTTGAGGATTCACATCTCTTTGTACCAACTCAGCAACTCTCGACAAGTACCCTTACCGTGAGTAGTTCAAAGGAAGAGAATTGCGTTCTACCTTTGGGGGACATACAAATGGGGCTGGGTGGCGAAATTGGCACTGATCTACAGCATTACATCCAGTGGCTACCGCCAAATATGATTCCTACAAAGGGTGCGCGCACCACTGAGGCTACAGATGTAAGTCCGGCTCACATTCCCTCCAGAAGCGCTTCATCGGAACCGGTGCAGCCAGAATCCCGGGGTACCAAGAGGCCGTTTGATGTCATGTTTGACTGGTTCGCTTGGGATGTTTATTACGGGGAGCAGAACGGCGATAAGCTATAAATATGCCAAGATATATATGTTACAAATGCTTAAGCAGATCTGGTTGCTGTGTTGTCCGCTTTGTTCTGTTGATAGCTCGTCATCTCCAAGACCTGTGGCCGGTCTGTATTCGCCTTCTGCTTAACCTCTTTCCTGGGCCCAACTACAAAAGTCAGCAAGAATTTATGGCATTTGTCGTTGTTAGACTTAAATATACTGAGGCAGACGAACTTGATCATCACTGGGAACCAGATAGCCACGGCGACAAGTTGCCCAAATCCCCATGTCGACAGGCCACTATCAGATGAGTGCATGTCAAGTAGTTCGACCATCTCGCGCAGATCAATGAAGATCATGATAGCCATGAGAATTTCGATCGCGGCCCAGAAGACTCCCAGCAAGAGTTTGGCGCCCTTGGTCTCCGCGAATGAGAAGATCGTACGAGAGTCTCTGCCAATTTGCGTATACTTGATCTTATCTCCGGTCATTCGTGTCGTAGTAAAATTCACAATCCAGTCGATGACGAGGCATGATACTATGATATGAACTGTAAACCGACATGTAAGGGTAACGTTGAAGAAATCATAGCGGCTCTTTTCCTTGATTCCCTGACAGAAGCTCATTGGCCCGGGATTGCCTCCGCAAGCATCCACGGTCGAAATCTGCTTCAGGTGTTCTTCAAATCCATCGGCATTGAAGTCTTGAACCTCGGTAATGACTATCATGAGGATCCAGGACAGAACAACGAAGAAGAGGGTGTAGAATCGACGCTCTCCAGCTCGGTGCATAACTAGCTGCGTCATCAGCCGGATATATACCAGCTGTGATGAGTCCTTGCAGAATCCGATGGTTGAACATCCACGAGAAGAGTGTAAGCATGTTGGCTAAGCCGGCCCTATTTCCGCCGTCGAACGTGATGATGGCCGTGATCGAGATGGTAGCAGCGAATAGAGCTTGTGACTCTTGAAAGTCCAGCATAGCGGAGGATGCAGCTTTCGCGAAGCGTGTTTCAGACAGTGTTCTCTGCCACCTGTGGCATGTCTCTCTGAACAGAGATTCCTTTTGGAATGAGCTACTCATTCGGCCAAAAGTCCGGATCCAGGACGTTGTAAGCTTGAAGCAGAGGCCGAGGAACAGGACGAGCACTAGCTGGATGACATACGCGGTCACAATCTGCAAGAGTCAGTTATGGTCTTATGTAAGAGGCGGGGAGAGGAAAGGTACACCTTGTCCAGCGATGTCCAAATCGATGCCAGCACTTGCAGCCTGACAGTAGGGCTTTGCCATGACTCTCCCAAACTTGGCGATGTTATCCGGTGAAACAGGACCGGCCGTTATAGGATTACTTTGCCACCAACGAGAGCTGAGCGGCAAGTATATCTCATCCTTTCAGTCTTTATAAGGCAGCTTCATGGTGTTTTTGTAGGATTTAATTCAGTATCAATTAGCTGCTAATTAAAACGCTATAGTCATAAGAGGGTTGTTGGATTTAATCAGTTACTGGTCAGAACGTGAAAGACTCTTACTTTAGTATTCACTTCCATTTATAATTTCGCGAGTAGTAAGGATGTAGGAAGCTGTCGAGAGTGAGAAGGAAACGTATATCGCAGATGTCGACGAAGGAATGCAGTTGTTCTGATCTGTGATCTGTTTAGTCTAGGACTGTCTATCAGATATATACCCTACGAGTTTGGAAAATACTATAGGAGGAGAGGCTTGTCGGTCACGGGACATTGTTCTGCGTATTGAAGCTCAAAAGTTATTTTTACTGGTTGAGCTTGACTTGACTGGGCGATTCACCTCAACGTCCGCGGAGCTTCGAGATATTCTTGACCAGCACTTTAGAAGATGTTGCCTCTCATTACAAACAAAATTTTACTATCCAGAGTTTTTCTTTCATCTTATGATCAGTGAAAGTCGCACCTCCATCCTCATTTGATGGTGCACGAGCCACAACCCTCTCCCAGCCACAATGCGGCGCGTGCTTTCTCAAGCCCCCACCGTTTTCCTCCACAGTCTGTTCCACCGGCATTTGCATCTGCACCCTGCAACACATCGAGATCGCCAAGACCAGCCAAAATGGAAGCCAACTCCTCCGAAATGATCCGCGAGTTGCATGGCGATTTGCAGCGCAAATGGAAAGCTCACGGTCCCAAAGTCGAAACTGCCTGGCGCTCATTCAACAAAGCCCAACGCGCGAAATGCATGAGAGCCGGCTCCGCTGATGGACTTGTCCTCAAGCACTCGTCAGACGTGTCGCTGGGCAATGTCTACAAATTCATTCCTGAATGGAACCTCGAAGATATCACAGCTCCTGACTCGGACTTTCTCCTCGACATTCTCAAGCATCGCTCCACCAAGACTCTATTTGAGCAGTATGCCGAGGGCGTCAGTGGCACCCTCGGCGACCGCCATCTCATCGAGAAGATGGTTCGGGAGAAGAACCTCCGCCACGTCGACCCTTTCAAGCATTCCTATACCTACTTCTATGACGAAAAATACGGCGAGTCATTCACGGTTCAGCCCAAGCATCTGGAGGAGGTTATGAAAAGCCTACACATCGCTGTTGACCATGGCGTTCTCATCCCCCGATCACTCGGAGAGCTCGTTCTTCAGCGACAAATCACCATCTTGCAACTCCTCAATGTTATGATCGAAGATATCCTGGATCAAGGATCACAGACAAGAGCCCGAGGCGGCAAGAAGAAGCAATCTAAGAATGCACCTCTTTCTGCGTCTGCCTCCAAGCAAGCGACAGTCAAACTTACCTCCCGGGAAGTACTCGCGATTGCTTCTGACCAAAAGTCCTCTCTTGAGGAATACTTGTCACTACTTCGAACCGAACCTACCGTCCTATGTCCCGGTGTCAACGTTCAGTTCTTCAGCCGCCCCGAGCTTGTACCTGACGAAAAAGGCCGGTCGCTGCCAGTCCATACCGATAAATACATTGGACCCGCTGTGTTCGAGACGGTCCACCATGCAGTCCAGGGAATCGCTGTTTGGGAGTCCATCACAGGCCTTCTTGGTCTTCTTGAGAAGCCGTCTACCGACAAGCTCTTCAAATCCACAATTCTCCAAGAGCTGGCAAACATGTGTCATTTCGAG
Source organism: Fusarium chuoi (assembly GCA_022627125.1). NCBI lineage: Eukaryota > Fungi > Ascomycota > Sordariomycetes > Hypocreales > Nectriaceae > Fusarium > Fusarium chuoi. Next base: position 1,793,448 of record JAJALE010000837.1, on the reverse strand, counting down.
TATGCTCGCGCGCAAGCGCTGTTCAAACGCCAAGTCTCAACAGGAACTGGGACGAAATGGTTCAAACGAATTTCCAACGCATATGATAACTCTGGCAATGCCAAAGTCTCGATGAAAGGCAAGCCGGAAGAGCTCACGCGTTCTGATCCCCAGCTGCATTACTTACTGCGACTCTGTCAACCAGAGACTACCGTCACGAAAGCAGTCGAGTGGATGGAGAAGCTCAGCGATTTCTACAAAGCGCATCCCTTGGAGCGAGAGAAGCTTGACGAGAGGGAGTCCCGTACGCTTCATGACGTGGCTGCCATTGTCGCATTCGTCCAGGATTTGTCAGCTGTGCACTCCTTTCCCTCTGCATCGCGAAAGAAAGGGAACATGCTGGTCGCTGGCCTACAAGAGGTTGATTCCGAGCTCAATCAGATCAAGAAAGAAGTTGACCTGCGCGACTATGCTGCCCCAATCGATAATCTACTTGAACCTGGCATGTCTGCAAAGGCACTGGGAGCGCTTGATGAGTTTGTCGTGGAGAATACAGGCACAAAGATGGGATCTCTATACCAAGATGAGTTAGAGAAGGCGTTCCGAAACGTCGAAGAGCAGTACCAACAGTCCAAGGATAAGGCAAACAAGGATATGAAGGCAGATTTTGTCCCCCTCGACACCACTCCAGTGGACGCAAAGGAGAGAATAGAGACTCGGAGACAGAAAGAAAAGACACGCCCAGAATACTCCTCCATCTACGCGATCATCCCAGCCACAGACTCTCTTGAAGACAAGGAAACTACAAAGCCGGCCCAGCCAGTAAAGGTCAGCTCATCAACAGCCGAAGTCTTTGCGACCCTCTTCAACAAGACTCAATCACGGGGATCTGTTAACTGGTCATCCTTCGAGGCAGCCATGTCTGAGCTGGGATTCTCGGTGCTGCCTCGATTTGGATCTGTTTACACGTTCCGACCGTCTGAGGATATGGATGTAAAAAGACCTGTTAGCATTCACCGACCTCACCAGTCGCAGATTGAGGGCTATTTGATCCTGATTTTGGCGAGACGCTTGAACCGGGCTTATGGATGGAGTGAGGACTCATTTGTCACTGAGTAAGAGCCTCGTGTTGCAGGCACACGTTCGGAGGGACACAGTCGATTTGCAATTCAGAGACAAATTGCTGCAATATTTGCAAGTCGAGTTTACACGTTGATATGACTTCTCAATGTCACAAAGGTTCTCGGCATATCAGCTGATATTGATATTGATAGATATTACCATGCCAAATAATAGAAAAAGATGAGAAGCCGAGACTCAACATTCTTGCGCCAATTAGACTATTATTTTTCCTGACAGTTCTGCTTATAGACGCCTAGGAAAACAAGGTGATCAGCAAGCGTCTTCATAAGGTACATCAGAAGGATCAGCCATACCGTTTAATATTCTCTGAAAAGCAAGGTCAACTTGACTGTTTTCGCAAGCCGATGTTTCGATAAACATAAGTTTGTTGAGTTCTGCACCCCATTAGTACTATCAAGCATACCAACAAAGACAGGTCAACTTACTCGCAAACTTCTTCCCCTCCTCCGTCATCACAGACCTCCTACGTTCCAGGTCTGTTTTATTTCCCACGAGCATAAACACAATCCCAGGTTCACCATGCCTTCGAGCCTCGTCCAACCAGCGTGCTGCATTCTCAAAACTCTGGCGCTTGGTGATATCGTATACTAACATTACGGCCACGGCATCATTGTAGTAAGGTATCGGCGCCCGATATTTCTCTAGGCCAGCGGTGTCCCAGATATTCACCTTGACGGCCTTGGAGTTGCATTGCACGATTTTGGTGGTGGGCTTCACACCAATTGTTGGGCTAGAGTCAGGCTGGAATTCACCTTTCATGAATTGAGTTGCGATATTTGACTTTCCAACCGTCGAGTCACCCAGGAGAACCACTGATATCGGTTAGTAACCATACATTACCGGCAATTGAGTGTTATCATACCTTTCCAACGGTACTGGAGATATGCCGGATTAGCTTTGAACTACGAGCGAAATTGGATATGCTTACATCGTATGGTATATCGCCCATCTTCCGAAGGCTTGATGGGTTCAGCTTTTTGAGTACTCAGTTGTAAAATTTGAGTGAAGGAGTTGACACGGACGTTGACTTACCGCCACTTTTGACCGCGTCGCTGACTAACATAGGTTCCCTCTTCATCGCAGGGGATATAAGCGAGGGCAGAAGCGAGTCCGAGAGCAGCTATACCTTCGCCTCGGCATTTTGCAGTTCATGGTCTCATCATGAGCCTCTACTCTGTTGTTAATAAATTCTTCAGGATTGCCTATGCGTATAACCCTGGATACCAGCATTAGTTTGTTGTAGACGGCAAATCTCTTGGTTCTATTACCTATTTTATGGATGTTTACAAGAGCGACTCAAATGAGGTTGTCACATGTTACTAAAGATGAATACCTAGCAACCTACCCTGAACAGTTCGCTTAGAAACAAGCCCAATTAATATTCAGATCACTCTCTAAATGTGTTAAAGAGGTGACAAGTTCATATAACTTCCTTTATGGAAGCAGATCACAGAGGGTACTTCAGAGGATTCATCAGAATAAAGCCTTGACATCCAACGTGGCGCCTATGGCTTCTGAATGGCAAGGATATCGACCAGCCCATACCCAAAGTCATCATCATTCATTTGTATTTGCACCATTCCACGTTTATCTTACTAACATCTTTCCAAGCCCAATTGAACGCCTTTTGTTCACCTCTCGCTTGCCATTTCGAAAGTTTTCTTGGAAAACTTTATCACCAGTGTTGTTAAAGAGAGCATCAGATTTCCTAAACCTTGGTCTTTACACGACCGAATGTAACGGCCATGGATGCGTCAACTTGAATTGCACAAAGATGGGTGGAAGGAGGCTCTGTCTTGAGGTCTGCATAGTTTGCTCAGTGCTTGGATTGATCTACCTACTGCCAGTATATCGTATCCAATGTTGGAGCCGCAAGCACGATTTGCAACCCGACCATGCTCAGCTGAGGCGTAGCATCCCTAGCTGAATAATTTAGTTTATAGGTAAGCTTTAATAGATGACTAACAATTTTGATTATCTTATCAGACTTACGCTAGCACTGGCCTCTTCAGGAATGCCGAGTTAACTATAATTAGGACCAATCGGCCTATATCCACCCGTGCTTACACCCAATTTCGCCCCTTGCGATGCAACCCAACCTCAGCCTCCGTAACATCTGAGATTATCATACATCTCTCTGCTATATGCCAACATATGCTAGTCTCCATCGCTTCCTTTTCGTAATGGATAATTCTCTACCGCCTTCGGAGCCCCGGATCTTGCACCTTGATGACTACCGCTCGCAGGCTATTGACAACAGGCAGCCTCCAGAGAGTCCATCGCTCAAGCAACCGTCATCTGGAGGCGTTGCTGATGTATCGACACCTACCTCGTCATCCTCCCCCTCGTCGGTAACATCTGGCCGTCCTCGCCGCAGACCAATTCCTCGCAAGGGTCACACCAAATCAAGGCGGGGATGCTTCAATTGCAAGCGTCGTCGCGTCAAATGCCAGGAAACAACACCGTGTTGTGATAACTGCAATCGTCTTGGCCTTAGATGCGAATATCCTCAGACTTCAGATAAGGCCCTGCTGACCTTATTTTCAACCCAACCTGCGCAGCCAATATCTCAAGCGCAATTTTCTATGAATGATTTACGCTTCTTCCACCACTTTCTCCTCCATGCGTATCCTGGTCTTCCAATCCAAGGTGAAGAGGTATGGAAAGAAGTCGCAAAGTATTCTCATGGCGTAAGCGCAAATAAACCGCAGGTTCTTTGAGGCATCTGCTGACAAACCAGTTCGACTACCTGGCTCACGCTATGCTGGGTGTTGGAGCTTCGCATCTCGGCCTCTGCAATGGCACTGATTATAACTCAGACGCCATATCCCATCGTGTCAAAGCAATAAAGTCACTCAATTCTGCTCTAGATACACCATGTCAGACCAAGGAAGAGGGCGATGCTCGATACGCCACTCTCATGGCTCTAACGTGGCAGTCTTCCTACATGGCTGATGGGATGCAAGAGTTCTTGTCCATGCTTCGCGGCTGTACTATCGTTTTCAAAAGCTCAATTTTCCAATTTGAGGACTCCGCGTTTCGCATGTTCTCAACAGAAGGGCATGTACAGCGCGTTAATGATCTCAACAACGGATTCGACAAGGGTCTATCTGACTACGAAGCCATAGATGCTGGTATTGCATCCATAAAGGCTATTGCGCCTCTGGGTCAAAGTACGCTGGAGATCAGCCTCGTCGCAAATCTTCAGAGCATCCTCGAGATGTCACGATCTACATGTGTCGGTGGTAAGATGCTAGGTTGTTTATGTTGCTATCAGTAAGCATTTGCTGACTTGCTAGCTTTTGGTGCCATTTGTCGAGCATACCAGTTATTTGGAGCGGCCAGCGCTTCTGACTACCTCACGATTTCCGATTCCGAGAATCACGTTGCCCAAATAATTATGGCCCATTTCTTCGCCATTGAGTATGTGCTTGCCTCGGTTGCTCTAGCACCAGTATCGCCATCCTTTCCTTTCCGCAAGACTATCATTACAGCCTGGCTACAACGCGTTAAACAGCAGGTCCCTGCAAGTTATGAAGCATATACAAGGTGGCCGCTTGAGTTCACTTCAAAGGCAAACGGTGATTGGGGGATCAAGCCTCTATAAGTGAAGAGTTAAGTAATGATATAACAATAACAATACATAGATATTCTTAAAATAATAAAATGTCCTAACAGTAGTAATGTCATAAAGCTTAACGTATAATATAAGTTTTTAACTCCTATCTCAAGACGAAATCAATTTAATCCCACATCATCGCCGAGCAAGTAAACTCCAAAGCAGCAGTGACAACGTGACATGCTGACATAGAGCTGGCTGCTACAACCTTACCAACTGGGTCAGGCGCGTTAACAGCAACGGTATACGACACCCGCGCAAAGACCGCCATCATACGAGATGTCTCCTCCATAATGGCCAATGTTCTATCCCTACTTGCAGGCTTCTCGCTGAGCTCCTGGAAGTGGTAGAATATACAGAAAAAGGCCGGTGCCGCAACGACCATGTCAAATATGGCCCCGATCTTTCTAGGGTCGGCAGCCGTAAGGACATTCAGGAATTGGTACTTGTCAAAGAACTTCTGAGCCGGGCTAGAGAATACACACTTGAATAGAACAGTGACAAGGCCGGTGACCTTCCGAAGGGCAGAGATGAATGAGTTCTCGAGGGGGATCGTTGCAAAGAGGAAATCTGTGGCAACGAGAGTAACAGCACCCGCTGCGCCAAGTAAAGCTGTGGGTATACGGCGTGGGTTTTTCGGATTAGGATCTATAGCTTCGGGGTAGAAGATATAGGTTCCTGCCATGATAATATAACCAGCAAGGCCGTGGCCCACGATATAGATGATACGCCCTATCTCACGCGATACACTCAGGCGAGAAGTCCCGTCGTGTTTCTCATCAGATGATAGCAGAGGAGGTTGCTTAACTACTGCTGAGAATGAAGCCCAATCTGTAGCATTAATTAACGCACGAGTCGTAGCGTTGTCTGCAAATGGAGCTTCGCCTGTGCCAATTTTGTAAACGATTGTGATACCTGCTGCACCGATCCAAAAGAATAGATCAAGGAAGGAAATATCGGGGACTCCGATCAGATTAAGGATATCGGATATGATGGGTATGTGGATTTTGGTGTCGAGCATTTCGACCACAGTCCCAGCAAGTCTATGCAAGACGTCCAGTATAGCATCGACGACCACCTTGGTTGTTCCAAGAATACCTTCAGCGAGAATTCCAACAAGTCGCTTTAGTATATCTGCGAGATTCAGAGTCGAGAAATCTTTTGCAGGGTCTTGAAGTTGTCTGAAGGCCTGCAGGAAGACCAACCCTTCTGCCTCCAACGCTGCGATCATGTCATCCACCAAACCCTGCACCAGACTCGGTTCTGGCATTGAACCCTGTATTGTGATATTATCGGCTTGGTTCTTTAAATGGCCCACCATCATTTGAGAACCAGCAGTCTCACTTTTGGTAGTATCGACTGCATGTCCCGATGGAGGTTTCGAAGCTGCATCACCGAGCCCTGACCAGTCTTTGACACCGGACCATTCAGCAACTGCTTTCTGGGCCTCACCTATGCACTCGTCTAATTCTCCTTTGGCAGTCTGGATGCCAGATACCATGTCAACTAGGCAATATTTGACCATATTGTGTACCACCTGTTTGGTGCGACGGATATCGTCCCAGTCAAACAAGAACTCAAGATATCGAAGAACCTTGCTGACTCCCGTCTTAATTTTGTCAAAGACCCATTCAACAGCCCCAACAACAGCATCGATTGTATCGAGAACCGCACGATAAATGTCGTTGCCAATCTTGACGACGAAATCCCAAAGTCCAGTAGCAGCGTTCTTGACGAAGTCCACTACCCTTTCAACTCCCGTCTTGAGCCAGTTGAACAAGTCTCCAATTGCTATAGCAATTTCATCACCAAACCCTGAGACTTTCCTACCTTGCGATACTACCATTGAAGTAACAGGAGCTGTTATGTCGAGTGAAGACTGATTTGCCCGAGCTCGGTTTACTTTGTAAGTGTCCGTCAACAGTTTCATATTGTTTGCTGTCGCATCGAGATCCGAGTCGGATACCGAGGATAAAACCAATGAATCCGTACCAGAGCTTCCCGTCACACCACCAGCGACAGTGTTTGTTCGAATCTGGGCATTCTTCAAAGCGTCCTTAGTTGAGAGTTTGGTGAGTTTGTCAAATGAAATGGCCATGGGGTTGACGACATGATCAGCTTCACCCAACCGTACACTGATGGTAGACCCAACAATACTGTCGGTCGCTTGGATGACCATCACTTGACCCGATACACCAACAGGGACAGTCACCGGAGTGGTGGAAAGAATGTAGTAAATCCCATCAATGTACACCGGGGTACGTGCCGCCGTTGAAAGAAGAATCTCGCCTTCAGTCAAGCGATGACCATCTGGTCCTTTGACAATGATCGTAGTGGTGTACGAGGTGAAAGACATAGGCTTGCTCTGTGGACTTGCCTCGAGCATAATGGATTGCGCACGCCACAGTTTGGACTCTGTGTTTGTAGCTTGTGTAAGCTTGTCGATCCTGTTGGCCCCTGCTGCAAAGACTGTGTTGCCGCCATCCTTGAGGTTGATGAAGGAGGTGATACGCTCGATTCCATGGAGGACAGGGACGGGCGCACTCCAAAGCATTGGGTCGGCAAGATGGTCAATCTGGCATGATGTGTAGTATACCGCATCGCTGGAGTTCTTGCCGAAGATGGTTGTGATACCGTCGTGAATAAGTGCAATCAGGGTATCCGTGCCAGTAAAGACCGGGTTAGTCAACAAAGCCGTCCCAACTGTATTGTCTCGCAGTTGCTGGTTAGAACTCCATCGGTACAGCGTGGAGTCGCCAACGGCATAAAAGTCAGTAGTGCCATCCATGTACCGGGCTGAGGCGATTGCTGTTGCCAATGCTTTGTTGGGGAGAGGTAAACGGGTTGGCATAGGTGCAGCACTGCCTGATGAGTTGAAGAGCGGCACATAGGATATTTGAGCGACACCTTTAACGGAACCAGCTGTATAGATGCCGTCGACAAAGGCACCTGGGACACGGCCTACGCAGCTCTGATAAGTACCCTTCTCAACTTCAAAGGGGAGCGTATGAGGCATCCAGTGAACTGCCGTCGAGAAAGGGTCGACGATATACCGAGACGTGGCCTTAAGATCAGAGTTCGGGTTCCGAAGGATGTCTACCATGATGTACTGCTGTTGCTGGTCCGTCTCAGAAATATAAATACCAGTGATTTGGATCGAGCTTGGTCGGTTCTGCGCATCAAAAGGGAAAGATGTCCAATCGGGATTGGAGATCCATTGAGAAGTAGAGGAAGGCGGGTTGTTAAGTGAAAGGAATAAATTATCAGACCCATTAGAACGAACGGCCATGGCTAAACTTATAGTATGGTTATTCATGACACTCTGTCCAACGTCGAAATGAACAGCCTTTGCGCCTGATGAGAACTTCTCGTTGATGATCTTGGTCGACAAGTTGGTAGCCCTCCAGCCTGTTTTTGTCTCTGCAACAGTCTCTTCAAACACATTGAATACACCCGAAGAGTCGATTGCAAAGAGTAACGCGGTCCCATTGGCAGTCTGGAGAGCGCGGAACTCTCCCTCGGGATTAACCAATTCTCCCTGTACGTAGTTAAGCATTAGCTCTGTGCTACTCGTGATCACTGCTCGTTCTTGATGCCGTTTGGATTTGATTTTTTCGGTGGGTAGCGAGTGCTTGAGAGTAGTAGACATACCCTCAACATTGGAATTCTTGTCGCCATTTTGGGCAACACTGATACCCAAGCGGTCCGCATTCATAACAGTTGAGTCCTCAATTGGAAGTGGTGGTTTCTCAGCCATATGCTCTTCTTCGAGGCGCTTTAGCTCTCCAGCTCGAAGTTGCAGAACAAATGCTGCAAGAGACGGAATCTTGTCAAGATAGATAGTTTCGGGAGGGTCGTCGGTCCGGTGACTCGGGTCAGATCTCATGAGTTTCCAGGGGTCCTCTGTCGGGCTCACATAAGTGATGCGACAAGCGAGATCAGAGTAATTGGAGAAGGACGCGTCCTTGTAAGAGAAAACTTTGGCTCCAGGGAACACAAAGTTCTTGATGCTGTTGAAAGGAAGACTCTTGAGCCTAGATTGGGCAAGGCTGAGATGGTGTTCTTGATGTTTCTGAGCCTGGTTTGGAGGCCTAAAAACTTATCGGCAAAGCCGATTTCAACATCTTTCGCACTATCAGTCATAGTTGAGTTATTGGTCGCCGAAGAGGTCAGACCGCCGTTCTCATCGACAGAAATGACAAACTCGTCTGAGCGAATCTGGTTGACGACGTACGCATCTGCTTTAGAGGCTGCTCACTGAACGAAAACCCAAATCCAGAGACCCTGGACAACAGTGAAGGTGTTGCCACCTATGTAGACAGGCGGGTTCTTGGTCCGATCATAGTTGCCGAACACAATAGTGCAGGAATAAGTTGAGCTGATCTTGAGTTCTCCATACGTGAGAGCGTAATGATCGTCTGCTCGGACTGAGAAGCTGTAGTCCAATTTGGCAACGAGTGGGCCAGAAGATGGAATTTCGACCGTGTGCAGCTCCTGTCCAGGTGTAAAGTCCCATTCGTAGTTGACTTTGCCCAGCTCATTTTCAGCTGTCACATTTACATTCGGCTTGATACAAGAGCTTCGGACCTGAGGGAGAATCTGGTCAACCAGGTACCGTGCCATGGTGTCTCTCTTGATAGAGATAACGCCGCTGGATTGAGCGAGGTCTTGTGGTTCGATCCAATTCCAGTTGAAGGACGAAGGTCCTGGTAGTCGATATCCATCTGTAGCACACAGATAGTTGAGCGTCGTGGCAGCTATCTCAAGGTCCGACGGATTCTTGACCTGCTCACCAGATGAAGAATCAACGACTGGACTGACCCAGCGCTCGAGTGCAGTCAATCGTAGTGGTGATCCGTCTGGGTGTTGAGCGACTGCAGTGACTCCAATGAGTGGGAGACCGTACTGCTTAGCGATTTTCGACCATATGTTGATGAACGATTTGCCCAATAGATACGAAGCAGTCTCATCTGTGACTCCACCAAACGTAGGAACTGATTGGGCGATAGCGTTATCGAGATTGAAAAGGAGCTGCTGTAGGCTGAATGCTGAGTCTGAAATGTTGTCTAATTTAAGTCTGAGTGCATCACGCTCCGCTGGGTGAGCATTGAAGTATGGAGTGTTGAGGCTCCTGTCCAGCTCCGAGTTGAGAAGATTGGTCTGTGTTTTCACATACCACGGCTTTCCGGGAGGCTGACTGAACCATTTCCATGATCCTCTTGATCCCCAACCTACATAGTGTTAGCAAAGTAATTGCTGAGCAACTAGGTAGCGCTGACTCACCACTGGGAACACTATTCTTGATAATAGTTATATCAGAGCAGTAAATGTTGAAAGTGACACTTTCTGAAGTTTTCCCCAAGTTGACGATTGGCTCAGGCAGCATTATCTGGGGACCCTTGTTGGGAACATTCACAACGCATCCAGGTGGGATTCCACTTCGCATTCTGATGGCACAGATTAGACGGACTTGATACATCTTCTGTATACGTTCGTCCTCCCAGTCTGTGCCGTCGGGAATGTCGAAAGGATTAATTCCACCGCTGAGCCTGACAACATCTTCGAGGGGTACTTCGCTCGTGGGGTCACCATTCTGGTCAGCTAAAAAGCAAAGGTAGGTATAATCCTGGGTTCTTCCAGTATTCTGGAGATATTGGACGAGGCCGGCGTTGATGCTCTCCTGAGTGGTGGCGACGACAAAGTCATAGCCGTATTTTGAGTTACTGAGGTGAGATTGGTTGGGAGCCATAGTTGTTGAAGTTAAACAGAATAATGTTTATTGATTCAGTTGAGGGAACAACCGTTTGACACTCACTCTTAGGGTTCATTCATTCTATTAGACTTATTATTTCTTGACTTCTGTACTCGATTTATCCGAGTCAATTTTTTAGCTTTGACAGACTGTACCGTCATTCCAGTTCAAATGCTATAGATGTGATGCAAATATACTTCAAGCCATAAACGAGAACGGTCGGCCTCTGCTGTGTTTTGATGACTTTCTGGTGGATGGATTGGTGTCATACTTTCGAGATAGTGACTTGAAGTACATGTACAACGGGCTGAACCTTGACAGGCCGTATGACAGCGAAATTGAGTTTTCTTCAGAATCCGTAATTTAATACCCCGCTTGGCTGGGCTTGGAACGGACGAACAGGATGAAGATAAACAAGTATAAAGTTCAAAATTAGCCGTCTGGCTTGCCCTTGGTTCTGACAGGAAACGGAAAACGGCACGGATGGCCGGCAGCCATTAACCTTTCAGAATCATGGCTAACCAATTGCCCATCAAGTTCTTACCGACGTCCTTTAGGTTTCTATGCTATGATGGACTTGCCTTAGAAACGCTCAGCAGAGATATTGTGAAAGCTTAATCCTCACGCAGCATTCCGGATATGTGATACAACAATGTTTTGTGCAGAAGCGGGGAACGTATGACTTACAGCCGGTAACGTTCTAGACCTCCTTGTACTTCGAATACTGACATTCCATCACCCCCCTCCCCCTATGGCTTTGCGAGACGCGTACAATTGTTCAAAGTCATTATGCAGATATGTTTTTTGCAGTTGAGGCTTGTGGCTGGGAGCTTCAATCAGCAGATAGAACTTTACTTGAAGGTTAATGTCCTGCGTTTGTAGCACAATATATCATGTCAACGACTTACGGAGATAGCCAAGCGCTTTTACGCGTGCGCCAAGTAGGGCTAAATTATAGGTAGCTTATAGGATCTTAATTGGCCTATCGGAAGTCTTAGCTGTAGAGTGATTCGAACGTGTTAGCAGTTAGCAGTTAGCAGCTGTTTTTAGCATGGCTTGTGGATTTGTGGCTGGCTGAAATACCAGCTCAGACATTGACTCAGTGGCTTAAAGTAATAGCATAAACAAACCTGGCTGTGTGATATTGATAGGTAAATTATTTTGGTCTTCAGGGCAGCTTTGTAGTATCGACAGGGTATGTAAACAATTGAGGAGCTAGTATCAGAGATGCTTCTTTCCAGCAGTAAATTCTACCTAGGTTTCGCTATCTTGAACTACTGATGACAGACTACCGCCCTTGGTCAATACACCCCGAAGAACTTATCAACGGATATTCGGATCTACGGCGCGCTCGGCTTTAGAGTCGAAACACAGCTCATCTATGCAACTGCTTGGCTCACCTTGGGCTGGGGCAGTGGCTGCCTTGCACCTTTTGTCATCGACAAAATTCCAAGGTCTGAATTTATTGGCTATGGTCTCCTTGCTTGCCAAGCATGTCTGATAATCCAGGCAGCATTGGTAGCCAACTTGACGGGCTCAGACAACACGACAGCCCTCCGAGCTTGTGTCGCGATGCTATTTTTGAGGACGAGGTATGTGTTACGGTGATCTAGTCCTCAATTTTGAGGCCAACGGTTTCCAGAGAACTAACATTTTAGCAGGATAGAGAAAGCATTGTTGGCATCGAGGAGGGAAATTGAAAGGGGTTATTCTCAGCCAAGAGCCCCAAGCAAGTGGGCAGCAGTGAGTAATATCTTGAACTCTAGGATACAGGATGTGCAACGTCTTGCGGCCCAGAAGCCAGCACGTTTTTGTATTTTGCAACTCAGATCAAATCAAACATCGTACTAAAACATCATATAAATGCAATGATAACAGTGGCATCACAAAGTAAAGAGTCATCTCTATCTGAACTTTTTTTCGGGTCTGTTATGTTTGCCAGAGCCTTGCTCCGTACAACATTTGGGAATTCGGGGCTGAAGAGCATTCTCACGTAAGCCAATGCACATTTCAGCTGACCCCGCTTTTTGGACACGAATGCCTGTCCGAGACAGCCGAGCCAGTGTTGTGGCCAATGCAGGTCTTATGTCAAGTGCTGCACTTTGGAGGGGGCCGGCGGCTATTGTGAGGATACCACCAATTGAAGATCTGCTGGGACACATTGTGGCTTTGAAATTCTGTAACAAAATGTACAGTTCTCGTTAGAGCAGCTTACTCAGTCTGATTACAGCCCAACAAGGCTGTGCCGCGAACACTTCATAGCGCATATAATCTACCCCGGCATCACAAGATTGAACCTATTTGTTACCCCATCATCTCTACACATCGACATTCGCCGGCATAAAAAGACACCCGTCTGGATCTTTGAAATGTCTGATCCAAGCGATCCGAATGCATATACAGTCGGGTGGGTATGTGCTCTGTCGACAGAATTCACAGCAGCCGGGGAACAATTCGACCAAGAATATAATCGAGTCAAGTCGCCCAAGCGCATAGACCGAAATGACCACAATGCGTACAGGTTTGGTAAGATCGAGGGTCACATGGTCGTTATCGCCGTCTTGCCCAACGGTCAATACGGGACTTCATCTGCAGCCGCTGTTGCCAAAGATATGATGCGCAGCTTTCCAAACATCCGGTTTGTTCTTTTGGTCGGTATTGGCGGAGGTTCCCCTACTGAAAAGCGTGACATTCGCTTGGGAGATGTTGTAGTCAGCTCACCTGAGGCTGGCCAAAGTGGTGTCTTCCAATATGACTTCGGCAGAGCGACAAAAGAAGGGTACCAATACAGGGGATCACTCAACAAACCACCTCAGGTATTGCTTGCAGCAGTAGCAAAGCTCAGGTCGCAATATGAGGCAGAGAGTAACCAGATCGCCAAGACGGTCAACACTATCGTGGAAAATAAACCGAGATTGAAGGCCAAGTATGGGCGTCCAGACGACCCAGATCTTCTTTTTGCCCCTTCTATCGGGCATAGGAATGATCCGTGTCAGAAGTTTTGTGTGACAGCCCCAACCGATCTCATCGATCGCACACCACGGTCAGAACTTCTGGAAGAAGATGTATTAATCCATTATGGCACCATTGCTTCAGGCAATACTCTAATGCAAGATGTTGCCAAGCGCGATGAACTTGCTTACAAGGCAAATATCTTGTGTTTCGAAATGGAAGCCGCTGGACTTATGGATAGGTTTCCATGTCTTGTTATTCGCGGGATATGCGACTATTGCGATTCTCACAAAAGTGATAAATGGCAGGGCTATGCAGCTATGACTGCTGCTGTATACGCTAAGCAGGTTCTGAGTGAAACCCGCCTAGAGGGCGTTAAAGTGGAGGAAACTCTCGTGTCAAAGGTGAATCAAGGTCAGTAATCTCAAATATCTATGACGATACAGTATCTAAAGCTGAAGATCTCATTCAGTCGTTTCCGTCGTGGAGAACAAAAACCGATTCATTGCAGAACAAAGAGTTCTGGATTGGCTATCAGATCAAGAAGATTCCATCCCCTTCTCATGGTGTAAAGAAGGCCTGAGAGGGGCAAACATCGAGATTTCAATATGGCGGATCAAACTCAACACACTAATTTGAGACGGCTCAGAAAGTAACACCAAAACTACGGCGACGTGACATTTCGAGACCCTGTGTTGCAGTGGTCTAGAGCAGGCATATCCACGTGGCTGCATCGATAGGCACAAAAGCAATGTTCCAAGGGCTCGCTGGCCAAGACCTTGCTATTAATCTTCGGGCCTCCGTAGGAGGATTGCCTTTGGACTATGCAATGAGGCGTGAAGACAAAGACACTTCTATGGCTATTTATATGCATTGCGCCGTGATCTTCAACTTTCAGGGATGCATTAAGAAAATATTAAACTTGGCATCCTAGCGCAAGTTCCTGCTCGCGTTACCTCTTAATTAAGGTTAAGGTCTCTGGCTGTTTCATTGTAGCCACTACAATGCTCTAACAGGAGTCTCGTATCGCGATGGAGTGGATATCAAAAGAAGCTTTAGCTGGGCTCTGTTATGCACTTGATATTTAACTCGTCTTAAAAATAACAGTTATTGCCAAAGGAATCATGCCATGGTCTTTGTAAATCTTGAAACGTCCAAGTTTCATGTCAATTGCCTTGTATTCTCCCCTGGCAACCTTTCAAGCTTGGGGCATAAGGATTATGGCATTTAAACCCGCAACTGATACCTAGTACAACCGTGCGCCATCTAAACATACTTGCGCGACCCAAACCAGTAAACCAACGGTGGCACGACAATCTCAGTGATCGTAGCTCGTTGCACCCACGGGAAACCCCATCCAAAAGCCCCGGCTGAAATAGCTCTCCCAATACCGCCTAATGCCAAACCAGCCAATAGAATATTCAAGGCCAGCTGTCTTTCGTTGATATCGTAGGACGTCCAGCATAGCGCAGCGCCGTAGGCAATGTATGTTCCACCAAGGAAACGGATCTGTGAATCAATGAGGGAGACGGTTGATGGAGGGAGTTTTGCGTGCTCAGTTTGGGTGAGATATTCTGTTATTCCCCGGACAACATGCGATGCGCCATTATAAATGATCCAGGCGGAGAAGCCTTTGAGCAGGAGGGGGGTGTATTCGGTGGGCATGAATTGGGACATTCTGCTAGAAAGTTTGGTGGAGATTGGAGAAATATCTAGCAGTGCACTTAAATGATAGAGCCGATGCTGTTCTGAACACGAAATGGCACCAAAGGGCTACTTATAGTCCTATAATACAAACTCAGATCTCTCCCACGCAGCGCGCACTTAGTTGAACACATGGATGTTGTCGTTCGAAACGGGACAATATCTTGCCGCTGACCTATCAGCGATCTTGGCGACGAGAAAAGTCGCCGGGCCGGGGTGATTCTCTCGTCAGCGCTGCTGACAAAGAGCTCAGCTCCCGTGGCGTGAGTAAGAATAATACATTTATCGTCAGAAGACTAAAATCATCATAAGGCTGAGGGCGGACATAAGAGACTTATGTCCGTAGCTGTTCAATCTAGGGCGGAGATATACACAACACTCTCTCGCAGTCACTCGTCCTAGAGGCGTGGTGAGAATTAACAACTACGTGACTTGGAATATGCCTCAAGATGTTCTAGCATATTCCTATTTTGGTACCTTTCTGTCTCATTACCTCTAATCAAAGTATTTTGGCGTGCAAAGTGCGTTACGTTCATTTTCTCGTCGCAACGCTTCTCCATCCCCCCCAAAAATCGCAGTACTCGGCCGCGTGAAACAGCACGCACTTACAAAATCTGTAGAGCTTCCCTCGCTTTTGTAATTGCAAGTCTTGGAGTATTCAACTGTGAGGTCATTGTGACGAGAAATGGACCCTTGTAAATGAGAGTTGTTTCCTCGTCTATTTTATGGAGCAGTGACGATGCCCTTCACGTTATGATATCATCTCGTTATTCAACCCGCTTCTTAAACCAGACCTCAAACTTCCACGGTCATCTCCATCAAATCACCAAAATCATCACAAATCGAAACCTCAGCAAGCTCTTATTCCCTAACAAAACACGGTCATCTTCATAATGGCAGTCCTTCCCACCAAAGACGACATCAAGTCCCAAGCCGTCGACGGCCGTCCCATCACCCAAGTCGAAGCTTCGGCCATCGCATCCGAAGAATCAAGCCTCACCGGCAGCGGCCCTATCAAAGGCGGTGCCGCAGCCACCGCTCAGAGTCTACATGACAAGCAGCAGAACTTCCTCGAGAAGGCGGGTGAAGTTGCACGAAAGCCGCCTACCGAGGTGACCAAGGAGGATGCTGCTGAGGTGCAGCGTGCCGAGGTAGGATATACCTATTGTTTATGTGATGATGGTTTACTGAGTAGTGTAGGCTCGAGCAAAGGGCGGTCCTCCTGGAAAGGGATCTACGGCTGCTGATGTGCAGTCTGTTGCGGACACGAATACCCAAGCTTGAATCAGGTTTTGCTCTTCTTAGGGTAATATCGGGATGAAATAGTGGCGTTTGCTTGAGAAGGTTCGTCAAGAAGGACCCCAAGGGAAAAGACATGATTAGGCATGAAGAGTCGCAAGAAGAGGGCGGAGGCGATGGCTGGGCCAAGGCAAAGTTAATACAATCAAGATTCAAGTTATCATACCTGTATTCCACCTACTTGTGTCTTGTAAGGTATTTGTGCCTTAGATACACGCTGCAAAGACTGGATTCACACTCAGCTAGAATATCACTTTATGACTATGATGTGAGTCTACGTTACTACTTCACAGAACAATTTACGCACAACTGAGTCTAGCCCGAATCCGTGTTTAATGCGTAGCTCCAAGGTATGCAGGTTCCATCTGAAGCAATTTTATGAAGGGACCTCCTGAGCCCGGCTTTTTTTCTTTTTCACAGTTCGCCTAACCACTTCCCAGATCAGGTAATCTACCCGTGCAAGTAATTTCGGAGATCGGCCTACTGGTTCTGCTCATGCAACGCTCTGTTGGTTGTTATGCTGTTGGTTGTGTTTTGTCCCACTTCTACATGCAACTAGGCAAATCAGGAAGCGCTTTGACAGTTCAGACAGGCAGCCGAGATCACGCCAGCATTCTCATGAATGAGTAAAAGGTCAAGATCGAGCATGAAAGGACATTCATTCATAAGCCTGCCGCCAGTCTGAGTCCTATTGGTCGCCATTCCTTCTCTTGGGAGATGCTTGAAGATATGCTGGTCGACCCTCATCGGCGAACCAAACCCCAGATCACGAGTTCACAACCCCAGCATAATCATCTGCAGCTTGGCCCGCAACTAAGCTTCATACGGACTACTACTGCATAAAGGCTGGGTATACAGTCCTGCTTCATTTGGCTATCTGTGAGGAGGTTGGCTCGGATACCCGGATGATCGAATACATATATCAATAGCATCCACTCCTCATTCAGAAATGGCATCTTCCTCTCTCAAATGTGTCCACTTTGAAATTTTGAACATATGATCATAACTTGAGCCAAGCCCAGAGAGTGGGATCCGATATCGGAAATCTTGTTCAATCAAACTGGCGGTTATCCCCTCAAAACATGTCTTTACTCGTGAAAATCGGTCTAATATTCTCTTTATTCGCGAGCTGGGCATCATGCTTCAGCAAGTTTTTGCGCCCCCCAGAGCGGGACCCAGATCAAGCAGTTGACCAGGATATGACGAAGAACAACCATTATGAGGACGGAGAAATGATCCCGATCCTATACAACACCAACATCAAAAAGGTTGACCTCTACATATGGCAATTCATAGACGCTGAAAAGAATACAACCGCTCGCTTAGAAAGTAGTTGGACCTCCTCCCTTCTGTTTATTGTCTTGCTGATTGAGCTGCCTAGACGATGGTACATCTGATTCTACCGGCTGGAAGGCCCAGTATGATATTTCCAACGCGACCGAGAACAACGAGGATTGCATTTATTGGTTTTCTTTAATGGACAGCACATATGGCGGCACTCTAGCGAAGTCCCAATTCGTGAACGTCAGCGCGCCGAAAGCCGAGGAGACCACGACGGAGTCGTCCCCGAGCAGGGATACAAGTCCTCCACTAGAGCCTAGTTCGAAACCTGGGTTGTCTCGCAGCGAAATTGCAGGTGTAGCAGTCGGTGCCACAATTGGAGGTCTACTGATTCTTGGGGGTGTTGGATGGATGGTTTGGAGAATGCGGGCGAGAAGGAAAATTGATGCGGCGCCGGCAGAGCTTCCTGGAAATTGTGCTCAAGACCAACCTCATTTTGAGAGACCGAAGAGCGAGCTACCTGCCGAGCCTGTGGTTTTTCCTTCAGAGCGTCCTAGGAGCCCTCCTAGAATCTATGAAGCACCATGAGTAAAGAGACAAGAGGAAAGCTTGACATGATAATTTACACTTGAACTGCGGCAGTTAACTGCATATATCATAATTAATACAAACTTGTTAGTTAAACTTCGTATTTTCTAATTCCAGTCGGTAGTATGTTGACCTTTGCTTAAGGTCACCGCCGAGGCATGACACACGTTTTTTCTGCCAACTTCTACTCCTCGAGTGGAATGAACCCATTATATACATAAACACTGAATAATCCTAAGCTCCTTCATCACAAAACTACACAAGAGCAACACTTATTATCGTTATGGCCGTATTGATGTACTAGGTTCTCTCGGCTGGATTAAGCTCTCAGCCACAGGTCTCAGCGGCAAATAACACTTCTAGCTCACAACTTAGACATTATGCATTGATGTACTGGGTTTTTTACATCTGCATTAGTCCCGTCATGCCTCGGCTGTGATAATGGCGTCAAATAGCGGGTATTAAAGAGGTCCATCAAACCTCCATCGATCCCAAAAATATCATCAAAACATGCCTCGGCCTTCTTGCTGTCGCTTAGCTCGTCGAAAAGCACGTCCACGAGGGCAGAGCCCGTCTCTCGCCGCATCTGCTCGAACCATACTTCGACTTCCGCGGCGTTAGGCTGAGACTGTCTCCCGTTGTTATTTTCTGTCTTCAAAACCTCCCCTGCTTGTCGTACGCTACCAAGGTCGAAGTATCGGTATGTACGCCACTTTCTCTCGAGATCGAGCTCCCAGGCGACGCGGCGCAATACAGGCCGCCACGCGACTCCTTTGCCCTCGACAAGGCGGTCCCGGAACACCCAGTCGCGCAGGAATATACAGGCGGCGAAATACGCACGTGCTGGATCCCGGCCAGAAAGAACAATGTTCCAAAATTGAGTGCGCAGCTCTGTGAGGACAATGCGGAGGGCTTGCTCGAAGGAAAAGAGGACGGCGCCTTGTTTCTTGCGCATATCGTTTTTCTCCATACCGTCATAAAATACTTCGATCTGGGATCTCTGTTTCTGCGAGATCAGTCCCAGTAACCCGTACAGTCTATCCTCAGGCCGGCTGCATTCGCGAGTTGTGCGACTCGCGAACCGGCGCAACGCCTGGCCTAACGTCAGTGGCGCTGCGGGGTCAGGTATGTATAGATCACCGCGAAAGTGAGATTCAGACGTGCGTGCGGTTGAAACCTGCGGCACGACGGTCATCCGATCTATCTTTTTGTTGTCGTTGTCGCTATCTCCCCTTTGCCGTAATCCCAGCCCGCCGCTTTCGCCAAAAGGTTGTAATTGACGCCGGCGTCCCAGATCCAGCATCGACAGGCCAGTGAACCCGCCGAGAGAGCTGAGCATACCAATGACGTCCTTCTGAGCCTCTTTTAACTTGATCATATCAGTGAATGGCCGCTGGAAATCCTGGTCTGGGTGTCGCAACTTGACCTCCTGCTCGAAAATCCGTAGTGGCAGTGTGCACAACGCCTGCAAGTCGAACGCGAACATGTCGAAAATGAGAGTGGCGGGATGCGGCGTGAGGAATATTTCCTGGATAATCCACATGCGTTTCCAGTAAGCGCGGCCGCATAGGACTGCCAAACAGAATAGATCACGCTCTGTCAGAGACGGTAGGACATTCTCAATGAATGCCACGTCCTGGTGGGTGCCTGTCCAAGGACCCCCAGAAATAGTTTGCTGAACCTGTTGAGATAACTTCCGTCGGAAGAAATGCAGACCCGCCTCCATCTCTTCCTTACTCCGCCCATGGCAACCACCCGCTTCAATATCCCCTAGAAAAATCAAAACCTCGTCTGCAAAGCAGTAAATCTCGTTCATAAAAGGAACCTGGGCCGCTTTCTCAGCGTTGTCGAGCTGGTTGATGCAGATGGCATCGATGAAGAA
This sequence comes from Fusarium chuoi, assembly GCA_022627125.1. Classification (NCBI taxonomy): domain Eukaryota; kingdom Fungi; phylum Ascomycota; class Sordariomycetes; order Hypocreales; family Nectriaceae; genus Fusarium; species Fusarium chuoi. The sequence continues at coordinate 1,773,249 of JAJALE010000837.1, read as the reverse complement.
GGGTCCCCTGGTTACGCTGTGTGCATCTTGGCGAGACTCGGGCGCTCCAAAGTCGTCCTCATATTGCTTCAACGCCCAGCGTCTTCTGAGGAACGAAAGCACGTTGGGACTCACGGGAAATGGGTGCCCGTCAATCAGGATGTGTGCCATGTCCGAAGGAGATGCTGGAGGGCCCCAGGTGTATGATAGCGCGCGATAGCAAGTCGAGGGAAGACTGCCACGGTCGACCACGACAAAGGCGCACTCTATAGGTTGCGATAGCTGCTTCTGCTTGTCTTCCTCGCAAGCGAGATGGGAGACTGGATCGCTGGCGGCAGAAATGGCAAGAAGGCGAACTTGCCGTGAAGGGTTGATGGGCGGGTATTGAAAGCTACTGCGTGAGTTCTGTTGTTGGTCGTCGTGAGATAGGATCTTGGTTTGTGGACCGGCATCATCATTGTTGGAAGACATCGCTGAGCACGTTGTTTTCTTGAAGTTGAGGTTAACGGCAGCTCATTGCGATGCTCTGAAATAACGCGCTATCTCAGTTTAGCGCCCTCTGTTGCTCAGCCGCACGCCTATTGATCTTGGCAGGATCCTCAACGCGCTGTCAAAGTCCAGATTTTGGTGTGCCAAGGATGGGCTGAACATGTACGCCCTTGACTAAAATATGAGTGGCTTGTCTGCCATTCAGCTCCATCAATGATAGGTAAGGGTTAAAAGGCCAGGCTGCAATCCAAATCATTTTTTGTTATCGGGGAGACTCTCTTTAGTAAGTGAGCTTTTGTCCTGTATTATACCCGCTTGCTGTTGGTTAAAGGTTATTGACAGGATAAGCGATTATAAATGACATCATTATTTATTCAGCGTGATATTTTATGTTGATGCACATGATATTAATTATATGCCGGTATTATCGCACAGTCTCCATCAGGCTGGTTTTAATTCCTAGGCTGATCTTTGGTAGCCGAGAGTATAAAAATGGCTACAGGTGCCATAGATAAGTAATTGCGCAAGAATACACCACCTTACGAGAAAATCATTCCCTATAATTTCCAACTATCATATTTAATTCATTTAAGTGATCTTATAATCCAGTTTTATCTACACGCAAGCGGTGCTATACTTATCAATTCCTCCACTGTAGTCGGCGATTTTTCGCGTTTAAAGTTTTCTCCAGTCCAGGGTAAGCGAAAGCCTGTTTTCAGCTGAACACCATCAGGTAGCATCGTGAAAAATTGAGTTCACGATATCGGAAATTGGCAGGAAATTAAAGATAAACATTTTCGGACCAACCTACCCACAACCTACCAACCTCACCGTTCCCTCACAAGGCAGCAGTGCTCCACTGATCAACCGACCGAGCATGTGCTAAAAAGTCTAAACTTCAGCTAAAGAAGAATGCAAATGGTGATCTTCACTGATTCTGCAAATCTTTATACCATAAAGCCGTTGTATTTCCCAGCCTGTCGATCTCTACACGTGGCATGGCAGCCATTGTTAAGAGCAAAGCTGTAGCTGGCTGTGCGCTTTGGGGGTGATTTGGGGGTTCTTGCCTGTCCGTCGGCCGACACAACGTTACAACCTTGATGAAAAAATCCCAAGGCTGAAGCGAAAACACCGACGGAGCCTCGGGCCGTGAAGAGCGCCAAGTCTCCGAGATGATTCAACTTCCATAACGGGGCTAGCTATCTAACCGCGATAATGAACTGAGTCACTCACTGTCTTCAAAAACGGGTCATCGCCAACTCTCAGGGTCCCTGCTTCGAGTCAACTGTCACGAGCTTCTTCCCGTCTTGATGCGGATATTACAACGTCAGTGGCTGACTCTCATCTAACCAAGTCGCTCTCTTCTCCACGAATATCCCAAAAGCCTCAAATTTAAAATTGCCCATCAGCCCCAGCGCGTAAACGTGCATCTTCGGGTTCAATTGCTCTCCGTCGGCGACCGGCAACTTCTGTATTCAATCTAGACCAGGGGTATTCTCACCTATCCCTTAACAAATCGCGCGACAAAAGGGCCTTCTTGCCTTAGCGCTTATGCCTGACAGAATAGTTGTTAAGAAATCAGTGGGATATTAGGTGGAGAGACTAACAGTGCTTTTTGGGGGGGTGCTAAGCGATTACAGCCTGTTTTGAGATCTAGACCCAGCTACTTGGGCGAAAGAGGAAATCACCGGACTTAAGCAGGGGGAAGAAGTGCTGTTTGTTTAGAGATGTGACAAATTGTGAGGAAGCGAGACGACAAAATTGATAGAGGTATTTACAAGAGAGAGACGATAGTTAGTGAGAGAGTTGATGGAAGAGTCGTTGTCGCCAATCTATGGCAGTGTGAAATGTCATTCTGTCAATCGGAAACATTGATAGCTCTGAGGATCATATCGTCCGGGGTCTAACGCAAGGGTCAGCAGCCTTACAGCAAAAAAAGAAGCCATCATGTTCCTGCACTAGCACTAGCCAGGGGTTAGTTAGCTCGACCCTCACCCATCCACAACCGAGTCAACGTGGTTCTTGGCTGTTCATCCCAAATTGTACGCCGTCCACATGCCAGTCCAGGCCACTAACGACGAACTACGCCTCTTTTTCCAATAATGGCGCCCTCCATCGTTAAAAACATGACGCTTAGCCTCTTCCTCCCTCTCCCTTTTTCCCGCATCTCCATCAGTCACTCTTTTTTTCTGACCGTTTGAGTCAAGAAGTAACACCAACTACTGCCCACGATGGCTAATTCACTCTTTACTTTTTTCCTTCTCACATTCCTTTCCTTCTTTGTTTCTGCCCAGGACGATGTCAACCCCGGCGACGTGAACCCCGTGCCCCCCGTCGGCGAGATCAAGACCGAAGACCCCATCTCGAGTCCTCTCACCGAAGGATGTCCTCAGCCCTGCAGCATCGCCGGCAACGACCCTGCCAACTGGACGCAGCTTCACAGCCTGGAGGAGCTCGCGGGGTGTACTCTGCCCATGCTGTTTGCGCTCAATGTTGAGAATGATTACAGCGAGAGCGCGACGCTGTATACTTGCGTTACCGAGACGAGCTCTACACAGACCAGGAGGGATGAGGTCACCAAGGTCCAGGCTAGAGCAGCCGAGAGCTCTGTTTCGCTGGCCAGTAACTGCGGTGCTGAGAAGGCTACCGTGAAGACTACCTCGGCTTTTGGAAAGGCTGTTCTCCGATCTGGTAACAATGTCGCTGCTGCCGCTGGTCTTTTGGCCGAGTATCTTGACAACGGGGCTACGTGCGGTACTACCATTCTCTTTGCCAAGTCTGGCTCTTCCATCGCTGGTGTTTACGTTGGCGGTGAAGTTCAGAAGGACAGTGCTTCCAACACTCTTCGCCAATCTGCTTCTCGTCTTCAGAAGGGTGTTCAGACTTTCCAAATCTGCAATGCCAATGACAAGACTGCTGAGACTATCGGTCTTTACGCAGCTGACAATGTCAATGGTCTTGAGGCTGTTCAGAACGCTGTGAGGACTTGGTCCCATGGCCAGTGTGTCAGCATCGCTCAACCTTCCAAGGAGTCTATCAACCTTGGTGTTCTGACTACCACCACCGTTAAGGCTCGCGATGTTGAGCTCCGCTCTCGTTTCGCAGGCGTTGAGTCTCTTCTCGCCCCCCGCGCTGATTGCAAGGCTATCCAAGTCGTTTCTGGTGATTCTTGTGCCTCGCTCACCAAGAAGTGCAAGGTCACCACCGCCAACTTCAACAAGTACAACCCCGCCAAGAACTTCTGCTCTACCCTCGCTCCCAAGCAGTGGGTTTGCTGCTCTGCTGGTACTCTTCCCGACAAGACGCCCCAGCCTAGCAAGGATGGTACATGTTTCATTTACAAGATCAAGTCTGGTGACGGCTGCTACTCCCTCGGCCAGAACTTCGGTATCACTCAAAAGTTCATTGAGGACGTTAACAAGAACACCTGGGGGTTTGCAGGCTGCAACCGTCTTCAGCTCGGCCAGCCTATCTGTCTCAGCAAGGGAAAGAACCCCATGCCTTTGGCCATCGCCGGCGCTGTCTGCGGTCCCCAAAAGCCTGGATCTAAGAAGCCCTCTAATGCCAAGACAGGCTGGGATCTCGCCAACATGAACCCCTGTCCTCTCAACGCCTGCTGCTCTGGCTATGGCTTCTGCGGCATCACCTCTGAGTTCTGCACCAACACTACCGCCAAGGGTGGTGCCCCCGGTACAAGCCAGCCCAACACTCCCGGCTGCATCGGAAACTGCGGTACTAAGATCGTCGGCAACACCAAGAAGCCCGCCAAGTTCCTCAACGTGGGTTACTTCCAGGGCTACAACCTCGGCCGACCCTGCTTGAACATGGACGTCACCAAGCTTTCCGAGGTCACCACTCCTTACACGCACATTCACTTTGCCTTTGCTGGTCTCAAGTCCGATTTCTCCGTCCTTCTCCAACCCGATGTTCGTGCGCAGTTCCTCAAGTTCAAGGAGGTCAAGGGCAGCTTCAAGAAGATCATCTCCTTCGGTGGCTGGGCTGGATCTACTGATGCGTCAACTTACCAGCTTTACCGTGATGCTATCAAGCCTGCGAACCGTGACAAGTTTGCTTACAACATCATGACTGTTTTGAACAACCACAAGCTCGATGGTGTTGATTTCGACTGGGAGTATCCTGGCTCCGCTGGCTCTGATGGTTCTTCTACCGATACTGCCAACTACGTTGCGTTCCTTCAGGTTATGAGGAACAAGATTGGAAAGAGCGGCAAGACTATCTCTGTTGCTCTTCCCGCTGCCTATTGGTATCTTAAGCCTTTCCCTGTTACCAAGATTGCGCCTCTTGTCGATTACATGGTCTACATGACCTACGATCTTCATGGCCAATGGGGTATGTCTCCTCCCTTGACTCTCAGTTATATTTCATGCTAACTTTCTATAGATTACGGCAACAAGTTCATCAGCTCCGGATGCCCCAACGGCAACTGTCTCCGCTCCCACGTCAACAAGACCGAGACCCTCGACTCCCTCGCCATGATCACCAAAGCCGGCGTCGACCCTGCCAAGGTCGTCATCGGCATCTCCAGCTACGGCCGCAGCTTCCGCATGAAAGATCCCAAGTGCACAGGCCCAACATGCCAATTCACTGGTAGCTTCAGCGTTTCCGAAGCCGAGCCTGGTGTCTGCACCGGCGAGGCCGGATACCTCTCTGACGCGGAGATTCGCCTCATCGCGTACGACGCTAAGCAGGGCAAGAAGGGTGTTACAGCCAAGACGTGGTACGATAAGGACTCGGACTCGGATATCATGACGTTTGGAACCAAGGGCAAGGGTATGACTGACTGGGTTGCGTACATGGGACCTACGACGAAGCAGAAGCGTACGGATTGGGCCAAGAGCTTGAATTTTGGCGGTGTTATTGATTGGGCTATTGATCTGGAGACTTGGTTCTCTCCTAAGCCTTAGATAGTAATCCTCTAATGTTTCCGCTACTGCGGATTATATATACTAATAGCTCATGAATATAATGAACTAAGACTATGGTGCCTTGGCGTCTTCTTCGTATTGTTTCCATCGATATTCCCTCTCAATTCCTTTTCGCCGTTGTGCCGTATCACATAGCTTTTCATTCCCGCATTCGCATTCTGCGCCCTCACGGAGCCAGCGATATGTAAGACTCCACCGGATCTTCCGTAGTCGTACAGTTCCATCAGACAGAGTATCTGTTTTGCGAGATTTAATCCCGTGAGTCCAGTGTAATCGTGAATCGCCGCTCATCTGCATCATACTCCTCGGTAGCAAATCAACCTCAATCTTCTCGCCCGTTTCCTTGTTTGCGAATTGCATAAAAAGTGACGAACCCAGAGATAGTGAGTATAGCTGATCGAAGGGGCCGTGGGTGTCGACGTGAGGCGGGATTCCTGTTCCCGGGGCGTATTGCTGAAGACAGACTTGATCTGGTGGACGGCCCTCGGTTGTGGGAAGCAAAGGAACTAGCCATTCTGGAAAAGGCTTGAAGGGTGTTTCTTCATCGATGCCAAATGTTTTGTAGCTGAATGTGTAGCCGTAGTGAAGCGATAGTCGCCCCCCTCGAACTGGCCATTCTAGCTCATTCTCAAAAATGTGAATGAGTTTTTGTTCATGCTCTGGTGTGATAAAGTCTTGTTGCATGAAGATGCCCGAAGGCTTGATTGGTAGCTCCTCCATTCTGAGTGCTATAAATCGATGTAGTTCATGTTTGAGTTGTGATGAGTGAGATAATCCAAGGTCTGATTCTCGTACGAGATGAGTCCACGCGACATTCTGAGTTTTCATATCACGTGATGTATTCATGTACATTCTCATTGACAAACGTAAAAATACGCAAACCATCATAAGCGACAAACTCAATTCGCTCAAAACTCTGGATGTGTCCTCCTCGATAATCTCATGACTCCTCCATACTTTTGTTCTCATTAAATTGTCTCACCGACTCCCGGGCCTTGATGATAAGCTCCCCGCAAGTGTTGAACGATTTCTCGGTCGACCTTGTGGGATCTTCGTCCAACCGATCGCTGACTTCACCATGTGCAATATGAAGTCTCTGTTGATCTTTGTCAATAGAATCGTGGAGATCATGCTCTGAAAGGGTTATGTTGTTCGCAGCCAGTATCGTCATGGCTGCTTGCGTCGCATGGGTACAGCTCCTAGATATTGTTAGTTGTAGATTAGTACGATTAAAGGTGTAGCTCGTCTTACCAACGGAATGCCATATCACGGCTGTCCACTTTGTTCACTATGTCTAAGCACTTCCGTGCAGCTGTGACCAACCCTGACCAATTCGATGGTAGCAATGGGGTATCTGTATCATCTCCTTTGCGAGCTTCGCCAAAATTCAATAACCGGTCCACCCAGTCTTCATTGCGTAACGTCGCTTGCCGAATAGAGAAGATGCAGTGATAATACGTCAGACGTAGCTGTTTGAAGAATCTCTGGTGCATGTGGCCGAAATCGGAGAGTGTATCTCCCCTGTACGCCTCGGGGATCGACTCAACCCATTCTTCCAGCATCTCGTCCAAACGATCCGCCACCGTCTCTCGCTGGTCGAAAGACAGTTTCGAAGCCCGAACTGAGTATACCAGATCGACTATCTTGCCTTGGATAGTCGCGAGTTTAGCGCGGTACTTGAGAATCTCAAAGTGCGATGACTTATTTATGTCGTGTAGGATGCCTCCATGCCTGTAAGAGATTTCCTCAACTGTAGAAGCAATATCATGCTCTTGCATCAGGTATGGCTCGCCTCTGAGGAGTGAAATATCTCGGTCGATGATGTACGCTATCCAGAGAAGCCGCACAGGATACAAAAGAGCAAAGTCCCCGGAGTGTTTATGCAACCCCAGGCCATAGACCAACTTGACAGCTTTGGCATGCAGAAGTGCGGCTTGCTCTAGCCTCGGTGTTGTCATGAAATACAAGGCCGTCCCCAGCAGGATCTGGAGTCCTATTTCGTCTGACAAACGATACTTAAGCATACCATCCACATATTTGCACGCTTTGCTGATGAAGTTCTCGTCATCTCCTTGGTAGTAGTTCTTGGGATCGTTTCTCAGAGACAATGCCAGTATGACAAAGATGGCGCACCACTCGTGTGACACAGTAGCCCGTTCTCTGCAGATCATGTCGAAGTACTCATAGTCCTGTGCACTGAATAGTGGCGTGGTTGGGTTGACGCCATCGAAGTAGGCACGGATGATTTTGTCCTGATCATACTCTTGATACTGTGACGGTAGAGCAAAGAGTGACGCTGGAGCAAGCTGCTTGGCATGCAAACTGGCCAATCTGGCCAACCTGGGTGGCTCATGGTCTTCCTCATCTTCCCCGTCTGCCGGCTCTTTCGGATCGTCGTCTTCAACATCGGAAGTGTCGTGGTTATAACCCTCCTGTGGGTATATTGGAGTCACAGTGCTGAATTCTTGTGGTTCATCTTCGATGCCGGCCATCTCGATATCCTCCTCTTCGCTGGGCCGGCCATTCTCTTTATGCACGAATTCTACAAGTACAGTCTTAACTTCTCCGCCTGCAAGATGCCGTTCGGAGCTCGCCCCAAATGTCTCGACGCGCCCATCAAAGTGTGAAGACTCGCTCTCGATGGCGTCTCGACTTGCACTGATAAGCATCTCTTCGCCGTCAGACTATGTAAACGTACATTTCCTGTGAAGCCTGGGGCATTGGGCTATCGTTGACTTGAGTAATTCGCATAACCCAAACGCACTCGGTCCCGTCTGAATCGCAGCTAGAGCATGTTGGTTTTTTTGCATCGCATTGAGAATTATTTTGATGGCACGGCTCGCATATCTCGTGAGAAGTAGAAGTCAGCACCAGTAGGGCAATCTTGTGGTGAACTAACATTTCGTCTAAAAACGCTGTAACGTGTTCGATCCGGATCCAGATCCATTTGGGGATGTAAAGGTTGAGAAGGATGATTTGTTGTATTTGCTGCGTGAGACTATGATGAATGCTTTGCCATTGACAGGAGAATAAGATGGGGGAGATAACGTTAAGGGTGAGGGGACTTGCTTTTGTTGCCCCTCGCGTCATGACCCACGTTGCTGAGGTACTAGCCCCAAAGAGGCTAAGACGCACGCGTAGGGAGCAATCTGAGCTACACAATCTACAATTCAGTCGCTGTCTACGATATATTACATTCAATGGTCAAAGATGAATGTCACCAGCTGGTAAAAGCAGCCGAAGATTATGTCGTCCTCTGGTTTGCTGTCAACAATCTGATTCTTGTCTGTCTTATATCCCCGTCTGTCTTTGACGTTCGCCGCTGTTGTCCGTATGCGTCCCGCTCACAAGCCCAATCCAGTTTCTGACAGGTCGCAATCGCATCTCGAACCCTTCAAATCTGCTGCGTGGCTGCAGCTGTCGTGCCGTGGAGCGGCTCATCCATCTTGGGAGATCTGATCCCCGGCTCCGGGCTGCCCTCGACGTGTTGGAGTGACTTGTTCATCTTGGCCTCTGGCTCTGGCTGACGCTTGATATCGCAGAGGAGCTGACCTTCTTTGGGATACCTAACCTCCACTGTGAACCCACAGGACTTCTCCAGTCTTCTCACCATGGGCACTCCAATTGCGCCAGAGTTATTGAATATTTTTGCCGTCTCGCAGAATTTGGCGTCGCCATCCCAATCTTTCCCTTCTTCTGCATCAGCGCCCGAGTCGACCCATTTCTGAATTAATTTATCTTTGAAAAAGCACTGCGCAAAGTCAACGAGGAAGGGCTGGAATGATGAGGGTTCCACGACAACATTGCGAGGTGAGCTGTCGTCTAGGATAATACCGCGCTTGTTAATCTCGTATGCCGCATCAATAGCTCGCTGAATGAGACATGTCCAATCTTGTTGCGTTGTAGGCCGGACGTCCTCCTCAATAAGCTCATAAAGAGTAACACCTGGGACATGTTGGAGGAGGATACCGTGGACAGTTTGGTAGTCTTGTTCGCAGGACGCTGAAGAAGCTCCTGGAGCGACGATGCGCACTAACCCGTAAAGCTCTGGGATCAAAACACCTTGGAGGTCTTTCAAGCGATCGTAGACCTCAGCCTCGGTTCTGAAATGCTGATCAGTGATCCTCCAGAGCGCCGCTTCAAATCTCACGATGCCGTCGGATCCCTCCCGAATCTCCGCTATGGTACGTGGAAATTCCGACGTGGCTTCGTTATGATCCATCTCTTTGAGGAAGGCGTCCATGGCACCTGCCTTTAGAAATGACTGGTAAGCAGCTTCAACTTGAGCAGTGCAGGTAATATGCTCGTCCCTGTAGTCACGAAGGTCTGTCCCGCAGCGACGATCGTAGACCTTGAGAATGGCAAGGCGATCGTGGAAGCGGACTTGCATGACGGGGGCCATAGTCTCTGTGATAACACGCTCAACGACTACAGAGATGTCATTTTCCGACAGGGCCCAAGAACCGCTGCTGCCTTCGAGTATCTGCAATTGTATGACCTTGCCGGCCTGGTATTCGGCTGAACTCGTCAGCGGTGAAAATGAGCGATGGCCAAGAACTTACGAGGGCGGACTGAGGGTTCCGACATGTCGAAGATGAGAGAAGTGATTCGGTGTTGAAGGCGATGAGTGCTGCAGATTTCTTTGTGTGAATACGTCGAGATGAAATGCGTTGATGTTGTTGAGAGAAGCTGCTTGAAGGACGTGCCGAGGTGGGTAGAGGTAGAGCAGTTTCTCTGAAGCGATACTGACACTTTGGGTTATGCCCTGACACTGTTGACCAGTGCCATTGAATGTAACAGATAAAAGAAAAAAAGAACGCTTACATACAGCCCAAGTAACAAGCTCAACTCGAATTTGCGGGACATTTGGCAGTTGCTGTAATGTCTTTCGCAGTGTCAGCCAGTTCAAACAAAATCCCCCTTGCTCCGAGGCTTTGTTTCCATATTTAATTTTAGCCAGGCCGCTGAAGTCCCTATTAATTCTTGTAAAGCAGCACTTCCTTACATGCATACGACAGATGGTTAGTGAAAGTATATTTCTCATTTGCGATATAGTGACGCAACGACGTAAACCTTGAGGGAAGGCATTACATTATAAATGTATATCGTCGATGTCAATATGCACAGAAACAGATATCGGAGAGAAGCTGTAGAAATATATCAGTGTAGGAGAGGAGTTTCGATAAGAATAGTCAAATCAGGGTGTCTCCTAATGCACTTTTTATGCAAGACTGCCAGGTGTTTCGCGTCGCTGGCCATACTTACATCGATGAATATGGGGCGAAGACTAGAAAGAAGGCCCATTCTGCATTTGCTAACTAGCAATGAACGAATCATATCAAACACGTAATATTTATCATAATTTGCCCCCTGTAGTAGTAGTAAGGTAGTTCAGTGCTGGGGACACTAAAAGTCTGTCTGGTCTAGGGTTTTATGATATTAGTCTAACAGTCCATTATAATACTTATATCTACTGGGCGCAGCAAAGTGAGGCGCACAGTCTAGACCTTCTACCCCGCTTCCAAAGTGCAAGCAGTCATCAAGTTGGAATGCGCCCCGAAAAGCGGAAACAAGGCATCAACCAAAAGCTTCATAGCATAAACACGCCAAGGAAGACTATAACTAGATAAAAGACCCCTCTGGATTTTGCTTTAGTCAGTGTTCCAGTGTTTTAGTATCGTTAGTTAGCGCAATCTCTCGGATATCGGAAAGCTGACGCTGCGCCTTTCATCTCACTCACTGTCGATGATGCCCAAAGCCAGCTGAGATATGGTGCTTGTTCATCCAAAGATCCTTAAGCTGAGCAACATCTTTCTCTATAAAAGTCCGCTAAGCTCTGATCAACAAATCAAAAGAAATTTGAGATATTCTAGCTAACATGATGGCTGATACTGACGAGGCCATCGAAAAGGCAAAGATAGCAATCCGCGCCAATCCAACAAATGCCAAATATTTAGCAGAGCTTAGCAACCTTCTCAACGATAGATATGTTAGTACTGGCATGCTTGTGGATCTAGATGCATCCATTCTTTTGACGAAGCAAGCTATCGATGCGAAAACAGGTGACGACGCCGAATTGGCAGACTGCTCCAACAACCTCAGTTACCGGCTTCAAGATAGATTCATGGTGACAGAAGACAATTCGGATCTTGACGATGCCATTAAGATGTCCCAAAAGGCAGTCGAATTGACGGTTTCAGGCAACGCCAGATACCTAAGTAATCTGGCCGCATCATTGAAGACCAGGTTCTCTGTCACCGAGGATCTAAAGGACTTGGAAGATGGTATTGCCCTGGCAAAGCAGGCCGTTAATGTAACGGCAAGCGATGACCCGGAGCTACCCAAGTGGTTGAACAATCTTGGAAATCATCTCAGCAACAGGCATTTGGTTACAGGTTCTTTGGACGATCTGGAAGAAGCAATCAGCTTAAACAGACGCGCAGCTGCTTCAGCATCAGACGCAACAATGCGAGCTCTCTTTTTGAACAATTTGTCAGCGAAACTAGATCTCAAGGCTGAGGCCACTGGCAACTCAATCAACTACGACGAAGCGGTCGAATTGGCAAAAGAGGCCATCACACTGACGCCAGAAGGCCATCCAGATCAGGCAAAGTGGCTAAATAATCTCGCTACTCATCTATTGGAAAAGTTCGACAGGTCGTGGGACTTGAACGACTTGCAGGATGCTATCAACGCCGCAAGTAGAGCAGCGGATCTGACACCGAATGGGCCTACGAAGGCGCTGTATCTCGACTCGGTCGCAGATGGCTTGAATCGAAAGTACGACAAGATGGGCCTGTTGGCAGATCTCGAGGAAGCTATTCACATGACTGAGATGGCTCTTGAGATGCTTCCGAGCCATCACTCAAAACGGCCCCAAATTCTTTCTACCCTCGCGGATCTCTTCAGCAACAGATATTTGATAAAAGAGACGATACAAGACCTCGACAGAGCGATTGAGCTATCTAGAGAGGCTGCAGATGCAAAGTCTGATAACCACCCCTACAAAGCGATATATCTCGACAGACTGGCGATGCAACTAAATCTCAGATCGTCAATATCTCGAACAGACCCTCGTCCCTGGAAGGACTTGAAAGAGTCCATACAGCTGGAGAGAAAGGCGATTGCAATTACAGTGGGTAATCGCCCTACCTGGTCCTTCAAAAACAACTTACAGGCTATGCTTGTTATTAAGCACGGTATAACAAAAGACCAAGCAATACTCTGTCCAGATAAACAAAAGGCTTACCACGCTGCGCAGGTCATCACGGGTCTTCTACCTCAGTTGATCACTAGATCACACGAGACTTCGGATAAACAACATGCTGCGGGTTCGAGAGCTGGTATGACGTGCAGTGCCGCAGCAGCAGCCTTACAAGCAGATAGGCCGGTCTTTGAAGCGCTGCAAGTCCTTGAGCTTGGACGGGGTGTGCTCGCAAAGTACAGTGAAGAGATGCTACCAGGCCCTTTGCAGTTGGATCAGCTGTCGGCGGAACAAGCTGAGGCGTATGCGCACCTTCGCGATGAGCTGAAGGGGCCGAACACTCCAGCTTTAGTCGACATGGGTAGTTCATTCCAGAACCACATTTCTGGACTAAACAAGCGCCATGACCTAGCAAAGGAGCTGGAGGAGTTGATCGTTGAGATTCGAAAATTACCTGGGTTCGAAGACCTTTGGACAGCTCCGACAGAGGCAGAAATACTTCATGCTGCGAAGTATGGCCCAATCGTCGTCATCAATGTGAGTCGTGCTCGATGCGATGCGCTCCTCATTGAGAAACATCGAATGCGATCTTTGGCTCTTCCCAATATTATAAATGACCTCTACCAATTTGCTCGCAAGGGCGACTTTGGTAGCTCAAAAGTTCTGGAATGGATGTGGAACAATATCACCCAGCCAGTACTGGATGCTCTCGGCTATTCTCAACCTCATGGGGAGGGTGCATGGCCGCATGTCTTGTGGATCCCTACAGCCTTATTGACTCTTTTCCCGCTGCATGCGGCAGGATATCATCAAAAAGAGTCATCAGAGACTGTCCTTGATAGAGTAGTGTCTTCTTACTCCTCTTCCATCAGGGCCATTATGCGTGGCCGCCACAAAAGCCTTTCATCATCGTTCTCTAGCGAGGCTATACCGCGAGCTTTGCTTGTAGGGATGCAGCATACTCCAGAAAGCGGATCGTTACCGTATGCCAGCAAAGAGATAGACATTGTACAGAGACTGTGCGAGTCAGCCGGCCTAGACACAGTCCGACCAAAGCCGCGAAAAGAAGAGGTATCAGAGCAGTTGTTAGGCTGCAAGATCTTCCACTTCGCAGGCCACGGTTACACCGACGAAGACGACCCCTCCAACAGTCATCTACGTTTAGAAGACTGGAAAGAAGATCCCTTCCGTGTTGCCGATTTGCAAGGGATGAATCTCCGCGAACACCTGCCATTTCTTGCGTATCTGTCTGCCTGTGGCACCGGACAGATGAAACGGTACAACCTGGTCGACGAGAGTATCCATCTAATTAGTGCATACCAACTAGCTGGCTTTCGTCACGTTATCGGTACGTTGTGGAAGGTTAGTGATCAATGCTGTGTGGATATAGCTACTACTACGTATGAGACCATGGGGGATTTAGGGCTAAGTGATGAGAGTGTGAGTTGGGGGTTGCATCAGGCTTCCAGGGAGCTGAGAGACAAATGGGTCAAGGAGCAGAAACAGGGGAAACTTTCTGCGGCAAGATGGGGTCAAGTGTCAAAGGATGATAGTAGTGACGGTGTTGGAGACAAGAAGGATTGTAAGAATGAGAATGGAAGGGATATCGTGAGTGTAGAGGAGGAACCTGAAGTTGGCGAGCAGCTGCAGTGGGTTCCTTATGTTCACTTTGGTGTATGAAGATGAGATTGTCATTATGAGGTATTGCTATTATTTGAAAGGACAAATTGCACTATTATAAGCATAGCCTCCGTCCTCGGGTCTTCTGACAGACTATCCATTGGCTCCCCGTTCAAAATCAAGGCGCGGAGCGTTGATCTTACCCCGCTTATAAAGTGCAAAAACCACCATTCAAGTTAGGTCACAGGGACATCAATGTGCAACTTGTAGTAACTCCGCCCTAAGAATTTCCAAGGCAGTGTCAGATGGTTGAAAAGCTGGATTTGGTAGAACTAAACATCGCACATAAAATCAGCCACGGCCCCATTATCATCTGTTTTCAGATAGCCGTCACAAGAGTTATTGCTATGACTTGCGATTCCTCCAATAACCTTTCGATAATTTGTTTCCATGCTTATCCCATCTCACCAAAGCTTCGTTGAGTCCCGTGCTCGAGCGAACCCATGCATTTCTCGCCTCTTGGGCTACTTGCAACATGAGAGTCTAGGTAAAAGCCAGATTACATATCTCGATTATATCACTACCGCTTCGGAACCCGAGCGTATTGATGTGCCAGAGAACGAACTTTCCAAGCTTGTAAAGACCGCACCACCAGGATCAACGAGATTTGTCTTTGTTGAGAGTATCTCACCTGGTATCATCATCCTCCTTGGCGAGAAGCTGGACATTGATCCGTTGTTCTTCGCCGACTACATCCACGTGGGCTTTGGGAACCCAGAGGAATCATCACCGCCGCCCTCACTTGCTACACTGCCATCTGTTATAGCAACAAGAGATCATATTCATCTCCACTGTCAAAAGGTTATCGCACTGGAGGGAACTGACGAAGAGTTGAAGCATGTTCCATATGCCCTCAAGACCGAGTCCAATGTGCCACGAAATGTCCGTCGGCTGGTCACTCTACCTGGTGGACGGTTGGCCTTGTCCCAAACTTGCTGCTCGTTCATCATAAGGACCTTTGGAGATATACGTATCTGTGAGTATTCATCCTCAAAAAACCATCGACTTCTTAACACAAGTAGGTCTCTTCCTTGTTGACCCTCCTGTCACGTTCGTTATCCAATCGGTTGATGGTGGTCGAACCTCAAAATACCAAGCAAGTGTTTCGCATGGCGGTTTCGAAGACTTCAGAGCACCGGAGAGCTTTTCATCTTTCCGAAAATCACGCTCTAGTGAGACTTGGGATAAGAATTCCATGATGGAAAACATCGTACACTACCTGAGGTCTAGCCCACCGCCAGTATTAGACCTAAAGTCCCCAAGTATCCTCGGCATTGGATACTACCCAATCTACATCACCCTATCAGAGTGGAATATCTACACGTACCTGACCAGTCGTTGCTCGAAGTACTACGAGTACTCCGATCAAGTCAAGACAGGTCGAATGCATGATGAAGTCCTGGTTGATCTACAGCGATGGAGAAGGCGCAGTAAGAGCAGCCACCAAAAGCTGAACATTCTTGGAGAAGTCATCAGCTCTCATATACAGCGCGGGGATGACATGGGGGTATGGAGTGGTGTCCTCAAAGACATAAACTCACTTCGCGACCAACTCCACGACTACAGTCAATCTCTCGAGCAGATGGTTATGGTAGCGACGTCACTCGTTCAGCTGCTTGACTCCCGACGGTCAATTTTGGAAGCTATAAACACAAAACGTCTGACGTTCTTGGCGCTCGTGTTCGTGCCTTTGGCATTGGTTTCAAGTCTTTTCAGTATGTCTGATAGTTATTCCCCTGGCCATGATCTGTTCTGGGTCTATTTCGCTACTGCTTTGCCGGTACTCGCTGTTGTACTCTTACTGTCAGCACTTCCTTATGGTAAGATTGCGATGGCTGCGGAGTCGTACAAGGTACGAGCCAGAAACCATGGAATGAGGATTCTTGGGGAACCAGTTTAAGATGCCCTGGCCATGGACAATCAAGTGGTCACAATGACGCTTTTCGTAGTTTAAAGTTCATGTTAAGGATGAATATATACCCGAAGTTTCCGGTGGCCTTTGGTATTATTGTTTGCTCTGAAAAGCCTCTTGAGATGGTATGGACTCGATATTAGTCCCCTCAACACAAACCCTGACAATTAAATCTAAGTCCTCTCGTGTAGCATTCAATATCTGGTCTAGAGCTAACATTTTGTTCTCGTACATGAGCTCAAGTTGCTTGGAGGTTCTGAACAGAAGTGGTAGTACCTGAATTAGATAACGTCAAGCCGTCAATCCTTACTATTCCTCTGTTTTACATACGAATGAAGCTTTATAGATCTATTTTAGTTCTTATATACTGCACTTATGAACAGCTGACAGTTTCAAAGGTTACCCTTTACCTGCATCGTCTTGCATCGGATCTGAGAATTGAATCCACCCAAGTTTACATGTTCAGAATCTCCAAGGCATCGTGACGCCATGTGTCCCAGGTTGCCTGTGTCTGAAGGTGTTTAGAATAATGTTGCGGGAACTCAGAGTATCTAGACATCATCTTTGAGCGTGTGTCAGGCCGCCTTTTCCAGTCACCTTGAAAAGCATAGCCACATGGACATAAACAGTCAGAGAAGAAGCTATCGCGATACAAAAGGCGCTCCATACAACTCCAAGTCTCTTTATAGTCCGTCATCTCATCGACTGCTCTGAAATAGTTCGCAGGTCTTGAAGGGTAGTGCCTACCTAGGGTGCCGACACAAATAAGTACATGGCAAATCATGAGGGCCTCCATGTACTCTAGTCGAGCATCTGACACACTTGACAGGCTTGAAAGGTGATGAGTTATCCCTTGTGTCTCAGTCTTCTGATTTTGCGTACCCTCGCGCTTTTGTTGCAACGATGCCCCATGTTGACACAGTAGGTGAAGGAATTCCGTATCGCAAACAAGCATAACAGCGCAGTAGAGGGGCCAATGTGGCATTGATAAGGAAGGATATTGAACTAACTCCCTCAACTCTAGCCGCGGTGGACACTTCGCCACGTTCCATGAGTCGTACTCCACAACGAAAGGTTCCATATCTACCACTGCGACATCTCGTTCCAGTAGGATGCGGAGAAATGATGGATCTGGAGAGACTAGTGCCGGAAGAATAGCCAATTGAGAGGAATCGGTGGTTTCATGGCCTTGGACACCATGGAAATTAATGCCAAGTCTCTCAAAGGAACTGAGATAGAGGCTCAGCGAGTTGGAACATTTGCTCTCTATCAAGCGACTGCAACCAGACACAAAAGTGGGATAGAAATCCGTGAAATCCACATCTTCAGCTGTCCTACTGCTGAAAGAGCCGCCACAGTCTTCGATCAGTTGTAAGAAGCCTTCAAAACTTTGCTCGTCATTAGAGACTAGATACCAAGAGATAGCTGCTGCGATGTCTGCCGGACGGGGAATGAATTTTTGCAGCATGGTATCAATATGGTTGAGGCGTCTACTGTTGTAGACTAACCGAAAGATAGCAATCCGATGCCGAGAAATCACACTGGAAGCAACATTGTCCAAGATCCATAAAAGATACCCGGCATCGTCTGAGCTCAAAGCAGCCTCGACAATAATGAGTACATCATTAGGGCGCCATGTATCTCCGTAGTTCATGTAACACGCCAACTGGCTCAGAAAGCTGCGGTCAAGTCGAAGAAGTGCAGTCTGAATTAGATAGCAGTGTACATCATTTCGAACATTGAACTTTTTGAATAGCGGCTTGATGTCCGCAAATTTCTCACAGTGCCAGCAGATAACCTTCCAATCACGGTAACCCGGTGGTAATTCGATGCTCAGATCTTTAGCGAGAAACTTCGAGCCTGAGATGTTTTTCTCGCAGCCTTTCTCGGCTAGATCGATAATGATGGCCCTTAAGAGTAACGTAGGCGAATCGGATTGAGATGTGCAGCCAATGTCATAGCCTGGAAGCAGCAGAGAGCGCCAATTTCGACTCGGCCAATTAGCTAATACAGACACAGAATGAACCATCGATGCGCTCAATGATATGGGGTGAAATGCTGAACCAAATAGCCGGAACCCCCAAAGAATTGCCTCCAAGGCATTGGAGTCTAACAAAAGTCAGTAACTGAGTAGTAATGGTAGGGAACGACCTTCCTTGGTCATTCAGGAGTCGGACTAGGCTTGTCAATTTCTTTTCTGGACCCTCTGACTGTACCCATGGCTTGAAATGAAGCGTTTGGAAGTCATAACACTCGTCATGAGGCCTGACTGAAGAAGAAAAAAGTAAGCTTTTATTTTGATCTCTCTCGGGAACTTGCGATACTTACCTTGCAGCTCAGAGATGATTTGGCCGGCGAAGTTTTGGAGAATGAAGTTGAGAAAAATGCCTTCATGGGGTACCTCTAACATAAGAAAACATTCTTCTGGGATGTTTTTGGTGCTCTTAGTCGTGTTACAAATCTCTACAAAACTATGAATCTGGTCAGATACGAGTGTGCCAATCGCATTTTTCTCTCCTACCACTGAAACAAAACTTCTCCGTTTGGAGTCCGCCAACTTTGATTACTGCCATTCAAGTTCATCTGACGGTGAGGCGCAATTATACTCGAGGGTGTTTCTTGAAGCCATATATTCATGGTACAGCCCTCAATATCGTGGAGTTGGAAATCGCAACGAGGGAAGCTTTCTAGGCTTTTTCTTGTGGTCTGAGACGGTCAGTCTAAGCACCGGAGTTGAAAAAGGTCAAACGTACTTACGTGACTGAGCTTTCGGATGTCCTCATTTCGTCTGTCGTTAGATGCACCTAAATGTATGCGTTGTGGGTGTATCGAGATGATATCGGTCAGTATCCAACAGGCTTTGAGAAGATTGATACAGGCCTCGGCTTCAACTACCGGCCCCTGAGCTAGATGATTAATCTGTGACCGAGCCTGTTTGGATCAAAGGTTAGATGGCGAAGTTTATGAGGACTGATTTGTCTGGTACCTTTACCAGCCACCATCTACCGGCTTGTAGCCAGTCGTCTATCCCAATAGAGGCCCAAGGCCTATTGCCAGTCTCTGCACTTTTCAAAAAAGCTGCGCTGAGTTCTGCAAGAAGCTCCTCATCTAATGGACCTTTCAGAACAGGACTCTCACGCGAGTGTTGATCGCCGATCACCAAGTTCCGAAGCTCTTCCAATTTCATGTCCGTTTGAGTTTGCTGTTTCTCAATCCGTTCCAAAGACGAGCTTCCTTGTCAACCATTAGTCCCTGGCGTGGAACCAGAACTTACTTTTGAGCACCTTGCAGAAGGAGAGACAGATGGAAGCTATGGGTCATGAACTACAAACAGTTAATGTTTGATAACATTTGGTTGTTCAAAGACCTTTACCCTCGCACGGAGTTCGTTGATGTTGTGCAATTCGAATGCGTACTTGACTCGGTTCCATTGGATTCGAAATGAACGTCTTGAACCTTCCAAGTTATCTCCCGTGCCGAGTTCGGCATATTTATGTGCCAGTCGATCCATTTTCTGGAGAGTCTCTCTGGCTTGACACATGACTTTGCACGTGTATTCCAGCCTTCTCTCTCCCGCCAGTTTTATCCACTCTTCTCTATCTCGTACCTCCTCGTTGAGCAAGTCCACTGTGTTTGAGAGATTGCCTAACTCTTGAATCAAGGCCCGGAGCTCCTCTGGCGCGTCGCGCGACACTTTGTAGACTCGCGAGTAGGTCTTCCAGCATAACTCTCCAACGGCAATGAAATCGCCAACGCCGAAGCCGAATGACATGGTGCAACAGAACCAAATTACGACTAAAAATCGATTGCGGGAGGGGGGGGGGTTCTTATGTAAAACGTATCAGTTTGAAAGCAATATCAAGAGTTGGGTAGGAAGTTTGGTGTAAGATGGAGTTTTTTCGACCCTCTCGACACTGGCGCTGTGGATGTTATTGGAGTAATGTGTTTCACTTTTTGGTCATTGATTAGTTTCAGGCAGCTGAAAAATCGTTGGGCGAAAGTGATTGGTAGTCAGTGATCATATCGGGCTGTGCGCTCACATCTGCCAGCTGGCGGTTGGCAATTGGTCTGAGTACATTACGCCTCACCGAAATTACAATAACAGAATCCACAATTGTGTTTTCATTTCTATTCCGCGCCTGGCTGAGCGCCTACTTGACGAAAGCGTTGGCCCGAGTGTTCTTGGTGACGGCTCGTTACAATTACAGTGGTCGAAACTTATTCTCAGCCTTCTCGACACAATCCTTGACCACTTCATCCAAGTCCTCCTCCGGAAGCTCAAGTAACCCATTGTGCAGCTTGTCTTGGGTCTTCAGCTTTTGGCCCTCTGGTGAGAAAATAAACGAATAGTAAGCCTGCACAAGTCCCATAATATTACCAGATCTCCCCATCGCCTTGCCATTCTCAATTCGATCAGCGCTGCTCTCATATTTCGTCGCCCAGTCTGCATCTGTTGTACCCGTGATGCGCTGAATACTTTTCAGAATATTCTTCTGGCTGACATAAAAGCTCGAGAGATACACAGGTCTGTTTCGAAATTGAGCGACACTCAGGGATTCGTCGCCTTCATTGTCCGGGAACTCTTTGAGGCTGGCAATGGCAGCAGCGGTACGACCGAACTGAGCCAACGTGCTAGTGTTGATCTTTGCTTCACCATCATCGAACAGCGTAACCTTGCGGTTATCGATATCAAAGCCCATGAAAGACTCTCCAGGGGGAAGGCTATAGTCAAACCAGACGCCACCTACGAGGAGGATCCATGAGCTGACACCAACACGCTCGATTTCTTTGAGGAGATTGATTGGTGGTGCAGCGGGGAAGAAGTCATCGACGGAACCTTGGTTTTCAATGACCACGTTTGCAGCGTAAATGTTGGGGATGATATAGCGGACGCCCGCTTTTCCAGCTGCACGGACTATGCGATGATGGACTTCGGGGCCGACATTGACGGCGAGGGTAATAATGAGGAGTTGTTGGTCCTTCAGAGCTGATGCGATAGCTTCTTCATCTTCATAATCAACGGGGATAGTCTTGATGTTGTCTGGAAGCTTGGAAGCACTGCCGATCCGGGTAAGTGCAGTGATGGTGTGTTTTCCAGCCTTGAGGAGTTGCTCGGTTATCTGGGCGCCTTGTCGGCCGCCAGCCTACTTAAAGTCAGAGGAACGAACAAATAGTTGATAGATGGGACATACTCCGACAATGGCAACTCTTTCGATGCGGTTAGAGAAGCCTCCAGGCTGATCTTTTGCAAACTGTTGCGTGGACATGGCTGGGCTTGGGGTACGAATGATGGTGTTGTCGGGATTTGGTTTATGAAGGATGAAGATGAGTTGAGTTGAGATTGAGTGAAGAAACAGTGAAGATATAGGACATCTTATGTATAGAATCAAAGAACCGAAAACAAACGGATATTCGCAATGTTAAATCCGGACTTCGGCCGAATGTGTTGGGAATTTAGGCTGTCCGACCGGTTTTCGGCCGGGGCTCACGGACGAATGACAACAAACACAGCGCAGATGACGAATGAATGAATCCTTCCGTATCAATTTAGATAACTATTATGCAAAAATACCGCTCATCCTACTGATCCTTGGAGACAAAGCCCTCTTCCGCCTCAATGATTCTTGCCGCACAGATGCTCAGCAAGTCTCAGCGAAAGAGCCGCCAGAGTCAACGAGGGATTGGCCTCAAGACTAACAGGAAGAACTGAAAGATCACAGACCCATAGATTATCCAGGCCCTTGACCTTGAGGTTTGAGTCTACAACGCCAGGCCCCTTTGGTCCATCCATTCTCATCGTTCCGCACTCATGGGAAAACACTCCGAAGCCCAGATGCTGCGGTCTGAGTCCAGGGTCAGGACACACTCCTGGGTCGGCATACGTAGCCTGATTAGGCTTCAACCCAACAAAGGCATCACGAACTCTGCGGATGATGTCCTCCATCGCGCATTGAACCTCATGCTTGATCGGTGGTCGGCGAATATCCAGCACAGGATCCAAGCCCGGAAGACTGAGCACAGAATTCTCATCATCAAGTTTTCCAACAAACTCGAATAGCACGCAGATGGTATCGAAGTTCTCCTTCTCATCAGCCGCATCCTTAGTAGGACTCATGAGGGTCCCATCACGACGATAGAAATGCGTCGTGTTGAGCGTCGCGGAACTTCCGGCCAAGAAGAAATTCGCATTGATCGTCACTGTGACGAGACATTCTTCGCCACCGACTTTGAGGTGTGTCTTTAGATTGAGGGGCTTCGAGGTGACGGTGTCGGACTTTTGCTTGGCGAAGCGCACGTAGCATACGTTATGGTCGATAAGACCTTTGCCGACCAAAGGGTTGAGGTGGTCGAGACCGCTGTTGAGGGCGATGGAGGCGGTGCCGATTGTCCCAGCGGAAAGGATGACTTTGGCTCTGCCGACATAGAGCTCTTTGATGGTGTTGGTGGATTTGTCTCTGATCTTGAGAGCGTTGACGCTTTTGTTGCTGTGCCTTCGTGGTCAGCTTGGGTGCTCGATGTATGAATGGGTCTACTCACAAGGTGTTACTAGCAGTGTGCTGAACAGCGATGACCTCTGTGTTGAGGAGGACAGAGAGATACTGATCGTTGGCGTACATGCGATTGATGATACCCAAGGTAGTGCTGTATGCACCTTGAGCGAACTTGTATGGTGCTGGGGCATTGAACTGCGCTGCGATGGGCATGAGATCGAACTTTGAGCCAGACAGGGCATTATTCAACATCTCATTTGCGTCGCCAATCTCTGAAGCGCTGACTTCATGCTTGCCGTCACCCTCTGGATAAATGACGTCGCCAGGCTGTGAGTCAGTGAGGTATCTAAACGCTTTCTTATATCCCTGGACCTCTTCGCCCTTGAGGTAGTCAACAACATCAGTCGGGAAGAAAGCACCGAGAGTCTCATCGCCAATCTCTGGAATCCAAGTACCCCAGAGATTAGATCGTCCACCGACACAATACACGGGACCGCCGACATAACTGTCAGAGCGGTCGGTGCATTGGACTTTGGCTTTCACAGCGTCATATACGCGCTCGTTGCCCTCGGGGGAGTTGCTTGCGCCGCGGTTGAAGTAAGGGCGAGAGGTATTGAGAACGTGAGTAGAGAAAATGACGCTGCCACGCTCGATCAGCAAGACTTTGTATTGTTGGGATACAAGCTGTTCAGCTAGAGGACCTCCACCGAAACCGCTTCCTACAATGATGTAGTCGTAGGAGTTTAGTTTGGCGAGGAGACAGACGACGTCTGTATCAAGATGAAGGAGATGCTCCATACTGAAGGATCGACCAATGAAAATGACTTGGAGAAGCTTTTGAGATTGGATGAGAGAAGGAGACGAGAGATGAGAGAGACCCTGAGGGTATTATAGATGCACACCATGTAAGACAGAAATGAGGAGGATATACCGATTTGGAGCTTGCGAATGTGATATTGGGACGATGAGTGCATGGCATCAATCACATCCTTAATGGGGGATGTCAGCAAGCCACTTTCGGCCCAATTCAGCTGAAGTAGATCAGCAAGGGGACCTCAATATGCATGCACAGACGGCTGAAGTCAGATCAATAGTTCAGTCAGTGGTGAGAAGTAATTGGATTGACGCAGATGCAGTATCAAGGGATGCATCCAATGCCTTGTACAGATACCAAATCATGCCATGTTGAACGGTGAGTTCAGCCGGCAGATGTGTTTGAGGCCACCTAATCTTGTTCTAGATATGTTTCATTGCATTTTGATACAGCGGCACGGCATGGGCCGACTCCGCGAAAATGAAGTTGATACGGCGGAGCGGTATCGCAGCACGTCGTGGATATGACGACTGGAACCTGGTCATTGGAATGGGCCTTGTCAGAGCACAAACGTTGAGAAATTTGTAGAGCACAGGTCTTACTACCATTGGGACATCGAAGTACAGGACTCGACCAGATCTAACTAATGCAGGATGCAAAAACACAAGATATGCAGTAACAACGATGCATAAAACAACAATGATATACTTTTCAACGCCTCTTCCAGAAGAATGCCAGGATCAAAACATTGTAGGACAGTTTAAGTGCACCAGCGAGAATAAACGCAAGCCAGAACTTATCCAAGCCTGCGAACAAACCCGTGATCTACAGACCAAGACAACTGCCAATCGTCTTTGTAATGTTAACAACACCCATAGCCGAAGTCCTCTCGTGGTCCAAAACCCCCGCCGAGATGAACGCCTGTCTAGGCGCATTATCAATCTCGCGCGTAACAATTCTAAAGATGAAAATCACAAGCGCGATGTACTTATTCCCCGGCACAGACACCATGAGCAACGAAATGGAGTTTACCGTGTGACATAGCACCATGGTTTGCACCTGTCCGATGGCGCGTGACAGCGGTGACGACGCGAGGTTCAGCACGGAGGAGATGATGCCGGCAGTGAAGGTCGCAGAGCCCAGCGCTCCCTCGGGCATGTCGTACTCGCGCTTGAAGAAGTATGTCATCCACGAGATCTGTGCGAGACCAGAGCCCACAAAGTCGAGTATCAACGCGAGCGAGAGCTTCCACATGAAGTCGAACGACGCTGGAGTGAAGAGGCGCTGCTTCTCCTGTGCTGCGGCGAGGACTTGGACTTGTGTCTGGGGAACGGCGCCGTAGCCGGAGCTGTTATCGTCAAGAAGAGGTGCAGTCTCATCATCGGATAATTCTTCTTCGGGGGTGAGGATGCCGGATTGGGGCGTTGAGCAGGATTCTTTTTGGAGGGGCATTTGCTCGACTTCGGAGCTGAGGAGGAGTGAACACATGAGCTTGAGGAGGCCGATACCGGCGTAGCTGAGGAAGATTATGCGGTGGCAATCTAGCTTTCTCATGCCGTTGTCTTCGAGGGCGTTGATGAGCCAGCCTGTTAGGAGATTGCTTGCTGCTGTGCCGAACATGCCTAGCATAGACCACCAGGCGAACATGTCATTGCATGTATGTGCTGTGCTGAGGCGGGCAATCGCTGATTCCTCAATTGCCTTGAAAGGATCAATCTCATTCGCACTACACCGTCAGTCCCCTCGCTCACTCTCACAAAAAGGGATAACATACCTCGGATTAATAACAGCAACGACACTCGCAAGAAGCAACAGCCAGAAATTCTCAAAGTACGCAAACGCCACGCCTCCAGCACTCATCAACAGCGCTCCAACAACAGCAGTCAACCTCACGCCCACACGATCGCCGACCCAAGTGAGGATAAAGCTGATAGCAAGATATTGACAGAGTCTCGGGGAGCAGGGCATTGGGGGGATTGGTACGTACTCTCACGATCAATGGTGATGTCCGTGCCATCTCCGTAGACCTTGATCAGCACTGCCTCTGCCGTGCTTGCATCGATGGTAACCTTGTAAAGCTGCCAAGTTTGCTTTTTAGCGAAAAAGTTCCGTGTACTTGGTAGAGGACAGGTCTGTATGAGGCAATACTCACGCCATTTGTCGTGCCCTGAGTCAAAGCGGAAACACGCATCTCGTCGATCTTCCGATCGGGGAACAGGAGCGGACGAAGCGACAGGGCTGATCCATGAGCATCTGCCGTATCAAAGACCACATCCTTGAACGGGACATCCATTCTCCACTCTCGGCAGTTCAGCAAATCTAAAAAAGTAAGCGATATAAACAAAGAATATCCAATAAGAGATAAAGATGGTGAAAAGGATGCGAGGAGTAAAGATGGGAAAGGCCTTAAAGTAGCTGTCTGCGCCTCTGGGTGCAACCGCCCGTGCCGTTTTTCCCAAGGGCGGGCTGTAAGCAGCAAAGATCGACGCTGCGGCTGCGGCTGAGATGAGACAGCAGTCAAATAGTGACTCTTGGTCCGTGTCTCACACTTGACGTAGATCAAAAACATGCCGTAGAATGGGAACGGAGATAGTGATTGGAGGCTGGGTATAAGACACCGCCTTGTTTCTCGCTGTGGCCCGAGCACATGCGGCCCGCCAGAAAGGATCATTACACTACATACCTGGTAATATTGATCAGCCACGTCGGAGACAAAGGCTTATCGAAACATTTTCGCGTCTGTCTATCAATGATTGTCAAGAGCTAGGAGAGCGAAGAACACATCTCAGATATTATCGAGGTATATAAGGACAAAGGCACGCGACACAATGGATTCTCAAATCATCAACATTCCAGCATCACATCATGGCGCCTACAAACAGTCTTCTTTACAAAAACTTTCAGAAACATCCCGCGGCTCTCATTGAGTCGACCGAGGGGATCTATCTGAATACTAGCGATGGGCGCAAGATTCTAGACGCTACGAGCGGAGCGGCTGTTGCGTGTCTGGGCTATGACAACAAGGACGTTCAGAAAGCTGTTGCAGAGCAGCTCGTGAATGTCCCATACTGTCATCCGGGCTTTTACAAGACGTAGGCTGCTGAAGATCTTGCAGATTTCCTCGTCGAGTCTACGAACGGCCAAATGTCCAAGGCTGTTCTTTGCGGATCAGGTAAGCCTATACACTTTTGTCAGTTGAATGACGGAGTGCTAATTGATACTTAGGATCCGAAGCCGTCGAAGTCGCGCTCAAGCTTGCGAAAACGCACTTTTCGCACCTCGCTATCCCTCAGACTGAGCGAAGCCACTTCATAGCTCGCGTGGGAGCATGGCACGGCGCTACGCTCGGTGCGCTGACGCTGGGCGACTTCAAAGTGCGAAAAGATCCATTCGTGCAGTTGATCTCGCAGAATTCTTCGCGCGTGTCCGCTTGTAGTTCGTACAGAGGACAGCGCGACGGTGAAGATGACGAGGCGTATGTTGCGCGTCTTGCCCAAGAGCTCGATGATGAGTTTTTGAGAATTGGGCCTGAGAAGGTCTGCGCTTTTGTGGCTGAGACTGTTGGAGGAAGTGTAAGTCATTCGTTATCTTTGTCTTGATATGGTCTGATCTGATTTTGTAGGCGAGCGGTTGTGCTATGCCGTTGAAGGGATATTTCCCCGCTATGAAGGCTGTTTGCGAGAAGTATAACGCTCTTCTGATTCTTGATGAAGTCATGTGCGGAATGGGTACTCTCCATGCCTGGGAGCAGGAAGATGTCGTTCCTGATATTCTCGTCGTCGGTAAGGGTCTCGGTGCGGGATACGCTCCTGTCTCTGCAGTCATGATCAACTCCAAGCTCGTCGAGTCATTCCAAAAGAGCGGCAAGGGCTTTGCCCACGGTCAAACCTACATGGCCCATCCGCAAGCCGCCGCCGCCGCCCTCAAAGTCCAGCAAATCATCCGCGACGAAAACATGCTCTCGCACGTCGACTCAATGGGCGCCTATCTCGGCACCAAGCTAAAAGAGCGCCTCCTCCCGATGCCATACGTCGGCGACATTCGCGGGCGCGGCCTCTTCTGGGCCGTCGAATTCGTGACCAACAAAAAGACCAAGACCCCGTTCCCGTATGATCTCGGGCTCAACGGGCTGCTGCACTCGCGCGGAATGAGCGCTGGGTACGAAATCGCGCTGTTCAACGCCAACGGAGGGTATGATGGGTACAGTGGGGATCATTTTCTGATCTGTCCGCCTTTTATCGTGTCGAAGGAGGATGTTGATGAGATTGTGGAGAGGACGGCGAGGGTGGTGGAGGATACGTTTGAGGAGTTGGGTAACTCGGCGGTTTGGGAGAAGATTACCCTGCAGATGGAGATTGATGACGTTGAGGTTGAGGTCAAGCCTGCTGCGGCCATGGTTGCTGCGCAGTGAGGGGAAAAGTTTATAGAAGAGTTTTGGTATTTAATTGGTAGACTTTTATTGATTATTTGTTGGTTGTAAAAGTTTTGGGCTGATGTGTACAACTGTTTTGCGATGATGTTTGATCTGTGTAAAATCACCGTTGCAACGGTGCAAGCCATCAAAATTCAGCCACAAACTCTCTCGCCCAAAGTTTCAACCCGTTACAAAACTCAAAAGACCAATATTATCACTGTTACACTGAATGTCTACCGCTTCAGACAACGTCAGTGATTCGCGATATCCGATCAATTTCCAAAGCAGCAATATTGCGCGCGCCATCTAGACAGCAATTTGACACAACTGCTCAACAATTCCGGGCGAATGGTTTAGTGGTATAATACTCCCTTAGCAAGTTTCGTCCATCAGATGCGAGCATCTGGGAGTGGTCCAGGGTTCGATTCCCTGTTCGTCCAGCGCAGGTGGTTAGACTCCACCAAACACCGTTTTTTGACCTGCAGCAACAGCATCGATTTTCCTTTTTGCAGCAACTTACGAAGAATGAGCAGCCGAGTGGAATGGCTTTGAGTTGCATTTGAAGTGCGATTATCTCCTTCCGCTGGCGTCAAAAGTTTACCATCAGAATCCAGGTAAGCTTGCCTGTCAGGCTGATGGGTTGATCAGAGGTGATAAAGAAGTCGAGCCAGCGCTTTCTACAAACACCAGGTTTCTTCTCGATGTCCTGTCGAAATGGAAAGCACGATACTTCTTTTGCCCCTCCGACGGAACAACGTACTCAAACTTCCTTCACCCAGTCACTCCCGCAATGTTTCTCCCTCTCTCATCATCTCATCATCCCCGTCATCAATAACGCACCAGAACAATACCGAACAAAGCACTTTCAATTCTCTTCACACTTAAAAACATCTTCTACATCGCGGCGATGGACACACCAATGCCAATCCCGTCCCTCAACGATCCCAACGTCGCCCTGCATTTCGGGGCCCAACTCCTCGCAAGGATATCTCCTGACGACTACGTAAAAAGTGATGCCGTATTCAATCTTCATTACGAGCCTGATGCTTACAATATCGTACCCTCTCAGAACGGTTTCATCTGGGCTGCGACAGACACCCACGACCGGAACATTGGCCTTGTCATTCAGGTCGATAATATCTGGCTTGCTATTCTCACACAACTGAAACCCTTTATCCTTGGAGCTCTTCGCCTCCAGGAAGCACAGAAAATACCTGAGTTTACTCTACCAGAGCTCGAGAACCCACACATGGTGGCGAAGCGCTTACGGGCCATGGTCGGAACAACATTTGGTTCTGAACCAGCGAGTGTTCTCATGCCCGATTTCAGCACCACCACGTGTGGGTATACTGGGGCGGCTTCTCTTATACTACTTGGCAAACAATGCAAAGTTCACTATCATCGGGTATTCTCGACACCCAGGGGAACTTACGAACGACAACACCAACAGGTCCACGGAGATGCGGCGGACTGGAACAAACTCCGTGAAAAACTCGGGACAATTCAAACATGGTCCCCTGAACTCAAGCCAATGATAGAAGGTCATGTCAGTTTCCTGCGTGACATGCTGGCAACTGGTAATCAATACTACAAGCCGGTCCCTCACGTTGCTGCTCCTCCGGGCGCATCACAATGGACTGTATTCTGGGCTGGTATGCTCAAACTCATATGGGGACGGATGATTGTTGGAGGTTGGATTTTTCGCTTCTTCGATCTATCAAAAGTTGTCTACGGAGGCACATACAATGAATATGTACCTTCTGCCGTTACAAGTCTACCTGTGAGTGTCCACGATATTGGAAGCCCGAGGAATTGTACAATGATTGGAGGTTTTCTTGGGCATCTCTTTGGGGCGTCAGGCGTTTATGACGAAAGCACTCAAGCTGAGCTACCTATGGCTCAGCCGATGCCCGGCTGGCTCGTGTACGCAGAAAAAGAACCCCCAGTACAGGAAGACCATGAAGACAAGGAAATGACGGAAAAAGAACCCCCAGCACAGGAAAACCATGAAGACGAGGAAATGACGGAGGCGCAGACTTAGAGGACAGAGTTGACTGGGAATCCAGGGCCTACGAGTCCCAGACAGCTCTCGACTCTAAAGAGAAGATGCAAGCGAGAAAGGAGAAGCGTAATCACTTATTGAAGCAGCGACATTAATTACTGAATTATATACAACGAATGGGAAATAATTCTGACTCAAAAAGCCTCAACTGATGAACGATCTTTGTTCCCTTGTACAGCGTAACAGTGTCCATGTGTTCCTCAACGCATCACCGATTCCAGGCAGCTTTTCCACCAAAGTCACCTATAGCCCGCTCTACTGGAACCTGAACTGGGCAGTAGTGACACCAGTGAGTATGTTCTGATTGCCATAGAAAATGTTATTGCTCTCAATATGCCAATAAATAGGTGTCGAGCCACTCTCAGAAGCGCACGACAGAAAGCCCGCAACCACGTCGCATTTGACAAAGTACCGGTACTGGTTGTTCACAATGTTTTGATAGGTATCAAACTGGAATGAGAGTGCAGGGCCAAGCGGGATGACGGTTTGCAGGTAATAGGTGATGCCACCAATGTTTGTGGTGAGGCGACCGGTCGTCGGCTCGAGAATGAAGGTTGCGGGGGTGTTTCCTTGATCGCTGAGATATACGTCGTTGAGATAGGTATTCACAACACTTCCATCGGAGAGGACGGCGTCGATGGGGGTTCCTTGGGGGACGGAGGAGGTTGTGGTGGTCGCAGCCGCTGTTGTAGTCGTTGACGGTTTGCAGAGTCCCGCGACGGCGAGACCTGCCTGGGACGAGACCAAGAAAAGGGACAGAGTCTTGAGTGAGAAACGCATGGTGAAAACGAGTGAATGGGGTCAGCGAGTAAAGAGTGTGATGAATGCAGTGCCAAGACTGGGGAACAGATCTTTGTTTATAGATCGTGGGTAAGGGGCCTGTAATTTCGCA
This sequence comes from Fusarium chuoi, assembly GCA_022627125.1. NCBI lineage: Eukaryota > Fungi > Ascomycota > Sordariomycetes > Hypocreales > Nectriaceae > Fusarium > Fusarium chuoi. The sequence continues at coordinate 1,742,366 of JAJALE010000837.1, read as the reverse complement.
AATCTGGAACCATTGGATCCTAGTGAGAGACTATGAGCTGTTAGTCTGCCGATCGGCCGGTACACTAGCTACAGTTGGCGCTGTGTTGAGCTATAAGGCTGGAGGATTCAGCTATAAACGCCACGCTCCTTAGTTTGTCGTGGGCTTCCAAGATAATTGGACCTGATACGAGCTTTTACGAAAATAGCCATGAGCCATTACCTGCAATTTTAATTGGGAGAGAACTAGAGTAAAGTCCAAGCCGTAGTTAGTTACTTGTAGTAAAATTGGTTTCTTCGTGTTGATTGAACTTGGACATGGAGAGTTGTAGCAAACTGAGCTAGGCATTTCTCTATGATCGTTGATGGTGATGGTGCATGTACGATCGACATGCCGAGAACGTCAAAATTGACGTGACTAGAACTGATGACTTGGAGAGGATTAAAAGGCCTTATTGTCAGAATGTCGTTGGCCATCAAAACACCCATGCTCGTGGCTTTTCTTGCTGCAAACATGGATCCAAGCGACAGCCGTGTGACCCTCAGTAATACCGATGACGTTTCCACCAGCTTAGCAGCAAGTCTCAATTGTCTGTCTGTTACTCAAATTCTTTTATATTTAAAATATATTACAGGTCTTATATATTATATTTAAAAATAAATTATTATATATTAATCTTATAAACTTAATTAGCTTATATTTTCTTAGCTATTAAAGCTTTTAATTGCTAGCCTAAATATAACTTACCTTAATAAAAGTATTAATATTTTAACTTTTTTAGCTAGCCTAAATAACTTAATTAATAAAACCTTTAATAGTTTAACCTTTTTATTATAATATATATATAATCCTTCTTAAAGTTATTTAATAATAAATTAATATTTTTTTATAATACTACTTAATATATCTTTTAGCCTTTAATACCTTTTATAATATTATAATTTTATTTATTTAATTATAATTACCTTTTAATGCCTTAATTTTAATTTTATTATTATCTTTTTTTTTTATTATTTTCTTTTTTATTAAGTTTTTATAGCTTTTTTTTTAATAAATAAAATATAATAAATAATAAGTATTTAATTTATTAATAATTATATTAAATATATTATAGCTAAAAAAGGTAGTTTTAATATAAAACTTATTATTAATATAATTACTTTTATTAAATAGTTTAATAATTAATTAAAGCTTTTAAATACTATTTTTTATATTAATATATAATTTAATTATATTTTTAAAGTTAATAAAAATAATAAAAAATTAATAAATATAATTTTAAGCCTTTTAATTTATTAAATTATTATTAATAATAATTTAAATTACTATTAATATATTATTTATAAAGTTATATTATTATAATATATATAAAAATATAAACCTAAAATTATATTTCTTTATATATCTCTTAATCTCTTTATTTTATAATACCTTAAGGCTTATAATAAGATATAATAATTATTATAAAAGCTTTTAGGTAAAAGCTTATATTAAGGTAAAAAATATTATATTCTTATTTATTATCTATATTTATAGCCTAAAAGTTAACCTTATAGGTCGCATTTATCCCCATATAGGTCTTGTAAAAGGTGACCTTTTCTATGCCGCAGAAAGCAGACGTCATGGAGAAAACATTTTCACCGAGAGCGCCGTGGATACCACCGGCGCGGTCGCTGGTGAGATATTGGCAGTTATAGTACTTAGAGAGGCAGGTAATGACACAATCAAACCTTCTTTGTTGACCAGGACTGCTGAAGACGTGTTCCGGAGTTTGTGGATAAGAAATGCTACGAAAGTGAGAGTTGGGAACAACGAACTCATGTTAATATAATACTAGGCGTTCCGACATACACATTCTGATATACAACTATATTGAATCAAGAGTATCGAATGTCGTTCAAGCTATAGAGGCTGATATCTCCCATGGCAACTCCGCTTGACCAGACTCAACGCTCCTCATATTCTAGATAGACCATGTCTGCGCAGCGCTCTTTGCCAGAGCATCATTCGAGCCATCCTCAACGACATCATAGGTAGGCTCATCGGTCCAAAACTCATAATCATTCGCCTTGTTTCCAGGCTTGCTGATTTGCCAGGGCATCCACGGCACACCAAGACCATTAAACACATCGATATGCTGCCCGACGGTGGTAGATTTACTACTCCCAGTAGCACCAAACTCCTCAAAGAGCATGAGTTTGTTGGCGCTCTTGGCGTGCTGCAGCGCAATTGGGCCCTTGTTCTTGAATTCGTTGACGCCACTGTAGGAGTGGATGGTGACGAGGTCCAAGGCCTTGCAGGCCCAATTCTCCGGGATATCTGAGTTGGGAAATTCATTGCCGCCACCTACGATCTTGTGTTAGCGATGAGATGCGAACTCTGTGTGCATTATGACTTACCAGTAGAGATTAGAACCTTGCTGCTACCCATAATGCCCCGCATGAAGCCAGCTCGATCACACCACCACGACGGATGAGGTGGGATATTGTTGTTCAAATGGCCCTGTCCTTCATTCTGGATATTGAACGCAAAGATATGGCTGCTCAGGTCTTTCCAAGCTGGACTTCCGCTGATGAGTGTGTTCTTGTGCTCAAGAACATGACGGATGCGATTCTGAAAATCGGAAATGCAATTCTTATCAGAGTACCAGAACTCGACGTTGTTGGCGCTAGCCGGCTGAGTGTTGCAGTCTACTGCAGGAAGCTTGTACTTTGTCACATAAGCGTCGCTTCCCCAGCACCCAAGCTGATAACGATCATGGATTGCGATGGTGAGCTTGATGCCTCTGGCTTGAGCTTCTACCATGAGTTGATCAATGGCTTTGAGCTGGGTGTCATCCCAGACACCCACGGTTTGGGGCTCAATGTCAGGCATTGCACTTGAGCCGGTATTTTTAGCGTTCTGGCCTGTTGGTGAAATGAAGATTCGCAGAACCTTGAGATTTGCATTTTTGATGGCATCAAGGACGTCCAATCTATCCTGCCTGTATGGATGTCAGTTCCTATCACGGTTGGTATGTGGAGAGGTGAATCTTACTGCTTGAAAGCATGCAGGAAGAACGAGTTTACACCGGCGAAGCTATTACCTTGTTGACGAACGGGGAGCTTAGAGCCATGGGGAGTGGCTGCTGCAAGCAGGGCTTGACACAATACGAGAAAGCTGAAGCTCTTCATTGATGTAAGATGTGAGGGATAGTTCAGGATGATTCGAGCTTTCTGGAGGTACTGATCTTGGAAGCCTAAGGGGTCGTAATCTTGTCTTATATAGGAAGACTTAACTATGGTATGGATGTCACCAGCTCCTGAAGGTTACATTGGCCCAAGGGTCAAAGAAACGACCCGAGCTTGGTCCCAGCGTCCAAATCTACCTGCGACAAGCTAACGCTCTAGTGATATCCGTAGATGCTGAATCGGGAATACCAGGGTGGACTGCGGGAGAGGGTTGTGATGTTGTTTATTAGATCCTAATTAAGCATCGGAAGCTGTAGACCCGTGCTTCTTCCGTTCACGAATTGATTAACTTTACATCGTGACCTTTAGATCTTCCCCGGATTTTGACTTCTTTTCGCAGATCGCGGGGTATTAGTGAACAATCTGCATTCTTGGCTTTCGGGTGACCCTGAACGGAATTACAAAATATCATTCTAGCGTGTGCCAGAGCCTCGAAGTTCAAATCTGGTCTGTCGGGACAAGGATTCATCGGCTTTTGGAAGCAGCTTGGGCGCATATACGAAAGCCCGGCTTAGTGCTTATGGGCTACTAGCTTGTTTCATGGCATTGTACCTGTAAAGTAAACCGTATTCGCCATGATCTCCTTATACATTAGCCCTTAATAAATACAAACATGGTTGAGAATAAACTTTAATCATTAGGTTTCACCACCTTGCAGTTTCTGCTTCCTTGTACCATAACTTCGTAAGAAAGCAAAACGAGCTCATTGTATTGTACTAACCAGAACTAGAGAGATAATAATGTAGAATACCATCATCTATCTTGAACTACAAGGTCCCATATAGTAACAGTTGTATGAAGCTCGTTAGCAGGACAGCTACTGATCAATATGATATCCTGAATCTGTCATTCACTTCTTTGCCTATTGACGCCTCACAGCTAATGTCACCCACTGGTGTACTGGTGTTCTTATATAGTTGTCGTTGGCATATGTTCAAGATACACTAAACTATAGCTATCGTATTCATGATTCAACCTCTCAGAGAGCGATCGTTGTGAATTACTTAACACTCAGGCTCTGAGATCTGTCTAGTACTTGCTTTGCGTGGATTCTTGGCTGCGAAAACAGCAGTGAGTTCCTCCAAGGTCCGGCCCTTGGTCTCGACAAAGAAAAAGTAGATAAAGGTAAACTCAAAGAGATCCCAGAACACAAAAAACACGTAACTGTATCAGAGATTATTAATTAGGGGCATTACTTATAGGATGGCTTCAAAGATGTACTTACAACCAGTACCGAATGTTCTTCATAGCAACCGGAGCTGCGAACGTATTGACAAACCCTGCGCAGCCGGAGGTGATCATAAAAACCATCATACCGTTGGCTCGCATATCATCTATCTTTGTCAGCGATAGATCATGTCAGGCAGTAGGAAACTTACTCGCTAAAACCTCTGCTGGATAGATGGGCTGCATTGGAGTGAATCCGACGGCAAAGACAACACCAAAAATAAAGATAAACGCAATGCTTGCTGAGCTCGAGGGTGTGCTACCAGATCTCTCATACTCTGCTGCAGTGGCGGCAACAATAGCGAGCGCAATAGACATACCCAGACACGAGCTCATCAGCATCTTGCGTCTTCCAACAATATCGTGTAGACGAGCTTCATCCATTTGTTAGCTGAACAAGTTACCACCAATCTTTTTGAGCTTTACGTACCTCCAATCGTAGCAGCTACCCATCCGGAGAGTGCGTAGAACGCATTCAACAAAAGCACCATGTTCGTAGAGGTTATCCCGACATTCTCGACCATCAATGGGAGATAGTAACTCGAAACGTTGTTGCCGGAGAACTGACCAAACCAAGACATGGCGATGACGAGCATAATTCGATATCGGCGAGCGCGAGACTTGTAGAGACTTCGTAGATCGAAGCAAGCCCACTGGGAACGGCCTCGGACTTCGACGAGTGAATCCTCAATCTCTTGCATTTCGATGGCGACAATCGGGTGATCTGCGTCGCCGTTTGCGTGATGCTTGATAATGAACTCGCGGGCTGCTTCGATTCTTCCTTGAGCGACCTGCCATCTCGGACTCTCGGGCAACATCCAGCTACCGAGGCAGACGAGTCCGGGACAGAGCATCTGCAGCCAGAGGGGAAGACGCCACTTGATGTTGCCGCTCAAATGGATGTTGGCGCCGTACATTGCTAGCATATAGTCAGCGAGATTGATCAAGCTAAGTTAAAGACTGGGTAATCATACTGAATGTTGCAATGATGCTCCCCATATAGTACAAAGTGTTATATGTTCCTGCCACGGTAGCTCGTTGTAGAGGAGGAGCAATCTCGACGAGAAGCATCGGCGCAGCGACGGTGTTGATGGTCGAAAAGAAGCTGAGGAGGAATCTGGCGGCGATAAACGAAGACAAAGTCGGGGCCACTGCAGTGAAGATAGCAGAAACACAGATCAGGAACGAGCTGACAGCTAGAGTCAATTTGCGGCCCCTCCAGTCGCATATCCAGGTGAACAAGGCGCCCGCCATCTGTCCGATCTGGAATATGGAGAATACCAAGCCAGTTGAGGTCGACCCAGTATCACCCAGCCCGTAATATTCCTGATACTCTGATAGAACATTAATCGAGCCCATGAGCGAGCCGTCGTAACCGTTCATGGTTGAGCACAGGTAGATGAGCGCACAAGCCATGTACAGCTTGAGATGGCCTTTACCCCACGGGGACGGAGCTCCTACATTGTTGAGCGCGGTCGCGATGGCGTCTGGGGTCTGCACAGCTTCCTTCTTTTCGTTGCTGGTATCATGAACATGCTCACTGTGAGACTGATCGAGGTCTTTAGACATGGTAAAGGTTGAGTGATTGAATGTCAAAATTAAGAGTGTGGATACTACAAGTCGATCTCCTGGAGATATACATTGCAACTGTAACTACTTCTTATAGCATCAGAGGACGGGCATGCGGGGAAGACTCGAAGGGGTAGTGATCTCACGATGGTGTGGATCCGCACTAGGACGGGGTTACAGATTTCTGAACTGCCGCATTAGCCTATGACCCTAAAGAGTCGGAATATACGTGGTAGAGGGTTGCATTGTTCTGTGTGGTTTGTTGGTGGTGGAATGATATGGTGGCCACTGATGTGTGAGAAACAAATGTAACGTGGCATGTTGTACGGGATTGGGGTTTTTGAGCGGTGATCATGAGAGGAAACAAGGTGGCATTGGAGAATCGTTTTAGACCCCAATGTCACTCCAAACACACCACTTATGGGCATGATATTCCCGTTCTCCATACCCTCCCTACCCTCCATTGTCCTTTTCATTGGCTTAATATAATAACTGGTGAAACATATATCATTTATCTGGCTCCGGGCCGAAAACTGAAACATTATCATATAGGCGTTGGCACCAGGACAACGCCCCAGTCTTCCGCCTGGACCTATTCAAAGTAATAGGTAATAGAATGCCCTTCATCTGTTTCAAGATCATCAATCGCTCGCGGGTAATTTCTAAGATGCAAGACCCGTTCGTTGAGACCAACAAGCTTGATATCGAACTGGTTGGTCGTGAGCACTTTTGAACATTTGACCAGTTTTTACGGCCTCATCATCCCAACAATGCCAAGGCCCAATCCTCGTTCAACGATGTGGATTTTCTACTCAGTTTTATTTTGGAGACAAATGAAGGCTTCAGGAAGAGGCAGTTTATGCAACAGAAGAGCGGCCGTGGATAGTAGTTGTACTTGTTTGTAAATAACATTGATGTTTTCTATGGTTTACCCTACTGCATCCTGGTTTGTAGCGTCTTCTTCTCCTGGACCCAGATAGAAATCGTTCTCAGTTTCGGATTCTGGCCACCAGCAATCAAACTAAATCAACGGCGGCAGCTCTTAAATTATCGGCTTCAATCAAAGTTCTTTATAAGTCTTTTTGGCTAGAAATAGTGGGAGAACATCCTGTATATACATACAGCTCTATAATAAGCTAGCTTCGGACATGCCGTGAGCTAAGACGGAATTCTGTATTTCCTCACTAGCGCCACCAATAGGCGGCTCCGATGACTTTCCCCCTTCGGTATAGCTTATTCATGGCGAGACACTGCCGAGGTTTCTCATGTAGCTGGAGCCTTCTTCGTGATGAAACGCTATTTAGAAGGATTTGTGAGTTATTTCGGTACTCTTTCTTTGTCAAGCGGCAGATGATCATCACCAACTATCGAGAGTATCCGTGAGACTCGGATCCGAATAGTGGATGCTGCCTCTAAGCCTGTGACGCTGTTATTCTGAAACAGGCCCGTTGAGCAAAACGCCTCATTGTCACTGTGGGTGCGCCACCAAGTCCCGACTTAAACTGTTGCCTAAGCTTGTTGCGCCCGCGATGCTCACTCTGTGCCTAGCCAGCTTTAAGCCCAAGCCTCTAATCTGTGGACAAAAGGTTTCTCCTTTGACGTCCATGTTCCTTATCACCACCTGGAACTCCTCTCATTGAATCTGGGGCCAAATGGCAACCATGGAACTCCCCTTTGTCTCCGAGACAACCGGCCGACAGCCCCGTGCCAATTCATCCTGCGCCGAATGCAGACGTCGTCGAGTCAAATGCGAAGGCCAGACTTTTCCTTGCCGGCAATGCGTCTACTACCTCGTTCCACATCTCTGCCATTATCCTGCTAGGAAAAAGAGACACAATGTATCTATAAAGTAAGCGCGCGTATCTGAACAAGTGGGGGGCCTGCTCTGACGGTGAACTAACAGATCTCACGCCGAACTTACCGAGAGTTACGCTAAGGCCCGGAAGGTCATCGAAGCGTTGTTCCCATCCAGCTCGCTAGATGAGCTGTCCTGCATGACCCGTCAGCAGTTGCTGATACGACTGCAAGCTTCCAAGGTGCCTGCACCCGCTACTGACACCGAGCCGCAGGATCATCTGCAGGTTTTGGAACCGTCTGTGGAACAAAACTTCACTTGGGATGAAGTTTCCGAGACCGAAAGCGAGACGTCCCGCGTAGCAGACGATGTCAACGGACTTGCCTTCTCACGACAATCGCTCAACGCTTCATACTTGGGTATATCCTCGGTCCCTACTATTCTGAAAGTCATCGCCCATCTCTCTCCTCATGTCCAGCAGCGAGTTCCCAAGGGCTCTGAAGCATGGCGGAGTCCATCAACCCTGGCTGCCAGCCCAGGTGACATGGCCTGCCTGCAAGTAGATGAGATACCGCTTATAAACGCCTACTTCAGCCACGTGCATCCCGTCATTCCAATGGTAGACGAAGCCGACTTTCGTCAGCGGTATCTGCAATCCAATACGGAAGAGGATGAAGCTGGTCCATGGCTCGCTCTGATGAATATGGTGCTAGCTATGGGCTCAATGGCATCAGACTCGATGCACTTCAACGCACACAACCCTTTTTACAAGCGAGCTCTGCCTCATCTAAACATCAACTCTTTTGGTTCCGGCCACCTCTATATGGTCCAAGCATTGGCTCTGTATAGTGGAATGGTTCTTCACTTCCTCAACAAGCCGAACATGGCAGTTGCTGTCATGGGAGCAACCCTGCAGATGGCCGTGGCGATGGGCTTGCATAGAGTTCAGGCTTCGCAGCCCTCTACGAATGCAGCTTGCCATCCCGTTAATGGCTCAACAGCTACGCGAATACGTACTTGGTGGTCTATACTGTGTCTGGATACGTGGGCTTCGTCCACTTTGGGGCGCCCTAGTCACGGATATTGGGACCCAGCTTTAACACTGACCTCGCCCATGTCAGCCCTCCAAGATCTGGTAAGTCACATGTACCGCCTTTTGGATGCCTTTGCTAAGACGCATTGCTCCATCCTAGGACTACGGAACCATATCCCTCGCCGCCAGTGAAAAGTTTTGTAGGATTGCTACACGCGTACAACAGCGACTCGCCCCATTACCTCTGATCAGCCCCGACGAAGTTGACGAATTCGACCGCGAGCTCATTGCCTGGAAAGACTCGTTACATATGTTTTTAGCTCACCGTGAGCAATGTCCGCCAAGTGTGAATACTGCGCGAGCCATTCTTTGGTGGCGATGGATCACAACTCGACTCACACTTTACCGTCCCGGCTTGTTGATCACAGCGCTGCGTCAGAAGCCATGGGGTCAAGAAAATACCCGTGAGGCAGCCCATGCGCGAAAATGTATTCAGGTTGCAAAGGAGGGAGTTGATCTAATGGTCCTGGATTGGGTTCCGAACCAGTTCCTTTGCTGGAACAGCGCTTGGAACGTTTTTCAGGTGGCATTGGTCCTCGTTCTGGGGCTGATATCCGACAAACAAGAAGCAGATAAGTTGGAGTGCTATGGATCCCTTTGTCAGGCGATTGAACTATTCGCTCAGATGTAGCCGCTTGACGCTGGTTGCACTCGCAGTAGAAAGCTTCTCCAGGGTCTGTTGGATAATACGAAGGGTGTTGGGGAAAACACTGCCTCCCCATTACCTGAAGGGCTGGATTCTTTTATACTTGACTATCTCAGTACAGACTTAGTTTGGGAAGATATGGATTGGCTAGGATACCTCTAGGTTGAGTTCTTTACGATAGTACTTCTGATATCAGCGTAGTGAATGGGGGTATTTATGAGAGGGTTCTTCTCGATGTATTCTTGTACGTTGTTCAGTCTTCCGGGAGCGCCTTGAAAAGGGGTATATTGATTAATGGAATCATTTGCATAACATGGGCATCTAGGCCTCATATTGCCATTAAATTTTAACTGCTCTACAGTGTAAACTCTATATACACGAACAAAACGCTCTTCAAGAGCTTAGGCCTTGACAGTCGCACCAGTGATGCTTATGGTATAATCAAGACCCTTAGAAACCTCAGCACTCAGATCAAAGCCATCGTACAGGATAGGCTTAGCAGGGGCATTGGCAACAACAACACTGACATCATCACCAGCCTGCACAGGAACAGTACCAGCTCCATCCTTGAGCGTAACGTAAGAAGACTTGCCACCCTCACGGTAGATAGCAACAGTGGCGACGAACTCAGCATCAGCGGAAACCTTGACCTCGACTGAAGTACCCGTGACGTCGAGAGGAATGATGTTGGCGCCCATGTAGCGAGGTTGACGATCAGCTTTGGGCTTGTAGGATCCTGTTCCGGCAGCTTCCATGTTGGCGAAGGGGATATCAGCGCGTTGCTGGGAGAAAACCTCCTGGGCGGTTGGATGGCCGATGTCAACGTAGGCCATGCGAGCCCAGTAGCGACCGACGATATCACCAACAGTAGCGTTCTGCGACACGCGAGCAAGAGTGTGAAGAGGAGTCTCGTTGCTGTCCTTCTCGTACTGCACTTGTAACTGTCGAATGGTGTCTTGACCCAGACCAGCAAAGTCATCAGGATTGTAGGTCAAGTAAGCCAGGAAAGGCCAAGCTTGGTAGTAATTACCAGTATCGACGGATCCATCGACAATGACCTGGTGAGAATCGCCGAGGACCTTCTTAAGCTCGATCTCGGTGGGTGCAGTTTCCTGGTTATGGTTCTTTCGTGCGGGTGCGCAAATGTCGGAGGTCTTGTATGTATCAGCCACCCAGTTGGCGAGAGTCTCCCACCAAGCGCCAGTTCGACCCTGGTTGACCCAAGCTTTCTGATGATAATGCATTCCATGACCGTACTCATGAACGGTAACACCCGGAACGGCAAGGTACTGATCAACAACCTCAAGATACGCCATGCCAGTTGCCTGATCACTATGCATCACACCCGCCGCATTGCCCAAGTCACCAACAGTGTAGACATTGGTTTTATACTTGGGTCCAGAATCAGTCTCATCGTTGAACGAAAGACCAGGCGATCGCCACTTTAGTGTTCCAACGAAGCATTCGTATGCTGCTTCGAGCATGTCGATCGCTTGGGCGGTTGCATCGGCGGAACCAGCGTAGATGCGGAAGTGCGCAGAGTCCTTGAAGTTGGAGCCGCCAGGGCCGATGTTGGCATTCGCGGTGTATGTCTCTGCTGCCGCCGGGGCATCAGCTATCTGGGTCACGGCCTGGGGGAGGGCGTGAGCGCCAGCGGCGAGGAGGGTAATAGTCGCAGACTTGAAGAGACCCATTGTAACGAGTGAAGAAACGAAAGTGATATTCTAAAAATAAGAAACGAATGAAAAGAATGAGGATAGCTGAAGGAACGGGACGATACTCTGGGCGATCATCTTGTTTTTATGCTTGGTTCAAGCTTAACTGGGACGTGCGAGGTGAAGTTACTCGATTGGTGGACTTTTGATGGTTCGGTTTATAGCGGTTTCAATCTAGAGTTTCAGAACAGGGAGTTTACTATGTTTAATTGTCGAAACGAGAGAATCTGTTCAGGATCATCGAATTGCCAAGAGAAATTGGGGCTGTTTGATTGCAAAGTGGCATCGACTGTGTTTCATCTCGGGACATTTTACACCGAAGCTTCTGTTGAGCTTCTAGAGCCAAACTGCAAACATTCCTACAGCAATTTAAACTATATACACGACGGTAGTAAAAGGATATATTGAGCCTAAAATAGACTTCATTTGTCACGTTTCTTTGAGCAGGATTGTTGATATGGAGACGAGACACTCATCACGTCATAGCCGATGATTACCCGTCGCGTCACGCAATGACCCATGATCCATCCGGTCATGACTCCATCTCACTACCCATCGACTCATCCTTGTTTCACCATCCTCACTACAGCCCTCTCATAAAACCCAAACTCAACATGTCTTCAGAGCGCGCTGAAGACGCGAGTCAGCAGCCTCTCCTGTCTGAGCATCGCCAGGCAGATCACGATGCAGCCGCGTCGCGGGGTACCTTTACGCGTAACCTCGGCGCCGTCGAAGCCTTCGGTATAGTCGTCAGTATCGTCATCGGAAGTGGTGTCTTTACTTCTCCCGGCTCGATCGATACGAATGTTCCGTCGCCGGGTTTGGCGCTGGTTATTTGGTTGATTGGTGGTGTTTTGGCTTGGACGGGTGCTACGACGTTTGCTGAGCTTGGGACTGCTATTCCTGGCGAGGGTGAGATTCATCCTGGTTGTTTTCGTGGAGATTATCTAATAAGGTACAGGTGGTGTTCAACCATATCTCCAGCATATATATGGCGATATCTGGGGCTTTCTCGCAGCGTGGACATGGATTGTTACCGTCATGCCAGCAACGCTAGCCATCCTCTCCATTGTCTTCGTTGAAAGCGCCTACTCAGCTGCAGGCGTCATAAACGAAGACCACCGCATATCACACAAACTCCTCTCTATTCTCGTTCTCATTGTCATGAGCGTCGCAAACTCTATCAGCACCAAAGCCAGTACTCGGCTCAACGGCTTCTTCGTGGTTCTCAAGTTTGTGAGTATTCTTGTCGTGGTCATGGCTGCCTTGGCTGTCGTCGGGGTTCATGCCACGCATCCTGATAAGGAAGCCGGGGGAGGTGATTGGTTTAAGAAGAATTGGTTTGAGTACAGAGATACGTATAATCCGAATGGACCGGATACGGATTGGAGCAAGCTGAGTCAGTGGGAAATCTTTGGACATTACTCTGCTGCACTGTATGCCGCTCTTTGGGCCTATTCTGGTTGGGACAAGGTGAGTTCCTCGCGTTTTACTACATGGTCTCGCGCTGACATGTCTAGGCCATCTATGTGTCTGCTGAGCTTTCGCAACCTGCAAAACAACTCCCCCTTGCTATCAACACCTCAATCCCAACAGCGATCATCTGTTTCCTTGCCGCCAACGCTGGGTACTATGTCCTGCTCCCGTGGGGCGTCGTCAGCACTACCGACAGCGTGGCCGTCACTGCTCTCACCCGTCTTCTGGGCCGCGGCTTCGGTATCGTCACGGCTGTTCTAATCTGTCTTGTCGTTGCAGGCTCTTTACTGGGCAACTCATTCGTCGCAAGCCGTATGTGCGTCGCCGCAGCAAGAAAGGCTTGGATCCCCAGTCTCTTCACCATCGTTGGCCGAGTCGGCGTTAAACCTGATGCCGAAGAAACCGAGGAGTCGGAAGATGAGTCTACCAAAGAGGCTGGAGATGCACCTATCAATGCCGTCATTCTTTCAGTTGTCCTTGCATCATTTTATATTCTCTTTGGAAGCTTTAGAGCTCTTTTGACCTTGAATGGTCTTGGAGAGTACTCTTTCTTCTTCCTCACAGTCCTCGGTGCCATCATCCTACGATATCGTGAACCTGATCTGGAGAGACCTTACAAGACATTTTCCATCAACCCAGTCGTGTTTGTGTTGGTAAGCGGATTTGTGGTTGTTCGAGGCGCCATTTTCGCACCTGTCCAGGCTATTGTCATCCTTGCCATCTGGGCTCTGGGCATTGCCTTTTACAAGGTGCGACAGTATCTCGCCACAAGGTAGAGGCGGCCATAAGTATCACAAGGGAAGAATTGTGACCTATAGGCGGTAGTAGAACCGCTTCTATTTAATGTGCCAATAGAATTGAATGGCGACATGGAGACGAGTTTAGAATTTATGGACGATACTCACCAAATGATAGCTAATTGTTGATACGAATAATAATTCTGTAATTACTTGCTGTTACATCAGATCGCCTCCGCTAGCGGAGATTGTGCGGTTATTAATGCCGAGTATGGTAGTCCTCGCCGCACGCAATGCTCTTGGAGATGGCATCATCGTAACTAGTATCTACTAAACCACAAAACCGATTAGATCTAGCCATAGTATTGGACATCGAAGTAAAACTCCATCGGAAGCATGTAACCTATCGTTATTTGTAAGAAAGACAGATGGTATACCCCACGGACTTAACGTTGATGTGCTTAATGAGTATCTGACGACTTGACCAGGATGCGACCCAGCTTTCTGGTAAAGACCGTGCCGTGCATGTCATGAAAGGGACCAGCATAAATGAGACCTCTTCCCCAACCTTTTAGTATTGGTTATCACATAGGGCAACATGTCTGAACTAGCTGCGAGAAAGTGGTACCATTGGTACTCACCAACCGACACGCCTGAAGAAAAGAAGCTCATCTTGAAGCTCGACCTTCTACTCGTCCCTTACGCATTTGTTCTCTACTGGGTCAAGTATGTCGACCAAACCAATATCAGTGAGCTTAACCTTTGACTTTCGGTGGTATCTTGCACTGACCCCACCAGATAATGCCTACGTCTCTGGCATGGCAGAAGATCTAGGCTTTCACGGCAACGAATTAGTCCAGTTTCAGACGATATTCGTCGTGGGAAATGTCGTCGGTCTTTTACCGTTCATTTATCTCTTCCCTCGTGTTCCGATGCATATCCTAGTACCCAGCCTTGACCTCGGTATGTCCTCTTTCACGGTGTCTTCAACTAACCACTGACCCGAAACTAGGATGGGGTATCTTCACCCTCCTTCAATATCGCGCCACGAGTTACGCAGAGATAATGGCCTATCGCTTCTTGGTTTCCATCTTTGAAGCATCGTACTTCCCTGGCGTTCACTTCGTGCTCGGAAGCTGGTACAGGTCAGACGAGATTGGCAGAAGAGGCGGTCTGTTTTATATCGGCCTGACTCTTGGAACCATGACTGCTGGTCTTCTCCAAGGTGCTGCGACGCAATATCTTGACGGCCACAATGGCCTCGCTGGTTGGAGATGGAACTTCATCATTAACGCAATAATTACCCTACCGCTTGCCTTTGTGGGCTACTTTCTCTGGCCTGGAACACCAGACAAGCCCAATCGCTTGGTCATGAAAAAGTCTGAGATCGCCCTCGCAAAAGACCGTCTCGAACGCAATGGGTCCAAGGTCCGAAGTACGCCCTTTTCGTGGACTTTGCTCCGCCGTATCTTCACGAGTTGGCAGTTCTACATTCTCGTATTCTGGGACATTCTGTTCTTCAACACGAGTGCCAACTCAGCTGCTTTCTTGCTTTGGATCAAGAGTTTGGATCGCTACAATACTACCAAAGTCAACCAACTTGGATCCATTAGTCCTGCTCTGGGCATCTTCTTCGTCTTGTTCATCAACTTCAGCGCCGATTTATGGATTGGAAGACCTGCAGCGATCACGCTCGCATCGGTGATCAACTTCACTGGTCTTGTAATTCTGGCAATATGGAACGTTCCCGAAGCAGCAAAGTGGTATGCCTACAGCGTCGGCTACTCGGCCGTTGCAGTTTCGTCGGTACTCTATGGCTGGGCGAATACCATTCTTCGACATAACAACGAGGAGCGAGCGTTGACCCTTATTCTGATGACGGCTATAGCTACGTCGACTCAAGCTTGGATACCACTTCTTGTGTATCCTACTGTCGAGGCACCTCGGTTCCCGAAGGGTTACGTCTACTCGGCGACCATGGTTGTTCTTCTCGTGGCGATGACTCAAGTCATTCGTATTGTTTATGGTAGTCATGGGTAAGTTTAAATGAAAGAAGTCTATGGGCATGGAACTAATAAATTTGTAGGGAAAAGGCACTCGCCCGACGGGGTAGTCTAAGTGATACAAGTGAGGATGGTGAGATTCAGACAGCTCATGGGCTGAGAATTGACAAAGATGCTGGGAAGCATATACAGCCTTCCACAGTGGCTGTTTAGGGACAATCTTTGAGACAGTTAAGTATGGAGAAGGCAACGGTAGGACTGGGATGATGAGGGACTCTACCAAGGAATCAATCGGTATTTATTATAGAACGAACGGTTGTTCAAACTAATGCCATTCAAAGTATATTAAAACTGCAGCTACTAAAGCTAGTCATGATGGGTTGGCATCAGCGTATACCATAATACCAATACTATTCTGACACTTGCATTCAAATCAACAAACTTTGCGAATCGATCAAACAGCCGTCTAGGGAAACCCACCACCAAAGATACCGCCGCCACCGAAGATGCCACCGCCGCCGAAAAGACCATGCAGAATCTTGTTCCCAATATCTTCAAACTCCCCCCCGAGTTGTTGGAAAGCCTGACCAATTTGATCGGCACTGAAGCCAATCTGGCCCAGCAAGCCGTTAATCTGGTCAGCACTCCAACCAAACGCCGTCTGAATAGCTGAAGCTATCATTATAGCATCGTTACCAAACGCGCTCTGCAGCGCCGATGCCACTTCCTGAGCAGCGAATCCGACCTGCTGCATAGTTTGTGCGACAGCCGTGGCCGATAAACCATAGGCAGTTTTTAGACCGTCTGCTATAGTGTCGGCTGCAAAGCCTGCATCCTTCATAGTAGCTGCTGCCTGGTTGGCGTCTTGATTAAAGGCGGTTTGCAAGACGCTTGCGACGTTCTCAACGCCTGTGATGACGCTCTGCTGAACCTTGCCAGCCCACGCGCCAGCTTCGTTCAACAGTTCGCCGAATATCTGGCTGGCATTGCTCTCGATGTTGTTGAGGATGGCGTTGAGTAGATCACTTACGCTTGAGATGTTCACGTCAGCTGTGAAATCGCCAAAGTTGCGCGTCAGACCCTCGAAATCGAAGCTACCTCCAACTGAAAGCACAATGTCTGACGAACTGGTGTTTAGTGCGAAGTGCGCACCGACCAGTGCCTGCAAGGGCAAAGAGCCGAGACTTAAACCGCCGATTGAAGGTAGGGAAATAGTGGCATTGAGGCCGTATTGGAACGAGGCCGCCAGGTTGTGAAAGTCAGATAGCGTGCAGCTCATGTTGGAAGTCAAGATGCCGCCAAAACCTACGTCGAACTTGATACCACCCGAGGTGATGTCTGCCTCTAGGTGCCAGTTCTCGACCTCGAATAAGTTTATAGCACCGTTGATATGTAAGAAGGGCGAGGCCAGCGTCTGAATCTTCAACACTGCGCCACCTGGGGGCACCATCTGCTTCATCGTGGCGTTTTGGAGTGCCTGTTTCTGTGCAGTCTTGGTAATGATCTGATTGTTCTTGATGGGATTTCCGTTGGCATCCACCTTCAAGCTAACACCAGCGCCATCTCCTTTGATCGAGAATATGTTGCCAAGCGACAAGGGAGACATCTCGATATCGGCTTTCACCCCGTTAGTGAGGTCAAGCTCCACGTCGCCGTAGAAGTCGAAGCCAAAGATGTCAGCAGCAGCGCTGAAGCCGTAGCCCATGTTGGAAAGCGACCCGTCAGGCAACACGACAGGTTCCATGGGGTTCTCAGACCACTGGAAGGAGAGGTCGGAAAACAGCACCGGTACATCCACAGGACATTGGGCGTTGGTGAAGACTGTATAAATGTCCGTCAGGTGCATCTTGGGCACATAGAAGGAGATATAGAGAGGATTTGGCACCTCCTCTATCAACTGGCAGACAACCACGAACGAGTCATCATCAAGAGGCACGATGGTATTGCTGGCAGCGTCACCGATGTGAAGTTGACCTGACAGGCCGATTGCTGCGCTTGGAGGCTCGAAGATAATTCCGATGCCTACTCCAAACGAGTCAAAGTGCACGCCCTTCATGACTGATGGCGCCGGCAAAGGGCCTTTGTCTCCCTTGATGACAACACCAAAGGCAGCCTCGATGTTGTCGATTGTCATAGACAGATCGGCCTCAAACTTGTTGTCGAAGATGTCAAACGGCATGTCGCCGGTAACAGTGAAGACGACGAACTTGAACAGTGGGTTGATGTCAATGGTGGCAGTGGGCTTATTGATGTTAAGTGTTCCCGCGCCGCCAAATGGTACGTGCATAGCATCAAGACTGATGGACAGGCGAGTACCAAAGATGTTTAAGCCCACAGCGTAATTGAACATGACTGAGACCTGGAGCTGCTGGACATTGAACAGAGACCCAAAGAACTGCAGTGCCTCATCTGACTGGGCAGGTAGCTTCTTCAGATCTATCCCGGCTTGAAGGGCGAGAATGTCATTATTGGTATTGCAAGTGAACTTGGTCACCACAATATCCGGCAAGAATTCCGGCCAGGTTGCGCCGAGCAGCGTGGCGAGAGTACTAAGCGAGTACAAGGCCTGGTCCATAGGCTTGCCTTTAGACTCAGGTTGCTCTGCTGTGTATGTGATGCCCATCATGTAGGTAGCAAACGTACAGCTCTTGTATTGCTCATGCTGAGCAAAGAACTTGTTCACCGGGGTGACTTGTGGCTTTGAGGTATCTTTCCAGATAGCATTGAACGCTTGAGTGAGAGGGTCATTCTTATTGTTGGTGATGAAGGTGATGAAAGCCATGGTTTGAGCCATGGCCTTGACATCGGCTTCGCCAACAGCGAATGGACCAGTGCTCACATCTTGCAAGTAAATGATGCGTGCCAAGGGAGAGTTAGACTTGGCATCGCTGATGATGAGCACTGAGGCTGGGTGCTTGAGCTGCAGTGACGCTGTAGTCTTGGGGGGTACAGTTGCGATGGAGGTTAAAGTGCCAAAATAGTTGGTCTTGTCTTGGTCACTGAATGAGTCGTAGACTATGACGCTGACGTCTAAGTGGTTGGCAAAGGATATTTTGGGGAGAGTAGCGGGAGGAGCCATAATGACAAGATCAAGCAGTGTTGGAATAGAGAAGAGGGAAAAGTGAAAGGAAAAGGCAATGATAGAATGGAGAGTTGGGATTTTTGCGGCGGTGGTGGTTGATAATTAACTTGCTCCAGGCATGTTATGGTGACTTACATACAGTGCCACTCAGCCCTCTTGTTAGTTGTTTGAGGCGATGATGACCTTGTGCGGGTATATCCGAACCCGCTTGATACCAACACCCGGGCCGTTCCCTCCGTCATGGGGCGGAGCATCAGCTCTCCTCGTGGTAGGCGCTATTTGTTCTAGATCTGTATATCTCTGCGAATTGAGTTTAGTACAGACATTTGTGTGATACAAGATTATCCCAAGCAGCCACATACGAATCAATTACGAGGCATATTACTGGACCTTTCCCATACATCGTTGGATTCCCCGCTCATTGACCGGTTGTGCGGCTTATCGTAAGCTTAGGGCTGACTTATTGAAACCAATAGCGACTGTCGTGGCTGGCTAGTTCGAACGGCTGAAGACACACTATTAATGTGATCGAGGGGTGATAGGCGGCCCAAGCTCCTTACGTGGCGCTAGCTACCGGAACTAGCGATATTATGTTGTACCGATGGAGAGTTTAGGGCTGCATGTTTCGTATTCATACCGAAAATGGTGGCTCCTTTATTCGTAGCGATACGACAGTGAGACTAGTGACGAGCTGAATTGGGACGAAAGTCCCGTTTTGCGGCATTTCGACTCCGAATGGGGGCATCCCTCTACAGAATCGATACTGAGGGTGGTAAGGCCAGTGCTGCGTGATATCAATAGTTAATATTGAGCTGACGGATTTGAATCAATATCGTGAGAAGCGGTCAGATGAGAACGGACTGGCCGTATAGTGGCTGGCTGAATACAACTAGAAATCTTACTCTCGGCATGTGTTTCTAGGCGTTACCCCTCATAGTGAGCGATCGGAACTAACCCAGCTATGAGTTCGATCCCGAATGGAGTAAGCCCTTTGTTCATCACTAGTGTATCTTGGGCTTACCGACTCGATTAAATGCTGATAATATAGGCTAAGCTGCTCGAATTGGTGGTCAGAATGGTGGCTGGCTGAATTTCCCCATCCCTATAACGACTGTGATATTGAGACAGGCTTGTGATAGTAGCTAAGGCTGAGCATGTTCAACGTCATCTGACAACAGATGATTGGGTAGAGCGGTTAAAAGTATCCGCGTTACTTTGAGCGGGACTATGGCTCTCCCCGTGCGGGACAACTTCAACGATTCTAGCCAGCACAGCAATATCAACATTATTCCATCTCATTGTCTGTGTCCATACCCGCTACTGTGGCAGAGGATTATGTATATATAGCTCCAAAGGCTGCACTTCATACATCTACAGACATTCATCTTTACAATTATCCAACACATCAAAACATCCTCCTCACTTAGCCATTAGCACTTTTACTATTCATCCTAAGCAATCATGAGTTCTACAAGCAACCCCGTCGCCTCAATCACCAACAACTCTGGTGCTTCTGTGGACATATACGATGTCTTCAACCCTAGCACCGACCCAAAGATGCAGGGGCCCTTGACATACACCAAACTGGCCACTGTGTCGAGCGGCAGCACCCAGCAGGTCCAGACCATTCACTTTGCCAGCCAGCTTCAGGCCATGTTCACTGGCAACGTCAAAGCACTTAGCGGTACTTTCTACTAGCAGTTTCCTGTCGCTGTGCTGGCAGTCTCCCCCTTTGCTGATTCAAACGCTTTCACTGTTACTAGCGACAATCAGCAGAGCATGGTGGACTCGTTCAAGTTCATCAAATACACCCAGGCGAACCCATCTTCGCAGCTGGCCACGCAGTTCCGCACAGCTCTGGGTGACACGACTAACCAGAAAACTGCGGTCAACAAGTTCTTTCAGGGTACTGGCAGCTTCAAGCTTTGCACGCTTAGTACCTGGACTGCGGTTTTCACTTGGCAAGCCCAGTTCACGAACCCCTGGCAAGGAACCTACTACCTCTACAGCCTTGATAAGGTTCCGGCTTTGGTAGCAACACTGGTCATCACCGCTAGCGCTGATAACAGCTCAGCTGTGCTGACCATGGCTGGCACAAACAACGAGAACACGGCTGTGGTCATGGCAGGTGATGGCACCATGTCGGAGCAGAACCAAGGCACCGGTAACTTGTCCGTTGCGCTGACTCCCACCTGGCTTAATGTGGCCCAGACCAGCCAGCAGGACGGTAAGACTGTGTCCAACTATGTCATTGGGGCTGCATACACGGGCACCATCAACGGGCAGAAGGTGGCCGCAACCTCAACCAGTTGGCCATTCCAGACCCTTCTGATAGCTCTAAGAATGCTAGCAACAAGAACTCGGCCAACGGATTCTCTCTTAGCATGCTCGAAGGTTTGATCGGAATGTTGACCAGCATCGGTATGCTGTATTACATGGCCAAGGGCCACAAGCAGGCCGAGGCTCAGAAGAAGAATGATGTCGAGAAGGACGCCACCAGCAAGAAGGATGCTGAAGACAAGGTTGAGAAAGTTGAGAAGGACTACCAGGCAGAGTCAGTCCCAGAGGTGCAAGCACAGGCTGCAAAGGTCGAGGCCACTGTGCCAGAGGTGCAGCAGGGCTATAAGGGGGTCAACCAAGCCCAAGACATCCAGGGCAAGACCGACACCATCCGCCAGCAGGAAAAATCCCTAGAAGAAGTCTTGGAAGGTGGTGCTCCATCCCCAACGACAGAGGATACAGCCGTAAACCTCTCCAAGGCCAGCAACGAAGTTGCCTCGGCAACGGATCCCAACAAGAGCCCAGAGGAGCGAGACGCATCTCTGAAGGATGCCACGACAACTCTGAACAAAACGAGTGAGGATATTCAGACCGCGTTGAAGGACGAGGCTGAGACGCTTCCGAAGGAGGAGGCGCAGAAGCTGGAGGATGCGAGTGAGGCGATTGACCAGACGCAGAAGGAGGCTGATGCCGAGAAGGAGGTTCAGGAGGAGCAGGAGAAGGAGAATGAGGAGAGTCCGGAGAATGAGGTGGAGGATAGTACCTTTGAACCGCCAGAGGGAAGAGAGGCACCTGCTTTTGAGGGAGCGATCTGAGAGGCTAAGCTTGTTGGGTTGCTCGCTGTTGGGTTAGCACTTGAGATACTGTCATTTAGTTAGATAATCTAGATACGATCTATGGAATTTGATATTATGAGGAATGTTCTGAGTTTCAAGCAACTTCGTGGTAGATAGTAATATCATCTAGAAGCGTTGTATAAATTCAGTGCTCTAAAAACCAAGAAATTAGAGTCTTGACATAAAGTCTAGGACTGGGTCTTGACCTTGAATTCAGTAAGCCAAGATCGACTCGAGGCTTACGGCTTGCCGGAGATATTGTGATTAGTCAATATTGACACGGCGCTAAGCCACGGCTCTGTTTTGATAACTCATTATTTTGAGGTGTCAACTTCATATCGACCAGAGGCGATTGGGGCTAGAAGTTCTGTTCACGAGTAATCTTGTGAAATGCCCCTACGCACGATGGTCAGAGCTCGCCAGCCGGAACTGTTGCAGTCGGGGCTATGTTCCCGCAGTGGATGGTCTAGTCTGATATTCTCAATGCTACGGCATAAAAAATGGAATGTTACTCGTTTGAAACGGAGTGGATGATGATAGGGTTGCTGAAAGACTAAGAAAGGCACCCTTTAGGTTCAGAAAACCGTAATCGGGAAGTGGGAGAACTCTATCTAGCCACATCATATCACTTCACCACTCCTATCAAAGTGTTCCTGAATATCACAATTTGCAAGGTGACATTCGGTAGTTAGACCTCCTCAGGATCGTATCCCCTTTCCTCAGGACTCAGCCCCATCGAATAAAAAACCACCAGACCCATGTTTGTCTAAATTGCAAGCGAGCGCCGATCACTCCAACGGTTCTGGATCCTCATGGATACAAACCCTACCAACATAGTTTTAGACCTAGCCATAGCCTATCAAAATATTTGGAATAGTCTCAGTGTCGCATTGAATGGAAAGTCGTAGCCGGGGAAGCCGTATAGCTCTTCCTGGTCGTTGGTTCCACGAGAGGGGTATTTAGGTCAGTTCATACAAAATTAACCTCAGTCCATTCCAATTGTTTCGTTTTGTTTCATTTCTGTATTTCAAAAATGTCCGGTTTTAAGGTCCTCATCATCGGCGCTGGACCCACTGGTCTTCTTGCGGCTCTTGCGCTGCAACGAGCGGGCATTGACTTTACGATATTAGAGAGGAGAAAGGAAGCGGATTTGAATTGGGGAGCTTCGGTTTGTCTTTGGCCGCAGAGTGCGAGAGTTCTGGATCAGCTTGGGTTGCTTGATGAAGCGTATGGGCTGCATTTGCCGATGAAGAAGAAATGCAATCTTAGGCGCGATGGAAGTGTTATGAGTTGGAGTAACATGATTGAGAACATTGGTCACTAGTAAGTCTGCTTCCATTTCGGTGTTTGATGAAAGCTGACGTTTACAGTCACGGCCATGAGTGGATGCTCTTCCAACGCGGCGATCTTGTCAATCTTCTCATGGGCGATCTCTCCGACATAACGAACCAGCTCCTTGTCGACAAACAAGTCACCTCAATCGCATCGGGCCCTGACGGAGTCGAAGTAAAGTGCGCAGATGGCCATTCCTATAGTGGAGACCTCATTATCGGTGCAGACGGTATCAACAGCACAACACGAACCTTTGTCGACGACATCGCCCCCGATGCTACAAGCGGTGACTTCACAACAACCTTCTACGGCTTCTACGGCCACGGCACCACTGTATCCAAAGATCTCGAACCAGGAGTCGATTACGAATGTCACTCCGAGGGTTTCAGCTCGCAGCTCATTATGCCGTCGCACGAGAAATACTTCTTCACCATCTACCTCAAGCTCGATAAGCCAACAAACGATCGCTACTATATCTCAGCGGAAGAAGCCGATGAACTTGCAAAGAAATATGGCGATATTTATCTCGCCCCAGGCGTCACGTTCAGAGAAGTCTGGGCCGCAAAGAACTGGACTCACACCGCCCCATTCGAAGAAGGCGTCGCAAAGAAATGGTTCAGAGACCGCGTCGTCCTCGTCGGTGACTCCGTCCACAAAATGACACCCAATATCGGCTTCGGCCTAAACACAGGATGGCAATCCACCGTCGTCCTGATCAACATTCTCAGCGATCTTCTTCGCGATAACCCAAACCCCGATATCAAGGAGCTTACAAAGACGTTTGAGGAGTACAAGAAGACACGATTCGACCACGTCACTAACGACGTTGAACTAGCGGGTACGTCTACGCGAGCGGTCATGTGGGATAATTTTCTGTGGAAGTTCTTGGATCAGTATGTCTTGCCGTACATCAATGGTGATACTATCTTGGCGAAGCTTATGTGCTCGCCGACGGTTCAGAAGGCTTTTACATTGAACTTTTTGCCGGAGCCGAATTTCAAGGAGGGGCAATTGAAGTGGCATAATAAGCCGGTCGTTGTGAAGGAGTAAAGCTTGGGCTTGGCTGTTGGAGGGTTGTTTGCGTAGAATCACATAGCATAGCATGCTTTTCATTGAGTTTAATACATAATGTCTCTATTTAGTCTTCCACTGTGCAATCTTGACTTTGCTTCAAAGCTTTGTAGCTAAAAAGCGTATCTTAATTCCTCAGTTCAGCTGTCGCTTCTCTCAAAGCCTCAGCTAAAGTTATCTTCCCATAAATAACATCGACATCACTTGGCTTCGAATGATCCTTCTCTGCAATACCACCCGGCAAAAAGCACGTACTCATTTCAACCCATTCATTCACAATCTGCGGCGCAAATATGTTTCCATAGAATTCGGCGAGGTTTTCTTTCTCAACTGCCTTGACCTGAACATCCTTACCCAGCGCCTGCGAAGATGCCTCCTGCGCGTCCAGCGGAGAGTACGGCTCTGGTCCGCGGAGTTCCATGATATGAAGTTTGCTGGGAGGTACCCAGTCGCGAGTGAGCTGTGTCGCCATTGCCTCGCCTATGTCTTTGATCGCGACCATGGCGATCTTGAAGTCGAGTGGCGTGATGGTCGAGAAGAAGAAGGGGGTTGGGCCTTTGAGCGTTTCAACCGACATGGTCCAGTTCTCCATAAAGTATGAACATCTGATGATGATAATCTCAGGGATATCCGTGTTCTTTAGAACTTGTTCCGAGATGTGGTTCGTTTTGAGCTCACCCTTCGAAGCTGAGTCAGTGAAGGTTAGCGAACATTAGCAATGAGCTTACCACGCCATCCGAAAATTCAGCACCGACGCTCGAGAGCAAAACCAGTCTTTTCACACAACCAGCCTTCTCAGTCGCTGCCTTGACATTGCTTGAGATTCTTTGAGCGTGCTCAACGATGTCACGTCCGTCGTAGGCAGGCGGAAGGACCATCAAAACGGCATCAGAACCGGAGAAGTCTAGGGTATTCACATCTCCAACGTCACCTTGAACCGCTGTGAAGTTGTTGGTAGAGCTGAACTCATCGGGGACTTTCTTCAGATCGCGGTACAAGCCTCTGACCTGGACCCCCGGGTTTTGTGCTAATAGCGAGCGAATAGCAGCTGTGCTCGTTTTATTACTTGCCAGTGCGATTGTGACTTTCATCTTAGTGAGGTACGATTAGGAGAGCAAAGGTGAGGATTGGACAAAGTGGAAATCGTCGAACAATACGCTTCTAATGAATTCGTGAATCATACGATGTCACGAGTGTAGTCAGTAGAATTGAATTCACGGGGTTTTCAGCTGATTCCCCGCGTTATTTCGTGAACATTCTCACGCCAGATCTCGAGTCAGTAGCTGGAGAATGACATCACACCACCTTAGCTAACCCTTTTCACACTTAGCCCTCCATGCTTCGTTGAAGGAAATATTTGCCCCATATCAACACCACCTTATCCTTCCTTTCATATGAGTGATTATGAGGTTATAGATATCGTAAGAGTCGCGGTCTAGAGCCATATCTGCCACCGATATCAGGTATGCTTGCGTCGATCCCCCCCAACCTACCCCGCAAGGCTGCCTCATGAAGTAGAGTCCTGCTGTCCATTTGCTCTTGAGTTTCTCGGGCATGAGACAGCTCTCTGATTCCTTAAGCCTCCGCTCCAAGAAAAGATCCAACAAGGTATTATAAATAAATATATTAGCTGTGCATCATAGCTCAAAGCCTTGAATATGAATCAAGAAATATGACTTTATGTAGAAATTAACTCTGGTTGCTGGATATGGATTGATCCTGGTTGTAAGTCCCTTATGTTCATGATACGCGAGAATCTGAACATTCGGCACTCCTTCTACCATGTTCGGATATTCCACCATGAAAGATGGGCAATGGCTGCCATATCCGAAGGCGGATAGGCAAGTTTCGGGTATTACCACATTCGGTTAGACACCGCTACCCTCGGGCCCAGGAGCCGAGTCCATCAGTTCACTACGGCATTAAAAGCACATGCTACTGCGAGCCCATTCAGCGTCGTATCTGGTCCAGTCGCCAAAGTCAAATCCCCCTCGAAGCCATCAGAATGTCGCAACCAACTGCAAGGGCCTTACAACGTGTCAAGGGTAGTTGCAGCCCCTCCTTGTGGCGAGGCCCGCCGCGTGGATTCACCAGGCGCTCATTTTCTGCCACCTCCTCGAGATGCCTTATGGACACGAGCGGCTTCTCAGATACGCAATTGACTGTTCGAGAAGCTGTCGGTCAGCTGTGTTCCAATTTTCCCAATACCTACTGGCAGGAAAGAGATCAGACCGAACAGGATCCTCATGACTTCCATGCTGCCCTTGCTAAGGACGGTTGGCTTGGCATAGCCCTCCCAGAGGCCCTCGGTGGTTCAGGCCTAGGCATCTCCGAGGCGGTCATGATGATGCAGACCATCACCGAGAGCGGCGCTGGCATGGCAGGCGCCCAGGCGATTCATGCGAATGTCTATGCCACGCAGCCTCTAGCAAAATTCGGCACAGAAAAGCAGCTGCAAAGCACAATACCCAACATCATCCAAGGCAAATGGCGGGTTTGTTTCGGTGTCACAGAGCCTAATAGTGGTCTCGACACATTACGGCTGACCACCACCGCTACCAAACAACCAGATGGCTCATATCGTGTCAGCGGCCAAAAGATCTGGATCACCTGCGCCCAAGTCGCATCCAAGATGATTCTGTTGGCGCGAACTGCTCCATTGGACCCTAAGAAGCCAAGCCAGGGATTATCTCTTTTCTGTATCGACCTCAACAGAGACCAGCAAGGTCTAGACCTGCGCAAGATTAGAAAGATGGGAGGAAAAGCTGTCGATGCAAATGAGGTCTTCTTTGACAATTATAGCATTCCTGCTGACAGCCTTATTGGAGATGAAGGACAGGGCTTCAAGATTATCCTGCATGGAATGAATGCCGAGCGTTGTCTTTTGGCTGGCGAGGCTCTTGGTCTTGGGTATGCAGCTTTAAACAAAGCAGCCGAGTATGCTAGGGACCGAACTGTCTTCCAGCGTCCCATCGGCCAAAATCAAGCTATAGCACACCCACTCGCAGATGCATATATGAAGCTTGAGGCCGCCAAGCTTATGACCTACCATGCCGCCAGACTCTACGACGACAGCAGCAAAAAGGGCTCCTCCCCCGATGCCAAGATCAGCCCTGCTTCTGTGGGCGTGGCATGTAACAGTGCCAAGTATATGGCAGCTGAGGCGGCCTTCACGGCTTGCGAACGGGCTGTCCTGACGCATGGTGGTATGGGATATGCGGCTGAGTACGACGTGGAACGGTGGTTCAGAGAGTGCCTTGTCCCACGCATCGCCCCTGTTAGCCGCGAAATGATTCTGAATTATATCAGCGAGAAGGTTCTAACGCTTCCTCGTAGCTATTAGAAGCCATTTTGGCTAGCAGGTATAGGTTCTGGACGTTACACTATAGGTTTTGTCGCATTTGAAGCATGAATAAGCAGCCCATTATTATATTCGACCGAAGACCCTGCTATTCTCTTTGTGAAACGTAAATGTGCCCTTGTATTTGTGTCTTTGGTCTTTCAGAACGAGCTGGAGTCTTGTAATGTTGGTCTCGGTAGATGAGGCTTTCTCGCCCAGCACTACCAGCCGACTTCGGGATTCCAGAGCCGAAGCTGCCAGCTCACTGGACACTAATCCACCACATAAGATTTGGATGATTCCTCGCCATGAGAAGTAAACTGATCGCACCTTATCAGCCATGAAACTATTCCCCACCTCACGTCTTGGCAATCCACTCCGCCTGGGATGCCGCAGCTCTCAAAGGCGATCTGCAAGCACTCTGGGCTCGGATGTTGCCCAACAGCTCTTGAGCCGACTCAAAGATCGCGTCACGATGCGTCGACAAGTCCTAGACGGCAACCAGCTCCAGAAGCTGAGCTTAACTCTCAACCGGCGACACCTCCACCCTGGTCATGATATTTCCGAAACAGCACCAGCTAATGGCACGGTTCTGCCAGCGGGCTACCATCTCGTCTATTTCACTCCCAACGGAACAGAATTCGAGTTGGGAGTAGACGGAACGGATCGCAGTTTTAATGCTCCGGCACCTTTCACGCGACGCATGTGGGCGGGAGGACGCATGCAATGGGCCAAAGACCGTCCCTTGCGCGTTGGCGAGGAAGTTGAGGAGCGCACCCGTTTGCTTGCTGCCGAGCCAAAGAAAAGTCGGGATGGAACTGATATGATAGTCGTTACTATTGAGAAAGAGTTTTGGGGCTCACAGGGACTCTCTCTTACCGACCAAAGGTGAACCCTCCTTGTTTACCGATGGCGACTCATCTTAAGAAAGATATTAGGTCTTGGGTATTCCGCACAGAGCTCCCGGAGCCTCTGGAGAATACTACTGTGCCCACCAGCTTGGTAACAGTACAAACAAACATCGAAACTTCGCAACACTCGCCGAAAGGTATGCTAGCCTCTCCATCAATTTGCGAGGCTCTCTCTAATATTACCTGGGGTATCCAGAGCGCCAGATGACGTGGTCTCCCATATCTCTCTTCCGCTTCTCGGCGCTGACGTTCAACGCGCATAGAATACATTATGATGCGGCCTGGAGTCAGGGAGTTGAGAGGCATCGAGGCCTTGTAGTGCATGGTCCTCTCAATCTGATCAATTTGCTTGACTATTGGCGTGACATCCACGCTGTTTCTGACGGCGTAGGACCAAGCGAGATTACATACAGAGCACTGTCGCCTCTATACTCGGGCGAGCGCTATACGGTCAAGACTAGTCCTGAGGGGCAGTCCAAGGGAACTGTCGAGGTTCTAGTGGAAAGGGAGGACACAATGTGTATGAAAGCGAAGATTTCAGGATGATAGATGGTGGCTGAGCCCTGTAAAGAACATGTGGACGACAGATCCATGTGAGTAAATTACACCATGTGATTTTCCAAAGTCTCCCAATCTAATTGTTCTACGCCCGTGAGTGACAATGATGGATTGTGATAAATCCAATACAAGTCGTCTTCACCCTCGAGCACAATGTCGCCAAGGTCTTGTGCACCAGCCATGACAGCATCTTGTTCTCCAAGGGCATTCTCACTCGTCAGGTCCTGGTCTTGCGGCTCACTCGACGCAATGGGCGCAGCTCCCGATGCTTGAAAGGAAAATGGCTGCATAAGCATTTGTGGCTGTGCAGCCTCGACATCTGGCGTCTCTGTCTCAAGAGTTAGGCTGGTGCACATCTGATCGATCTCGGCCAGACGCTTCGTAGCAGCTCGATTGCCCAGGTTGGAGAGGTGCGTCAGGATGCTCCGGACACTCTCGATGCCCTGATAGGCCTGAGCTTTGTCGGAGTTGATGATGACTGCGAGAACGAAGATAAAGCCGGTGGAAAAAAGACAGTCGAGATCAAGGAAAGCATGCTTGGCTGGATGTCAAGGTTGTCAGCGGACAGCCGGACAAGCAAAGATAAATATGCGCACCAATAATGTCTTGTTTGCATAGACCATGCAGAATGACCAAGCTCTTGCGGGCTGCTTCGACGCATGTATCGGCAAGGCGGCGGAGAGCAGGGCTCATGGATGTGTACAAGTCGTTTCCTCCGCTAAAGCTATTACGAGCCATATACAAGAGAATCGGCCGCACTACGTATATGATGTTCTACCGCCAGTCAACTAAACTCCACAGGAGGCTAGATCAACACGGTAGGGTCTTTACCTGATTAACCGTCAAATGGAGGGATGCGGTTGTCCTTGCCGATGACAGTTGTGAGCTGGACAACGGTGCCTCGTTCAGTATGAGTTCGGTAGGGTTTGATCCGCCTGAAATCTCCGCTGGCATTTCATTTTCAATCTTGCGGAGCGACTGTAGGATGTCTTGTACTTCCTTGATAAAGGTGGTTTCTTGATTGCTCTGAGAGTAGATGGCTCGAAAGAGGTTAGTGCGGTGGTTCTAGATACGTAGGCGCACATGTTGACGAACTAGTGGTGATGCGGCCTGTGATCTGAGCCAGCTTTGCGTTGACAGCGATGGCAGCAGCAGATTGGTATCCAATATGATCCGCGGGCTGGGAAGCGGTGATTTCCGTGTCCGAAATAGACATGGGGAAGCCTACGGCAGCTGCAAGTCTTCTACTACGGCGTCAGGCCATGGCGATACCATACTATACTCAAGGATGACATACCGTTCCTGCATGTAGATAGACCACCAGAGCCGGTTTCGATGGACAGCTTCCGAACGTCTTTGACTTCGGTAGGATCCAGACTTGTGGAGAGAAAGACCCAACGATAGACGGAGGGCTGTGCTCGCCTGAAAAATTGTAAGTTTCTGTTGGTAGAGTTGAAGGTTCTGCTGGATTACTGACATAGAGATAAGCGTCGTCTTTTCGGTCTGCGATTTGCAGGTAGAGGGCCGACAGTCCCATCAGTTCGATGCCCAAGACTCCTTGCTTTCGTAGGCTGCTCAGATCAGGTATGCGCTTGAGTGCCTCGTGAAAGAACTCATCGCCCGGGGGTTTGGACATGTCATCCCACTTGGGTTGAAGAAGCCTCCCGATTGCAAAGACGAGGAGACACTCAGCATACCATAGCTCGGTCACTCCAGTATCAGCGGCGCCATCATTGAAGAGGGAGAATAAATTATCTGAAAACGTTCTAACGTCGAAGAGTTGCTGTGATATACCCACGTTCAGGACAACAATGTTCAGCATGCTATGTGCGTCGTCTTCTGTAGGCCAGTACTTAATTTTGTCTATACTTAGCCGGCTCTGGCAGATGGATCGTGGCGTAGCATCAGCAGGCCGAGCAGAGAGTGGGCCTGGATTTGGCCTCGATCGTTCGATTAAGAGAGTTCTTAGCTCGGAGCTAAATGTGTCGCTCGAGGAGAGAGAGGTTCCAGGCGCAAGAGCTAGGTAACGAGAGACCGATTAGTTAGCACGGTCTGATGGAAGCAAGAAAGCGATGATGTTTGGTTTACCTCTCGGTTCCCGGGTTGGTCTTGGGCTCAATGTCGTCGCTGCGGGTTCGACAACCTCATGATGTGGAGATCGAGGAGATAGTGACGGCTGCTGCTGTTCCTGTTGCGTATCTTGGCTATTGCGTGGAGCGTTACCTTGCACATGGATTTCGGACAATGGAGGTGGTCTCTGTGCTGCAGGAGATGGCAGGCTGTGTGCAGAGGCAGGCTGCCCGGAGCCTGCTTGGCTCACATCTTTGATTAAGTCAGCGCCCTAAAGCAGGGAAATGCGATGTGATGGGATGCCAAGTACCGTCACGATTCTCGTATTGTGCCACTCTCTCTTCCAGGTTTCGTATGTGGCTGGTGCAGTCAGCAGAGCGCCATCTTTCGGACTATGCAATGCATGTAGCGTACGTGACTGAATAGAGTCTCCGCCGAGACGGCCGAGTAAAAACACAGTCTAGGCCACGTTTCACGCAATAGACACAAGGCCGCGTGCCGGAGCACTTGACTTTCTTGTCACGGCACATGAGACAAGCTGTCGAGGTGCGCGGGCCGATGCCGACACCGTCACCGCGTCTCGGTTTGGTCGGCGGAGGTCTCTGTTCCGGCCCGGGGCCGTCTTGGATCGGCGTCTCATCCATCCCTAGGCGATCGATCACTTCCGAGATATCGGCAACAGAGAGCGGAGGTATCGCGGTCAACGAAGCTTGCTCATTCGACATTTTGTTCGCTTGGACCGGATCCAGGAGCTACTCTAATTCCGGCATCATCGGATGTCGTTGCCGAAATAGGCTTGCCCGATTTGGTACAAGTGACCCGGATATGATATACATCTTGGTCTTTTACTGTGCTGGACTGGAAATGTCAATATCAGAGTATTCTTCTTATTCGCGTATCTCAGCAATGTCGCTTTCGTCTCTTCCATTGTATTGATGTTACGCAGCTGACAAGGCTCACCTGGATCTAGTCCCGGGGTCGTCCCAGAAAATGCTGACCAAGTCGAGCAATCTTTCCGTTGACTCGGTCATATATGACCTCGAAGATTCTGTCACGGCCGAGTCCAAAGAGCTTGCTAGGAGACTGGTCGTAGATCATATTGCCGGAGACGCCATGCAAACGTCTGTCCGAGGACCGAAAGAGGTAGCTGTGCGTATTAATGCAGTGGATACTGGTCTTGCACTGCAAGATATTCAAGCGGTATGAGTTTGGGACCCCATCTGCCCTATGCATGCTGTACTGTGCTATGCTAACAATTGAGTAAAAGATGCTCAGAAGCATGGATAACCTCGATACAATTGTCGTGCCCAAGGTTCAGTCTACAGCAGATTTGCATTTCGTTGCCGATGTCATCCGTCATGTTGCCCCTCAAAGGACACTCTTTAGGCCTCCAATGACCAAGTCCTCCCAGCAGACGGAAAACGCACCTCGGCCACGGCCCATACATGTCATAGGCTTGATTGAATCTGCCCTGGGCCTTGCCAATATATCAAGCATATGCCAAGCGGGCCAACGACTGGGATTGGTAGGACTCGGTTTTGCTGCTGAAGATTTTATGGCCAACGTAGGGCTTTCGAAGCTTCCAGATCGGCGGGAAGTTCTCTTTGCACGGTCCGCAGTCGTCAACGCGTGTCGAGCCTATAATCTTCCTTCCATCATCGACATGGTGTCTGTAGATGTGGCCCATGGCACTGCTTTGGAAGAAGAAAGTAGAGAAGGCCGAAGCCTTGGTTTTACTGGTAAACAAGCCATCCATCCTTCTCAGGTCGAGGCCATTCAGCGTGCCTTCGGCCCATCTACTGAGGAAGTACAATGGGCGGCAGAGGTTTTTGTGGGGGATATCGAGTCGCAGAAACAGGGTAGAGGCGCTTGGAAACTCAATGGGTCCATGATTGATGCGCCTGTTGTCAAGAAGGCCACGGCATTGCTGGAAAGGGCTAGGGCATGCGGCATAGATGTCGACACACATATCGCAAGATGCAAGGTCGGTTCCTTAGAGAAGAAGATAAATAGATCACTGTGATGTCAGCAGCTTTGAACTACTGTATAACATCTTGTAAGAATCTTTATTCGTTACATGCCGAAAACAGACACTTCGGCTTGGTAGTATTCAGCGAAATGCGATGGTATTCAACTTGTTGGCTGGCCAAGAGCGGCTTGCCCAGCATCTTTGAAGCTATTACAACCATGACCACTTGTTACGTACAATCCGCAAGGTGCAGACTGGACAGTTCACTGTCGACTCAACCGAGGAGCAACGTCAGTAAAGACATACATCTAAGAAGACAGAGACTTCTCATCAAGATTTTCTCGTCTTTTCTCGTAGGCAGCTAGTAACAAAAGTTCACTTGGCGTAGTTGTAACAAGAAACCAGTCATGGGCTCGAGTTGTGTTGTATTTTTAGAGCGCCGAACTCAGCATTTGAATCTCAAGATGCTTTATTATCTAATTCTGAACATTAAATACATCATCAAGGAGTGCCTTCTCCTCAGCATAGTGAAGATGCTTGAGACCTGTAGCCGGACTGGCGCTCGTTCCACGACCCGCAAAGAGCACGCGACGTCCAGCAAGGTGGTCTGTCTCATCAAGGACTGCGTTTAATCGATCGCGCATGTAATGCCACGCTCCACCATTATAGTGCTCCTCCTGCGCCCAAACAATCGTCTTGGCATTCTTGTACTGATCAAGATTGGATTTTACCTCGGCCCAGGGGAAGGGGTGAAGCTCCTCTATTCTCGTGATAGCCACGTCCTTGATGCCTGCCGCTTCTCTATGCTTCTGGATCGCTGCATATACTTGTCCCGAGCAGAGAACAACACGCTGGATGGATTCTGGGTCCTCAATGGAGTGGCCGTGCTCAGGATCAGCGATGACTGGTTGGAAGGTTGATGAGCCGGTGAAGTCTGCAATATCAGAACGTGTTAAGGGGTGGCGAAGAAGCGACTTTGAAAAAAAGATGACCAGAGCTATGATGACAGTTAGTAAGGAAATTCTAATGCTTGGGTTACAAAACTATCAGGAGATATTGGGGCAACTCGTCGACTAGGAAGGATCATCCACGGGAAATACATACGCTTTCTGTACTCTCTTGCCATCTGCCGCCGTAGAACGTGAAAGTAATTCGCCGGCGTAGTCATGTAGACCAATCCCATGTTGGCATCTTGATGAGCACGCTCAGGTTCAGATGGATATACCCTACCCTCCTCCGAGCAGAGCATCAGGAAGCGCTCAATGCGGGCAGACGAGTGCTCGGCGCCTTGTCCATCATAGCCATGAGGCAAAGAAAGAACCAGACCTGAGCGGTCAAGCCATTTCGTCTCGCCGCTGGCAATGAAATTATCAATAATGACCTGTGTGTTATTTGCGAAATCCCCGAACTGAGCCTCCCACATAACGAGTGAGTGAGGATCGGCCAATGTCACACCGTACTCAAATCCTAGGGCACCAAACTCACTCAATGGCGAGTTCTCGACCTCAAATCGCGCTTGCTTTGGGGAAAGGTTGTTCAAGGGTGTCCAAGACTCGCCAGTCTCCTGGTCATGTAGCACAGCGTGGCGTTGTGAGAATGTTCCCCGTTGGACGTCTTGTCCTGTAAGACGCACGGGATGGTTCTCTAGACATAGGGTTCCGAAGGCTATTGCCTCTGCGGTAGACCAGTCGACTGTTCCGTTATCTAGGGCCTTCTTGCGTCCCGCAAGGATTCGTTCCAAATTGTTATGTAGCTGAAAACCACTTGGAACGCTTAGAGCCTTGGTAGCCACCTGCTCAACGGTCGTTTGGTCAATGGCTGTGGTGACGGGCGGTAGGATATGGTTCTTCAGACTCTCCGGAGACTTTAGACTCTGCCATGGGGCTGTAAAAGCTTCCCGGGACGAGACGAACTCCTTGCTGGAGTCGTATATATCATTCAGACGGTTCCACACAGTCTCGCGCTCAGCATCGATCTCTTCCATCGTAAACGAACCTTCGCACACTAGCTTCTGGGTGTATTTCTCTAACGAGGGTGTCTGTGCAGCAACCTTCTGGTACATCAGAGGCTGTGTAAAGCTGGGCTGGTCAAATTCGTTGTGGCCAAACTTCCGGTAGCAGATAATATCTACAACGCAGTCGGTATGAAAAGTCGCCCGCCAGTCAGCCGCTAGTTTGCAGAGGAAGACAACCGACTCTACGTCATCAGCATTGACATGGAAAATGGGCGCATCAACAACCTTGGCTATGTCTGATGCATAAGGCGTTGATCTGGAACAATGAACATCCGTAGTGAACCCAACCTGATTGTTAACAACAAGCCGAATCGTACCACCCACATCATAGGCCGGTAGGCGGGATAGGCCGAGAGTCTCGTACACAACACCCTGTCCTGCAATAGCAGCATCGCCGTGAAGAGTGACACACATGTTCCTCTTCTTCTCCAGGTCGTTGTTCAATCGCTGTTTTGCAAAGGCCTGGCCTGTGGCAACGGGATCAACAGCCTCGAGATGCGAGGGATTCGCAAGGACAGAGATATCCACTGTATGCCCATCTGGAGAGATTCGCTGACCCTGGTGGCCAAGATGGTACTTGACATCACCAGCCATGTTTCGCAGCATGTCCGAGCGAACCCGCCCAGCGAATTCAGCAAATATAGCTTCAGGTGCCTTCCCATACACGGTACCAAGCATGGTCAGGCGGCCACGATGACAGCTGCCAATCGTGATATCTCGCACACCATGGACGTCGACGCTGTGGTCAACCATGGACATGACACCAGGGACGAGTCCTTCAGAGCCATCCAAGCCAAAGCGCTTCTCGTTGGGGAACTTGGCAGCTAGAAATCGTTCAAAAGACGTCCCCCAGATGAGGCCATTAAGAATTCGACGTTTCTCCTCTAGCGAGAGCTTTGTCGGGTTGGGTATCTCAAGACGGTCCCTTAACCAGTCACACTTGGCACGGTCTGGGATGTGCAGAAACTCAACTCCATAGCTGCCGCAGTACCTCTGTTCACAGGCCGATATAATGTCGCGTAACTTCATTGACTTTCTGGTCTCCGTTGCGTAGCGAGGAAGTATGCCGGGGCCGAGGTTGAAATGGCGGTCCATGTCCTTCTCAGTAAATCCATAGTACGATGGCTCAAGCTCGACGGCGCGAGCGAGGCCACCCACGTGAAAGGTACTGGCCCGTTCACCCAAGGGATCTGTTTTGGCATGGCAGTGTCCCCGGGACTGATAAGCACGCACCAAATGCTGGACTTTGAGATGTAGCAACACCTCGGCTGTCTGACTGGGGTCAAGCCCGGGTGCGGCCAACGGTTGACGAGAGGATAGAAGCCCTGGTGGTGGCTGGAATGCCTCAGATGCGGGCCTTGACCGGTCTTCCATGTTGCGGAAGTATGTCCTCCAAGAGACATGAACAGACTCTGGATCCTGTTTCCACGACCTAAACATCTCGTCGATGTAGTTGGCCGCCCCTCCCTGTAGGAATGAGTCGGAGGTAGTCTGGATAAGCTAAGTTTTAGCAGCTTGCATAAATCTTGTATAATGTTTCCCTTTACTTACCGGCGATGGACTTTTATCTAGATGAGATGGTCTAGTCAGGGAGGGAATATCTTGGAACTGGTGGTGAGCAACACGGCTCTCGTCCCTGGCCAATCCCTCTGCGGCTGATGCAAATGTCTTTTGAGTCCATGGTAGATTTTCTGGCTGCATGCAAAAACAGACCGCAGGTCTGACTATGGAGCGGCGGAAACCAACAGAAGTTACACCATGATACCGGAACTTCAAGGTTTCTTGCGCTAACACAGATTTCTGTGCATAGAGCATCGTCGTTGACAGAATGCGTGTTTCTCAAAGCTTGGCAATGCTCTCAAATTTCTCGGGCGCAAAGTAGGATCAGACAACATGGAACGCTCTGGATCGCAACCCAGCCAAAACAGAAAGTGAGTGACCTTGGTGAGTGGTGATGGTGAACCCAGGTACGGAGTACAAAGACATGATAACATGCCCACCTGAACTCCCGACAATGCCAGACAATCCTTCGGGCCTAACCCAATAATTTCACATTCACACTTCCTCGCCGTCGGGGTACCCCCGGGCCGAAGGGTTATTTTGCTACAAGCACATCCGTGATCTACGGGAACTCAAGCCGAAGCCCCAATCCCCGAATTTTAGCGTGCGGATGCGGAGGAGAAGCACTGTAGTACTTAGGCTTCTCAATGTGATCAGGTAGACAAGGTTGCCGGCGAAATTCACGACCTTTAATGCAAATGGCATAGCTATTCATATTAGACATAACAAGTACATCGCAAATTTTGTCCGATAAATCGAAAAGTATCAAGGTTACAGGAATGTCTGGTTGAGTCTTTTGATAAGTTAGATATTTATTGATTTCCTACCTGGTGTTGTCTGATGCGAAACACAGGAGAGCTTAAACGATTGAGAACTACTGCATCTTTTGTCAGTCATTCTTTTCGACGGCCGAATTCCACAATAGTTATAGAGCCCTAAAGGACGAAATAATAGCCTCGGTCTCATCAATCTTTCGTCCCTTTCCATACTACTCAAGGAGCATCCGAGCAGGGTCTTTGATGTAGTTCTTAACGACATTAAGGAAGGTTACGGCTTCTCTACCATCAATCAGACTATAGGGATAAATGCAACCTATAAGGTTAACCTTTAGGCTATAAATATAGATAATAAATAAGAATATAGTATTTTTTGCCTTAATATAAGCTTTTACCTAAAAGCTTTTATAATAACTATTATATTTTACTATAAGCCTTAAGGTATTATAAAGTAAAGAGATTAAAAGGTATATAAAGAGATATAACTTTAGGTTTATATCTCTATATATACTATAATAATAAAACTCTATAAATAATATATTAATTACTTTAATAATTTAAACTATTATTAATAATAATTTAATAAGCTAAAAGGCTTAAAATTATATTTATTAGTTTTTTATTATTTTTATTAACCTTAAAGATATAGCTAAATTATATATTAATATAAAAGATAGTACTTAAAAGCTTTAATTAATTATTAAGCTACTTAATAAAGGCAGTTATATTAATAGTAAGTTTTATATTAAAATTACCCTTTTTAGCTATAATATATTTTATAACGATTAGGGTTTTTAAATAAGAAAACTAGTCTGTATTAGGTTTATATTTACAGAATATATAAGGCATTTTAACTAAATATATTAGTAAAGGTTATATCTCTTAATAGTTAATAGTACAGGTAAGGCTTATTAAGGTAAAGAAGTATTATTAATAGCTAGTAAGCTAAGTTCTATTTAATACTAAATAACTATATATATATATATTATAGGAGCTTACGGTTATATAAGCCAGACTTGCAGTAAGTTATAAGTTAAATTGTAAGTCTATTATAAGTCGGTAAGGCGGCTTACGGTAAGTCCTCCTTAATGTAATATAAGTCGGTCTGTAATTAGTAAAAATTAATAGGGTGTATATAATATAAGCGCTATATTCTGTTTAGTTATAATATATTTAATATAGTTATTAATAAGTTAGGTATTTACTGTAATGGTTAGGGTTTCTAAATAAGTAAACTAGCCTATACTAGGTTTATATTTACAGAATATATAGGGCATTATACTAAGTATATTAGGTTATTATATCTTTTAATAGTTAATAATATATATTAGGTTTATTAAGGTAAAGAAGTCTTATTAATAGTTAGTAAGTTAAGTTCTATTTAATATTAAAAGAGTATATTTTATATACTATATAGTATTAATGGCAATTAAGGAGGTTACTATAAAGTTAGCAGTAATTCTTAAGAATTACTGATAATTATCTAGAATTACTGATAATCTATCTTAGACTTTAGTAATTAGGTTTTAGTGGTTACTGGTAGAGTCCTTTAGTTTATTGTGATTGTAAATAATTGGAAGAAAATATAGGGTGTATATAATGTAAGCGCTCCTTCTATTTAGGTTATAATATTTACTATTTATTATATTTTATTTATTAAAAGAGAAAAAAGCTATAAAGACTTAATAAAAAAGAAAATAATAAAAAGGAAAATAATAATTAAGAGATTAATAATAATAAAATTAAAATTAAGGTATTAAAGGGTAATTATAATTAAATAAATAAGATTATAGTATTATAAAAGGCACTAAAGGCTAAAAGATATATTAAAAGGTATTATAAGAAAATACTAATTTATTATTAAATAACTCTAAAAAGGATTATATATATAATAAAAAGGTTAAACTATTAAAGGTTCTATTAATTAAGTTATTTAGGCTAGAAAAGTTAAAGTATTAATACTTTTATTAAGGTAAGTTATATTTAGGTAATTAGAAGCTTTAATAGCTAAGAGAATATAAGCTAATTAAGTTTATAAGATTAATATATAATAATTTATTTTTAAATACAATACTACCGTCAATCAGTCTATGATCATATGTTACAGTGACATACATCATCTGTTGCACTCATCATTAGCTCACTGATATACCTAGAATGCTTTAACAGAGCACCTACCGGTCGAATCTCGGGCTTGCCGTCCACTGCAATTACACGATCTTTGATGGTGTTCATGTTGAAGACCACAGCTTGTGGATGATTAATCACCGGCGTCCCAAACAAGGAGTTGAAGATGCCAGGGTTACTGATGGAAAAGTTACCACCAGTAAGATCATCCATGGTCAATTTGGCTTCCCTGGCCTAGGAGTAGGAGCGTGGACGTCAGTAGATCTAAATGTGCTGAAGGAATGAAAGACTCACCTTCTGTGCCACGATGGCAATATCCTTTTCCAACTCTACTATGCTCAGTAAGTCGCAGCCTTTTACCACTGGTGTTACTAGTCCCTTGGGAGAGGAAACAGCGATGCTAATGTCAACGTAGTCCCGATAGGTGATAACCTCGTGATCTGTATCAATACTGGCATTGATCTCCGGGACTCGTTTTGCAGCAAGAGCTGTGGCCTTTGCAAAGGCACCCATATAGCCCAATCTTATGCCATACTGCTTTGCTACATATTCCTTATATTTTGTACGCCACTGCATTAGAGCCGTCATATCGATATCTTGAACCGTCGTCAGCGAGGCACACGTATTTTGAGACTGCTTGAGGCGTGTTGCAATGGTTTTGCGCATACGTGACATTTTCTCCTACCAAAGGTAAGCATTTCCGAAGGAGGACACATAGTTTCTGGTTATTCAACACGTACCACATGCTCAGCTCGTAGGGAAGACTCGTGTCTTGGGTCAACAGCAGATTCGCTAACAGGTTGTGGTGAGCTTGCCGGCGAAAGTCCTGCAGGAGACTCAGATGGTGCTGAGCTTTCGAATGCCCGGTCGTTAGTTTCGACACTCTTCCTTTCACCTGGTTCATTCTGGACTAAGTCCAGGGCATCCCTTGCTGTTTCGTTGGACGATCGTTCTTCGGTGATGCCAGATCTGTTGTTCCAGTCACCAGAATCGGGTTCTATGCGGGCGATAGGCTGTCCAATAGTAACAACATCGCCTTCATGAGCTAGCAGCTCAGCAACAACTCCCTCTTGGGCAGCGTTGACTGCCACGTCGATTTTATCCGTCTCGATGCTGGCAATCTCCTCATCTGCTTCGATTCGATCCCCGATCTTCTTGTGGATGGTTGTAAGTGTGCCCTCGCTGATAGACTCGGCCATTGGAGGAACCTTGACGATAAAACCCCCATATTTAGCTGCACTACCACTGAAGTACCGGCTAGATGGCGTGTACAGGGTTTGGGTATTTTGATGAACGTGTGCCGTATGTCTTGCCAGTGCGAGGGTAAGCCGAGAGTGCCGAGCCACATATTGTAGCTGTCGAATTGGCAACGACGGCCATTGGCATACGGTTCTCTCGAGCATCTTCTCTGTGTATGCGGTAGTTGGCTCGAGTGTAACCTGGTATGCCTTTAACAATCGACATACCTGGGTACGAACTACGGAACAAGAATTTGCCCTTTTACACATGCACTTTCGGCCAGGCCCATGCGGAACGCAACGGCCGGGCGTTGGGACAAGACCTAGACGAGGGGCTATGGAATTTAGTTTCCGGATGTTTCTTCCGAAAGGCCTTGGGTTCGGCTTCGGCTTCGGGTCTGGATCGCACTACCCTGCTTCAAACCTTGTAACACTCTGTGCGGAGTTCAAATCATATACGCATGTTATAAATTTCAAGAGTGTTCACGCCATTATTCACACTTGCATAAGCCTATAACAGCTTCCGTCGGCTTTGTTCACCTTTCTTGTTTAAGCTTTTGATAGCTACCGGACTTTACTATCCATGCTTGAGCCTATCAAGATTGAAAGGTTTTCAATCAATCAGGACTATTCAGACACTCTACAATGTTCCTAATTACAGAATGTATCGGAAGGCCTTGTCCTGGCGATCGGTCAAGTCCGAATCAATGGCCACGCCGCTCTGGATACCCTCAGCACGCCCTTGTGATTCCACCATATAGTCAACGTGACCCTCTGCTGCCTTTTTGTCTCGCAGTCTGTTCTCCTTGTCGAGCATAAATGCATAGACGACCAATGTAATCATCAGGTAAACCAAAGAAGCAATGCTAAGGATGCACCCCTTGAGATACCGGGGCGCATCATCCGCGGTCCAAGCCTGAGGTGAAATGATGCAGCCGACGCAATATGCCACGAAGAAGATCGTCGTGGTTGACGACTTCTTGGTGTTTCCCTTTACGTTGCTAGCCATGAGGGCCGAGCAGCTGCTAAGTAAGCAAGTTACAGCATTGGCCATCCATGTCGACACAACGATGCCCCAAGACTTGGAGGCAGGCAGCGTCGCGAGCAGTATAGCACCGAGAAGGGGTATACAGCACAGGAAGAGGGCGGTACATGTTCGGCTATACTTGCTCTTGACAAGACGCGGGATAAAAGCCCCGAACCAAGTGGTCAGAATGTTGAGGCCACCGCCAGGCAGCCCAACGAGCATCGTAGTGTATTTATCGTAACCGAAGCCGTTGATGACGATTGAGGAGAACTGCAGCCAGTGTTAGCAAGCCCTGCAAGCCAAGTAACCTGTGAGGTGGGAAGTCTACTCGCCTTGATTATGGCGGTCGTGAGAGTGATACCGAGCGCCATTGACACGTAGAGCCAAGTGATGGGCGATTTGTAAGCTTCGTTGAACTGGGATCTGTTGAAGTCCGTGCGGTCGCGAGTGCTGCGATCTATAGCGAGCCTCCTAGTCGCGATCTCTCGTTGGCGAGGCGTCAGAAACCACGCTGTCATGGTGTCCCCGGGGAGAAGGAAGTAGAACAGAAGCCCAGAGGCCACAGTCAGCCCGCCAATGAGAAAGAAGAGCACCCGCCAGGACTCGATGGCAAGTTTGGCACGACCGAGCCCATACATGATGAGAGCGTTGGTGATCTGAGCGAAGCCATTCATGGATACCCAGGTGGCAACTCGGACAGGGTGCTCTCGACGCTTGTACCAGACCGAGGTCAACATGACAAAGGCCGGAGAGACGGCACCTTCGGTTAGACCGAGGAAGAATCGTGCAGCCATCATCCCTCCAAAGTTATGGGGGAGACCTACACAGACGCATGCCACCCCCCAGACAACAATGGTGCAGCCAATGAAGGTCTTCAGAGGTAGTCGGCCGAGAAGGTATGCAGCAGGCCAGTTGGACAGTAGCTGGCCAAGGTAGAACACCGAGACACACCAGCTGTACTCTTCACCGGTCAGGTTCAGATCTGAGCGCAATCCGAAGATGGCAGCGTATGTAATCGATTGCTTGTCCAAGTCTGCGCTGGTCAGCCTCTTTTTGCCTAATTCCAAAGATGAGGAGACTCACACATGCAGAAATATACCAAGGTCATCAGGGGGAGCACATGGAGATCGAGCTTACGCACAACTTGCCTCTCCTCAGCTTCATCGATAGCCTCGAAAGTGACATGGGTGCCGTCTCTGTGCTCGATTTCAGTCGAAGCAGTGGCGAAGTCCTTATTCTGCTTGTCCTCCTTATTATCCATATTGCGTTATTGATTGGTTGGAATGAGCAGGAGGTTGATGACAGGAACA
Organism: Fusarium chuoi; assembly: GCA_022627125.1. Lineage (NCBI taxonomy): Eukaryota > Fungi > Ascomycota > Sordariomycetes > Hypocreales > Nectriaceae > Fusarium > Fusarium chuoi. The sequence goes on along the minus strand of JAJALE010000837.1, from coordinate 1,699,395 downwards.
AGTGAGAACAAGAGCTTGGTGGCATTTTATACCAACCTCCCATAGCCTAGTAAAGTCTCGGCCAACCTGGTGCGCCATGTTATCAGTGACCTCTCGAGGAGACTGTTCCCGGGGTCCCCAACTTCTCAAGCCGGATCGCATAACGCGGGGACTCTCACAGTCCGGGGAGTTTGCGGGGTAAGGTTCAGTCTTCAGCTCTACCCCACGATAATGTCCATGGAGTGGGTGGGCAAGCCGTTCTCTCCACGTAGCTCTGGGGTCGAGGCCACCGCACTGTCTTTGTTAATCCCCTCAACGGGATTAGTGATAAGGTGAATGACTCCGAGTAGGGTCAAGGCATGAACACCTGGCGCGGTTCCGGATCAATACCGGAAACTGTTCCCGAGCTTAGTCCTACTAGTAGTTCAATCACAAGTCTCGGCTGCCGGCTTGTGACGAGCCGAACCTATCTATTGCAGTGGGGCATGAGTACTGTAACAATACAATTGGTGAAAGTGTCTGATGGTCTCAGAGTAAGATGGTATTTAGAGTAGTTGTTTATCACATCCTGTCCCTCGATATTGCGACGTAATATAGGATTTGATCGGCTGCCCTGTCAAAGCATCATTCTATAGGTGCTGGCGACGTGCAATGCGACGCAGACACTGTCGCCAAGAAGCCACAGCAGAGGATAAAACCCCATGTTCCTGGTGGCATGCTCCATACACTACTCATGAGACGTATCTTGCCCTTATTCAACGGGGGCATTTCTAGCATGATTGCAACCACTGTTATGCAGCCTATTGACATGGTCAAGGTACTTTAGTATTGAATCAAGATCAACTCCCCTAAAATGGTATGTACGCTTAGGACAAGACAAGGTGCGCTTGCATGGAACTCTCCGACATGTTCATAAAGCACCTGCAGTAAAATCGCCAAGAACAAAAAATAACTGATCCCTTTTTAGAGCGCTGTGGTGCCGGACTGCTAGCAGGTGGCCTTGGGGCTTTTCTAGCAAAACCGGCAGACCTCGCCCTAGTCCGAATGCGAGCGGAGTACCTAATTATAAGTCAGTTATCGACGCCCTGAGATCCATCACTAAGGCGGAAGGCGGGAGGCTCTTTGGGCTGGAGCGACACCAATTATTGCCCGAGCTATGTCGCTGAACCTAGGTCAGCTTACGTTCTTCTCCGATGCCAAGGTCTGGCTTAAGACGCTGGCATGTCGAAAGTATGATAACGTTAGTTACAGCGAACTACCCTGGTTGGATAACAAGTTAGTGTCATAACAACGACCTTCGTGCCGAGACCTTGGGGTTAACCTGAATTACGGAGATAGTGCCGTATATTTCAACTGGCCTTGGATTATTCCAGACATATATGTCTCGACTGCATAAATTAAAAAGAGAGATATTATTATCCTGTCTGTAGTGCGCACCCGATCTGAAGTGTACACTGAAAACAACAGCATTGTTTATTAGTAATTAACCAGGCTGGGCTGTCCACCCTAGAGCTGAAGATTGACACAAGGGAATCGATTCAAGCTTGGCGCCCACCAATTCTTCCAAAAACGGTAATCCGCTTCGGTAGTTATCGCCAAGCCAAAAAAGCCTCAACACCAAGCCTGAATCTCGTGATATTGAATCAGAAGATTTTTCACGGGGTTTTAGGTAAAAGGGGTCCACTAAAATAGGCAGCGAAATAAAAGTTACTACCCCGTGTCATTGAATCCACAGATACTCCGCTAGGGAGAGATCCCCATGGAGTAGAAGGCCGAGAATTGGGCCGATGGGAACTGGAGAACGATGGTGATCAGATGAAGACGAAGTTAATTGCTTGAACAGCAGCAGAGGATTATCAACATCGAGACGCAGAAAAATCTTCACACTCTGTAGGTCTGGTCAAAACCCAATGGCGTAAGTGTAGAAGATAAATGCCCGAGGCTCAATTGACGCGACTGGTAACCAATCATGTTATGATATGCAACGACCAGTGCAAATGAAACGTTTCGTCGCCAAGAGTTAATAATCCAGTCTCCATAACCATTGCAACATGTATTCCTCGTTCTAGAAAACAAACCGGTAATAAGAAACCGTCGTTTACAACAAATCGCGCCATAAACACCCGGAATTAATATCGTGATGGAGGCTCTGCGGTCCGTCATGCACCGTGCCCTTGGCTCTGAAGCGGGGGAAAAAAAACAGAAAAAATTGCTGGTGGAGAATCACGAGTCGTTCCCCAGTGGAGTCCCAAATTGGGTCTGTCGCGTGCCAAAAAGGACCCAGTTCAGTTGGAGTTCCCTCAGTGATGACATTATCCAATCTGTTAATTCCGAACCCGCCAAGAAGAAAAGCCGAGAATTCAGCTGCCCAGACACAAAAACGATCGATCGCCCAGGACGGCTTCTTCGGGATCCTCTGCTTGGCCATCAAGAGCCTGGCGAGTTAAACACGCCTAGCTGTAAAATTTACAGGGATTAATTGGAGATGGTGCACTGTGACGCAATAAACGTGGGAAATAAGCAGGACCTAAACGGAAAAATTACGAGCCTCCTTCGATGAAGTCATGTCATTGTGGGGACAAAGGTTTATCAAGAATTGTGCTGCCTGGTTGTGGACTCTAACGGTTAGACCGATTGGAAGGGAGATGAACGCTTGAACCTATGAGACTAGTTAGTTTGTTTGTTGGTTGGTTGAAATCCTTTTGTTTAGCACGACGTCATTGTAAACCTGACTCGGCCGAGTTCAAACTGCACTTGGATGAGTCTCTGATCAGCAAATTAGCTGCGTGATGAAATAGCCACAGCACTAAGCTTGTCTGCTCTCGGCCATCTAAACACCCCGTAACTGCATGCAAATCACCCTTGACTGCTGATCTCTGTCTTTGAGTCGGCTACAACGGCACACAATCCCAAAACTCCTCTGTCTTCCCCACGTAGACTACACCACCATCTGGGGGGACGCATCGGTGATGTCAAGAGTGGATTCTCCCAAGTTTTGTTCTTGTCAAACTGGTGATCCCCCGGCTTTTTAAATACCCACCGTTACCCCCATTCTGCCAACAAGCTTAAACTTCAGACGTACCAAGACTCTGGTAGCTGATCAACATGCCGACTCACTTCTCAGACGATCCGCCGCAGGTCATCAATCAGGATGACCTGCACGTCGCTAACTCGCGGCTCCAGCAGAACTTGGATGGTTCTACGGACCATAGCGGCGATGAGAGAACGCACAATGCTAACGGTGCTGGGCTGGAGAAGCTGGGTACCTACGACAAGTATGAAATCACCGAGGATGATTGCTACGATGAGCTGGGCTACTCGTTCCCCAAGTGGAAGAAGTGGTACATCCTCACCGTCATATTCTGGGTAAGTTTGCTCAAGCCTTGGTGTTGTGACTCCCGTCTAATGACTCACAGGTCCAAGTATCCATGAACTTCAACACCTCCCTCTATTCAAATGCCATCCCAGGCATCTCCGAAGAATTCAACGTTAGCGCCCAAGCCGCCCGCTGCGGCGCCATGATCTTCCTCGTCCTCTACGCCTTTGGCTGTGAGCTCTGGGCTCCCTGGTCAGAGGAATTCGGTCGATGGCCCATCATGCAGGCCTCTCTGTTCCTCGTAAACATTTGGCAACTCCCTGTCGCGCTAGCTCCCAATTTCGCTACCATCATGGTCGGTCGTGCGCTCGGTGGTCTTTCATCCGCTGGTGGCTCCGTCACGCTCGGTATGATCGCTGATATGTGGGAGTCTGACCACCAGCAATACGCTGTTGCTTATGTTGTCTTTTCTTCGGTCGGTGGTTCGGTTCTTGGACCTATTGTTGGTGGTTTCTGTGAACAGTACCTCCATTGGCGCTGGTCAATCTGGATCCAGCTTATTCTCGGTGGATTCGTCCAGATTGTTCACTTCCTTACCGTTCCCGAGACACGAAGCACAATCCTCATGAACCGCATCGCCAAGAAGCGCAGAAAGGAGACAAACGCTAACTTCTGGGGTCCTGATGAACTCGTCCCCTTCCGCGAGCGTTTCTCCGCCAAGGAGATTCTCATCACATGGACCCGTCCCTTCAAGATGTTCCTCACAGAGCCTATCGTCCTTGTCCTTTCTCTGCTCTCAGGTTTCTCCGACGCTCTTATCTTCATGTTCATCCAGTCGTTCGCTCTGGTTTATAAGCAATGGGACTTTGATGCTGTTCAGATTGGTCTGACATTCCTCGCTATCGGTGTTGGCTATGTCATTGCTTGGTTGGCATTCATTCCTGCTATCAAGAAGAACATCAAGGAGCGACGAGAGAAGCCGAATGACGAGCGTGCGCAGTATGAGTCGCGTCTGTGGTTTCTGCTCTACGCTGCACCTTGCTTGCCTATTGGACTGATTGGCTTTGCCTGGACGATTCAGGGTCCCCCCATTCATTGGATTGGCTCTTTGATCTTTGCTGCCATTGTTGGTATCGCCAACTACGCTATCTACATGGCTACTATTGACTATATGATCTGTGCTTGTGAGTTCGCTCGCCTTTCAATGAGGAACCTCAACTAACAACATCTAGACGGCCCCTATTCTGCTTCGGCCACTGGAGGTAATGGCTGGGCTCGAGATTTTCTCGCTGGTGTTCTCACCGTCCCCGCTACACCATTCTTCAGCAACATCGGAGCTTCATCGGGCAAGAATCTCGAATACGCTTCGACTATCCTCTTCTGTATATCATTCGTTCTTGTTGTCGCTGTTTACGTCATCTACTGGAAGGGTCCAGCTCTTCGAGCACGGTCACCTTTCGCTCAGCGTCTCGCTGGTGAGCGCCAAGAGAACGTGGAGCAGGGACGTCGCGGAAGCGTTGCCTACGATGCTCGACGAAGGAGTAAGTCACTCAATCTTTATAATCTGAGATCAAAGACTAACGACATATCAGGCTCAACTGCGACTGGAACATCCGACGTTGAGCGTCCTCCTGTTGCTGCCCGACCAAGCTACGGTCGGCAGTATAGTAACTCGAACCGTTTCTTCGGCGAGAGTCGTGTGACACCTCGTGGAACCCCTCGGGGTACTCCATCAGCGAGTCGTCGTAACAGCAAACACTATTAAGAGTGGAAATTGTGGATTTGTGAAGAAGACAAATGTTGAAATGATACCCTGTTTTAAACGAGTTTCATGAATTATATCCTATCATCTATAGCATGCGCATAGTCAATGAATGATCGATCGTTGATCATAACGTTAAATACCCGCGGTGATCTGATTCGTCCACTTCGGTATGGGAGATACTAATTTAGGTCCATAATCATGTTTTGTTGCAGCAAATAAATCCGCGTCGTTTTGGCCGCACGAAATGTCAGCTCGATTGGCGAGTCAAGTCTTTCAAAGCTCGGAGTCTTGCTTGCAGGGAGTTAGGTCAATATGATGTTTTCCTGACGTGAAGCTTTTGAGGGATTAAAGGCGGACTCATTAGTCATACTCAATCAGAATTTGGTGACAAGCGGCCCTCCTTTTATTAACGTGACTTGTTTGACACAATCTCGTCTGGACGTCGAGGTGTATTAATCAATCCTAATCATTATGCCGCTAAGTCTTGGTGTCATTCTTCTTTCAAAATTCGAGACAGGACGAACTGAGCAAGTTTGTGGAGACGTCAGAGACATTATCTTGGTGATTCATTGAGTTGGTATTGATATCTATTAATACAGTTGCGAATTGAAACCATCGACACAGCATATCTATAGAAGCACTCTCCCTCACCGTTCCTTAATCCAAGCACGTTCCTACAGTGGATCGCTGTCAATAACGCCAACTCCACTGCTTGTATCAATCTCAACGAAGAACTGATCAGGGACAGAGTTATCTTGGTTCGCAGAGTACTGAGAGAAATCCTGGCCACTCTGAACACCGACTGTTGCGCTCGAACCATGCTTGGTCGTCTCGTAGTACTCAAATCTGACCAAGCCGGGAAAGTCCTCGTAGAAACTGGCCGAGAAGTGCTCACCGGTCGCAGCACCGAAACCAATGCTACCAAGCTGCCACTCGATAGTGAACGTGTTACCGCGGTCAGTTTCATAGACATCGTACCAAATGCCTGTGTTGCAGGCACCCGTCCTGACGATGAGGTCGTCCCAGTAGGGCAAGATGGCAATGCTTGGGATATTCTCAGAGGGCAATTGGCCGTTGTTGTAACTGAATGCACCATCGTTTAGTGACACGACGCCGTTCGTACTGACGTAGACGCTTGTTGAGCTAACGCCAAAGACTCCGATCGGAAAAGGCGGGGTGACACTTTTGAATTGATCTTCATAATTGTTATCCGAGATAAAGATCGGAGTGGGATTGGCTAGCAGGATGGTTTGGGCACAAGCGGGCTCTGCGGCGGTTGTAGTCGTGGCATCTGCAGTGGTAGTCTCGGCCTCTGCAGTCGTAGTTCCAGTCTCAGTGATAGAGGTAGTCTCTGCTGCTGTTGTCGTTGTCTCACCAACAGCAGTGGTAGTCTCGTCGGCCGTGGTTGTTCCCTCTTCCGTAGTAGTATCAACTGCAGATGTAGCGGTGGTGCTGGTCAAAAGCGTAGTAGTCTGGGTTCCAGTTTCGCTGGTTTCGGCGGCAGTGGTGGTTTCACCCGTTGAGGTAGTCCCCTCTTCAGTAGTGGAAGTGTCAACTGCAGATATAGCGGTGGTACTGGTCAAAAGTGTAGTCGCAGTCTCGGTCTCGGTCTCGCTGGTTTCGGTGGCAGTACTGGTCTCAATAATTGCCAGAGAAGTTTCTGTGGTAGAGGACACTGAGGGAATGACGGTTGTGGATTCAGAGACTGTATTTGAGGTGACAGAAGCTAAAACAGGTCAACAAGCGTTCAAGATCAAACCGAATATTCTAGATGCTGAGGAACATACTGGCAGCAGTGGTGGTTCTCGGTTTGCAGGGACCAGCAACTACCAAATCTGCGATGAAAAGACTCAAGGCCAAGGACAAAAGCTTCTTTGAATGCATAGTTCTTAATGAGTGACTTATCCAGTAAAGAGTGACGATGTTGTAACGAGCGGCAGTCTCTCAAGCAAGAGCTGAGGGAAAAAGAAGCATGACAAGATTAGGGCTGATGATCCATAGACGCGAGAGTCGTCTCTATGTATGTGTACCAGCTAGGCTAGTCATTGCTAATTTACCTTAATCTTGAAGAGATCGATAGTCTGTTAGTACTTTACTTAGCGTTCCACTACTGGCCGTTAGCTTGACCACGCATAAAGATAAGCTTAACTAAAGCTAGAGCGAAAGGGACAAGCAAGACCTGGTGGAGAGCAATCAATAACACTGGTTGCAATGTACACGATCATCACAATGCGAAGTCAAAAGACAAGCCTGTAGTCAAGAAAAATATCCGCAAAAGAATATACTGTTGATCTGCTCGTAAAATGCCCAAGCAAGCCCAGCTGAAAGGCGAAATGCCCTTAGTTGAAGCCCTTGCTGGAGCTAGTTACTTTAGCACAGCCACATGCAGCCTCCAGATTGCGATTGGCAAAATCTGAGTTAGCAGAACCCCTTTCGATTCCAACACCAAATATTTATCGCAGCTTTGGTGATACCTGATTATGTGATGCTCAGTCGACAAACAACCTCCAAACATATTATCCGCCCGCCTCTCCATACAGCGAGCAATGGGGCGTTACAATTATAAGCGAAAGGAGTGGCGAACAGATTTGTGATGAATATGATTTTACACCTCGAAACTTCAAAAATTGAAGAAAATGATAGGAGCTCTGTAATTTGAGTGATTGTCACATGAGATCCCAGATCTGATCCAATCCCTCGACTATCTGCTTTAATCTGTCTCATCTCACCCTAACCAATAATAATATCAAGCTCAAGCTTCCCCCCCTCCTTGATACGATACTTGGCAGTAATGTTTCTATGATCAATGTTCAAAACCGACTGCTCAGTCTGTGTAGCCTCTCGCCTCTTGGTCTTATCAGTAGTCTCGCCATAGTACTCAGGTAGTGACTGAGCACCGGTGATGTTATCCGCAAGGCCAGTGATGATATCGAGCCAGGGCTTGTAAACGTGCACGCCAACCGCGACGGAGAAAGCTTCCTTGCCTTCCTCGTTTTTGAAACGCAGTAGACCTGCAGTGCCGCTGTCTCCCATGTAGAGGGACAGCACGCCGTTTTGCTCATTCCACTCGCAACCGTCGGTATAGTGCCAGCAGGTTTTCTCGACGATGTGGAAGTAGGCGTTTTGATTGGTCTGATAGACACGGACTTTGACGGTGTAGGGCATTCTAGATATGTTTGTAGAGGCAACTGGAAAGGGAAGAAGAGACGGACTCGAATGATATTCTTGGGATGGGCTGTAGTAGAGTTTTGGTGATTGGATTTCGAGTTGTTTGATGGCGAGGCATGTAGTACCGATGGCAGTATTCAGGACTCTTATACCCTTCCTTGATTCATCTTCACTCTTGTCTCTTTTCGGGAAACCCTTTGTCTTCTCATCGGTAATGAGATTAGATTTCTCTTGACGTCAAATTGAGATGTTGGCGTCTTGCGGTGAAGCATATGCATGAATACCTGACGGATGTGCCGTGTCTCAGCCTTGAATCTTGCACCAATGGTCAGAAAATTCGTTCAGTTGCAGTCCGTGTAAGACATCCTGAGCTGTACAAACTTGCTCGGCTGCACTTGTAAGGGATGGTTGATTTGTGACGTAGGGTTCAATGATATCTCCGCAGACTTGACTCTTTGAGGCCCGAAACGCTAGAATGAATTTTCAATGGTAGGTGAAACAATACCGTTGATTGACATAATCTCCGCCCTATCGGAATACTCTGCGAAGGCAGATTGAAAGTTACAAACTACATTTACGCCAATAGGCGTTGATTGAGCTCAAACAAGCCTAAATGTCTCGTCGAGATATCATGAGCTTTAACTATCAATCAATATTTGACTTTACGAGTATAGCTTACTTCAAAAATGAGCTACAAGACGGCAGAGAAATCAGAAATCAACTGACGGCTCATCATGCTGTCTCACTGTGAAGCTTTCAGCTGTCAAAGTTCATATGATCGACATTTTACTTTCCTAACGGTGTGAAACGACTTTTATATCCCCTCTTTACCCCTCTGCCAACTTAAATGTTGAGGCTTACGCACGTCGTTCAAAAGAGACGGATGCTGAAATGCGGCCCGTTCCTACCTGGGGCTTGGGTTCTATAGGTTTCTACCATGACGCGGGGGCATATGCGTGTTTCTGGCCATTGGTGTTGGTCAAAAGCTTGTTCTTGTCGGTCAATGCGATTTGAAACAATGAGAATCATGACTGCATATCCTGTCTCAGACACTATGGACGGTACGGATGAGTCCGATTCCGGTCTAAATATCCCGATGTCGGATGAATCCTTTCAATGTCCTAGAAAAGTCCAAGGTACATAATTTATGCAGATTTGTCAGATGTATTGGATGTAACCACGACGTTGTGAGTATTTGATAGAATATGCTAAAAGGATCGCTGGATGGCTATGATTAAAAAGCTAATACAAAATATACTCCTCAATGATTTTCAAGAATATCATCTCCAAAGTCCCCATACTGACAGTGTAATGCGCAACACCCATACCCTTCTTATGCTGCTCCAAAGTCTCAATCACCTCAACAACCTGGCCCTTTCTATTCTGAGACGCAGCAAAGACCTCATCGGCAGTGTTATTAGCAGGTATACTGAAACGGAATTGTCCGCCCAGACTCAACCCTCTAAAGTTCGCACCTGGAAACGTCTGACGAATCCATGCCTCCACCTTCTGCATTTCGGCTTGGTCTGATTTTGGTGCTGACTCTAACACCAGATGTACTTCATAAGAATTGCTGTGCCGGTTGCGGAGTTCTTGGATTGTGCCCGAGGCGAGGATGCGTTTTGAAAGGATTGCGACGCGTGTTGCTAGCATGTCTGCTTCTTCCATCGAGTGTGTCTGCAAACTATTAATACTTTTATCCAATCTGAGGGGGTAGGTACGTACCGTCAGTAGAACTGAGCGACTCGATGAAATGCCTGAGAGCATAGCCCACATGTCGCGCTTAGCTATAGGGTCCATTGCTGAACTCGGCTCATCAAGGATGAGGATTGGTGGGTTGCCTGTACCTGTCAGTTTTGTTCGGTGGTGTTAGGCGATATATCATACCTAGCAACGCAATAGCCAAACTCAGCTTTCGTTTGTTACCGCCGGATAATCGAGATGTTAGCTTGTCGGCGTGAGGCCTCAGTCCAACCTTGGACATGACCAAGTTGACGTTCCTCTGAACATCTGTGATACCCTTCACGCGAGCATAAAAGGCAAGCTGTTGGCGTACGGTGATTTGATCCAATGCGTCAAACTGTGGGCAATCTATAACAGCATCAATAGGTGAAAGGGCCCGGTAGATGTCGCTGCTTACAGCCAATGCTCTGTCGCCCTGCTCGAGTATCCTTCTGCATATCCACGCCCTTGATGTAGATGTTGCCATAATCTGGGCGAACTTCACCTCGTATCATATTGATAGTAGTCGTCTTGCCGGCTCCATTGGGCCCAAGAAGCGCTGTTTGGTGTTAGTTGAGGTGGAGACGGGGGTCGCGTACGGAACTTACCCAATAGCTCACCCTTGGCCATAGTGAGCGATACGCCATCAACAGCAACATTACCACCAAAAGACTTATAAATCTGATCAACATCGACCAGGTTCCCACTCATGCCTCGAGACTTTGTCATCGGTGCCATCTCAATGTGAGCATCCTTCCCTCTGATCCTCTTCCTCTGATACAGCGGCACGACATGCTCTGCCCACAAAGTTCGGAGAGTCCATGTTCTTCCGTCAAGTAACAACAGAAGAGCAAATAAGTAGGCAACTTGAATGCAGAGGAGAAGAATCGGGCCGCCGTAGGCATGGATGTTGCCGGGATAGCCTATCACTGCATCACCACGACATCCTGCGGCCCAGACGTTGAGGCCGACGACCATGGCACGGAACAGGTTGGCGACAGGGAAGATAAGACCAAGAATGAACACCACTGTGTCCATGGATGAAGATCTATTACCTGGGCTTTGGTTGACAGAGGCAATCTGACAAGTCAGCATGCGTTTTATTGGGATAGGTGAAGTGACATACCATGAGTCCTGCGACGGAGATACCAAACATCAAAAGCGAAACACAGAATGATATGCCAAAAGAAGAGAGTTCTGATCGAGCGAAGAGAGAAATGATGTAACACCAGAGCATCATTGCAAAGCCGTACAGAAGCATGACAGGGAAGAGATGCCAAGCGCCGTACCACTTGAGAATGATCAAAGAGATAAATAAGGCTGACAGACAGGATATAACGATAACAAAGACTATGTCGACGATGATGTGGGATGTCCACAGCGCAAGAGGTTGGATCGAGTTGGAGTATTGTAGGGTTCGAATCTTTCGAAGTCGTTCGTAGGCAGGGTATAGAGCGAAGAAGGCTGGGTAGAGGACATGCAGGACGGTTAGTAACTAGTAAACATTAGTGTTATTCAATGAAAGAGGTGAAGAGTGGCTTACGATAGCGAGAAACATTCCAGGGCCAGGGTCAGACTGTTCATATGGTCAGTTGATGTCAAGAACACAAAACCTAGGATTTATACCGGTATCGAGGAGCTGAAGTATGCAAAGGATAGTGAAATTGGAGTGTCACTCTTCAGCTGACTCCACATATTCAACATCAACATGGATCCATCAGCCCCATGCTCGGCGTTATACGCAAGCGTATCTTTATCCTTTCCATTCATATACAGCGCTCCGGGTACAAGTTGTCTCGGCTTATCACGAACTTGCTTCAAGAAAGCATCATAGTCATCTTGAAACTTGAACTGATCTTGGTACGCCTTCATATCATATTCCTTTCCAATAGGATACTTGGACAATGAGCGAAAGAGAGTCTTGTTGAGAGTGTTTGGGCCAACGAGCATGGTGATATTATCGGAACCTACGAGATCATAGTAGCCGTTTGGGCGAAGAGCTATGGGCCATGGCTCGTCGAGTATGGATGAGTCGGTTGATACGCAGGGTGTTGGTTGAAAGGGAGTGGGATCGTTGGCCATGGCGCTGAAGACGGGTGTGAAGATTAGTGGAATCGCTAACGCGAGAATATACCACCAGAAGCCTCTTTTCAGAACTAAAAGACGCTTGAGGAGGAGAGCTGAGAGTTGTTGAAGGAATGAAGCTTGGGTTCCTGAACTGAGCTGACTGTCCGGCGTTTCGTTCCCTTCAAGAAAAGGGCTCCGGTCAGAAGTTCCAACATCGTCGTCCTCACCTTCATCGGCGACCTTGAGGAAGACATCTTCCATGGTAGGTCCACTCAATGAGGTATCGGAGTATCCTGCTGCTTGTAGAGACGTCAAAAGCGCTGCAGCAGATGTCGAATCGGGAGTGCTAAACACAGTCTGCCCTTGGTGCACAGTCGTAGCATACGGTGTATCCGGTGGATTCTGAACGCCAGGTAAATGTACGCGATAACCTCCTCCATGAAGATTCTTCAGCGCTGCTGTTGAACCCTGGCACTTGACGTGGCCGTGCGATACAATGACGACTTGATCGGCTAAAACCTCGCATTCATCGAGGAAATGGGTCGTGAGGATAAGACTTCGCTTCTGACGTTCGGCAAGGATGATGTTCCACATCGCTCTTCGAGAGACAGGGTCCTATACCCGTTAGTGAGTGCAGTGTAATTTGATGGAGTTACGTACCATACCCGTGGTTACTTCGTCCATGAGGCAGATTGAACTACCACCTGCTAACATACATAGCATTTGGACCTTTCTCATCTGGCCTCCGCTGAGTGTACCGACAGGACTGTGCTTCTTTAGGGATAGATCACAGGATTCGACGAGGGTGTCTAGAGATTGGAGATCTGTTGCTCCGCCTTTCATCATGGCCCAAAGTCTACCGTGTTCGAGGACCGAAAGCTCGGGCCAGTGAATGTTGCTTTGAGGGCAGATGCCTTGCGAGTTAGTTCAAGAACGAAGTCGTGATGATAGACTTACCCAGGTTTGAACGAGGGGCATTGATATTTATCGTGCCACTTGTGAGCTTTTGCGTACCAGCGATCAAGCCTAGTGTTGTTGTCTTGCCAGATCCATTGATACCAAGAAGACACAAGACTTGCTTCCTCTGCATGGAAAAGCTAAGTGAGTTGACAGCTATCATGGGACGAGCTCTCCGGCAGCACCGTCTCCAAAGCGAAGGTTTATATGTTTTCGTGAGGTCGACAATCTCGAGGTCCGTTGGATTATCGGTCGCGTTGGCGCTTGTGAACTTTCTACCCTTGTTACTAACTCCATGAGAGCACTTCTCGATAAGAATAGCTAACAAGGGATAGAACACGATGGTAAAGAGGAGCAACCCCCATAGCATAGATACTGTCACATCGTATATGCGAGGTTGATGGGGAGCTGGTTTAGAGATGTTCGTTGCGAGACCTTGGGCTTCTTTTCGACAGAGTTGGTTCAGGAAGAAGATGTAGCTCGAACTTGGGAAGATGGCGGATAGGATTAGGACGATGAGAGCAGGGACGTTTTCGGGTTTCGAGTCGAGGATTTCGCAGAGGGCGGCGAGGAGCATTAGGACGATGACCATGGAGATGGCGGTATATCGGATGTTGATGGTGGCTGCAAAGACACTCATGCTTGTGAGGGATAGCCCGGAGAGGATCTGCCAGAGGATGACGATACCAGCGTTCGAGGTTGGGACAAGGAGGGCTGCATACACTACTATCGTTAGCAGATTAGACGAGACGATAATATGTTGTACTCACAAGCTCCAAAGATGATCCAACTGGGTAGGTAGATGATATTAAAAGCAATAAGATAACTCAACACCCTCGCCGACGCAGCACCACCCGTCATCACATCAATCAACTGCGCCATCCCCGCCTCTCTCTCAGTCGATATCATCCCGATGATGTGAAACACCGACGAAATCATACTCAGAAAACACACGATTCCAAAACCGCCGACCATAGTCGCCGCAAAGTTGCGACGCTTTATCTCAGCAACCTCATCTTGTGTTATCCGTGTAAACATGTAATTATTCGGAGTCGTGGTTGAGTTCGTGATGGCGTTTTCGACGGCGAGTTGGAGCGGTGCGTAGTGGTTCTTGGAAGGCGTCGTGATGTCGAATTTGGTTGATGCTCGTGCTGAACTAACCCTGATGGTGTAACTCCAAGTTTTTTTACCCGCTTTACTAAGAGGTGAATCGTTGAAAATGACAGCAGCGTAACAATTCGTTACACCGCTTAAACTCGTGGGACATCGTTTTCGTAAATCAGCTTCACTATCAGCGACTTCAACACTCCCCTTCAACCCATTCTTAATCTTGGTGATAACACCACCAACATCAGACCCCGCGTTCGAGCCCTGCACAAAAACAAGTTTTGTCCCAGATGGCAGAGTCTCAGCAAGGCTTGGGATGGGAGATGGCTCTCCAACGCCATACCTGCTTCCATCGCCTGTGAAGTTCTGGATTTGGAGGACTAGAACGAGAATCAGGACGGGGATGAGGAGAGCTCGGAGGAGTGTTGAGAGCCAGTGCTTGACGAGTGCAATCAGGAAGATTTTCCTTGTCAGGGCTTGCAGTTGCCGGAACCATAGTCTTGTGGATGAGAACATGATTCGACGATGTGTGAAGGATGAAGATATTCATGATATGATTATGTTAGGCACTATATACATATCCGCGATTACTTGGGCTGCCTCTGGACGAATTGAAAGTCGCAGTGGCCCGCGGAGCTAGGGGTGAAAGAAAACATGACAGCTAGATAGGTATGTGACCAACCAATCTTGTCTCCCTGGCGTCTCGTGAATTTTTTTCACAATGAGGCCAGATGCATTATCACAGTAAGTGCCTTCTTAAACGAGTTAGCAGACTTACGTGCGTCCAGTTTCATCGAGGTCTGTTTACATAATGTCACCAGAGAGTCTATAATAAGAAGGTTAAAGGGAAATTAAATTGAGTTGTGGAGACGAGGCTGATTCTCAGTTAGGCATACTTCACTCAAGCTCAGAATGAATCCGTTCCTGCAGCCCTAAGAGAGTAGTCTAGATCGTGACGACGACTTCATCCCCTAGCGATGGAAAAATGATTTCTCGTATTGAAAGGATGTGAAACTGGTGGGTACGTGCACTTTTGGCTGCTCAGCCACCACCTTGACGTTGCCCTGACGGGTTCCACTATCACAAGCTAAAACAAAGAGGAGCACTAGAACAAACTATCGAGGATTTGTTTTAGTATCGTCAGATCATTTTGGGTTTATTGGTTGGAGGCTGTTCGGTGATTTACTGTATGGGCTTAGCTTGCGGGTGTCGGTAGGTGAACGTTGCATTCAGGTACACGAAGCGGAATTGCTGCCGTTTGGAGGGACTTGGACATGGTTTCCACGTTGCATCTCATGGTTTGGAGAGGTGATTGGTCGCCCTTTTACGATGTAGGATTGACGGTAGGGCGAGCTCCCGGCAGTGGGATCTTGGTGTTTGGGACTTTGCCGAGGGTGCCAGTGACATTGAACAAGGGGGAGGCTGTGAAGGGATCAGAATGTATTAAAGGATCACTGTGGTTCAATGTGACTCCTGGGTCTGGAGTTTGTAGTCAGAATCTGGCCAAAACTGTTCAGGGATGCTATACGCATGATTGGTAGTCAACCCTGCTCAAATCTGATTGGCTGGCTGTCAATTAACGCGAACTTGAGCTCCCAAACATAATGCACTGTAATAGACCTTCTAACTGTCAGACGTTATCATTCCTTTTAAAATATCTTACAACTCAAATCTGGCCAATTGAATTCTACATTGAGTTGCATCTGAGCACATCAGTCTCACCAATGATCTCGCCTTACAAATCAACGATTAGAAATCACAATGACACCATCTCCAACACCAACAACATCATCCCAACATATAAAACCCTCAAAATCAACCCAAGAACCTTCACCTGAAACAATAAACAAACTATAATCCTAACTATCCCAAAATAACTCATCATGGCCCCTATCCGCACAGCCATCGTCGGCCTCTCATCCTCCGCCAAAACGTCATGGGCGTCAAGCACCCATCTCCAGTACCTCAACTCCCCCCTCGGCCGCTCAAAGTACCAAATCGTCGCCCTCCAAAACTCTTCCCTCCAAGCCGCCAAGAACGCTATAGCGCATTACAATCTCCCACCCGAGACCAAGGCCTATGGTACAGCAGAAGACTTGGCCGCTGATAAAGACGTCGAGTTAGTCGTTGTAGCTACGCGTGTTGATGTTCATCATTCAAGTGCTCTTCCTAGTGTAAAGGCTGGCAAGGATTTGTACGTGGAGTGGCCGCTTGCGCAGGATGTTCAGCATGCGAGGGAACTTGTTGATGCTGCGAAAGAGAAGGGGGTGAAGACCATTGTTGGACTGCAGGGACGGTATGCGCCGCCGATTAAGAAGTTGAGAGAGATTATCAAAGAAGGGCGCATTGGCAAGGTTGTTAGTGCAGAGTTGTATGCATCTGGAGGGACGAATGATAGGGAGATTCTGCCGTCGAGTTTGGAGTATTTTACCGAGCGGGCTGTTGGGGGTAACATCTTTACCATTGGTCTCGGACACAGTAAGTCACCGTTTTGGAGAGATTGAGTGGCAGCTAACAAGTCAGTCTTTGATCAGTTCCAGTCCATCATCGGAGATATCACCAACTTCAAAAGCACTCTGCACAACCAGCGTCCCAACATCCGCGTCCGCGATCCCAAAACCAACGAAATAACCCATACAACAACCTCCGACGTCCCCGACCTCATCCTCGCAACAGGCCGTCTCTCCGAATCCCCCACCGCCCAAAAAGACGCCGCCGTCCTCGTCCGCTTCCGCCGCGGTCAACCCTTCCCCGGCTCCCCTCACCTGAGCATCGCCATCGCCGGCGAAAAGGGCGAGATCAGAGTCCAAGTCTTTACCGGGACCACACTTCATGGCGCTTCAGCTTATGAGAAGCCTGTTGTTATTGAGGTTCATGATTTTGAGAGGGATGTTGTGGAGCAGGTTGAGTGGAAGTGGGAGGAGTGGCAGCAGGACATTCCGCTGCTGGCGAGGGGTGTGGCGGCTGTTTATGAGGCGTTTGCGGGTGGGGAGAAGGATGGGCTGGTTAGTTTTGAGGAGGCGTTGAAGAGGCATGAGCAGCTTGAGGGGTTGCTTGGGCAGTGGGATGAGGATAGGGGCGTTTGAGTTCCAGCTTCGATCAGTTTCTGGCTTGCGTATTAATGAGCATTGATTGTGCCATTTCTATTTAACAGGAACATCTATGCATGTGTTTCTATTAGACAACAAGGTTCTGAATGTGATGTGGCTGGCTATATCAAAGCCAATTTATGCTGAAATGGTCAAAACGCTGAACGTCATGACTAGCACCCTTGTGATCTTGACCATGTATTTCTCAAAATGTCGTCTCATTTTAGCATCAGCCACCCCAAACTCATCATAAACTTATCAAGTTACATAAATCTTTACATAATTTATATAAAGTGAAGTAAACTTAGTCTGCCATTTCCGCAAGCTCCGCAGCCTGCTTCTCGATCTCAAGCGCCACTACACATAATCAGCACACGACCTCTCGTCAAAAACAGTCTTTTGTAGGTACGTACCGTGAATTGCCACAGCGGCTCTCTTCCCCGTGTACATCGCATGCGGGACAGTAGGTACACTGCCAGAATTTGCATCGCCTGCAGCATAAATACCTGGAACACTCGTAAGCATGGTGCGGCTGATGACTCCCAACCTCCCCCACGTCAGCGCAACACCGGCTTTTTCTCCAATATCCGATCGCTGTCTGCTGGGGAAGCTCGAGAGGAAGGCAACGCGCTGCACGGGCTCGCCCTCTGTGAAATTAACACTGAAGAGGTCGTCCTTCGGGACCGACGGCTTCTGGGGCTCCTTGTTCACGTCTTGACCCTCCTTGAGACGCTCGAGAGAAGTAATGGTGCGGTTATCGATCGTCACGTTGTGCAGCTTTAGGTATTCCTCCCACTGTGGAAATCGGGCGTCAGCGAGCCTCCTCATATCATCGTTATCAGTGCCGTTGACGAAAGCGACGATGTCAGTGTCCAGCGTCAGGATTTTTCTGACGTAGCTGGCGACTTTGTCGAGAGGGCATAAAAGACCGAGGGGCTGGTCTGCGTATTCGTGGCCGTCGCACCAGGGGCACGAGTAAATTCCCCTGCCCCAATTCTCCGCGATCCCGGGCGTGGTGGGCAGAATGTCCTGTAGACCAGTTGCGATAACGATTTTGCGAGCTGAATATCCTTTGCGCTCTTGCAGGGTTGAGTTGGGGTTATGTTCAAGGGAGACGGAGAAGCGTGTCATTTTGCCGGGTAGGCGTTTTATATCGGTTACAGTTCCGTTTATCATCTTGACGGTCTTGTAGTGCTTGAGGAGGCGGCGGGCTTCGTAGCGGAAATAGGCTGGCTGAACACCTTTTTACAGCGTCAGTTTTCTGAATTCAGGAGGCTAGATAGATGAGTCGGGCTTCTTACCGTCCCAGCCGATAACATCATGCATATGTGTTGTTTGGCCATTTCTGTATTCCCCAGAATCAATAAGAAGAACACGCCTGCGCACTCTTGCGAGGCCGCTCAGGGCAGAGAGGCCAGCTGGGCCGCCTCCGATGACGATGGCATCCCAGTCGTCACGGGGACGGTGATGGTTGAGGACGAGGGCGTTGGCCACAGACAGGAGGACGAGGAGGAAAAATATCATTTTGAGGATGAAGATGAGCGTCGAAAAGCAATGTCATTTTGGTGGGCACGATATCTATATATACCTAAGGTATACAAGTACATGACGTGGAGAGGATCTAAGTTCTTGGTCGTGATATAAACTCTCAGCCACAAGTCTCAACAAAAAATGACACATCAAGCCAAGCAATCAAATCAATGCGAAAACGTAAAGGTAAAGGATATTAAGTAACATATCGCCCAAACCCATCAGTGGGCGTTAGTGGTGACGTTGGGTAAGGTATCTTGATGATTCAGCATAAACTAAGGTTAACTCAATTGATGATTTCTTCTCAATTATAAAAGTTTTATGATAAATTCTCCCTAAATTCTACAAAGATACACTAAATTAGAATATAGTTATCTAAGTTAGAATCTAAATGTTGACGCATTTTAAATAAATGTATGATGACTTTAGGGTATCCGATGTTGAGATGATCGGTGTCCCAAACACGAACTCCGCTACCAAGCGCTCACGCAAAAGATCGAGATTCAATCCCTGCCATTCCAAAATAAACAAAATATGCTTTATATGAATGGTATATCTCAATGCTACTAAAATCCCATGCTAAACACCAAACATAATGCTTCATGAGTAATCTTGCTCTATGGCTGATCCTCTGATCTACCGCCCCTACACATCCACCTCATCTATTGACCTCCTAGTCCCAAAGAATCCAACCCGCCCTCGCAGCTGGTCCATTCGGTTCATCTACACTAACCGCCTTGTTAAGCGTACTCGACAACTGGTGTTCCTCAATCGTGTCAGGATCGCTGACATCTGTGTCTTCTCGGCCGTCGCTCGAGTGAAATACTTCACTTGGTTCTGCCTCTGTTGCCGAGGTCACGTTGTCTGGCTCTGGTGTCGCTGGCTTGGACGTGTCGGATACAGCCTGTGACTCAGTACCCTTTGGACTCTTCAATGGTGGAGTGATTGGCTTGGAAAAGTTAAATGTAGGATTGACCTCTTCTGCATCGACGACGGCTGAGAGGGTAGCTCGGGTGTGGATATGGATCTGTGATCGGGAGGCGCGCTTGAGGCGGGGTTTGCGCTGTGCGACGGGTGACCCAGCGCGTCGACGAGACTCCATCTCGATGAGCTCCTCTTGTTCCGTCTCGTCATCGGTGATAGTGCTCGTGTCAAGTAATAGCCACTGTCGAGGTCCGACGTGCAGACTGCTTCCAGATTTGCGGCGATGTCGCTTCTGGTTCTTAATCTCTGCGGGCGGTTCAATTACTGCTTGGCCCTGCTTTACTCTAACCGGCAGCTTAAGCGGGATGTTTCCAGCAGTGACGTTCAAGTGCCTAAGATCGCGTTGGCTTTGCGAAAAGACAACCCGAGCGCGAAGTCTATGTACAGCTCGATCCAATGCCAGTTCAATTGCGCATCGGTCGCGTACTCGGCTTAATTTGGGCCACGTCGCTCGTTCGCCCATGAGACATGCTCGCATCATGAATTCCGGGCTTGGGTTGCTTAATAACCGAGGCAAGTCGTTTATACTCATCTCGGGAAGAATGTTGATGTCACCGGAATATTTTTGGCTGAGAACGCTCTGGAACTTGGTCGTAAGATTGGGCATGATACCGAGTTCAGCCAGAAAATGAAGCCGATGCAAGGCCTCATCGCGCGCAAGAGATGTCATGGTGTGGATCCAATCGTAGTCTTCGCCATTTGTTTGCTGACCTCGCTCTGGCTTCCTGAATGGCGACAGGTGATCATCCTTGGCCAGGAAGGGCACAACGTGAGGGTTAACTTGGGAAACAATAAAATGGTTGACGTTGAACATTTCCGCAAGGCGTGTCATGGGTAAATCGTTATCCACAGACCCATCGATCCATCTCTGGGGCGTAGGGTTCCAAGGTTGGTGCTCGCCAGTAATCGGATCTTTCACAAGCAACGGCGCGGCGTTGAAGACGAGAGGAACAGAACATGATGCAGCAACCGCCGACCAAATCATGACGTTCGGCGCAGTGACGTAATTGAGAAGACGCGGTAATTCGTACATCGAAGCCGTGGAGACGCAAATGTTGAGAATGCGCCGCGTCCGGTTGTAAGCCTCTTGAAACGTCATGTCGCCCATCAATCCTCTCATTACCCGGGTGAGATGCTTGATGTCAGACCAACTTCCCTCTGTCAACAACCGTCGCAAGTTGCTCAGAACACCATCTTGACCGCTAGGATCCTCGAAAACCGCAAGATCCCCATACGGAAACTCTTCAATAAGCTTCGGGATCTCCTCGTCGGTTCTGGTACACATGGCAGCGCACACGATACTCCCAGCGCTTGCACCAGATATAATTCGTGGCAATAGCTGTGCTTCGAAAAGAGCTTTGAGAACGCCAATATGCGACATGCCAAAGGTGCCTCCGCCAGACAAAAGCAATGCGCTTCGGCCATAACTCTGTCGAGCAAATAATATTCCTTCAAGCAAGTCTCTGTTCTCAATACTATGGTCAAGCCGACTTTGTGTAACAACTGCATCTATAGTTCTTATTGTAGATTCGACGTATCGCTCGATAAGGTGTTTTGTTCCCGAGTAGGAATGTCGGTAGAGGTCAACGTTATCCATACCGCCAAGGTCGCGCGACAAAGCGGTACGGATTAAATGCATCATTGTATGTACGTCGCATTTCGTCCGCGCTTCGTCGAGATCGTGCAGTCTTTGTTCGATCAACTCCGGGTTATAATCGCCTGACGAGGAGTCGCGCTTCCATTCATCGTTGCCTTCGAGGCTGTCGAGTTCTTTCGCCGCACTCTCCCATTGTGCGTGGGACTCGGCCTGGCTGGTCAGTTGAGGGTTTCAGTACAGACGGGATGACGCACGTTTTGCATGGACATGCATAGCATGCGCTTCCTCTCCTCCAACTGCTTGATCTTTAGGCGCTGATCTTCTGTTAAGCCATCTTTGCACCACTGCCATGTATCGTTTGCGGATTTGATCGCTTTTTGCAAAGTCCCGACAACAGGAACTGAGGATACTGGCGGCCGCTTCGCTTTGGTATTAGATTTAACTGGTGATTTTGTAGATTTGTTGTATAGACTAGGGACCGCGCGGGCAGGGAGAATAAGGTCGGCCATGGTGAAAGCCCGCGCCGCGGAAGCGCAGGTTCGGTCGTGTGCGAGGTCGGAGGAACGAGGTTATAGCATGGCAGACTGTGTTTTGTACGTGTAAGATTCGAGCTGTAGTGTCGCAAGGCGTCGGGGGTTAAGGATATTGTATTCGAGCGACAGGTCGGACAAGGAATCGTGGTCACAAGCCGAGAAGCATTTGTAGGTGCGGAACGGTCAACGGAAGTGGTGGGGGGTTGATGGAGGGGGCGCTGAGACACGAAGAATTGGAGGTGGAATGATAAAGGAGCTGGAAGGAAGATCTTGAAGTGATGATTGTGAATGATGAGTCTATTGCATCGTTGGGTTCAGAGTTAAAAGTGAGGAATTTGTTGGTTTAGTTTGGAAGGGAACGACGACGAAATGACCCTTTCTTCGCTTTTCGCTGCCATTCCCAAACTGAATCCACTTGCCGAGCTGAGGCCCCGTTCCCCACCAATTTTTGACGTGGAGGAGCATGGGCCACTAAAATGCCCTGTATTGCGTTCTTCTCCAGGGTTCTTGACAGCAGATTCTCCCCAGCTAAATTTACATAGTACGTTTTTCACCCAACAAGTTCAGCAGGCTATTGATTGTTCTGACAAAGGTTATCTCAGCAAAACATGAACATCTGACTCTTGTGCTTCCAGCCGCACACCGCTTGGCGGATGTTGGCTGTATCGAACAGTCCAATCATGGAGTGGGTGCTGGAGGTGCACGTGGTACAAGATGGCTGTCACTAAGCCAGGATGCGTCATGAATCGGGGTTGGGGTCCCGTTCACATGTCAACAAAGAAGCGGAAGCGGGAGTCGTTATTGGACTCTCCAGGTTTTGGAAAAGCCGATGTTCGGCAGGTGATTCCTTTTTCGAGTCTGGGGAATTTGCGGGGGAGAGAGAGAATGGTATGATATGATGATGGCTTACGACGGGCACGTAAATGGAGGCAACGTTGGATACTCGCTCAGAGACAAGAGGAGAGAATGCAAGACGGCGAGTTGCATCATGGCTTACGATAATTACTCACCGTGACCACTCCTCCTCATGCACTCTCCCGTCTCCAAAGTCCCGACCTTGTAACTGTGGACAGCTGAAATATGAGACACGGCTGACGCGAGCTTTCTTCGTGTCACCTGCCTGCCCTGCCTCTTCCCTCCCGAGGGTCGATCTTCCAGCGATCGAGATTCATCTCCTCAAGATCTGCAACTCACTCAACCAAGGCAGGAGGGAACAATTGTTCTTCCGCCTGAGCAAATCCTCCGGCGTCGGGTATTTGTGGTACCACAAAGGTTCTAGCTTGACATGGAAACAGAACAAAACACGAGTCTAGACCTTTTGGTGATCTTTGTCACTAACCTTGTTTGACATTATTGTGACGTCTGTGGTACGCGCTGTGTCTCGCAGCTCCACGACTTTTTGTATCCATCGCAGCCAAAGCTTCAGCTTCATTCCAGCTCCAACAGCTACAGTAACAACTCTAAAAAATACAACAGAATCGTTACTGAACTGTAACATAAAATATGCATGAGTTGTATCGTTAATGTTCCCCCATACGACAAAACGCATGCCCCTCTCACGATTCGCTACACAAATTACGTATTCGTGACGCCTCTCACACACGATGGCCTCGCGTAACCTGAAGCGTTCATTCCCCCGCATCCTCAATACCTGCTTTCACCGTGCAAACTCCGGCAGTCTAGCATGTCATTGATGACGTTTTGTTTTCATTTACGAAACGTCCAATCCAATCATTGACTCACGGCTCGGAAACGCCTCAGGCAGATGCGGCGTAAGCTCCCGCCTCTCTTCTTATAAGCTCCCCGCCCCAGCCTCGAGCTTCTGCTTCTTAGCTTCTTCATCACTTGAGGATCTTCAATTGAATAGCTTCACAGATTTGTCAACATGGAGGCTTACAAGACTCATGGAGGGGTTTCTCCCATTCCCACCGTCGTTCGTATGTTCGTCCTTACTCTTTGGTGTAGAGCTTTACTGATGATGATGTGTTAGCTGAACCGACTCACTACCAAACCATTGGCCACAATGGCGTCCGCGCCTTATGGGTTCTCTTCGTGGCAATGACAGTTGTGTCTGCTATCTTCGCCCTGCTATCATGGAACGTCGCCGTCCAGCGTCGCATCTTTTACTTCCTCACAACTCTCACCACCATCATCTCTGCCCTCGCCTACTTCGCTATGGCGTCTGGCCAGACGTCGTACTTCAACTGTACCAGCGTGAGGGATCACCACAAGCATGTTCCTGACACGCACCATGAGGTCTGTCGTCAGGTCTTCTGGGCGCGATATGTCGATTGGACGCTGTCTACGCCACTGCTTGTCGTGGAGCTGTGCCTCCTCGCGGGTGTTGATGGTGCGCATACCATCTTTGCCGTCATTGCTAACGTGATCTTTGTCCTCGCGGGTGCTTTCTCCGCTGTTGGACACGCCAACACTGCGCAGAAGTGGGGATGGTATGCTATCAGCGTCATCGCCTTTGTCTTCACCATCTGGCACGTCGCTGTCCCCGGCTCCCGAACCTCTCGTGCCCGCGGCACCAAGATCGCCCGCCTCTTTGGCTCCATCTCCGTCGCTTCTCTCATCCTCTGGCTCGTCTACCTTGTGTAAGTTCCCTCACCAATCTTCAATTGCCAAAGCTAATGTTCCCAGTGTCTGGGGTGCTGCTGGTGGCGCCTGGAAGGTCAAGGTCGGCACCGAGGTCGTCATCTACGCTGTCCTCGACGTCCTCACCAAGGCTGTTCTCGGTCTTTGGATCATCACTGCTACGCGACAGAACCGCGATACTACTCCCGAGATTGGAGGTTACTGGACCAACGGCGCTGGTGCTGAGGGCACCATTCGTGTTGGCGATGACGAGGATGGAGCTTAAATGCGCCTCCAAAAAAGCCAATCGTGTCCACGGAATAATTCCGCATTGGGCGTCACCACTTTACAAACTTTCCGCTCACCATTTGATGAGTGGTTTTTAAGCCCGAGCCAGCCGGTATGAAAAGGTTAAGATTGTATGTTTTGGAATGAGTTGGGCAAAAATGCAACGCAACGCAACGCAACGCAACGCAAGACACATGTTCGATTGAAAGGGAATTGGGCGTTTGGGGTGTCAATACGAGACATGTATGTACCTTATGATCATAGTTAGTAGCTTTAATGTGATGGGACACGAATACGACATACCCCTCTTGACTGTGACACCATTCTGAGTTTCTGCATGTCTACTTTATGCGTCTGCATCAATCATGCAATGTTGACGACAAAGATGGTATGATCTCTTTTTATGATGAACGGCACTTTGCATGAACTGTTTTGTCTTCCAAATGCAGATGTACACATCCGTAAAAGTCTCCGAAAGGTGTCGTGTCTCGGATGCCGTCATCCTGCTGCTCTCAGCCATTTCACGGAGCCCGAACAAGGACACAACCCCATTGCATCAACACTCCATCAAGGTCCGCAGACCATGCCATCTATTGATTGAAGCATGATGCAAGCGTGTATCTATATACAGACTTTTGACATTAACCTTGACTACTTTCTTCTAAGCTCTCACAAATAGCTTGACTCTACTTCTGAATGCGCTTACCACTGACCAGCCAATTTTCGTTTGTCTCATCTTTGCTTTTAGGATGAGCGACTCGATTCTTAATGCCCGGACTCAGGCGGACGGGTCATTCCAAGTCAGCTTAGTGATATGTTCCTATACTAAACTTGATGCATGATAGGCATCAGTCTCGCCCCTGTATTTGAAGTACTGCCTAACTTCGTCTTTTCGCATAGTTGGTAGGTCGCAGCTCCATGATCCAATCCAGCAGCTGACATAAACGCAAAATTCAACCAGACTCAGTGCTAAGATTCATCGCAATCTAAGCAAATAGTTTCTGATCCAATGCATTTAGCATCCGATTTCCAACTAGACCTGCATCTCAAGGTGCTGATCCCTAAAGTTGGTAACTGTGTTAAGAGGTAACAACTTCTTCTACATAGTTGCATACAGAAGCAGACGACTAAAAAATACAGAAGCACTGCTTTGTTGATAGGAACTCACATAAGAGGAGTATAACACGCTTGTAAAGTGAATGTCAATTGCTCACAAACTAAAGTCTTATATATCCTGCTAGATAGCTATATCTCATCTCTACACCTCCTGCTAAATTATATCACTTGGCCGATGCCGCCTCACTACCAGTCGCATTTCGTTCCTCAGTCTGGAGACTAGCAAGAACAGCCCTTTCAGCAGCTGTGCCCTTGTGAGCAGTAATCTTGCACAGCAGAGGCAAAACAGAGGCTAAAATCGCACCCGCTCCGAGGAAAGCAGCAGTGACGCCAAAGCCAATGTGATACGCTGGTGAGTCTCTCGTAGGCCAAATTCGACTTCCATACACACTGGAGAAATTTCCGAAAGCATTGACGAGTGCAAGGACGATGGCGCGCTTCTCGGGAGGCAAGCTCACAGTTGCGCTGGCCCACGAGAGAATCAAAGGGAGTGCTGACCAGATTCCAGAAGCCACCAAACAGATCATCACGTATCGCACGACGGGGTTCTGGACGGCGGCGCAGACGACGCTGCCGACGCAACCGAGAACGAGTGCTGATGTAATGTGCCAGCGGCGTTCGATATGGCGATCGGAGGACCAGGCGACAAAGATAAGCACTACAGTAGCAACGATGTAGATGGGTACCGTCATGAACTGAGCTTTGACGGAGCTGTAACCAAGCGTCTTTGTGATTGTCGGGATGAAGTAGGAAATTGTTCCTGCGCCGACATCGAGCATGAAGAGGACAATGAAGATGTAGGTTCGGGGATCAGAAACAGCAGCTACAAAGGCTTGCCAGTGGGTGAGTCGACCGCTAAGACTGCTCGTCGAGGCGAGGCCATCAGCCACGATGCGAATCTGAGCTAGTTGGCGCTCCTGCGGGCTGAGCCGCTTTGAGTTGTGAGGATAGTCAAGCAACACAAAGCAAGCGATGATACCAACACCAACCGTGGCTACACCCTCGACGATGAACAGCCAGCGCCAACCCGAGATACCATGAGCATCATGTAGACCAGACGTAATGCCACCAGCAAGAAGACCACCAAAAGCACCCGAGAGAACCGCAGCAGCGTAGAAAATAGCAAACCGCTTGCCCAGCTCAGCACGCGTATACCACGAACTTAAAAGGTACAAGACACCGGGGAAGAAACCAGACTCGATGCAGCCGAGGACAAAGCGGAAGGCGAGCATGGTGCCGTAATTCTTGCTGACGGACATGACGGTGCACAGAGAGCCCCAGACGATCATGATGCCGGGGAGGAAGAGCGAGGGCCGGCTGCGAGAGAGGATCATGTTGGAGGGGACTTCGCAGATGAGGTAGCCGAAGAAGAAGATGGAGAGAACCCAGGCGTACATCTCATCGGTGAGTTTCAGGTCGTCGCCCATACCGGCGATTTTGGCGTTACCCTTTTGAAGCATGTAAGTTAGTATGTGTTTTGAAGTTCTCTAGTGAGTAATGCCTACAATGTTTGTGCGATCGACGTAGTTCAGGATATACATAATCCATAAAATAGGCATCAGGAAGAGGTCGATCTTCCTAACGAGCTTCTTTTCTTCAGGGCTGCCGGGGGTGTAGTTGCTCAGAGCGTCGGACAGCTCTTGTGAGATGCCGACTTGCTCATGATGCTCCTCCGCCTTGGACATTTCTTTCTCGTCGTTCATCGTGCTAGTCTCTGGGTTTTCCAGAGACTTTCAGAAGGGTGAGCTGTTTCTTGAGGCACTCGAGGATCAAAGGCAAGGGCGGTGTGTGCTGGGGTAGTCCAAGAGCCTAGAGGAGAGGTTTGGAGTGAAGCAAATAAGACAGGACCAACAACGACTTTAAATACGAAAAACCCACCTCAACGATGATCCCCGACTCATGCTACGCTATAACCTGGGGAACTAGCCCGCTGGCCATGGACAAGCCTTCAAACTCAATGTGGATCGCCCCATGGGGAAAGGTCCGGGGCACGAAGACAAGGGAACGCACGCATTTGCCATCTCCACAAGTGAGGGGAGGAAGATTGATTCTCGACCGTTGCTCAATGGCGCGGCACGCAGGCCGCTCTTATGCATGGGGAAGGGCGGTCTTCGCACCGAGTGGAAGATGTAGTTCGGCAGACCGGGGAGCTAGTCATGGGTAGATGGGGGTTCTTGACCGAGATTGCTTTAGCGGCAATAGACAGGACAGACAATCGCCTAGGGTGGATCGGCGGGGCATCGACTGATGAAGCAAGTTTGGCAGAAATTGATCTTGTTGAGGATTATGTGTGTTTGTAATTCATGACTCCAGAACTCAATCGGGCAATGGCCTGTATGATTACTCTGCCATCTGCGATCCAATGATCCCCAGCAAGTCTCCAGGATAGTACTCTAGTCCCATCCCAAGCTGATCCCCCATCATCCAACCGTAGCCCAGATCCCAATCCTGTTGCTGGACTGGTCGCGAGTCTTGCGGTACCTCCCACGTCCTGTTGCTACCATTTTGTGGCATGAGTACCTCGTTCGCCGACTCACCCGACTTGAGCCTGTCGAGTATAGTACCAAGACCTTGTCCGATGTAATGCGCTACATGCCTTGTGTACGCTTGTGTCGCATTGAGCATAGATATGATGGGACCGACGAGATTGACCACATCTTCTACAGAGAGGTGTACCACAACAGCCCGCCATGACGAACACACTTTAATCAGAAATATTGACGAGTACGCGATCGTGGTGAGGAGGTACAAGGGGACTCCTACAACAGCACGGCGCATATCAGAGTCTTCTAGGATAAGACGCAGTGCTGCACATGCGCTTTCTACGGCTGTGTTGATAAAGTCTTGCCTCTCAAGGGAGATCAGATAGTCATCGGTAGGCTGGAGACCCTGAAGACAGACGGAGAATAGAAGAAGTCGGGCAAAGTGGTAGTGCAACACAACTCCTTTCCTTGGATAATCGCCAATCTGCGGATCGCACGCTGCTGCATCACGTCAGGTACTGATACACTCCGAGAGATGCTTCCCAGCCATGAGACAAAACATACCTAGTTCACCTAGTCGTGCCTCCCAAGTCTGCTTCCAGTGCCCCAACTCGCCATTGTAGCGACGTATGGCATCAAACTCATCATTCGCAACAAGCCGTGATCTATCCAGCCCAAAGGTTCTGTAAGTTCGGCTGAGGATTATGAATATGCTAACCTGACTATGAAGCCGCACATCAGAACCTTTTGCCTCAGGAAGAGCGAGGAATCCCTCATGGTTGATCAGAGTCACATCCTCGGCTATCACAGGCGGCCTCCCGTACGCAATGCTGAAGTGATGATCACAAACATATAGGAGATACCACAGCCTCGCTTTCTCGCAATGCGAAGCCTCCCCCCGCAGAGCCCTGGCACAATGCTGGTGGATGTTGAGTTCTGTAGCGATGCGCACAGCAAGCCCAGAGAGCTTCCAGCTTAGGTCTGAGAGCCAGAAGGCACCTATGCAGAGACCCCGGATATCATCGAGAGTATGGTAGCGCTGGAACATGGCCTGGCTGGCGAGCTCGGCAAACACGACGTAGCAGCGGTCGAAGCTCTGGCCATCGTCTTGGGTGTGGAGGGCGGCTACGGCTAAGATGGCTGCGACGAGGAGTGAGGATGATTCTCTGGCTGATGAGAGGGTATCGTGGACGAGGGCGACACCGCCCCAGAGATAAGCGTTGAGGGTGCCCTGGAATGCAGCAAAGAGACTTTCTGCCTCTACAAGAGTGATTCGTCCTTGAGAGATGAAGTCTGGTTGGCGATGGCGGTCCAGGGCTGCTCTACCGTCGCGACTGGGATCACTTCTGATGTTGCGTAGCTTCGTCGCTCGAAAGAGACTCACCATAGGGGCATCAACTATGGCGCCATCGTCTTTAGATGCGCTATGGGTATCGGGCGAGTTCTCTCTCGTCATGGCAGTCAAATGAGGCGTTGGAGCTGAGAGACGGGAAACTGTCTCTGGCGAGGTGGTCGCGAGCGCCATTTGCTGCTGAGTCGATTGCAAGCTGTCAAGTTTCGCCTTCATGTCTATCATGGACGCACGCATGGACTCCATCTGTTGCTCCATGGCTTTTTTCCAGTCATATTCGCCCTCCAACAGATCTTGTAGATTCTTGTTCACGACACATTCGAAGCCATTCTTGGTGCAGCGTATGCACTTGGGGGCTCCATCGTCTGTAACGCAGCGAATTTTGCGTGTATGGCATTGCTGGCCTGTCGGGTCTCAGTTAAGCTCACTATCCCTATGTGGTGGAGACCAGCTTACAGGCTCGTATCTTTCTCGAGACTTTGGATCCGCGAATAGCAGAGTCCGAAGCCTCCCCCGGCCCGTACTCATCCGCTTCGAGGCCAGTGCGGGTTCGTTTCATAGTAGCTGTGTTCTCCACGGGGAATATGCAAGTGTCTGGGGCGGCTGACAATCCGGGGAAAGAAGATGGCTCGGTATGAAGACCGCGGTGCTGGGGCAGTATGTATATCACGGGGCGAGGTGAATTGAGGGCGGCTGGATGACCGCGCTGGAGATGAGAATGGACCAATGAGTTGATGGAGGGGGTGCGGACTTCGTGCCGCTTTCGCCGTCCGGGGAGAGTCGATCTAACCTGATTGGGACAGAATTGCTTGCTCTCAGTTCTCGTCAACGTACGGCAAATGCAGGACTTGATTATGCTGAGACGGAAGGCAAATTCTGGGGAGGGACGCCGAGGTGACCCGACGGTTTATAAGGACGATGCCGTTGCTCGTGCTGTTGTGATTCGAGGCATCTCTATACGACAGCACAACCATCAATCATGCCATCTCATTTATCTATTGGTTTCATCGGGTTTAGCCCAGAGAAAGCTAAAATTGCAGAGTCTGTGCAATTACAACACGATACAATCAGAGTTTACGATACCTCATTGGATAGTGCTCAGCTCATCGGATCTGAGCGAGTACAGCGATCAGACTCGGTCCATCATGTTATCCAGAACAGCCAGATTGTCTGGATTGAGGTGAAGGACGCAGAAGCTTTGAGTGAGATGCTAATAGGATCATCCTCTGGTCTTATACACTGTATGTAAAGACAAGACTCCTTACAAGACACGTCTCGCTGACCAACTCAAGCATTACCCAGAGATGCATCCCTCATGCTCGAATGCCTCGCTCTCCCAGATTACTACCAAGATCTAGCCTCTCGTTTCACTGAAGCCGGTCGGTCTGACATCAAGATTCTTGACTGCTCTGTCGTCGCATCAAGGAGTAGGACCAAGAGCTCCATATGGATCTCAGGCTCAGAAGCCGCCCTCGAAAGCGTATCTCCCCTATCAAAAGTTCATGACAACTTCCATTTCATTTCCGGCGGTCTTGGAGCAGCGAATAAACTGCGCTTGACAAGCTACTTATTGGAGGCGACGCATGCTGTCACTGCTGCTGAGGCTACTGGCCTTGCGTCGAAAGCAGTGATTGACGCGAATGAGATATACAGCATCATCACCAACGCTGCAGGTAATTCTTCGGCGTATGAGGAGCTTGTACCTCATATGCTACAGGGAGATTCAAATTTGAAGCCGTCGATTGAGTCGCTGTTACATAAAATTGTAAGTTACTCCCATGGTGAGGCAGTCTTGTATTCTACAGAGACGCTGTCACTTGTTCAAACGGGATGCGCAGTTCGCTTACACAGGTCTAGAACATTGTCACGTCTTCATCCAAGAGTCTCAACTTTCCTTTGCCACTGTGCTCTGCCAGTGAACAAGTTTGCCTGCTCGCCTCTGCCCAGGGATATGGCCTTGATCATGTCTCCAGCCTATTCAAGCTATTCAAAACGCAGGACCAGAAAGCTACGTCAATTGGTGCAGCTGGCAACCATGTAAGCAAACCTTCAGCAGACGTTACTCCACCAAAGACACCGCCATCCGTGGCAACGATTGGCATGGTTGGCCTAGGAGCAATGGGCCAAGGCATGGCGCAGTCCCTCGTACGCGCTGGCTTCTCCGTGCAAGGCTATGACGTTTGGGCTCCCTCAGTCGAGAAGTTCACAGCCAGTGGTCCAAGTGGGATGTCAATCGCAGCCTCTTCGCCAGTTGATGCCGCCAAGGGTACAGCTGCGCTGATTCTCATGGTTCAGAATGCTGTGCAGGCATGGGATGCCTTGTTTGGTGCTGGCAAGGCTGCCGAGGAACTATCTGATGGAGCGACTGTGATACTCAGCTCAACTGTTCCGCCGTCTGAGGCTCGCCGTATTGGTGACAAGTTGGAGTCTCTGGGTAGGGGTCTGAGCCTCGTGGATGCACCTGTTAGTGGAGGTGTTGCTCGTGCAGCAAAGGGTGATCTCACGGTACGCATCATCCGTTTTTCTTGACTTAACACCATGCGACTAATACTAACTGAGTATAGATGATCTGCTCAGGAACAGGCTCGGCACTCGCATCCGTTCGTGGCATCATTCTCGCCATGGCCGGCAAAGAGTCCAACATCTACAACGTCAAAGGCGGAGTCGGCGCAGCATCTTCAGCCAAGCTCATCAACCAACTTCTAGCGGGAGTCCACATCGCAACAGCAGCAGAGGCACTAGCATTCGCATCCCGTCTTGGCCTCGATACGCGGCAAGTATACGACATCTTCAATGAGTCTACCGCCTGGAGCTGGATGTTTCAGAACCGGGCTACGCAGATGCTCGATGCCGATTGGACTCCCCACTCGGCTTTGGCCATCTTTGTCAAGGATCTTGGTATCGTTCTGAATGAAGCCAAGAGGCTGGCTAGTTATACGCCCATGTCTGCGGTGGCTCATACGCTATATATCGATGGGGCTGCTCGTGGGTGGGCTAGAGAGTCTGATGCGGGTGTGGTGCGACTCTGGGAGGCTGCTGGATCGGACGTGAGCAAGAGTGCATCTACAAAGGTATCATCTCCTGCTTCGTCTGAAGACTCAAGTAAACCGTTGCCTGCAAAGGCTACGCTGGCTGCCCTCCCGGCTGAGTACACCACCGATTTGATTGAATCAACAAAGGCTCGTGTTGACAGCGGTGCCATGCCTGTACTCGTCGCTCTCGACGATGACCCCACAGGAACTCAGACCTGCAACAACATCGATGTGCTAGCCGTCTGGGATATTGACACCCTCAAGGAGCAATTCGCAACGGATTGCCGCGGATTCTTCATCCTGACGAACAGCAGAGCTCTCCCACCTACTGAAGCAAAGGATCTCATTGTCGAGATCACAACAAACGTGAAAAGGGCCGCTGAAGAAAGTGGAAAGGCCTTCGAGATAGTCTTGCGAGGCGACTCAACGCTGCGCGGTCATTTACCCGAGGAACCTGAAGCGGTTGAGAAGGTGCTCGGTAAGTCCGACGGTTGGGTCTTTGCGCCTTTCTTCCGTCAGGGCGGCAGGTTCACCATTGACGATGTTCATTACGTTCAAGAAGATGACATTTTGGTCCCTGCGGCACAGACTTCATTTGCAAAGGATGCCACATTCGGGTACAAGAACTCCAACCTCAGGGAGTACATCCTCGAGAAATGCGGATCGCGATTCACAGCGTCATCGTTCACGTCCATTACCTTGGAGGATATACGCTACGGCGGTCCAGCCAAGGTCGAAGAGAAGCTTCTGAGCGGACAGCGTGGTGCCGACCGTGTCGTTATTGTCAATGCTGTTGCGGATTCAGATATGAACGTATTCGTTGCTGGCCTCTTAGCTGCTGAGGAGAAAGGATACCGCTTCATCTACCGTACGGCAGCTGCATTCGTATCGTCCAGGCTCGGAATAAGAGAAATCCCACCCAAGGCTTGGTCTGAGGTCTCGCTCAAGGCTGATGTCAACGCTCCAAGGACTGGCGGTCTCATCCTGGCTGGTTCATACGTACCCAAAACGACAGCGCAGCTCAAGACCTTGCGTGAGCGCAGGGGCACTAATCTCGAAGTGATTGAGCTTGATGTAGCTCAGCTAATCGAGTCTGCGGAACAAGAGCAGACGATAGTAGACCATGCTATATCTGAGACTACCAGGCTCATCAGCGCTGGTAGAGATGTCTTGGTCATGACTTCACGGACGTTGATCAAAACCGATGAAGCCATCTCCTCGCTGAAGATTGGTTCCAAGGTGGCTGCTGCACTTGTCCGCCTACTCGTCAACATCCAGGTGCGGCCACGATATATCATCGCCAAGGGAGGAATCACCTCCTCGGACGCAGCTACCAAAGGTCTCAAGATGAGGAGAGCTCTGATCGCGGGCCAGGCTGCCCCGGGCGTGCCTCTTTGGAGGTGCGATGAGGAGACAAGCCGGCATCGGTCTGTGCCTTTTGTTGTCTTCCCTGGTAATGTTGGTAGCGAGACAACCCTGGCTGAGATTGTTGAACAGTGGGCACTTTAAGATATAGATACTTGGATTGGAATTGGTGAGGAACAGAGGCACAGAATGTCATTATTAGGCAAGAGTCCTTGCTGAAGAAGAACCCTTGATTTGTATATTAAAATAGAAAGTCATGAAGTACATTATTTCAAGATCTGAGTTTTTCAAATTTAATCCCTGCGATTCATTGCATCTTAAATAAACAGTATCCAATCCATCGTTAAGACCTTGATCCAAACTAACCCTGCCACTTGACGCGCTTATCCCTAAACAAAGTAACCATAGCAATAGGCAACAACTCCGTATTAACAATGTTCAGCCTTCCAAACCTCTCAACAATCTCATGTCCATAGAACGTAGCAACCCACGTCCAATACACATCCATGTTATTCCACCATCCAGTGATACCCTGCAGATTCGACTCCCCTCGCAACTGCTCCATCGCAGCTGATATCTTTCCATCATCAGTCTCAACCTTGCTCTCGGTAGGTCTCTTCATGAGAGTGCGGAAGATGCGGTGCAGTCTGTTGGTAGCTGTGAAGTGCTCGAAGAAGAAAGCTTCGCGGTAGCGGATGAATTCTTCAAAGGGCATGAATGTGTCTTGCTCGTGTTGGCTTTCTGGGACCCAGTCTGGTTCGTCAAGAGCGTATCGCTCATGGCGAGTTTTGCCGCTCAGGAACTTTTGCTTGTAACCTTCGTATGCGTGACGTTCATCTTCCTGGAAGTCGATCATAGGCTGGGATGGGTTCTTGAAGACCTCATCATGAATCTGCATGAGAGAAATGAACGGGGACTGCAGGTCAAGTCCGCCAAGTTCCATAGGGAAGTAGAGGTAGCCATCGGGAATATTCTTGATACCGAATCTCTGACTGATCTCTTGTTTCAAGAACTCCACCACGTTCGTGACATGCCCATCTGAGAGCTTTTTGAAGACCTGCTCCTCAATCTTCTTGTGAGTTGAAAGCATGTTGTCGACGTGTTCACGACCAAAGCAATTAGCTGCTTTACCGAAGTTGGATGTAAAAAAGGTCGCAGCATATGTGTTCCAGGCCTGGATGAAACCAAGAATACTCTTGCGCTTGTCAAGTAGCTGTTTGTGAAGTTCGTTGATATGAGAGTCGACCATTTTCTGATCAATCTCGAACCGGCCTGTCTTGGGTGACAAGCGAAGGAACCCCCAACGAATCTCACCTTCTGGCAGTGAATCATCGATGGGGAGGATCGCATTACTATCTTTGGAGATGCGGACCGTGCCTGTCTTGGTAGAATTGACACTAACACCGGTGACGATGGTGAACTCATCAACAGTGTCCCAGGCCTTCACAGCCACCTTGTGATCAGGCGACCAGAACCAAAAGTTGTCATGCATTCTCCACAAGTTGTTAGAGGTAGCCTGGTTGACAGCAAAGTCAAGGCAAAACAGGGTCGTCTCGCCAAAGACGTCACTCAAAACATGAGCTGCTGGAGTACCACGGCATCTCTTGCGTGCAGACGAGTCGTCATCGTCGACAAACTTGAGAGGTGCCTCAAGGAACTTCTTGAAGAACCCAAGCCAAGTATCGGAGACACCAAGGAACTTGAGGATCGTGAAGACAGTGTCATGAGGAAGCTTGGGGTTCCAGTCATCAAAAACGGAGTGGAATGCCGTCATCTCGCCGTAAAGATGAGTGCTGATGGTGATCTCTGTAGACAACAAGTGAAGCAAGGTCTGCTTGAGTGCCATTGGACTTCGAGACTTGCTGTCTTCATCATCATCATCGTCATCGTCTTCTTCCTCTTCGTCAGAATAATCAACCTCAGCTGAAAAGTTGTTTGTATTCATGATCCTGCGATGCCTCATCGCACCGCCCTGGCCCACGCCCCCCGTGGACGGGTGGGCCTTTCGGAATGCTTTGCTAGCTAGCTGTCTCCGAGGTGCCTGCATAGCCTGGACTACAACTTTACGTTTCTTGGTGTCGGCGGCGAAACGTTCGTACTCAGCTTCCTCTTCACCGTCAGCAGTGCCTGTGATTTCATCCACAGAGTCCATAAGCTGTGCCATGAAATATCTCTCTTCATTGACCTTCACACGTTCACGCTGTAGGCACGGTGAATCTGAAAGTGGGCCAAGGTAGTAGCCAAGTCGTCGCCGGTCGTCTCGAGGGATCTCCTGCCTCTCCGATTTCCAGGCTACAGAATCACGGAACCTTTTGAAGGCTGTCTTGAAGAAAACACTCCATTTGACACCAATATACTGGAGGAAGATGGCTTGAAGTAAGTCCTCATGCATATGGATGTTGAAAACTCCGCTGATTTTCTTCTCCATCGAGACGGGGACGGGAATTTCGGAGTTCCACGTCCATGATTCGAGGGCATTGATGCGCATGTTGAGGACGTCTGCAATCTCCTTCAAGATCATATCGTTACTTTCAAAATCCTTGAGCACTTCTCGTTTCTCATTGGAGAGGAGATCTGAGGAGTGAAGGCCGGGAATGATCCACTTGAGGGAGCCAACAGTGAACTGATTGGGTGTTGAGATGGATGCTTCATGGTCAGAGACACATCGCCGAAGGACCTTAAGACTATTAACCATGGCCTTCTTGTCCTTGTTGTTACAGCCGAAAAGATGTTCGAGGTAACTGTTGAGGGCGTTGGTATCAATGTCGGCGGCTTGAAAGACGGTGTCCTCCCAGTCAATCTTGGACTGAAGTTTGGCCTGGTCACCGACGTCCTCGAACGCTTCACCCATCTCAACATCAGCCTCGGGATCCTTCTCCTTATCGCCTGACAGCCATTCAGTCACGAGCTCACCATAGAGCCAGGCATACTGATACTGAAGGGCCTGCATATCAAGCTGACGAATAAGTGACTCCTCCCAGGCAGACAGTATCTTCTGTGATACAGAAGGATCTGTCTTGGCCTGGCCAAGGAAGCGATCGAGGTTCTTGAGGTCAATCTCGAGGCGTTTGTGGCTGGTGCGACCTAAGATGACTTTGTTCTCCTTGGTGAGCTTGATAGAGAAGCACTTCTTGACACCATCACTCAAGATGACAAGACGCTTGACAGCAACATTCTCTGATTTGACAGAAGAAAGAATCGCCGCCTTGGCTTCCTCAAAGCGAGAGCGTCTCTTGGACAGCTCCTGGAGTTTGGTGTTGGTGATCTCTTGAAGCGTCTCTGAGAAGACACTACCGGAGGAAGCCATGGTGTAAGTGGGCTGAGGCTTAGGGGTAGTAGTCTTCTGGATGTGTGTTGATAGTCTTTTTGTTTGCCTGATTCTGGCCATTAGTGATGAAGGGCCAGGTTTGGATGATAACGTGATGGTGGAATGGATGTAAGAGAAGGGAGGGGTCGGGGTCGAAGGAGGAGGGCAGTGTGTGGTATATATACCAGGTAGGAGGAGGATTTGGTGTCCTCAGGCCAAAAGTTGCAGGGAGATGTGCCGTCTCGGCCGTGTAAGCCAATAGCTTTGGTGAATGATATGATATCGAGAATGAGCTCATATGATACAAAACAGAACCAAAAAGTCATATGAGTCTTGCCAGATCAACAATATACTAGCAATGCGTTGTTGCACGTGTGTCGGCGACCACAGTAGTATCACTTGTAAGTTGTTGACGAGATGAAGTGAAGTGAAGCCAAGGAAAAGCGAAGATGTGCTGACTGTCCCTGGCGACAGATACGATTCGTCAGTTACCATAACAGAGTGGGTCCGTATTAGGCTACAGCCTCTGGTGTTACATGATTTTCAGCTTCATAACTTGAACCCTCATATAAGTCACCAACTGATGGAAAAGGTCTTTGTACTGTTCTCACCATGAGCTGTGTCAATCAATACCCTGGTGTATATCTCCAAGGTGGTGACTAATAACGGATCTTGTCCTTTTCACTATCCCAGCCGCTCTGACCGTCTTCCATGGTGTTGTGTAATAGGACTTGCAACAGTCAGCCTCAGTCATTTCATCGCTCTATTATGTTATCCTTCTCCATTCCGTACTCCCCAAAAACCTTGCAACCCATATGCAAAGATCCATCATCGTTATTCGATCTTCTCGAGCTTCTCCATAAGCTCCTCAAATGCCATCCTGCGGCTCTCTTCATCATCCCTTCTCACTTCATACACCCTTGCACAGACTTTTTGTTTCTTCTCTTCCTCGATCCAGAGAGTGACTCCGAGGTCCCTCAGAGCTTCAGTGTCAGGATTCCATGTAGACGCCAAAGTCTGCTCAAAGTCCCCAACCATTGATGGCAGAATGTGGTCCCAGAATTTCAAAGAACGTTGGTGATATTCACGAGTCCCACGAAAGAGATACATGTCTTCATTTTCTCCTTCGCGGTTTGTGACGTCGGCATATTTGAGCATGAATCGCTTGAATTCGATAATCACGCTATCGATGAAGGCTGCTTTGTCACCATCATCTGTCGCGGTATAGATTCCATCGTCTAGCAACTCATCTCGGCATTCTGGTCCAGTGGAACATGTGTGTACCATATCGAGATTGGCAAAAACCGCTTGCCTCAGAACAGCTGTATGTTGATAGATTGTTAATATTCCCCCAAGTTCTTGCGCGAATGATCGTAGCCCGTCAATATCTGATGAATTGCTTTCCAAAAGACATCGTATACCGTGGGTAAAGGGCGTATAACCTTCAGGTGAACACTGACAAGTACAGCTGTCGGTGTATTCGATGGCCAGAGGGTCGCGGATAAGGTATTTCTCTAGATTCTTCCTGTTGTTGAGGATAATCTCGGCTAAGATAAAGCTAGATCGTTCTGATCTACTGTTTTCGCAAATTACTGTCCAGAAGTTTGGGCAGTGATTATATAGCCACATCGCATACTGCGGCGATGTGCAGTGC
The DNA here is from genome assembly GCA_022627125.1 of Fusarium chuoi. Taxonomy (NCBI): domain Eukaryota; kingdom Fungi; phylum Ascomycota; class Sordariomycetes; order Hypocreales; family Nectriaceae; genus Fusarium; species Fusarium chuoi. The sequence goes on along the minus strand of JAJALE010000837.1, from coordinate 1,660,405 downwards.
AAGGCCTGCGATACGTCTGGACCGAACGCACCAAAGGCCTGCTTGCTTAGTGATGGGTGCATCCAGGCGTCGTCAATATCGGTGAAGCCCCTATGCCAAAAAATGGATGCATCTCCAGGACATGTGATATCTAACCATATGGGTCTGAAGATGGGCTTTGTAGCCTCCTTGCGACCGCTGTCTGCTGGCGATTCCGTTTTTAAGGTTGCAAGTTCGGCGGTAGCTTGTTTGTGGAAAATATTTCCAGGCTCATTAGATCGGGCGTCGAATTCTGTTGCTGTCGAGCGTCGGTTTCCTGACCGCGAGAATGTTCTTGGAGCTAACCCTTCGAAATCTTGCTGGAGCATTCTTAGTTGTTTTGCAAGCAAAATCTTACAATGTTGCGAGGCGCCGATGAACAAGTTGAAAGATATAGCCGTGCCAAAAATATTCCGCTTCGAAAAATCATAGTATGGTCTGATATGGCATTTCGCTTCCAATAGTATCCTGACTGCCTCAGTGCAGGGGCAAACAGACCCGTCGGTAGTTCCACGACTATTGCAGATGTTTTTGCTTATGTGGATTGACCGACCTAGAGGACTGATCATGCCTGATGCTGTTCGACATGGCTGAAGAAGCTGTTCTGGGGTTGCTCTTCTGACCAACAGTCGTAATATTTCCGGCTTCTCTATGGCCACAAAACAGGGAGTCTCGCCATAAAAACAGATTTCTCCTATACATTCTGGACTCCTATCGATTAGAAATTCAACTTCCCTCACATCGTTGCGTAGGATCGCAAGGGTCAATGGTCCAAACAATGCTGTTTGGTTTACTGTTAGCATGCGTCATAATGAGATTTCTTTTACATGGTACCTTCGGCGATCCTTCGACTCACACCATCGTACTTGGCGATGTCGATACGGCCAAAACTACCGAACCTCAGTTCTGGCCGCCTGGGAGCTGGTATCTCCACATCGTCTACACACAACTGGGCAAGAATCGATGACGGAAGCACAAACTCATCAGCAGCCACATGCAGGGCGAGACTAGTTTATGTCAGTACTATAGTCTTAATATTACAAGGCCAACATACCGGCCATCTGACCCAACGGCCGCCACTGGGGTACCTGCTGCAATGAGAAAATCGAACAAGGACTTCAGACTCGGATGTGCACGCTGCTGCTGGGTTAAGATTCGGAAGTCGCCAGAGTTCATCTGCTCTTGTTAGCTGTTACACGAGTTCACGCCACGAACTGACAACTAACGGTTAGGGTCAAGTGATGAAGTAAGGAATAGCCCTTTGAGTTAACGTCAGTAGGCCTAGCCTTCCCGGAGCGGAAGATCACCTGAAGTTTCCGGGTAATCGACTCGAATAGGAGTCCCGGATAACTTTCCATCGCCCAGCGGGCCCCGAGACGACTCTCAACCAGCAAGTTGATGACTCTAAATGCCGGAGAATTCACTTCATCGACCATAGCAAAGTAATTGATCGAAGGACTGATACTGAAACCGCCCGCTCCGATTGTCGTACGCACTGTCAACTCGATAGCTCTTCCTATCAGCCTAGTGAGTCCAGTGAACCTCAGGGTTCTTTCTCGCGATGAATCAATAGCAGTAGTGTAAACATCGCAGTCTTTAAAGTGTGGACAATGGGAAACAACTTCATCTTTGAAAGACAGCGGCCCCATAAGAAGTGTTTTGCGTGTGCGAAGCCGTCTTGCCATACAAGAGCAGGCCGAAGCAGAGGATGAAATTTGGCATAATAGACTTGGTTTCGCGACAAGCCTGCGAACAGCTTGTGCAGGATTTTGAGCATCCAAACTGAGTCTGGATAGAAGCTCAGCAGTTTGGACGCGGCGCTGCAACGCCGCAGACTCCGCTTGTTGGAAAGATTCTCGGATCTCATCCATCTGCGTCTTAAAACTCGCTTCAATCATCAAGCTAATCTGAGGAGCCAACTCGTCAACAGTGATTTGAATCGTAGGGAGCTGTGACTCAATGGTAGAAACGGGATGGCTGAGGTGAGATACTGCTGCAGCCAGCGCCGAGACCTCGAGCGCTGTATCCTTCACAGCCGTAGCGTTGAGAACGATTGCTTTAGAAGTTGCAGCTTGCATCTCTCTGGGAAATTGTCAGTCAAACTATCGAAGATTTCGGTGCTCCCGTACAGTTGCAAGCCTTGTATGGCCAGATTGAGTGGTGTGCAAATACCGTCCAAAGCATTTTCCAACTGCGAGAGCTGAGCTTGTCGCAGTGGGTACGAGAGTCTGCGATAGCTGCTCTTTACGGTGTCTTTGGCCGTGGGGTCAGAAGTGGTGATCGCGGAGATCTTCTGCCCAAAAGCCTTGAGGTCCTTCAAGCCGTTCTCACAACTGGCCAAGCATCATAGAGCTTGAGTCGCAGCCTGCGAAGTTGAAGGGTCCAGTTGGCCGCTTTTCAGAAACCCATCTAGCAAGCGTAAACTGCCGTCTAGAGACTCTGCTAGACGTTTGAGTCGAGCAAGAGAATTATCGTGCTCTTTGAGCCCGTCCAGGTAGCTCACAAGGCCTGAACATGTCTTGAGGCCGAGGGGTATGACTGCAAGCGCTAACTCGGCCATTGTGTTCTCTCAACTTGTGCAAAGAGCGAATGTTGATGGAGGGAAATACTAGAGGGGAGAGATAAGCAAAGGCTAATATAACGTGTCGGGCTAAATCCAGTCGTAAGAACAGGCCGCCAGTGATACCTCACCGCGTCCAGCACATGCTACAGCATTCACAATCACGGACGTCGTCAGAGGCTGAAAATCGCCGTTCTATTGGCTGCTTAGTTCCTGCGGCTGGGACAAGGCAGAACATTGCGATAGCGAAGTATCTCGGCTACAATTGTCTCTGCCGCTGACCGTTACTATCATTTAATCCCGCACCAGATACATAGACGTTCAGGTTTCTAGGGACATGGATTATTATCTGTAGGCCACGGCTGACGCAATGCGTTTCTTTCTGCACTGCACGCACAACCAACATGTTGTTGGTCCTTGAGTGGCTCCACGCCAAAGCACAGGTCATGTTTCAAGTAAAATAGCGCTCGAATCACTTATTTCAGGCCACCGACCACTAAAACGAACCTCCAGTGCTCTCGTTCTTCTCACGTCCATTACCAACCTGAATCATCACAATGAGAATTTCTGAGGGCTCTCCATATAGTCCAAGCGAGTCTGACATTCCCGAGGTCCCACGCGATCTTGAAAAAGAAGATGCCATCGAAAAACTTTCACATCTTCCCAACCCTCTCCCTCGCCCTCGATGTCTGACTCCATCTGGCTTTCGAGATGTTGCAGAAGAGCCTGGACTACCGAAGCCGAAGCCGACTTTTCAGCATTGCGCGTACTATAAGCTCCCACCCGATATCAGAAGATACATTCTGATACTGGCTTTCGGCAATCGTCGTCTCCATATGGACTTCTCTTACGATCATCCCGACATGACTTCGGATCTCATTCAACCGCTGGATAAGAGCCATTGTGGCATCGTCCTGGAGAACATGTACGGCGATAAACTACGGGTCATCGATGATACAAAGCCAAGGTCGTGGATCTGGTGGGGGTCTGTCTGTCATCGACTCCCACCAGAACATGATGTATCGCGAACAGGTCCAATGACCCATGGAGGACCCGATGGTCCTTGGGCTGATACCTGTCGCGTCGGTGAAGCTCTTTACTGCGACTCTTGGCCAGGCTCATTCCCTTCAAAGTGCCGTATCGGTATAATGGGATGGCTCCTATCTTGTCGTCAAAAGTAAGTCATTCAATCTCCGTCTACATTCGAAATCATCGCAATTGACAATACCCCAGCTATGCCGAAACTATCGACATCATTTACTCTAAAAACACCATCATCATGGCCAGTGAAGCAATGATAATACATCTACCTCAACTCTTGGTACCGCATCGCCTCACGTCCATAACTTCACTTGAGATCAGTTGGAACTTGAAGTCCCGATTCGACAGCGGGATTTGCAATGGCTTTGATGAGGCAGATCTGAAGCAGCACGTCTGTCAAATAATATCCACCCAGTTCCCGCAATTACGCCGTCTTTATCTATCTCTCGAGAAGTCACGGCAGCTTGGGGCTTGCTACCCTGAAGATATCTGGTCAGCTACCAGCCCTCATCTAGACAGCCTTGCACAAGCGATGCCATCCCTGACAGAACACGCCATTTCACTGCCGGATACTCTATTTAATTCTATCTGGTGGGACGCAAAAACAACTGATTCCGGATCGTATTCCGAAATATGTCATTCTTATAACCAGATGTGGCGATCCACCGACGGGGAAATGGATGTCATTCATCTTCCATATGTCGACAGCTATCCAAAGGCCCCGTATCACATACCTTCTTCAATCTTCAAGTACAAAGGTTATTGGATCCTCGACGGAACCAAAAAGTCTCACTTATGGAGGTTTTCTACCGAGTCTTCGCCGCTGAGAGGCCCTTGCGTGCCTTCCTATAACTCTGATTCCGAGCTTTATGGAGACCTTCTGGGACTGGATGACATATTTTGAAAGTCTGGCTTACAACCCGAAGAAGTTTTGTGTTGGTTCTTGGCTTTACTGCCTTTCACTTGAATATTACATGCCCTTGTTTATGGATGCAAGTTCAACTTCTTTAAAGGCTTAGATATCGATGCAGATACACAAGATATTACTGACAGAGTCTTCTGGTTAAGTTGGTGCCTCCTCCGCTTTATCACTCGTGAATGGCATTTTGAAGAGCTGTAAGTTTCCTGGCTTAGCTGAGTTTCATCACCAAAATCGGGGATTAGGCATCCATTGTCAGATCGATTTATACTGGCTATCTCCCGCTTACAGCAGGTGGCTAAAGGGGGTTAGGTGACGCGTCAAATGTTAGAAATTTGCTGCCTTTAGTATCCGACCTGGTTGTTGGCGGACAGGTCGGACGTTTTAGGCAAGCAATCTGCAGAAGAGCCACCAGCCTGTCAGACAGTTACATAATTTAATTGAGCACAAGGCAGGCAGCGAGATACAAGGTATCAATAAGGATAGTGACAATCTTCCAGGCAGCAAGATTGAGAATAATTACAAAGGAGGCCGAAACCATTTTGATTAGCATACCTCGCGAAACCTTCGTGAAATAGCCATCTACACAATGACCGTGACCGAAGTCGGCTGCATGGGCGTCAAGCCCAGCATGAATATCATGGACCATACCACTCCAGAGGGGCAAATCTTGCTTGACGCTTGGAAGACTGTAATCAGCAAGCCTGGGGGTCCTCAAAGAGTTTACTGGGGCTTAGAGTCAGTGGATCCATCAAAGGTCTGGTGCTTTTTCGATTTTGAGTCAGTTGAGCAACATCGACGCTTTGCTGAGGAGTAAGTTTTACACATTTATTTGGAGTAAGAGAGCTAACTGGTATAGATACGGCGCTGATGCAGTCAAAGACATTCCCAAGATCTGCACGTATGGAGAGTTTTCCAAACATATCAAGATGGTTCCATCCTCAGATTTGCTTGGGTCTCCTCTTATTGAGATCATACTTGCGTATTTCCCCAAAGACATCTCGGACGAAAAGAAAGAAACTCTCTCGTCAAAGATTGAGGAGATCCTCAGACAGGCTTTTCCTGATGATGCTAAAGTAGCTCACGCTTGGGGCGTGGAGAACGACTTTCCAGCAAGAAGTGAAGCCGGAAAGCCCAGATCAGTTCTCATGGGTTTTATTGGACTTTCTCATTCCGAAGCTTGGGGGGGTCATCGTCAGACGGAGGGTTGGAAAGAGGCACTATCGAGTATTGACGGGCTGGAGGGTTCTACGAGTATTTATAGCTTTGCGATAAGCTTCCAGCATTTGGAGAGGGCTTGAGGACTATACACTCTAACGAGATGTAATTCGCATACAGTTCATTGCATTGATCAGAACGTCCAATAGTCATTGTATGCACTCGGTTCTCCCCGACTACAAACTTACAGTCCTTTCGAGAAACAATGCATCTGCATCTTCCGCAAAGCCATATTTCCGAATTTCAGCTATTTGATATTTGATAATAAACCCCAGAGTCACAACTGCAAACGAGCTTTTCGTTCTCTCCACTTCTGTCCGTCTTATCTCCATCCCTGTCTTCCAACAACAACGGATCCAGAGTCCACAACTCCACACCCGAAACGGTATAACTAACCTAGCGAAAACACCACCCGAATCTTCTGTCACCACCATCAGAACCCTGCCCAATCTTCATCTTTACCACGGTATGGCTGATAAAGCCACTCCGAGCGGCGTTCGCGAACAAGAACACAATGCTCCGCGCAAACCTTCATTATTTCATCAGGGGGAACTCGATTCTCTAGATCGACACTGCCCGGCATGTTTCTCAAATCTCTCATCAGAACTGGGCTTCATCTTTACGATCGCGGGTTCGATAGCTATTAGCGAGTATTTTGTCTCTGGTTTCAACATCATTTTGTCTTCATTGGCGGATACTTCGCATGAGGCTAGGACGTGGCCTGCTCCTGTCATCAATCTCACTACCGCTGTTTTAATCCTTCCTTTCGCCAGACTCTCTGAGATTCACGGTGGAAGGTTGATTTTTCTGGGTGGTCATGCTTGGTTAATTGTCTGGTCCATCATTGCTGGCTTCATTCAGAATCCTACTATGCTCATCGCTTATCGAGCAATGCAAAATTTAGGACCTTCAACTTTCTTGCCTTCTGGTGTCATTATCATGTCACGCATTTATCGTCCTGGTCCACCAAACACTCTCATTTTCAGTATACTTGGAGCCTTTTCCTGTATCGGTTTCTTCTCTGGAATCTTCTTTGGCGCATTATTCGCTCAGGTCCTTGGCTGGAAATGGTATTTCTTCAGTGGTGCATTCTTCTGTGCGGGTACCTGCATCGCTGGCCTTTTGACTATTCCAAAGAGCCATGGAGATCCACTGCCTGACCTGAAGATGGATTGGCTGGGTACAGTTACCGTTGTACCAGCGCTTGCATTGGTGGCGTATGCGTTGACTGATGGAGAAAATGCGCCCCAGGGCCATGTAGCCTTGATCTTGGGTATCATCGGTCTTGCGCTGTTTGTTCACATTGAGGGATGGAGGGCCAGTCAACCTCTTGTGCCAGCAGAGGTTTTCAGTACGAAGTACGTGATTCGATTGGTCGTTGCACTCTTCGTGTCCTACGGATCCTTCAGTCTAGTTCTTTTCTACGCCAACTTCTAGTAAGTCCTACCCCATCCACCAAATACTATTTTCAGCTAACATACTTCTTAGCATCGAATCAGCCCTGTATTCTGGACCTTTACTAACCACCTCTTGGTTCATTCCTCTCGCAGCTGGAGGTTTCATTCTGGCTCTCATCAGCGGCTTTGTTCTTCATATCCTCAATGGACGACGATTCCTGATCATTCTCTGCCTTGGTCTCCTCGGCTCATCGATTCTTTTTTCAATCATCCCCGACAGCGGAATGTCAAACACATTTCTCTCCTGGGCATTCATCTATCCCGCCATAATCCTCGCGATAGTTGGATTAGACATCACCTTGAATATCACCAGCTCCGTCATCACAACATCACTACCTAATCATCTTCAGGCAGTGGGAAGTTTGTTGATCACCAGCCTACTCTACCTAGGCATGACATTTTGGCTGGGTGTTGTTGAGATGGCAACATCGGCACAAAAGGACATCAAGGGTGCCAAAAATCTTGATGCAACACGTCAATGTCAGATTGGATTCTGGACTGGTAATGGACTAGCGTTGGTTTTCATCACGGTGAAAATTCAGTCGGCTGAGGCTGATTTGACGGCTGATGAGAAAGCACAGAGAGACTGGGAGAGGGATGTTGGGCGGAACATGGAGTAATGCGCCTGGATTTTGGCTTCTGGGTATTTGTGACTGAATCTGGAGCTACAAAAGTTGTTTCATAGATGTTTAGCGGATTAGATTGCACTAGATTAATAGCTATAGAGATTATTGATTTTCGATTGCATTCCCGTGACGAGATAGTGAAGCCAAGGACTTATATGTCTTGTGAGCACAGAGCAGAGTTGGAGACTTGGATAAGTTCCTCTTTGCTTAACTATCACGGACTTTAGATATGCATCGTTCACTATCAGTTCTCCTAGCCATAGAAGCACAGTTTCGGTAACTCTATTTTCGTGGCACCATGAAGGTAAGAAGAATGTGTCCTCCGGCTCTGGCTTCACTAATAAAGCGTTTGACAGTCCATCTTGCGCCGCACATGTACATGATTAAATTAACTCTATCCTCAGTCAACCTCTAGACCAGTCTTCCGCACTCTCGCATGATGTCCGTAGATAAGTCGGTCCTACCAGGGTTACATCTAAAATTCTTTATCCTTAAGTTTAATTACAACTCTGAAACCCACGACAGGGTCAGGCCCAGCCGCACACGCATCCAGACCGCCTAACACCCCAAGATCAATCCTTCACCAAAGCCCTGATCCTTGAATTAAACAGTAAAAGAAATGTCACCGCTTCTCAAACAGTCGATCCGGGTCGCGTTGCCCCCCTCGAATTTTAACTTTGGGGTTTGCGGGGGAATTACCTTCGTCCCCAGCGTCGATGGGGGCGGGGTGATCTACCGCTAAGAATGGGGAAATACAGCTCCACGGGAACTCTGAGCCGCGGATAATTTACAGTCCACGAATGAGATGGCGCCCGCTGGGAACAAGCTTATTCAGAGGGCCAGAGCAGACGACGCTTTGTTAGCGAATACAACACTTCCAATCTGGGGTTTGTTAACTTTTTTGACATGAGACGAGGGCCATTAAACCAAGGTAGCTAGCTACTATGCAGTTTAGTCCCGCTTGAGATGCTGGGGCCTGGGGGTCATGTATTCGGGAGTACCTCCGAAATGATCATCCACTCTCTGTATATAAAACCTCTAAACATCCCTATGTTTCCTCTCTTCTGATCCTCAAGCCAACTCATCTTCTCCATCGTCAATCCTTTTCACAATGAAGGTCTCGAGCTTCTTCTCAACCCTCTCCCTCTTCGCAGGCGTTCTCGCCGAGGCCATCGACCTCCCTGCCGGTGTTCCTCGCAGCATTGAAGAGTTCCGCGCCAAGCATCCCTATGAACTTCCCGTCAAGAGAAGTCATCGCAAGGTCTATACTATCAGACATAGTAAGAACGACCACGATGATGTCTCTTCAGAGTTCTACAAGGGCTTGAAGAAGGCCAACAAGGGAGGTACTCTGTATCTCCCCAAGGGTCAGACCTTTGTCATTGGAAAGCCCCTTGATCTCACCTTTTTGAATGATATTCATGTTCATCTTGAGGGTGAGATTAAGTTCACCAATGATACGGAGTATTGGCAGAAGAATGCTTATAAGCATCCTTTCCAGGTATTTCATTGAAACTTCAAGATGAATGGGTTGAGACTAATCGTTGTAGAACTCGATCATGTTCTGGAAGTGGGGTGGCAAGAACATCAAGCTCTACGGAAAGGGTGTTTTGAACGGTAACGGTCAGCGATGGTGGAACGGTACGTCTCTTAATCAACAGTTTTTAGACGTTATACTAATACTACGCAGAGTTCGCCGGAAAGGAGATTCTCGACACTACCAACGCCTATCTCCGACCTATTCTGTTCTATGCTCAGAACGCCACCAACCTGGACATCCAGGGTGTTCACTTCAAGGACTCTCCCTGCTGGACCAACTTTGTCGTCACTTGTAAGAAACTTTAACCAAGGCCTGATGATCGTGTACTGATTCCTTGCAGCCAAGGACATCTCCTTCAAGGACGTCATCTGCACTGCTCGGTCTACAAACGCCACTGCTCTTCCCAAGAACACCGACTTCTTTGACTCTCTGAACGTTGAGAACCTCAATGTCGAGCGTGCCTGGGTTGACATTGGTGACGATTGCTTCTCCCCCAAGAGCAACGCCACCAACGTCCATGTCGACACCATGTACTGCAACGGTAAGCTCACTTCACTCCTCGCATCCCATACTCTTTACTAATAACATCAGGCACCCACGGTCAGTCCATTGGCTCTCTCGGCCAGTACAAGGGTGAGATGTCCTTCGTCAAGGACGTCGTCATCGAGAACGTCTGGATGCTCAACGGCCAGCACGGCGCCCGTCTCAAGACCTGGGCCGGCCCTGACATCGGCTACGGCTTCATCGACAACGTGACCTTCCGCAACTTCTGGGGCGGCAACAATGAGTACACCGCCTTCATCGACTCGTGCTACTTCAACATCAACGCTACTACCTGCGCCCAGTACCCCTCTCGCATGAACATCACCAACGTTCTCTTTGACAACTTTACCGGCTACAGCTCCGGCAAGTACGGTAACGCTGTTGCCAGGTTGACTTGCTCGACTAGCAAGGATGCCGTCTGTGAAAACATCAAGTTTAAGGACTTTAACATCAAGACTCCTTGTGGTGGCGACCCTGTGTTCTTGTGTGATGGTGTTAAGGATATTGGTGTTGATTGTGTCAGTGCTACTAGTGCCGCGGGTAAGGCTGCTTTGGCGAATAAGTGTGTTGCGCCTCAGGCTTCTGCGAGCCCTTTCAAGGTTAGAGAGTTCAACGGTTAAGAAATGAGGGGGTTGGGGTAATTAGTGTTGTATGATAAATAGGATATTGATGTGGCTTTGGCCATTGACTTTGACTTTGAAACAAGTGCCTGGTACTTAATTGTGCTATCTGATCAAATTATACAAGGCGAAGAGCCTAGGTTAGTGAAGGTAACTGATAATAACACCATTCACATTCTGTGAAATAAGCTCGTAGAGAGTTAGAAACTTTTCAATTATGAGAAAGAACGCAACGACCAAGAAAATGGTAGGTGGTTATTAGGATGTGTTCGAGGGTTGTCATTATGATTGATCCGGATGTACATCTAGAACGAGTTGACCTTAGCAACCGATTAAGAGGCACATTTAGTTGTCAGTTTGTTTTGTAGCATAGAGTGATAGAGCGTCGATCCTCTGATACGGTTGGCAAAATCAAATATTGTTTTGCATATTACCAAGTTGATTGGAAATTCAAGGCGTAACTCAAGCACGCGAACAAACAATACGGTTCCTTGAGTTTCACATAGCAAGAATTGATGTGCTTGAACAATAATGAAGTACTATTAACATTATCAGCTTAAAGTCATTCAGTGAAAAGCTTAAGCTAAGAAGATGAGGAAGCCTTTCGCTGTATTGAACAGTCTTTGACTCGGTGATGTCCGTGGTTCACGGCGAGACAAGATGTGCAGATGATCCAGGGTAGGTCAGCGGTTCTTGCATCTGATCACGATGAGAATGCTGATTGGGTTGCGATAAGAACTACCGGCAAGTGGGGCCTCTCAACGCTCCCCGGCTTGCCCAGTGCGAAAGACTCGCTAGACTCGGTTGCTGGGCTGTCACTTTCCAATTAACGCGTGAGGACGCGTGCACCCTGTAAATTACTTGACGCGACTACCAGCTCAATCTAAGAAAGACATGGCTCTCCCACTCTGAAGCTCCCATCCACCATCCTCAACTTCTATCATTCACCTACTTGTTCTTTTTCGTCCAGACTTTTGTTTATTTGCCAATTGTTACTGATTGTTTGCCTAACGACACATACTCGTCATAGAATACTGTCCACTGTCTCGTTGACCTGATTCACGCCTCTCGGGCCTGCCTAGCACATTTAATCGCTGCGCACTGCTGAGGCCATTCACCATCATGACGAGCCAGCGATCAACTGCGGCCCGAACGCCCGCTAAAGCGACCAAACCGGCTGCCACTACTTCTTCAGCCAAGCAGCGTTCAATCGTTTCCTTCTTCCAAAAAGCGCCCCCCTCTTCCCCCGCCGCTCCCGCATCATCTCCTCTTGCAAAAGCCTCTCCCACGACCAAGCAATCCTCGTGCTTGAAAGAAACAACGAAGGCAAATTCTTTGCCAAAGACAACTCCTCTCTCCAAGTCCAAGCCCAAGCCAACTGTCGCCATCAAGCAAACGACCCCCGTGCCTGATAGTGATGTTCTTGAGCCCCCGAGCTCCCAGGAGAATCTCGATTCGACCGTGAAGGTAAATAATGCCCAAGAATGCGCAGCCACACGAGCTGACACGGAGCGACAGAAGCCCTCCAATAAGATGGATCACGGCGCTCTCCCCAGCAGTCCGACTCGAAAGGTGAGAAACTCGCAATGCAAGATACTATCCAGATCAGCCACTGATGCTCCCGAAGGTCAAAAAGGTCGTTAGTTACGCCGAATCCTCAGAGGAAGACGAGCCCTTCCAGTTTGGCGGGCCTGCAAGTTCGCGTCGAAGAACGAGAGTGCGACAGGTTGTCAGGGATGAGGACGATTACGAAGAACAAGAGGAGGAAGAGGCAGAGTTAAACGATAGTGGTATGTCTCCTCGTGTCTGATTCACTGCTCAGCTCTAACGATTGCAGATACTATGGATGACTTTATCGCATCAGACTCAGAGGAAGATGCCTCTCGTTCCAAGAAGCGAAAGCGACCCTCAAAGCCCGCTGCTCCCCGAAAGCGATCCAACAAGTCATCGCCCATCCCCGAGCCCGAAATAGACACCAAGGATAGCATTCTTGAAGAGGATGAGCTGATGGATGATGTGGGAGGCGCTACGGCCTCACAATGGAGCTATGATGCTGCCTCTACTGATAAGCAACCGGTTGTCAAGCCCGCTGAAAGAGTGGCCATAAGGGACCCCAAGCATAAGGAGAAGGCATACACCAAAGATCCCGATCAAAGGTATCCTTGGCTTGCCAATATTATGGATAAAGACAAGCGAAAGCCCGACCATCCCGAGTACGACAAGCGAACAATTTACATTCCCCCTGCTGCTTGGCACAAGTTCTCTCCGTTCGAGACCCAATACTGGAAGATCAAGCAAAACCTTTGGGACACGATTGTCTTCTTCAAGAAGGGCAAGTTTTACGAATTATACGAGAACGATGCCACCGTGGGTCATCAGGAGTTCGACTTCAAGATGACAGACCGGGTCAACATGCGCATGGTCGGAGTGCCTGAAAGTTCGCTTGATCACTGGGTGAACCAGTTTATCGCCAAACAATACAAGGTTGCTCGTGTCGATCAGATGGAGACAAACTTGGGTAAAGAGATGCGCGAGCGACAGGATAAGAGCAAGAAGGCCGACAAGGTTATCACCCGTGAGCTTGCTTGCATCCTTACAGCCGGAACACTTGTCGACGGTAGCATGTTGCAAGATGACATGGCCTCCTACTGTGTCGCTATCAAGGAGTCTGTCGTTGACGATCTCCCTGCTTTTGGTATCGCCTTTGCCGATACTGCCACTGGACGCTTCTACCTTTCCACATTTGTGGACGATGTGGATTTGACCAAGTTTGAGACCCTCATTGCTCAAACCGGCCCACGAGAACTACTTCTTGAGAAGTCCCGCTTGTCTACCAAGGCACTGCGTATCCTCAAGAATAACACTAGCCCAACCACCATCTGGACGCACCTCAAGCCAGGTGAAGAGTTCTGGGAGGCGGATAAGACCCGCCGCGAACTCGACTGCGGAGGCTACTTCAAGTCAGAAGATGCTGACGAGGAGGTTTGGCCCGAGATTCTCGAGTCACTACGGGATGATGATTTGGCCATGTCGGCAACTGGCGCATTGATCTCATACTTGCGCTTCCTCAAGCTTGAGAGACCTTTGCTATCGCAGGGTAATTTCGAGCTCTACAACCCAATTCAGAAAAACGTAACGTTGATCCTTGATGGGCAAACGCTCATCAACCTTGAAGTCTTCTCCAACTCGGTCAATGGCGGCTCAGAGGGTACGTTGTTCAGCTTACTTAACAAGTGCGTCACGCCTTTCGGAAAACGTCTCTTCCGATCATGGGTCGCGCACCCGCTTTGCAACATTGATCGCATCAATGAACGTCTCGATGCTGTCGAGATGCTCAATGCCGATCAGACAGTTCGCGAACAATTCGCCTCGCAGCTCGTCAAGATGCCCGACCTGGAGCGACTCATCTCCCGAATTCATGCTGGGGCGTGCAAACCCGAGGACTTTGTCAAGGTCTTGGAAGGCTTTGAGCAGATAGAATACACCATGAGCCTACTGGGATCTTACAAGGGTGGCAATGGTCTCGTCGACCGGTTGATTTCGTCGATGCCAAACCTCGATGAGCCTTTGAGCTATTGGAGATCAGCTTTTGATCGCAGCAAGGCACGCGACGAGAAGCTACTTATTCCTGAGCGCGGTATTGAAGAAGATTTTGACCAGAGTTCCGATCGCATCGAGGAGATTAAGCAGCAACTCGAGGATCTCTTGGCCGAGAAGAAGAAGGAGTTCAAGTGCAAGCTCCTAAAGTTTACAGACGTCGGCAAGGAGATCTATCAGTTGGAGGCTCCCAAAAGTGTCAAGGTCCCCTCGACCTTCCGCCAGATGTCAGCGACAAAGGACGTCAAGCGATGGTACTTCCCTGAACTATCCCAACTTGTGCGAGAGCTGCAAGAAGCGGAAGAGACGCACTCACAACTTGTACGCGAAGTTGCGTCGCGATTCTTCCAGAAGTTCGACGTTGACTATGAAACATGGCTTCAAGCCATCAAGATTATCTCACAGCTGGATTGTCTTGTCAGCTTAGCCAAGGCATCCGCCTCACTTGGCCAGCCAAGTTGCCGTCCCGAGTTCGTGGACGAGGAGCGAAGCACTGTTGACTTCCAGGAGCTGCGACATCCTTGTATGATGAACACAGTTGATGACTTCATCCCTAATGATATCAAGCTTGGTGGCGACCAGGCCAAGATCAACTTATTGACTGGAGCCAATGCTGCCGGTAAATCCACCGTCCTTCGCATGGTAAGTTCTGCCCTCTCCCTTTCGTTTCCCAATGCTAACACCTACAGTCTTGTGTCGCTGTCATCATGGCCCAGATCGGATGCTACGTCCCTGCCACATTCGCACGCCTCACTCCCGTCGATCGCATCATGTCTCGTCTCGGCGCCAACGACAACATCTTCGCTGCTCAGTCGACCTTCTTTGTTGAGCTGTCCGAGACCAAGAAGATTCTCTCCGAAGCCACACCTCGATCGCTGGTTATTCTTGATGAACTGGGTCGTGGAACAAGCTCTTACGATGGTGTCGCTGTCGCCCAAGCTGTTCTTCACCACGTCGCTACTCACATCGGCTGCGTCGGCTACTTCGCTACTCACTACCACTCTCTCGCGACAGAGTTTGAGAACCATCCCGAGATCCGAGCACGAAGGATGCAGATCCACGTTGATGACGATGAGCGTCGCGTTACCTTCTTATACAAGCTGGAAGACGGTGTCGCCGAGGGTAGTTTCGGTATGCACTGCGCCGCCATGTGCGGTATCTCATCACGCGTCATCGACCGCGCAGAAGTCGCTGCCAAAGAATGGGAACACACCAGCCGTCTCAAGGATAGTCTTGAGAAGGCAAAGACAGGATGTTACATCCCGCTGGGTATTCTTAGCGACATCGGTGCACTGCTCGGCGATAAAGGCGAGATGGGAGACGCAGGAGTGGATGTTCTTCTCAGTGCTATCGAGGCATTGTAATATGACAAGACTAAGACTTGGAACAAAGGAGGAACGGGCGGGTTTCTAGACGAATTGGTGATATCTTGCAAGGCGTGTATGGCGTCGACTTTCACATGTATTCAGACTGACGACCTCTGATAGAGTTGTCACAAGGGGATAAATAGGCGTTTGCAATGGAGTTTTATTGAGACAGACATGCGAGATCAATGTGCTTTGGGGTGTTGCAGACAGTATAATGAGAGGCAATTGCGATAGCGACAAAGAGATCTAGATACATAGCAAAAGATACAAGATTCCGATTGACCATTGTCCATCCAGCCCAGCGAGCAAACGTAATACACATGACTCCAATATTCAACCTTGACCAAACAACAAAGTTAATACTCAATCTATCATTCAACATATAAATTACCCATCATGTCTCGCCCAACAGAACGAAGCCAGTCCCACTCGAATAGTATACCGTCAACCGAATCACCTATCGGGATCACTGCTATCATAGTCAGGCTCTGGAGCCGGAGTCGCAGTCTTTGAGCGAGTCGCTTTTTTAGGTGCAGGTTTCGTGGCAGGCTTCGATGCGGGCTTCTGTGCAGGCTTTGGTGCACTTTTCGGGGCAGCCTTCGAAGCAGTCTTCGAAGCAGTCTTTGCGGCAGCCTTTGGGGCAGTCTTCGGAGCCTTCGGCGCAGGTGTCGCAGCCGCAACTGAAGTAGCCCTCGAAACAGCCGTCGAAACAGCAGTCGAAGGAGCGGTAGAAGCGGTACCGGCTCTCTGCATACGAATTCGACTCGAGGCACGCGAAGGCTGCGTGCTCGGCTTTCTGCCACGTCTAGGAATGGCCCCTGTGATATTGTCAGTCCCGTTTAGAACAAGGCAATGAAGAGCAGTAGGGGACTTACCAATCTTGGGCTTCTTCGCAACAGGTTGTTCCTCAGTCTCCTCCTCAATCGAAGTAATCGCACTCTCAGGCCTCTTCAACGCCGGTGTAGCATCAATAGTGAGATTACCAATATTCTCCCGCACAGTCGCAGACATCGACCCATCGGTGTCAGGTTCGCTCTGATACTCATACAAGGAATCAGGGACTTCTATTCCGGTGTACAGCTTGCGTCGCTTTCGTCCGTCCGAGGTGTTATCCCATGGCAGACCGGGCGCTTCCCACGATCCAGGGAATGGAGGGTTGCCCTCGTAGGGAGGCCAGGGAATGTCCCACCATTCATCGTTGTCTGGGTTGTTGGGGTCAGAGCGCCAGACCGATGCGAAGTGGTCGCTTGACTTGGTGGGATATACTGTGCGTGCGTATGTTGGGTAGCGACGGAGGAATGACATCTTGATCTCGCCGAGCGCCTTGGGTATGTCAGAGTATTTGATCCAGCCACTGCGGTTGGGGAGACCTTCAATTGAACCTGGGGCGTTGCGGATACGACAGCATCGCTTCTTATCAGTATGAGCCTGTTGTTCGTTAGTATGCAAGTCAGAACGAGAGGTTTAGATACAAGCCTCGACTTCTCCATCGCGACCGATTGGCGAGTGGTTGGGGCTCTTGCTTCGCTTCTTAGGCACCTTGCGTAGACACTTGGAGCAGTGCATGTCGTTGTCGGGATCAAAGTTAGGATGTTCAGGGCCGAGCTTCTTGACCCAGTCGGGAGACTTCGCTCGACGACGGAAGGGCTTTCCTCCTTTCTCGTTTGGTTCCTCGTCGTAGTCGTTCGTCTCATACCCATCATCTTCATACTGGCTATCCTCTTCTCCAGTACGGCGAGTCTTTCTGGCCTTCTTGCTCCGGGCTCGTCCTCGGGCGGCGCTGCCTTGTGCTTCAGTGGAGGAAGCCGTTGTCTCAGGCGGTTCTTCTTGAGCCTTGGTATGTCGTCGTCGACCACGAGAAACTGTAGAAGGGGCTTCGCTGTGGCTCTCAGCCGCCGATTCAATCTCCTGTGTTACAGCCTTGCGTTTCCCCAGCGCTTTCTTGGAAGGGGGTTTATTGGAGACGGGCTTGGGGGCAGGCTTCTTGGGAGCAGACTTCTTGGTCACCAACACAGCGCCAGTTGACTCGCTGGACTCATCCACAACCTCATCCTCTGAAAAGACCTCAGTGACCCGCGGAGTCGGGCTTGGAGATTTTCTCTTCGAGGCATTCCGAGCAGACTTACTTCGAGCTTGTGAACGACTAGAAGTATGTCGCTTACCAGAACTGCCATGGTCACTGTCACTGTCACTGACATGATTGCTCTCATGCTCGCCATCGACATCGACACCAACACCGACTTCGACATCAACATCAACATCAACATCGACTTCGACATCGCCCATGTCTCCGTCGTCGTCGTCCTCCTCGCCATCTGAGTCACTCTGTCGATTTGTATGATATTTCTTAATATGACGCTCATACTCCTCGACAGGCATACCCTCGATGACCGTACCGCACTTCCCGAAGTATCTACACTTCTCAACGGGAGGACGCTGTGAGGCCCTTTGCTCTTCAAGATAGGCCTTGGCTCTATCGGCCCTTCTCTGTTGGAGCCTCGCCCTGACTTCCGGTTCAGCCTTCTTTCTGGTCTCCTCTTGAACTCTTGCTTCCCTCTCTTCCGCCGGCGTTGGTCTGATCATCCTAATCGTTTCGACTTCCCCCCTCAGCGGGCTCCCGACGTTTTGGGAATAGACCATCTCCGGACGTTGCAAAACTGGCTGCAGATGTTCCCAGAGTTCGTAGACATGGCAGTCCAAGTGTTTCCTACATTCTGTTGGACTGCGTTGGCTTCTTATTTCATTGCCTTTCTCATCTGTGCCCTCGACTTCGAAGAAAGGAAGCTCGCAGAATGGACACATCGTAACCTCATTACGCCAATGGCCTCTCGTGATGTGGTCATATAGACCCCAAGCACCGAGCCCGCTAACATCGGATTTGCAGCCTCGGACGCCACAAACCTGTGGAGGATCAACGACAATCACTGGTCCAGTCTTGTCATACCAGGCAAGAGGGTTTTTGAGAGTTCGCGGAGGTCCAGAAAGTTTATGTTCATCCATCGATTGCCGTGACTTTCTCGCTCGTTCAAGCTCCCTCTGAACAGGGCCAGACCGGCAGATCCTTTCTATTATCGGTGCATCTACCGGTAGTCTCTTGGGCGCCCTACCGTCGGAGGGGAGGTTTGGTGGCCTTGGACGAGACGAGCGCATAAGCTCCTCATAATGACGTTGCCCAGGGTCCGGCGCTGTACCAGGTCCCATATGAGCCACAGGAGCTGGGCTGCGAGGAGGAGCTGAACGAAGTGTAGTGAAAGGATTGTCAACTTGTCCCAGCGAGAACGGTTGGGAAGATTGTGGTTGAAATGCCGACGGGGGATAGCTTGCAGGTTGCTGAGGGGGCTTCGATGGGCGAGGTACTGCAGGCGTCGATCTAGGGACAGGCCCATCCACGATACCCAAGACATTCTTCAGGTCCTCGGTATGCCTCTCCCGCATATGCTTATTCCTCTGAGCCTTATCCCACCATTCAAACATTGGCTGTTCGCACCAAGGACACATTCGCGACTTATGAGCTTCCTGAGCATGTTTCTTCCTGGCCTCATGATCATCAGCCCGGCAGGTGAAGTCGCAGTCCTCGAAGAGGCACTGCATGGTGCGCTTGAGAAGCAGGTTACGGGTGTCCCAGTACTTGCGCTGAAGCTCAGATTGCTCGGTGGGTGTGAGGAAGGCTTTGAGGATCATCGGGGCATTACCAGAATCGTCGGTGCGAAGCATCTGCTCTGCAGGCGCTCCAGTCACAGTGATGCCAATTACAGCTGGCGCAGACCCAGCTCTGAGTTCATCAAAGATGCTGGGTTGAGTGGACCATGTGCGTTCTCGAGCCACTCCTGGTGAGTTCTCATTCAGATCCCATAGTGGCTGGCGGGGGGGACCAGGACGGGAGGCAGCGGCGTGTTCATTCCCATCACCACCTTCGCTATCATCGCCATCGTCGTAATTCCCCACACCATCATCTTCTCTGCGCAATTCATCACTGCCGTCACCACTAGAGATTAATATCCGGTCCCTTTGATTAGGGGCATCTCCAGACACTGAAGCGTCTCTAGAGGGCGAGTCATTTCCTGAATAACCGTAAATATCCGTATCTTGGTCTGAACTTTCTGATGTGGAAGACCGGTAACGGTCTCCGGAGTAAGGTTCGTTGGCCCAGTCAGGTCGACTGGTTGCCAGGACACCGACATCATACTCCTTCTCCTTCTCCTTCTCAGCTTCAAGTTCAACATAAACCGTGGGGGCCTGAGGTAGTGTAGGGCTAACAAACGCCTTATTTCTGAAAGACGAGAGTGGTTTATCAGTCTCCTTTTCATCCTCAGAACTCGGTGATCCGAGACTTGTAGGTGCTGAGGGGTAATTGGCAACAGGGTCGACTGTTTGATCTTCGAGGTCCTTGATTTCAAGAGTATCACCGCCGAGCCGAGGGCGGGAGACATGGAATTCGGGTTTAAGCTCACGAATGCCCCAGATATTGTTCTCCGATATGCATTCAACCCAGTCGACATCTGATTTGTTGACAAACTCAACTGTTATAACAGGGGATGTAATGGACTCTCTCACACGATACCATTCATCATCGGATGAGCCAGGACGGATCAGGTACGATGGTGTATCTCGATTTTCGCGGCTGTTGGCACAAAGAGTCTCCTTGAGTAACATGAGGTCCTGGCCCATACCTCTCACGTACTTGGTCTTGGATACCAGCTGATCTATAGCGGCAAAGAGCTGTCGTACTGTGGATGTCAGAGGTGGCAACTCGACCGAGATCTCTTGTCCATTGTGCCAAGCAGGAAACAGACGACAGTGCCCAGGGCGGAAATGGGGGTGAATGGTCAAAAACCAGGCCGACAGAGACTGGATCTTTTGGCCAACAACGCGTCCGACGGGATCATCTTTCCCATCAGCATTACCCCGTTTTGGGACAACCTTCAAGCCCTTGATACCTTGCCCATAGCTATTTGTTGGGCTACCTTCAAGGACATACACTGTCTTAAGCTTTCTGCTCGACTCTTTGTCAAAAGCCTCTGTAGAAATCTCACAGATCGGTTGGAAGACGTTGTCATAGTCATCGCCAGAACTACTCTTATCTACCAACAGATGCGGATTGGGACTTGGGTAATAGTTTGGAAAGATAAGAGGTGACACATCGGGGTCGAGCCAGGTGCAGTCAATCATCCAGCAAGCGCCGGGGTTGTTCAATGGATGAAGAAGCTCCAAAGCTGATTGTGGCAGACCCATGGCACCGTAAACGATGGGTACGGTCAATGAAGCGCCCGGCTTGTTTCTGTCGTAGAGACGGAACAAGGCATGGTTGTACTCGGAGCATCCCCCTGCTTTGTTACCCATTGGTCGACCAAAGAGGATATCAGTGGCGGCCCTGAAGTGAGCATTATACTGTTGAGATGCATAGTTGCTAGCAACGAAGCGTGGGGTATTGACCTTGGGAAATGGGATATAAGCATAACTTATAGCTTCCTCCTCGGGTCCGTTGAGGAAAGTCCCAAGAGCGCGCCCAATCCTGACGGTATCTGTCTCCAGTTGCTGTTTGGAAGGTTCCCAATGCTCGAATGTGTCGTCCGATTCCTTCCGGATATGGTCAATAAAAAGAGTACAGCAATTCTGGTGTCCCTTGTCTTTGCCGCCGTCGGCAAAATGTCCTTCTAGGAAGAGCATTGCTTTGCTACCAGATGATAAGGGTAACTTGTCTCGAAAGGTTTTTCGGTTGCCGGTCTTCTTATCAATAAGATGCAGGTCGAATATGTACTGCTTCTCCCTAATATCGCCAGGGTGGTTATGCAACAGTTGTCGTAAGACGAGTGCAAACGATCGCCACTTGCGAGGACAAAATGGCAAGCGCCCATACGGGCCATAAAGATAAGTCCATCCTTCTTCAAGGACTGCTGGAGTCTCAGTTGAGGGGACGTAGTCACACACAACGTTATCATCGCGTTGAAGTGAGCTGGGTCCTTCACCTCCACGAAGACTCAAAATCGGATCGCTTGTCTTTGGGGCCGGGACGGGCCAACTGAAGGCTTCCTTGGCTTGAACTTGTTAGTCGTGTACTGGAGGCTTTGAATGTGCTTGTAACAACTTACCTCTCAGGCTATCCTTTCCCCAGTTGCGACGATCATGGGCTGTAAGAAAATGCATTGGTGGTTTGATGTTGTACATCGGAATTTCCTCCACCATACCGACAGCCATAGAGAGCTCCTTGATAATGTCCTCCATCGGAGCAATTGGCAAACCAAAGTACATCATCGTGAGCTTTGTGGCCAAAGAGTCCTCGAAGCCCTTGAAGCGATCATTGAGAAGAGCCTCGTAGCGCTTCGTATGGGCAGCTTGCAATTCCTCCACATCTGCGCGATCAGATGGCATCAACAGGCGACTCTCGTGGTATGTGAAGTTTTCTCGAACGATTTCTTTGATGGGAGTATCTGACTTCAGTCTCTCAGTGAAGAACTTGTGCTTCTTCGCCCAATGTGAATCGCCTGGGCCGACTAGAAGGTCGAGGCGTGCCGCGGTAATGTCAGAAGATACGTAATCCAGGGAGGACTCATCTTGACTCGCAGACGAGAAAACACCGGTCGTTTCCTCCATTTTCGTGAACAGCCATACACTATCACAAGATGTGGTGATCGTCAAAAGCGGACTGCGAGGTTTACGCTCAATGTGTATAACGAAAGGCCAAGTAAAGATACAGAGATAAAGGGTATCAACAAATGAGTGTATGTGAGAATATTCTGGGAACTCAGTTGGTGTGGAAAGAACAAGGAAAAGAGCATAAAGAGAAAGAGATCATACCGGTCAAAAATTCTGGAGGGTGTCAGAGGGTGTTAAATCGCACACCTGGTACAAGAAGTCCCTTTGAGGGGAACCTCGCCCTGTGGTCGCAATGGCCTGAGTGCAATACCATTGTTCTCAGACTAGCACCTCGCACGTACCAGAAGTGGTTTGCCGTGGTGTTGGCAACAAAGAGATATGTCTTCTCTTTGACAAGTTGATGGGTGGTCTGTGACAAGGATCGCCTTTCCTCGGCGTTACCGTTCATCCTTTGAGCTTAGCTGATCTTGTTTTCGGGGGTTGGCTCAGAGCTCAACATCTTGCGCTGCGTTCCGACTGCTAGATCAAGAACGATTTCCCTTTTTTGAACGTTTTCTTGGAGTCTACCGCGATCCGTGTGAATGGATTGAGACAGAGCAAGAGACCAGTGGAAACAAAAACGGTTGACGGCCTAACAGTCAATCGCCAGACAACACAAAGCGTCAACCCCAAAAAGGTCGACAATAACACCTATTGGCACCAAATTAGCAACAGACTGGCCAAAGCTCCAAGCATCTCTTGATCGGGGTGCAATCAAGCCTCCCTCAATCAGAAAAGTGTGTGACTGTTCTTTGTCTCCAGCCGGACTTAGTAGGTCCGAAAAGAGGGGAAGCCCAATCAGTGTAAACAAAGAAGCTGGAAACACACGGTTGCGTGGAAATAGCAACTGTCAATCCGTTATTTGAGCCTCTTTGTTCAAAGGCAAATAACGAGGAATCACGAGAGGGCGACGGAGGGTTGTGAATGAAGTCGTTCATTATGGTATTGTACGATGCTCCCTTTGTCCAATTCGGTCTGCGTATCGGATGTCAACACCAACTTGACGGACCGATGCGTCCAGAATCATCCATCATGCTGCTTCACAAGTTCCTCGAGCTTGTCTTGAAAGTCGGCGAAGTAGTTGATGGCCTGGATAATCTTGCCTTCACTCGTACCAAAGCTACTCCTGGTGAAAGCCATTCTCCAAGAGCTTTCATCCCTAACCAAGGCATTGTAGTCTGTCGTTTCCCAGCTCTTCTTTGTAGGGCCTTGCGCGAAGTATTCGCCCAGTTTGCCATTCCAGGTTGGCAATTCAGCAGAAGCGAGGCCATTGAGCAAATTGGGTGAAATCGTGACATGTTGGATTCCGGCAAGCTGCATCACTTCATCCACAGATGTCAATGATGCCGCCAATACTTGGGTGCGGAATGAATGACTAATGTAGTAGGCTTGTGCTTCGCGACAAAACTCAAAGGCTTTGTTCTCGTCAACGTATCTGCGATTGTTAGAATGGCGAGGGCCTTTAGCAAGTCAAACTAACCCAGCTTCAAAATGAACTTTGAGCTCATTGACGTATGGCGCAATGTAGGTACACTGTGCCTCGGCAGCTAACGCCGCTTGCTCCATACAAAACATGGTGGTCGCAAGAGTCGCGATTCCTTTCATCTCAAGTGTTCGGCATGCCTGGAGACCTTCCCAAGTTGCAGGGATCTTGATGCATACCCTCTTCTCGTCGAAGTCCGGTGCCAGGTGTTTGAAGATGTTGACGATACCTGTATGGCTAGTAAGCGTGAGCAAAAGAGATACAAAACGGAAGACTTACGGTAGGCGTCACTAATGGTGCCGTTGGTTGAGTAGGACAGCTTTGGGTTGGTCTGAATATGCACATAGCCTGTGACGTTAGGTACGATCAATAGTTGAAGTTTTACCATCTGGCCGGGTCAGTAAAGCTCCATTGCGTGGGTTTCCTGCTGCTGCCATACCAAGATCTCTACTACAAACTCTTCAAATGTCGCGGAACCCTGCAACTCCTTCAGTGACCCATGGGCACTTTGAATGGCCTCCTTGATCAGCACATCGTGATGCAAAAGGGGTTCGCCAGCAAGCGGTCTCGAAATCTCCGAGAATGCAATTGCCTGAAGAAGAAGGTCAGCACCGCTGGGAAACACGGGCATGGAGAGCTTGCTTACCTGGTTCGATGTGCAATCCACAAAGGGACCCAGCTCATGAGCGACTATTATTGAGTCAGTAATTGAAGGCTGCGACATGTTTGTGGCTCGTACCATTCGAATCAAGAGTATCACAGTCAACTCGACTGGTCTGCCGAAGAGCGTCCAATAATGTCGTCATGTCAGCGACGTATCAATGCGATTGAGCTGCTTTCTTTGAAGAATTTCGCTGAGAATAAGGAGTTAATTGTGATTTAAATAATATTCTTGTCAATTTCCACAATATCTTGCTTTATCATCAAACTCGTCAATGGAGTCGTTCTGCTCAAGTCAAGTCACCAAGCCGAGCGGACCCCCACCAGAGTTAGAGCATGAGGGAAACTCTGGCGGCCATTCGCTCGGCTTGGCTACCCGAAACGCTTGTTTCTCTTCTGTCATTCGGCTGCAATTACCACGACGAGAATGGCGAGGCAAGAGGGGTTTCCCTTCTCCAGGCAGCACTATTTCCATCCCAATTCACTTGAATTGATGGGGTAGAAAACTTTCTACGCCAATGTAGAGACGATGCTGTGATCATGTGGTGGAAACGCGTGGGTCGGAGTGGCTCTCCAATTGTGAACTTGCTGTGGAGGGAGGCGATTGAGTTGCTACCAGCACTTGTCGGTTATTCCACTCAGAAACGGTCCAAAGAATTTCGTGCGGCTTGAGATTGATCTTCATAAGATCAAACCTTGATGAAATAATGAGGATTGTAATGACTTTGATTGGGTTTAGCGGCGGTCAATAGGAATCCATGGATTTCGAATGGCAGCGACGGGAGCAACAGGTCGCGGGGTTCTTCTCCAATGGCATCTGCACGTGATTTATCACGTTTTCTTCCCCAGGATTCCCCAATTGGGTTATCCACCGTTGCATCAAGAATCTGCTGTAGCATCACCAGTCGAACCACTCCAACAGTCAGCTCCCAGCTCCCCCGTCACCGTTCAACCCGGCGTGCCTAGCACCGCCATGAACCCAATCGCAACCTCCACGCCATAATGCGACCACCACGATGTCTCCTCCCCGCCGCGGAGAAGATCCTCCTCAACGCAGCTGCTCCCGCCAGCCGACGGTGCATGTCCTCCGCCGCAGCCTTCCAGCCGCCTAGAATACTCGCTGCCGCTCCGTGGAAGGGGTCTTCGTTTTTCCTCTCGAATAGATTGTTTGATAGATCGACATGTCTCGATTTTGTGATACTACGGCGTGCCAATGGCATAAGATCCACGTCGGCTTCGGCGGCTACGATATCTTCTACCAATACTGCGCAGACGGAGCCGGAACAGGAATTAGCACCGCATCGAAGACGACAGGCTCAAAGGAGGGAAAAGGCTGCTGCTGAAGCTGCGGCCGCTGCAGCTCGAGGCGAAAAACCACTTCCTCCCGATGCTTCATCCCTCCTCGCTTCACACGCCGCTTCGCAAACGAGTTCTTTCCGCCGCTACCTCTCCGCATGTCTCTCCCTCTCTAAACCCCGATTAACAATGCTCGTCGTCCTTACCGCCATGGCTACATACGCTTTATACCCCGTTCCCGAAATGCTGTCGCCGAGTACGACCGAAACACCGAGTTTGAGTCCTTTAACATTATTATTCCTCACGATCGGCACGACGCTATGTTCCTCTAGCGCGAATGCTCTAAACATGCTTTATGAGCCTTCAACGGATGCCAAGATGACTCGAACTCGAAATCGACCCCTCGTGCGAAAGCTCATTTCTCAAAGAGCCGCAGTTTTGTTTGCCGTCCTGTCTGGAGTTTTGGGTACAGGCGCCTTGTATTTCGGTGTCAACCCCACTGTTTCCGGACTTGGGTTCGCCAATATTGTTATCTACGCTGGAATGTACACACCTCTCAAGGCTGTGACGGCCTTTAATACTTGGATCGGTGCGGTAGTAGGCGGTATTCCTCCTCTGATGGGCTGGGCTGCAGCTGCTGGCGAGACTGCCACAAAGGACGGCTCATGGCGTGAGCTTTTGTTCTCTCCCGACGGTTCATCCATTGGCGGCTGGGTCATGGCTGGTCTACTATTCGCATGGCAATTCCCCCACTTTATGGCGCTCAGCTGGCCCATTCGCGAAGAGTACAAAAAGGCCGGTCTTCGAATGCTAGCATGGACAAATCCCGCACGAAACGGCCGAGTCGCTCTGCGTTACAGCTTCATCTTCATTCCCCTCTGCGTATCTCTCTGCGCTGCAGGAGTGACAGAGTGGTCCTTCGCGGTAACAAGCTTGCCAATAAACGCCTGGCTCATCAAAGAAGCCGTGCGCTTCTGGCGGTTCGAGGGTCACCAAGGCAGCGCGAGAAGTCTTTTCTGGGCGAGTGTATGGCACCTCCCAGGGATAATGATCCTTGCTTTGTTACACAAGAAAGGAATGTGGAGTAGAGTTTGGAGGAGTGTGTTTGGCGAAGAGGAGGGAGAGTGGGAGGAGGAAGAACTGGACGAGATGATGAGCATGGCTGCGGAGAGTACCAATGGCCAGTTGCAGCACGATAAGCCTGTGCGGTGACATGTAGGATAACGAATGAATATGTAACAACAATTGTATCTGTGATGGGAAATAGATTTGTCATATTTGGCTTTGTCAACAGTAAGAAACTCGCTCATATATCACCACTGCACATTATGCTAATGACAAGACATCATATGCGAAACACTTCTTCATAGCGAATGTGTAAATTTGCAAAAGACAATACGCTGCTAGATCCTCATGCACCTCATGTCGTGGTATCTCTATCTCTAGTTATACAAAGGAAATGTGCCATGATCATTCCCACTCCTCCTGACCACCATTTTAACAAACAGACAAAGAAAGAATACTAATAAAAACATTAAGCAAGTAACGCCCAGAGAGCAAAATATCCTGCGTTATCGTCGTTATAACTGCCTTGAAAGCGCCAAACACCGCGTGAACCCTTGCTGCTCGCCATGCAGTATGCTAGATTATAAGGATTGACAAAAAGAATGGACGGCGAGGGTGGGTAGGGCCTCCGATGAGGCTTTGTTGAAGGTCGTGAAACAAGCGTGTAAAAGAGAGAAGGGAGGGAGGTTTAAACACCTCGTCCTGGACGGTTAATAAGATTCCCAATGCCCATATCCGAACTCTGGGGTCGCTGCGTCATGTACTGCGGGCTGTTCCCCTGGCTGTGACCATGATGGCCGTAGGGATGACCCGCACTCGCCTGGGAGCTCACGCTCGAGGAGTATCCGTGGCCGCCGTAGCCTGGTGCATAGGCTCCGAGGCTGTACTGGACGGCAGCGGCCATGTGGTGAGGCTGGAGCTGCTGGAAGGACGCGTTGGCCGAGGCCACGACGGACGAGGCGGTAGTCTCGGGGCTGCTATAGGATGCGTCTAGTTCGTCAACCGGTGTCAGGCCCATGCCGGAGATGCCGCTGTCGTCGTCATACCCTGAGAGAGCGCCGGACTCGAGACGGTCGCGGCGGGCTGCGGCGCGGGCTGCGCTTTGCAGATTCTTGAGGCCATTCGACATGCACTGTAGAGTATGTTAGTACATGTTCTCACAGGAGGAGTAAAGACTGTGACTTGCCTTGGCTTCGACTACGTTCCACTTCTCGCCCGTTCGAGCTGCGAGACCACTCCAGATCTCCTTTCTCATAGCCATGTACTCCTTAGCCAGACGCTGAAGCTTGAGATTGTCCCAATCATCAGCACCCTTGCGCTCCAACAATCGCTCATGACGCTTGCGGCAGGCATTGGGAGTCTTGGATGGAAAGTAATTCGACTGGATCTGCTGCCAGTTCAGGCCTTGCATCCTCGCAGTGAGGAGTTGCTGGTCATCTGCAGCTCCCCAGGCACCAGAGCTGGGTCTTTGTTGAACAGGGGCAGGGACAGAGACAGGCGGTGCGGAGGTTGTAGCGTAGGATTCGTATGTGGGTTGCTGAGGTTGTGACTGAAGAGGCATAGAAGAAGAAGCAGTGGTTCCCATGCCGTAGTAGTTGGGCATGGTCATGCGCTGCTGGTTGTATAGAGGAGACGGGGCGAGAGAGACTGGGATACCCGCATTGTAGCGGTTCTGAGATGAGCTCGCAGCTCGGGAGTGTTTAGGCATCATGGAGAAAGAGTAGTGGGGGTGTAGAAACGAGAAGTGAGGGCATTCACAATGTGAATCCTGTAACAAGATTACGGATTAAGCGTAGAAAGAGGAATAGGTCCGGGTCAACCGGCCTGGTAATGCTTGATCGGTCTTGAAAATGACGGCCCAAAAAGAAAACGGATCCTCGTCCAAGCGAGAAGTCCAAGTGTAGTATAGTAGTAGAGAGAGGGTCAAGGAAAACTAAAGCACGACGGGTCAAGAAGCGACAGATGGGATAGCGCCAAGATAGAACCACAACGAGAGAAGAAAGGAAAAATTGAACCTAGGAAAGATGGAAAAGTGATGTTTTGTCTGAAGAATGGAGAACAGGTCCTTAGAAGGCCGGATATGAAGCAGCTTTAAGGTCTCGAGGAGAGGACAAAGACC
The DNA here is from genome assembly GCA_022627125.1 of Fusarium chuoi. Classification (NCBI taxonomy): domain Eukaryota; kingdom Fungi; phylum Ascomycota; class Sordariomycetes; order Hypocreales; family Nectriaceae; genus Fusarium; species Fusarium chuoi. The sequence continues at coordinate 1,631,643 of JAJALE010000837.1, read as the reverse complement.
AATCTCAAGGTGGGCGGCTCTGGGACTGAAACAAGATCCAGAGACAATGAAACAGCACATTCGTGTCTGAAAGAAGCAGTTTCTCATGAATGGGTTGCTGATATTGGCTCAGCAAAGCGGCTGTTTGGAAGAGCCATGGGCGGTTAAGAGAGTGGGCGGTTACAGTCGAGATGGAGATATCGTGGTGGAGAGAGGTTCATCCGTACTACCAAGTTTGAGCAAGCGCCCTACGTCCCAGGGCGTGTATGTGCACAAGAAAGAGAAAATTGTTTAAGCTAGAAAGCTAAAAGCAGGAACACAGATCTTGAGAACCACCCGATTTGCATATGTGGATGATCCATGAGGGCGCCTGGGGAAATTACAACGGGGTTTCTGCATGGAGTGAGCGCAACACAAGCGCGGGAAGGAAAAACAAGACTAAGAGCGGAAAACAAGGATGCGCATCATAGTTGCACCGGCAGATGAAACAAAGACACAAGCTGAGCGAAAGCAGAGAGAGGGACGATACAAAGGGCTTGGGGTTGAGAAGACTCCAGAAATAAGGTAGTGTGGATATGGAGGGGTCGTGTAATTGGCCACGGGTGTTGGAGGCGCGCGTTTAAAGTATTAGGCGACGCCTGTTAGTGGTTTAGTGTGTCTATTTTGGGAGGTCTGGGGATGTCTGATTGGGAGATGTACTGCCGCTTGGAGATTGGGAGAGGAAGTACAAGATGGAAGAAGAGCGCTTGGAAGGGTCTTGAAAAAGGTCGCTGGGCGTGGAGAGAGGCAGAGGGCATGTTTCAGGTCGTTCTACAACAGATGACATTGTTGTTTTTTTGCCTGTTTCTCAAATGTTGAAGGATGATAAGATAAGATGCTATTCTGATCCTGGTAAGAGGCTTGTCCCCTTCACTTCATCCGTGTTAGTCGTTTCTCACGATCATTAGCACCGTAGATTCCACTAACACAAACGACGCTAGCTCCAGAACTGCACCTAACACGGTTCAAAGCATTCATCTGATAGCAAAGTGAATTCACAAACTGAGATAGACCCTTAAACCACGATCTGATGGTTTGTTTTCTTTCCTTTTACATGTCTCAACTTGATTGAAACTATTCGGCCTTATCAGGTTGCTGGGGAAATAAAATTGGTGGCTGATTTATAGGGGTCAGAATGCTGAACGCTGTCTGACTCAGTTGGTACCGTAGGCAGCCTTTCCAGGCAAACAGGCCTAATGAGGGGACCTCCATCTATCAACTTGACTGTTCTCCAAAAAGTCTCATCGGCACAATCGCGAGCGCGCAATGACTTTTGCGACGCGTCGGAGTCTTCGTCGCTCGCAGACAATCGACCATGATGAACTCGCCGATACAAAAATTGTACTCATCTCGATGCTTCCCTCCACTCAGCCAAAGCGTCGGGGACGACCGCCAAAGTCGTCAACATCCGTATTGCGCGGAAAGCTTCCTGGCTCCAAGCCTTGTGGGCGGCCTTGCAGTACTGCTCCTCACATAATGACCGACGAACGCATCGCATTGAAGCTGGGCTGGCGTCTGCGGACATCCGTGAACATGGGAAAGCGAGTCGGCGATGCCGCTCGGTCGGTATACCGTCTGTCACGCCAGTGGCCATGGGACTTGGTCGCAGGCTTTGCTCCTCAGAAATGGGGCATCGAGATCCTGGAGAGTATGAGGGTGCTCTTTTACATTATCCATCGAGTCTTTCCAGCGGATGAGCATCAGAACGACTTTCAGTTTGTCAGGAATTATCTGCGCGAACGCGCAATGAAGCGCGATCGACGGCGCCCGCATTTGAAGAACTGCGATATCAGGGACGCATGTCGTTATTTCGCTGATAGCGATAACGCCAGACGCGACGTCATTCACACACCAGTGACGCGATTGAAGCGCTCAACCAGCCCGGTCGTGCAAGAAGACGAGGATGGATGGCTAGACTATATAGGCTATGACAATTTTGACGACGAGGATGAGGATGATGGATATGTCGACATTGCGACTCCTACAAAGCGATCAAGAACACCCTCGTCACCGTCGCTGAGCGCGAAGCGAGCACGAACTGCGGAGCCTACCGAGCCACGCCCACAAACCATCGTGGACATCACCAATTCATTACAATCATTGCACGCCCAAAAGCAAAAGGAACTCGAAGAGGTAACCAGTTCACTGGACGAGATCGCAGCTTCAATCCAAGCAAATGAAACAACACAAATAAACCACATCAACGCAAAAGTCGACAGACTATGCTCCGACATGAAGACCTACGAATCAGAACGCGAAAAGATCCTCAAAGCTCGAAACTTTGTGGAACAGCACCACGAAGAAATGATGATGAAAGCAGATGATCTCGCAAAGTCACTACAGCAGTACACGTCACAGCTCGAAGAATGCGATAAATTAATTGCGCAGGCAAACGCCGATGTTTTAGAAGAGCTTGGTCAAATTGAACAGAGGGATGTTGACCTGGAGGATGAGGAGAAGAGGCTGGAGGGACGTGTGAAGGAGGTTCTGGAGGAGGTTAGACATTGCAGTGTTGTCGAGACGCTGATGAGGTTGGGGCCTGGCGGGATGGCGAAGTTATTGGGGACACTGGAGGGGAATGGTGTTGAGTTGGTTGAGATGGCGGAGGGTATTATGAATGAGGCCGGGGAATAGCATAACTCGTTTTATGCTTATAATGATGTGTATCTTGTGTTAGGGCTAATAATAATAGGTCTTTACTTATTATAATAAAATATTAAAGTTAATTTAATTACTTAAGTATTTAATTTATTAATATAATTTTTAATCTTAATATTTTATATTATAATAATTCTTAATACTTCTTTTTAAGTAATATAAATTAAATATAAAATAAATACTTTATTTTAAATTTAATTTTTAATTTTATTTATAAAACTACTATTATAAATTATATAACTTAAATAAAATAAAATAATTATATAAATACTTAAAATAAAATAAATAAAAGCTTAATATTGCCTTATTAACTTATTAAAGATTTAACTTAAATAAGGAATAGCCTTTATATTACAACCAAACAGGATATAGCGCTTGCATCACATATACCCTACCAGCTTTTTACCAATTACAGGTCAACTCACGCCACACCAAAAAGGACTCACCATAAGCCGCTCCACTGGCTCACAACAGACTCACAATCCGACTCACAGACTCACTGCAAGCCCAACTTACTTAACCGTAAGCCTCTATAATATATATATACATTCATTTAGCATTAGATAGAACTTAACTTACCAGCTATTAATAAGACTTCTTTACCTCAATAAGCCTAACACACACTATTAACTATTAAGAGACATAATAACCTAATATACTCAGTATAACGCCCTACGCATTCTGCAAACATAAACCTAGTACAGACTAGTTTACTTATTTAGAAACCCCAACCGTCACACTTTAACTCTAATAGTGGCAGGCTTACAGTAGTTTAAGGCTAGCTGTAGTGACTTGTTTAAGTAGCTATAGTACCCCATATTGTGTGTATACTTCTACTCTTGGATTTGCAAGTTCGGCGGCCTCCCAAACGATATCGTTTACTTTTTAAATAGATTCGGTTTAACTACATTAACTGAGAATGACAGCTACGTGCTGTGTCTTAACTAAAAGTAGGTTTGAGACCCAGCTGTCTATTTAAGCAAGACAGGCCTTTGGTGAGGTCTCCTCTTCGTATAAACTGGCATTCACATAACGGCGTTCGTCAGCGCTCAGACATACTGCAGATAAGCTAGAAAGTTTAATTTTCCCGTCGGCTTTTTTTTGTGTGTGTCTTATATAGGTTTTAATCCCTCATTTGCAAAAGTCCTCTGCTGGATGTAACCATTTTCTATTTTGTTTGCATCTCAAGTTGTGCTAATCGGCATTTTGGCCTGGTCAGTCACAGCGGCCTATAGTCCGCTTTATAACAGCCTGAGACACAACCACGGTCCCAGACAAAACTAGCTCCACCTCTTCGGTACGAGCCGAGTCACGACTACCTAGTCGGCCGGTTTTGAAACATGGATTTCCCTGCGGCTCTTAGTACAAGCTGTAGCCTCTGTGCCAATCACAAGATGAAGGTACTGTAGCCATCCGGCCAGCTAAACATATCACTGACAAGTCTACTTGTGTTGACAGTGCAACGGCAAGAGAATAAAGTGCGGCCAGTATAAACTATATCGGTCTATACACCCTCGTTATAATGGGCGGCCTGTCGAACGATTCCATACACCAGAGAATGATGGTAGATCATGCAACACCGCTGCTGGCGACCAGATGCGGTTTCTACCCACTGCAAATAACCCTCTTCAGGAGGGCAGCCTCCCTCCGTCTAAGCTCAGCACGAATATAATACCTCAACCGCACTCTATATCTGAGCATGAGGCCATCGCCTATTTTTTGCAAGAATACTCCGTTCAGCCGGGATCAGGGGGCTTCGGAGGGCATCTTGACACTCTGCAAGACATGTACGAATCATCTCATCGCGAGTCATGTCTTCAAAAGGCCACTCTTGCAACCGCTTACCTGTGTCTGTCACGCCACTATAAGTCATCTACACTCTACTCCTTGGCTCGCGAGTACCGTGGCGCTGCGCTGCGAGCTATTAACAGAGATTTAGCCTCGACATCAAGTAGCTTCAAGGACAAGACGCTCACATCGATAATGTTTATGGGCATGATGGAGGTTTGTCACACAATTTGTGGATATGCACCGAGATTGAGGTTAAAATACTCTCTAGGACATAGATTCTCAAGGGGTCAGTAAGAAACCATACCATATGCTCGGCATTGCCAGAATTTACGAAGTCGCTGGCCATCGACTGCTTAACAACATCCACAAGAGGCAACTTGATGGATGGATCTTCTCAGAGTTGGTCAGTCATTGCTTCCTAGGTACTGTGCCGTCCGACACTAACTATATGGCAGCAAATTCCATCACTCAACGCTGACAAACCACTCGATTGTTTGACTGTTCCCGACTCCGACTTAGATTCGGGCAACTTTTACATTCGCTTGGCACACATCGCCACACGTATTACTTACTTCTGTCGTCGTGCAAAGCAGCTCTCATCAGGCAGAGCACTGGAGGCATCAGAGCGCCAGACTCTAGTACGGGATAAGCTCGTATCAGTCATGCAACAAGGAATGAGTATTCAATCGGAATTGGTCGAATTGAAAGGCTCGCTGCCACCACAATGGAGCAACTGGCAGACAAAATATGAACAACTAGCCAGTACCGTAAGCCCAGCACACATCTCGAGATGGATAGCTTGCCTGGGCTGTGGCTTTAACATGACTTTGATGCTGTTCTTCAATACCTTCTTATCATGTTGTCGTACCCTTGTGCGCATCGATTATCGCAACAAGCGACCAACGCTAGAGACGCGTTTAGCCGAAACGTCGATGCCGCTAGCAGCAGCACAATTAAAAAGACTGGTCGCTTCTATTTGCAAGGCTTTGCCGTACATGATGGGCGAGGTTGATGAAAGAGGGGCTCGACTCCCCATACCGCAGCCACAGGCTATCGTTGCTTATCGTCTCATCTGGCCACTTGCTGTTGTCATTGTCAGCCCACAAAGCACGCATGAACAAATTCAAGATTGCCGAGCAAGATTGAATTGGATCAGGGATCAGTATGGAATGAAGCTTGCCTCTAATGTTGTAACCTTAGCAAAAGACCTAATGTATTAATATTAATTAAAGATTATTTAAGTAAAGCAAAAAAGGCTAATATAGCTGTTAAGAGGCAGTATTAGTATTACTTAATTAAAGCAGAAATTATATTATTAAAATAAATAACTATTATAAGATTATAATTTTTAAAATATAAATTTATTATAAAGATATTATTATTTAAGTCCTTATATATAAAATTAAAAGCTTTTTAGCCTTTTAAGGCTAATAGTATAATAAAAAAATATTAAAATATATAATTAATTAACTTATTATTTAAAAATAAATAAATTAATATTAATTTTTTATAACTTATTAAAATACTTAAATTTTACTTAATAATTATTCTTAAATTAAAGCTATATTACTATATAAATAAATAAATACTTAATATTAAATATAAAAAAACTAACTATCTTTACCTATTGCAGTATCTCTAAGAATGCAGCACTTTCCAGATTTGGTCTGCACAGTACTATAGACACTATGTCCAACATTCAGCATCACGCGCCAACAAAAGGCGCCCGCAAAAGACTCCATAACGTCACCTACTTCTTTCTTCTCCCCCCCTATTCTCACCAAGGTTCAGGTGCTTCGCTCAGGCCTCTTTTCTCGTCACATGAGTCGGAGTCACATCTTCTTTTCTTTTTCCCAGACCGCTAGTGTCACTCACCAAACGATCGCCTCCTTCTTCCTCCAATAGACACAAGCCAGTCTCGCACTGTACGGCTGGGCATGTCTCGGGAAGCAAATAAAACACGGACACCAACGCGCTAGCTGCCCGCGAATTCATAGTGTAAGACAGTAGCGTGTATTTTATCAAAACAACCAAGACATTCCTGCTAATCTCGCTATATAGCGGATCATCAAACTCACCTCATGATCGGCTCGTTCGAAACTCTATCACCCCACTTTGTCACACTGTGTGGAATTGTCCAAATTCGACGTGAGGTGTTGCCTCTTTGGGTAATACTTTTAATGGTTTCTGATTTTTTGATTGGTTGATATATCTGCTAACTAAGAGGCATTAAAATATTTGTTCGAGACGATATTGCTCCGTTTTTCTACACTGTCTGGGCTTTGGACCTGGTCATCTGTCTCAAACCCCAGCGTCATGAGAGCATGCCATTGGTGAAGAGAAAGTCTAGAATGCTATATTGATGTCATAGTTAGCTGATCACTAGCGTTGTGAGGGTTGCAGCCACTATCACGACCTCCTTTTTGACGCGTCCCGACAATGGTGGAGCTATATAGGAAGATGATATTACCCGTACTAACGCTCGAGTATAAATACCATCAACTCGCTATCCAAAATGACCTTCTAGAGTAAGGCATCTATAGGTATCTTCGTCACATGCTGCACAATGTCTAATGCAAAAGCCAGTGATTCCTCCCGTCGTCGCCGTATCGGCAGACCCTACGGTAGTAAGGATTCATATGCGCCACGCATCAAGAGAGGACTGACATCTACAAGTACATCTGATGACGGAGCACCTGGGGAACCAAAGTTTCTATCAGATGAATGGATCAGATTGAAGCTGGACAAGAAAACCCCTCCTCCAGATCCTCGCTACGTCCTCGCAAGAGAAATCGAGATCATCTCGACCCAGTGGCCATGGGAATGGACTCAAGGTTTTGAGCCCGAGAAGTGGACTATCGCCATGATGAGGGACCTGCGGGATCTGATCAAGGGGTATCAGGGCAGGTTCAATCTTTACAACGATAAATGCCATCCTCTCAAGGTCGGTCTGATTCGCTCCGCGAGGGAGCGGGATAAGAACAATCCAAAGCTCAGCAGAGATGATCTGAGTAATGCCCTCGGGTATTACGAGCTTGATACAAAGAAAGAAAAGAAGCAACAGCAAGTGTCTGTGCCCTGCGAGAATACCGCCGCGACACCGATCGTGGTTGAGGATACGCCGCCGGAGATACCCCATGCTGTATCACGGGCTTCTCCGGCGCCGTCCTCCTCATCGGTCGTGTCCGACTACACGTCGGCGTCCCCTCCTGTTTCGAGGGCGTCGAGTGTCACGACGGTCACGGCGGATTCTCCTGGGGCTACACGTGCGGAGTCATCATGTCCGACCGTCCACGAAGATCAAGTGGACGCGACGATGGAAGATGGCTCTATGTTTGTGGAAACAGTATCAGATTTTCCTGAATACAGGAGCTCCAGCGCCGATAAGGGAGAGGACTGCAAGTCTCCTAAATCAAACCCATCGCCGCAGCCTGGAGGCATGGAGTCTGAACCCTCGGTGCAACCTCAAGCTGAGGAGTCTTCTGAAACTGTTGAACAGGCTGAAGCTCACGTCAGAGAGTCAGTAGAGACAGAGATGCAAATCGACTCTGACGTGCCTGTCCACGAACCTGTTGCTGAGAACGCTACAGAATCAAACTCCAGCTCGGTAAGTATAACGTCTTTGAAAACTTAGAGTCAACACTTGCTTACTCGCCATCATAGCCACAATCACAAACAACTCCTTCACTCCCATCAACTCCTGAGGACATCATCAAAAGTCTAGAACTCCTTGAACTTCAAGAAAAATCAGAAGGAGAGAAACTCACACCTCTCCTCACAACCTCAAAAACCAGAGTACAAGCCACAGAATCCGCCATGGCAGCTACACAAGGCCCCAACAAAAAAAATCCAAGCCCTGTGCGAAAACTACAAGATCTTCCAGGCAAGGAAGGCAGAGATTGTTGACGGCCTGGAATTTCTCAAAGGAAACCTTGAACGACAAAACATGCACCCAGAGTCAGATGAATACAGACGAACTCTGATGCACAACAACTCAAGGCTGCAGCATTGCGAGACCACCATATGCAATGTGCAGAAGGAAATCGAGGAGGAATTCAAAAAGGCGACAGATAGGGAGATTGAGATCAGGGGGCAGCTTGAGAAGGAGTACGCTGAGTTTGAGCAGCTGCAGAATAAGGAGAGGGGAATTTGCCGCAATGTGCAGTATTACAGCTTCATAGCCTCGCTGTTGAGGTTGGGTCCTCTGGGACTGGATAGCTTGTTGTACAAATTGCGGTATAGCGGTGTTGATATGGTTGGTGAAGTCAACAAGGTAAGCTGTCTTGATCCGTCCACGATGAACAGTTTAACTAACTGAGATTATAGAACTCTCCTAATGCCGTGCTGGATCACGACATGACGACCTAAGTGTACAATAGTCAGATGATCTGACAATCATGAAAAGCGTGTATAGGCGCACTGGAGCGCGTATTGTGTTAATGTACTGGGATCTTCTCTTCTATATGGTTATGGTCAACGGTTTGAGTGTGTTTGGGTGTTGTTATGAATGGAGCGAGCGTTGCAAGACCTCATGGCTGAAAGGCCAGCCGATACCACAGTGTTTTGGAAAATACCATTCTTAATTTCTCTTTCGTCTTACACTGTTAAGCGTCTGCGTGATGGCCTATGAAGTAAATATTGTTGGTGTGATTATGACCGCCTCAAGGTTCGCGTCTTATGGTTGACGATGTTTCATAGCGGTTACGAAAGGGATGACGTAGCGACGTCAGAGGTTGAAACGTGTTTCAGACAGCTCAGGTCATTGTGGGTCAACTGCTGCCATTTCTTGGCGGTTCTGTGGCTCAAAAGTTTAGATGCTTGAGGGTCACAGAATATCATTGAGTTTTGTAGTTAGGCAACTAGGTATTGCTCCAGATTTTACACGAGCAGTCTTCCACTTATGACTCCATCTCTAAAGAGCTCATCGTCGTTGAAGAGCCCGTAAGGTCTGATTGCCAGCGGCCTTAGGATACCTAGGGTAGGCATCAACCCAATGACTCCGCCAAGACAACAAAACACCATCTCCAAAAAGCACACCAATTGATCGCATCGACTCCCAGTCTTGTTCAACTGCGATGATAAGGCTGACCAAATTCTTCAGCACCCTTCATCTGCCTAAACTCCACTCACAGGCAGCCTGTGATGTCCTGTAGCGGGGTTGTCGTAGCAAAACACGCCCCCTTCTGCTGCTGCAATCAGGAAGGATCTGATGCAAGTTACCGGAATGGCTTTGATGGTTCTGTAAAAAGAGGCAAACCCTGGGCCACTATTATTTTCTACAGTGACAGTAATGGTAGGGCACAGTGGCTGTTGATGCAGGTCCGTTGGTCAGCTGCATTAACGGTTGCCTCTTTGGATGGACCGGCAAAGGGTGACAGAAACACAAATCCAGAGGAGTCAAGATGTTTATATAAGTTACACAAATATCATATTAGATAAGTATAATTAGATAGATGAAAGTTGAAAGAAGGGACTGTCTTCTGATTATTTACCTTTTTATTGAGAAATCTCAAGCAATTATTCTCAAGTTGTAAGATCTTTGACAAGTCTCAGGGTAGATCGGCGGTTTCTTTTGTCGCTTCAGGGATCAACCCGCCGTGATGCATCGCCTTATGCAGGTGAGACTTGTTGGCCAACGACTACGTCAAAAGAGGCAGTGAATAAAATGCGCCGAGCATCGAGTGAGTGAGTGAGTGAATGACGAAAAAAGGCAGCCAAAGTAGATATATAATCACCCTCTCTCCCTCTCTTGATCTCAGTCCATCCCCAGCATCATCCATCATGGCCGCCAACACCACATCCACCAGCACAAAGACCATCCTCGCCCTAGGCTCAGTCAGCAGCCTAGTAGAATCCCTCTTCCCCGGCGGCACAAGCCTCCCGTCCGTCGCATTCCTCCTCTACCTCACACCCTATCTCTTCCAAGCCGTTGGCGGCGCCGCAAAGTCACAGTTCATCTCGAGTGTCGAGATCAAAGCGCACGATGAGATTTTTAATTATGTCATGAGCTGGGTTGCCAGGCATAAGCTCTCGCGCAATAACCATCGCCTTCTTGCGTCGAGCACCCTGGACCATGAGCCCTTTTCGCTGATCCCCTCACCGAGTAATCAGGCTGATGGGGATGATGGTGTTGATGATGTTGACCCGACTGCGAGTCTTGATGAATTGAGGTCCAAGATATCGCTGTACAATGCAAGACCTTTGCATTGGACTCCCTCTGTGGGCACGCACTTCTTCATGCATGAGAATCGCCTCATCTCCTTCACAAGATCTGTCGAAAGCCAGGAATCGTCGCCGTTCTCGCGACGCCCGGAGAAGATTGAGCTTTCGTGCCTCGGTCGGAACGCCGATGTGCTCAAGCGCATTATCTACAACGCGCGCATCGAATACCTCGAGAAACAACGAGGCCGCACGAGCATCTACCGAGCAGTCAAGTCATTTGGTGACGAACTCTCTTGGACAAAATGCATGTCCAAGCCAACCCGGCCTATGTCGACTATTGCGCTCGACGAGGCTATCAAGCAGAGCCTCATCAAGGATCTTTCGCGATACTTGAACCCTCGCACTAAGAATTGGTACGCCACGAGGGGTATTCCCTACCGACGAGGCTACCTCTTCTCAGGCCCGCCTGGTACAGGAAAGACCAGTCTGACGCTTGCTGCTGCTGGGCTGATGGGTCTCAACATCTATATGATCAGTCTCAGCTCGCCCAATCTCTCGGAGGACAGTCTAGCAACGCTCTTCCGGGATTTGCCTCGGACCTGTCTTGTTTTGTTGGAGGATATTGATGCAGCGGGCCTGACCAACAAGCGCAAGAAGCAGGAGACTCAAACGAATAACGGGCCGCCGAAGCCCATGCGTGAACCTATCTCTTTATCAGGCTTACTCAACGTTATTGACGGTGTAGGCGCACAAGAAGGTCGCGTCTTGGTGATGACGTCCAATCACACCGAAAACATTGATCCGGCCTTGTTGCGACCTGGAAGAGTCGACTTCTCTGTTGAATTCGGCCTCGCTTCGTCTGAAACGATCACCCAGCTGTTTAGACTGATGTACGGAACCTCTCACGACGAAGTTGGGTCGATTGAACAAGCCACGGAACCATCGGAAAAGTCTGTGGACACAACAAAGTCCGTGGCTGCGTTGGCGGAGGAATTCACAAGGCTAGTTCCGTCGCTGGTGTTTAGCCCGGCGGCCATCCAGGGGTATCTACTCATGCACGAGGATCCGATTGGGGCTGTTGATTCTGCCAGGAAGTGGGTTGAGGAGCAACAGAGGTTAATGGAGAAGGCTAAGAATGATGCTGTTGAGGCTGGGAGTGAGGAAGAGAAAAAGGAGGGTCTTGTGAATGGTACGGAGGAGACCAAAGAAGACGAGAAATAAGACTCTCGATGTAAGCTTCTGGTCTGAGTTTAGATGACCTTTATACAGTTCAATAAAATTAGGATGAATTTAGTATATATAACCTTCTCCTAGCACGCCGGAAAGATTAAGAAACCATTGAGAAAGTTGTTGGTCCCCGCCATGGCATCAAGAATACGCAACTCCTGGGCCTTGAGATCGGATCGCTTCTTAATGAACTCGTACATCCTTGACACATTTCAAGGTGCGCTCGCAATCTGAGAGTAAATATTAATTAGTGCGTAATGATAGCTCAAACGTAGTGATAAAAACATACGCAAGATCACACATACATAGCGAAGAAAAGATCATAAACTGGCATCTATTGTTCTATATCCAAGTCATTCATCTATCCAAGTCTACAACTTCCAGCGCAGCAGAGTAAACGAGTGCTTGGGGAACGTAAACAAGCCCTCGCCATTCCACTTGGACTCCTTGATACCAACCTCCTCCTTCTCCGCAGTGTTAACAACCTTGACGTCCTTTCCACTAACAGTATGCACCTCAATCTCCGTACCACCCGTCAGGCCCCGAAGCTCCGTCTCAAAGTCCTTCTCCTCATGAATATTCACAACAGCAAGGTTCACAACACCATCCTTATCAAGCGCAGCACTAACATCCAACCACGGCGTCTCAATAGCACCGCGGATCCACTCCGGATGCGTAGGACCCTGATACTCTCCAGCGCGAACATTCACAGCGATTGTAGAGCCGCGCATGTACTTGCTGTACAGAAGCAAAGACCACCAGGTCGGTTGCTTGAGGAGTCCGTCTTTTGTGGTCATGAGGGGAGAAATGACGTTTACGCTCTGGGCGATGTTGGCCATGCCCATGTGCTTGGATTGGCGGACGAAGACGTTGAGCCAGATCGCTACGGCGAGGGCGTCGGAGAGGTTGTATTTCTCTTCGGCGCCTTCTTCGCCGGGCGCGCGGACGGGATCCCATACGTTCCACTCGTCGAAGCAGATCTTTTGACGGCGGACGGAGGGGGGGACTTTGTTCTCGATGCGAGCGAGATCGATGAGACCGGCTGTGATCTCGATAGCTCGTTCAGCAGAACGAGGGGCTGCACCTTTGTAAGAATTTCTGCCATTTCAACCCTGAAGAGGAGAACTTACCAGTGGCATTCTTATAGTGATCCTCACTAGCAGTGTAAATGTGAATGCTATGCTGATCAATAAGACTAGCAGTCGTACTTCCGCCCAGACCGTGAATGTCAAACTTGATACACTCCTTGATGACATACGCGTCCCAAGAGCTGTGGCCTGTTTCACCGCAGAGAATGAGCTCGACGTTGGGATCGAGGAGCTTGATGGCTTTGGCCCATTGGTAGGCTTTCTTGGCGTAGTCTTCCTTTGTCATCTGGCCGACCTGCCAAGGTCCGTACATCTCGTTTCCGAGGGCCCAGTATTTGACCTGAGAGTGTTAGTGATGAGACAGAAGAAGCGGGGAGAGGGGATGGCGTACCTTGTAGGGCTTCTCGCGGCCGTTTTGACGGCGGAGGTTGGCGTAGTATGTTGGTCTGTCGGAGTTGCAGTACTCAACCCATGCGAGAGCTAAGAGAGTCAGTGTTTGGTGTTGAGAGAGTGATGGTGAGACTGACCTTCATCAAGAGTACCTAAACTCGGTTAATAGTTGTTTCTTTGAAGGGAATATGAGACTTACCAGTTCCAAAGTTGAGCGCAAAGTAAGGCTCAGTGCCTACAACCTCACACCACTTAAGAAACTCATCTGTGCCAAACTCATTGGTCTCTGTACCAATCCACGCAAGTTCAGGTCTAACCCATCAGCCTCTCCCTCAATTCCTCCTCATAAAAAGACGGCACTCACCTAGCAGGTCTCTTCTCCCTAGGCCCAACACCATCAAGCCAATGATACGTAGCAACAAAGTTACCACCAGGATATCTCACGACAGGACAGTTGAGCTCCTTGAAGGCCTCAATGACATCCTTTCGGAACCCATTCTCATCCGACAGGGGATTTCCGGGGTCGTAGATGCCGCCGTAGATGCAGCGACCCATGTGCCTGTACCACGTCAGGGTGTGATTTATCAGCTGAGGGTGAGGCTGGAGCTTACTCTGTGAAACCGCCATAGATGTTGTCCTCGATCTTGGAGATGATGGCGCTGGGGTCTACCGAGATGGAGGGACGCTCATCGTCAGCAATGCGAGTAAACGTAGCCATCTTTGCTGAACTTTTTTACAAGAATAAACTCAACAGTGTTTTTTTTTTACAGAGCAGAGAAGAGAGAGAAGTCACCAATTTATCTATGCCTGATCCTCTCCCATCTCCATACTAACGGTCAAGTACGGCGAACCCCTCACCTTAGACAATAGCCATGAGGCGCAACATGTCACCGGCGCTTGTTTAAACCCTGTATAAACCGTTTCTTAACCCACCATTCCCCCGCTCCCATTGGCGCGCTTGTTCTCCTCCGCAGCACGGGACCCGTGGACTCTATTCTCGGCCGGGAGATCCAAGTCCGGAAGTCTTGTCCACTGGAGAGTTTGTGCTTTCGCCTAACCCGTGTAAGTCAGGTCAACGTTGCGCACCAGTCACGTTAACCAACCGGTACGCGTAGCGGTACAGAGCCGCACTGATTGTGCGCTCCAATCGGAAGGGCTCGCAAGGTCTTATAATCTCCGTGTTGACAGGTGAAAGGTATCAAACTCCACTGGGAACATGGCTTGCCTCGCTTGCCTCGCTCCTCATCGAATCCCCATGGGCAATTTCTCCCGCAATGACCCGCTGTATTCCACCTCCAGACCCCATATTTCCCAACTAGAGTTATCTCACCCCATGGGAAAAAACATGTCGTACCTAACTCAAACTTGCTTTGCTTTGGGCCTCGATGATCCTCTTTCCAAAGTTCCTCTTGACGCTCGGGTGCTCGGAACGACCCCTTGCAATGATACCTTAGACTTGTATAAATACACCCACTAAACCACCAGATCCTCTCTCAGCTCAGTAAATAAACCCATCATCGACATCATGGCTCTTCCACCAAAATGGTATCAGTTCCTCGTCTCCGTGTTTGCCTCTCTTGGCTCTCTTCTCTACGGTTATGATCTCGGTGTAATTGCAGAGGTCATTGCCTCTGGGAACTTTAAGAGCAAGTTTGGTGATGATCCCAATGCTACGTATGTTCAACACCTTTATATATATATGTTGAGTCAAGCTAATCAATGCAGTGGTGCTGTTGTGTCTGTATTCACGGGTGGTGCTTTCTTTGGTGCCATGTTCGCTGGTTATGCTGGTGATCGCCTCGGAAGAAAATGGACAATCATGATCGGTGCTTTGATCTTTATTCTGGGTGGTAGTCTTCAGACTGCTGCTGATCACATCAACTACCTCTACGCGGGCCGCTGTCTCGCTGGTCTTGGGTATGTCTCCCCCAACCCCCAACCTCCCCATATGATACAAACTAACACCCTCAGTGTCGGATTTCTCGTCATGATCGTCCCAGTCTACCAAGGAGAGCTCTGCCATCCTGACATCCGCGGCCGTGTAACAGCCCTCCAGCAGTTCATGCTCGGCATCGGCGCCCTCGTCGCCACAGCCATCGGCTACGGAACTTACACTGGTATCGGCGACGACAATTCAGGCCAATGGCGTATCCCCCTTGGTATCCAGAACCTGCCCGCCGTGATTCTAGCCGCTCTTATCCTCTTCTTCCCCGAGTCTCCTCGTTGGTTGATTGACCACGGACGTGCTGACGAGGGTCTTCAAACACTCGCTAAACTTCACGCGCATGGTGATATCAACGACACCTGGGTCAGGGCTGAGTTTGATCAGATCCAGGAGCGTCTTGAGATGGAGCATGAAGCTTCTGCCAAGAGCTACAGTGAGCTCTTCACTGATAGGTCGTGCTTTCGACGACTGTGGCTTGCTATCTCTGTACAAGTCGCTGCGCAAATGACTGGCGTTAGCGCTATTCAGTACTACTCTGTTGAAATCTACGCCAAGATCGGGATCAAGGGTGACGAGACCCTTCGATACCAGATGATCTCCTCCGTCATCGCCCTGGTCGCTCAGTTCATCTGCATGCTCGTCATTGACAGAACCGGACGTCGCTGGCCTTTGATTGGCGGCAACATTCTCAACTGCATCACTTTCATAATCGCAACTGTTCTTCTGGCTAGCTTCCCTCCTGGATCAGAGAGCACTGGTGGCGGTGCTGCTGGATGGGGCTTCATCGTCGTAACATGGATCTACAACTTCTCTTTCAGCGCTTCATGTGGTCCCTTGTCTTGGATCATCCCCGCTGAGATCTTTGACATGAAGACTCGTGCCAAGGGCGTGTCGTTGGCTACTATGATGTCTTTTGCGTTCAACACCATGATCGGTCAGACCACCTCTGTTGCTCTTGATGACAAGCACGGCATTGGCTGGAGATGGTACATCCTCTTCATTGTAAGTTCCTCTACTCAGTCTCACCTGTAACATATGCTGATAATTTAGGTCTGCAACTTCACCAATGCCATCTACTTCTGGGCTATCCTCCCCGAGACCGCTAACCGACCCCTTGAGGAGATGCGATATCTCTTCACCGAGGCGCCTTTGTTCGTCCCTCTTATGGATGAGGCCAAGTTTGCCGCTGGTCAGGACCTCGAGCGTCGCGTTGAGAAGGCCGAGCAGACGCAGGAGCTTGAGCACCCAGAGTAGAGACTTATTAGAACGAGATCTCGTTATATATGACTCTACCATAAAGTTGTTAAATAGATAATCCAAGGATCAACTTACTGTATCAGCTTGCTTGTTAATTGTTTATTGGCAGTTCTGCTAGTGACCAGCTTCATGTCATTGAAATATTGCCTCTTGATTCATTACTCATTTCCCACTCAGTTCCTTGCTATATACCAACTATCGATTCAAACTGTCTGTGGATTCCAGTGGCCCAATACTCCAACATCCCAAGAAAACGCCGATAAAATCTCCTATCCCGCAAGTAACTGATCCGCAAACTCCCCAACCCTCTCCCTCAATTGATCCAAAACTCCCTCCTCCACCCAAAAGTGTCCCGCTGTCTCAATCTCCGCCCCTTTAAACTGGGATCCCATCTTCCCCTCCATCTTCGCCTTCCAACTTCTAAACTTGCCCACAGGCGCAAACCCATCTTCATCTCCAAAGATCACAAGTGACGGATTCCTAACCAGCTTTTCTTCAGCCGCTACATCCTGCGGATCTTTGTTCTTCACCAATGCTGACGGAAGAAGTGACATGGTCGCCAGATGTGTGACAACGCCTTGGGGAGGTGAGATCATCAGGTAAGCAGGTCGTGGCATGATGAGATCCGTAATACGGGGGAGATGCTCGCCCGGCTCAGGCGGTACGACAGTTGTAGGTGGATTCTGCGAAACGTTTCGCGAATGTCTTCCTGCTCTCGCCTTGGCGATGAAATCGTGAACACCCTTTCTGAACCTCTCATCATCCAGCGAAAAGCTCCTCCTAGCGCTGGAATGACTTCGTCGTGGACTTCCACCCTCGTCGCCCCCAATTCTTACACCGCGCTTACTCCTCCCCCGCGCTGACCCCTCCATCATTGCGGCACGGGCACTCGCAAGCACAATATTCTGCTGCTCAGCAAGATGCGCAGCTCGAAGTCGAACTTCTGCGGCGTCGGAGCCTGCGATGGGAGATATGAACGGTTGGAGAATGGCGTCGAGGGGCGGTATCAGCGTTACGACCATTCCGCCGTAGGAGTAACCGCCCATGAGCAAGACGGGTCGTGGTCGAGGTGCTGAAGTGACAGCTGCGTCTAGACTAATCGGTGCTTCTAACCTTGTCGGGGTTGAGGGTTCGCTGTGGAGGGTATTGTCGATATGCGGTCGGAAGGGATCGAGGTCGTGAACGTAATGTAGAACAAAGGCGACAACAGTGGCATAATCGTCTCGTTCGGGTTTCGCAGTCCATGAGGTCCGTCCCGCAGATCCATGTGCACCTCTACACAATCAGCTTCAATCCCCTCAAAGCAGCAGAACACCTACCGAAAGTTGAACGTCCCTACCAGAAACCCTTTCCGTAGTAACTGCGCAGCTGCCTCTCCAACGACAGGGTCATCGTAGCATCCTCCCATGGGCGCATAAGGATGAGCCACGACAGCAGCATGTTTCAGCCATGTTGGAGCTTTCGGGTTGGCGGACAGTGAGAGAGGATGGTAGATTCGACAGTCGAGGGTGATGCCATCGTGGATGCTGGGGAGGGTTAGTGTCAGTGTTGGTTCTGGAAGCATTGTGGCCGTGTCATGACATGGTGAGAGGGTTCAATTGGGGTTGGAGAAGCAGGAAATGGGAAAGATTGTGGATGACATGGGATTGTCTAAGATAAGCTCGCGTTACGTCAAGAGCTGGCGCACAGACGGGGAAAAAGAGCCGAGATCCGGGATAATCACAAGTAAA
Source organism: Fusarium chuoi (assembly GCA_022627125.1). NCBI lineage: Eukaryota > Fungi > Ascomycota > Sordariomycetes > Hypocreales > Nectriaceae > Fusarium > Fusarium chuoi. Next base: position 1,613,377 of record JAJALE010000837.1, on the reverse strand, counting down.
AATAGCACGTCTCAACCACGTGGCTTACATCCAAAGATCACAACGACAGACAGTGAAACACATAATAAGAAACATACTATTCTCCCGCTTGCCGTTAGCCCTATACAAGGCCATCGAGCTTTTAACTTTTCATACAAAGGCTTGAACAGTGAAGCCCCTATATTAGCAGATATAAAGGTCTCACTGTTCAAGCCTTCGTACGAAAAGTTAAAAGCTCGATAGCCTCATACAAGGCGGACAGCAAGGGAAAACATGCTATTAATGCTCATACATAGGTATCTTCTATATCAAATCTAATCTCATTGGGCCTTCTTCTCTCCCGCATCCTTTGCCCTCTGTTTCCTCCTCTTAATCCACCCTCTAAGCTCATTAATAAGTCCCATAACCAATGGAACACCCACTGGCCCAAGCAACGGTAAATACACCGCAATCTTATGCTCATCCGGGAAGTATAGCTGTCCGACCATGCTCTTCTCAAAAAATGCTCGCTCTGCCTCTTCTTCAGCGATCCTAGCGTGCAAGAGTCCAGAAGGAGCGCCGAGACTGGCGCATGCTTGTTGAAGATGCTCCAGTGTTGATGCAACTCCATCGGCGACGCTGTGGGGAATTGAGATTGAGGGGAGGGCGAGGGATAGACGAGCGAGAGAACCGAGAGTTGATGAGGCGCGGAGGAGGAGATCTGCTGAGCGGATGCGAGAGAGGGTGGATAGTCGCAATGGGAGAGAACCTGATTGAGGTGTACCCAAGAGTGACAACAAATGTCCAGTGAATGTGAGCATTGGCTGCTTGAGCGTCTCACTGGATACATGCGTCGTTGTCTCGGGGAGCGAAAGAAGGTATACACTGCCCCATTGAGGAAACATCCACGATTGTGACGTCTCTGTCTCCGAATCAAGGCCAATCTTCTGGTCGCCAATGTAAATAACAAAGTTGACAGTCGGAGCGCCCGCAATTGAAGGAGACAGAGGCCATTCGGCAGCATTGATGAAAGATGCTAGGTCCTCCTTACTCAACACCTGCGACTGAGCACCGGGTGTCGCATACAGCTGAACCTGAGTATCGATTGTAAAGTTATGAATCGGGCCTAGCACATCAAGCATCGGCTTCATGTACTCCTCGATCGCCTTCTCAATATCCCACGTACTCGGTGCTGCGCCGGCCGTGAATAGGGAGAAGGTAAGATGGTATGTTGGCGAGTATCGTAGGGATCGTGTAGTTCGCTTTGACAGCCTATCGACGACCTCGGGGGTCAAGCCTTGAGGTTTAGCATCGGGGGCTGAAGATGTCGATAGGAGGTATGAAATGATGGACTGTTCTTCGGAGAATGTCGACTGTAGCTCGTTTGCGATGTATGTAGCGAGTGCGGAAGACGATGACGACGCGGAAGGAATTGCATTGGAGGGGTATGCGATGTTGAGAATAGCCGAGTCGGGATCTAACGTAGCGGAGTTGCTCTCTCCAGGCGCAAGTTCGATCGTAAGGGCAACGTGGGAATCATCATCGGCGGCGGGTGAAGGCGAAGCGCCCCCCTTAGGGGCAAGTTGAAGACGCAGATGATGTCCAGAGAAGTCGTTATGGTCGTCAAGAGCATGCTGCGTCAATCGCACAAGATTCTGCGCCTCATTCTCCTGCAGCGCATCCGCTTTCACAGAGATCTGAAGAGGAAACACAGGACGACAAGCCTACCCCTTCATTAGCAACCATGTACCAACACCATATTAACACCAGGCCTCTTCTCACCTTTCCCTCAGCCCACTGCATCATCCCATCGAGGGGAAGACTCGCCCGGTATATCGTAGTAGTCTTCCACCATATCGGCACGCCCAAACACAGCACTATCAACCAAAAGGAGATGACGATACGGGTTCTCCTGTAAATGTCGGATGGACTCTCTGGGGGCGGAGCGGACGGCGCCGCGGAAGTGTCTTTGACGTCGCCGGGCGCCATTCTGCCGTTTTGATTGAAGAGTTGAGGCGGGGATGGTGAAGAGGCTCTTATCAGAGCTCCCTGTCGATTTGGATCGATGCGTGGAGGGATGGGGAGCTTAGCTACACGACATCACGATATCACGTGAGGTCGGGGAGTCTAAGGCCCGATGCCGATGATCTCCATCTGAGGTAGCTCATTTAAGCTTGCAGTTGGACGACTTGCTATTCAACTGATCATTCGTTTCACGGATTAATTACTCTTCTGAAATTCACTTCGTTTTCGACAAGTAATTGAATGCTCAAGAAGTCAGCTATTCTTCTTGAGTTCAGCGTTAGAGCCAAATATTTACCTCGACATTCAACCTTTACAACGCTCCAAGCCCCTCACGTTGTCTTTGTGACCCTACCAATCGAACCAAATTTAGCTTAAACAGAAGAACAAACTCTATTCCTCATAACCGTTCTAGCCCTTCTGTTCACTGTGATCGATCAACTGCCCTCCAGCGCCGATCCAACACATCAACCCCTGCAAAGGCCGTGCTGACTGCATCTAACAACGGGCGCTATCGTTAACAGATCGCCAGGAACCATAATATCCCAATCCCATCTTTTACTATATCCTCTGGTATCTCAAACTTCCCCAGATCCTCCCCGCATCAATTCTGCTACGCCTCATTTCCAGCCGAGGCATCACAATCACCTGTTTGAAGCATACAACCTCAATTATAACAAGGTTGCAGAAATCTAGTTCAAATGGGGCAATTGTCTCGTCGTGGAGCGCCAGCTGAGCCTGCTTGGTACACACTTGGCGAAAACCGTAGCATTCATGAACCAACAGACTCAATGCCAAGCAGTTTAGACTATAGCGTTCATAGCGTTTATAAACTCTCGGTCGTCGGTGCTTTAGTGGAGTTGCGCTGTCGTCACCGTCTGTCTTATCGCTATCAGACCATCGACCCACGTACGTCAAACGACTTTGACCCTTTCTTCATCATCAACTCTTTCTTTAGCATAAACAACAATGCCTCGTGAGTAAATCTACCAAATTGAAACTCAATCAGAATCTAATGGTCTAGTCCCCCTTTCGATAACCGCTCCCGCAGTCGCGGCATCGCTAGCATACTTCAACGCCCGATCTTCAACATGGTACGACCTCTTCCTCTTGCGCTGCGTAACCATCGCTGCATCACGAATGTACTATCGCGAATGGACCGACCGCCTCAACCTATACTACCTCCTCGAAAACATAGCCACCAACTCTTCAACCTCTGATCGCGCATTGCTCATATTCGAGGGGAAACGTCTGTCGTATAAAGATGTTTACGAGCAGGTGCTGAAGTATGGACAGTGGTTGAAGAACGAGGGTGTCAAGAAAGGAGATATCGTTGCGCTCGACTTCCAGAATTCGGATTCTTATATCTTTGTATGGCTTGGTCTTTGGAGTATTGGCGCAAAGCCAGCGTTCTTGAACTATAACCTCTCTGGCGCTTCGTTGATCCATTGCTTGAAGGCTGCTACGACAAAGTTGTGTATCGTGGATCCTAACGTCGAGGAGAATGTTGGACAAGATGTTCGTGATCAGCTGAAGGACATCCGCTTCATTGTTCATACTCCTGAAGTAGAAGCCCAAATCGCTGCGACAGAAGGTGTTCGCGCGCCTGACTCCGACCGTTCCGAGAAAAGCCTTTCAAGCATGGCTATTCTCATTTACACCTCTGGAACGACCGGTATGCCCAAAGCAGCCATTGTATCATGGGGAAAGTTGATCGTGGCTGGCTCAATGTCTGAACAACTCCTTGATCGCTCAAAAGGCGACATCATGTACTCCGTAAGTCCTCCACCTTCTTCTCAGACCAAGCTAACCCTCCAGTCAATGCCCCTATATCACTCCTCCGCAACAATCTTTTCCTTCAGCGCAACTCTCCTCTCAGGAAGCACCCAAGCCCTAGGTCGCAAATTCTCAACCAAGACTTTCTGGAATGAAGTCCGTGACTCAGGCGCAACGTCAATCCTCTACGTCGGTGAGACTCTGCGGTACTTGCTCGCCGCACCACCACAGCATGACCCTGAGACAGGTGAATGTCTCGACAAGAAGCACAACGTCAAGGTCGCCTTTGGAAACGGGTTAAGACCAGACATCTGGAACGAATTCAAAGAACGTTTCGGCGTCGAAGGAATCTGCGAGTTTTACGCTGCTACAGAAGGCACATTTGCGACCTTCAACCTGAGCAAAAACGACTACGCCGCTGGCGCAATCGGTCGCAATGGCTGGGTCTACAATCTCATCATGAGCTTCTCCGTCGCTTTGGTGGAAGTCGATTGGGAAACAGATCTGCCCAAGCGCAATCCCGAAACAGGACGCTGCTATAAGGCTCGTACAGGCGAACCAGGCGAAATGCTCTTCCGTCTACCGTCAGGAAATCCGTTTGGTCGCTTCCAAGGCTACTACAACAATCGCGCCGCTACAGAGGCAAAAGTTCTTCGCGATGTGTTTAGTAAAGGCGATACCTGGTTTCGCACAGGCGATGTCGTGAGATGGGATAGCGATGGGCGTATTTACTTCCACGATCGCATAGGCGATACATTCCGCTGGAAGGGCGAGAATGTTTCCACCGCTGAAGTAAGCGATGCACTATGTAAACACCCTTCCGTCAAAGAAGCAAACGTCTACGGTGTATCGCTCCCTCATCACGACGGAAGAGCCGGTTGTGCAGCGGTCCATTTATCTTCTGACCCCATGGCAGAGACAATGCAGGACATAGCGACACACGTGCGCGCTGAGTTGCCCAAGTTCGCCCGGCCGTTGTTCTTGAGGATCATGAGTGAGCTTGGTGGTGGACAGATCACGGGGACTATGAAGCAGCAGAAACATACGCTGCGAGAAGCAGGTGTCGATCCAACTGGTGATCAAAGTCTCGGAGAGATTTACTGGCTTAAGGGGGAGAGCTATGTACCTTTCACGGAGAAGGATTGGAAGGATATTCAGGGTGGAAAGGCGAAGCTGTAAGTTGCATATAGATCGGATACCCATTGTATAGTTAGTTCCTTAGCATGAGTTAAAGCATTTTTGTATAGAATATTTCCTACGAATGAGGATCGAAGTTTGGTGGATGTTTAACAAATGAACTCATCAGACATGATGATAATGCTATTTACTATGAAGTGTTATGTCCGTCAATGCTTCATATACGCTCCTACAAAATCCACCTCTTCTACAGATCGTGACTGGGTTCATTACATGTCACAATATTTTCGCCGAGTCCATCCCTAGCCCGCTTCATAAATCGCCCTGATCAGCCTATGATCCTGCTATTCCAAGGCCAACACGCTGTTGGCTTTGTTGGCCTTGCCCACCTGTGTAGCTTGGTCCCATGCCGTTTCCCCCAGCTGCTGTGCCTGTTCGTTCTCTCATCCTCCTTCCCTCCATCAAGCCTCGAAGACCTCGCTTCTGTAGGCCAATGACGCTGCTTAGTTCACCGTTCCATACAAAGTTGTCGCGTTCACTGCCACCAATTTCCGAGGAACTCCACTCTGATCCGCTCTGGCTTGTTGTAGCAGATAGCTCATCGCTAGAAGGTTGGCTCAATTGTTGCACATTGGTGTTGAGTGTCAGGCCCTCAGTACGAGTCTGAAGATCCGATGAGAAACTGTCGCCAGGGGTGTGTCCCAGAGAAAAGTCGGAAGTGGCAGTAGGCGAGCCCACAGGATCCAGAGTTCCAACAAAGAAGTTGGGGTTGAGGGACCCATCAATGCCTCGGCCACCGCCAGCGGCCATGGCTGTAGCGTTAAAGACAGCAGCAGCATTGCGACTGTCGAGCAGGGCGTGGAGTCGCTCGACCACAGCTTCCAATAGTCCATCAATACGGTACGGCCGGGCGATCTGGAGTAGCGAGCAAAGAATTTGCGGGGTGCAAAGAGGAGATGTCGGAGGTGGGAGAGAGCTCGTGTACAGGAAATGAAGCAGCGCCTGGATCGTAAGATATGTGTGCGGGAGGTAAAGACATCTCGGTCGTGAGTTTGGCGGTAGTGAGTGAGGTGTAGGCGCCGCGTTGATGTTTGTCGGGTTGGCCTCATGGCTCATGGCGCCTGTCGTAAAGCTTGATGCTGCGGTGCTTGAAGGGGCACCAGAAGAGCTCAGTGATGAGCCAACAGTGCTAATCATGGAGGATGAGCTCTCTGCCACCCTCGAGTTTGGTGTGATTGTGATAGCCGACGCGCGCAAGGGGTTGCTGGAGAGACCAGATCTAAGGGTTATGGCATCGCTCCCATCCTGTGTTGCCGTTCCCTCCCGTAGAAGCTGCACGAAGTAAGGTCCCCATCGTCGTCCTACGATTCTTGAGTTGACTGGAATACGCTCGCCACCAATGCACAGAATATCCATGTCGGCAAGTTCGCGCATGGCGAATGACTTCTCACCAAGCTCCTCGCTCGCCCTTGAGTGGTATCGTCCGCCCGCTGTGTATCCTGCTTTGCGCGCCAAACTCAGACCAGGCCCAGCATAAGGGCTGCTGGCTGAGATGAAACCTGAAAGCGGACTTGTCTTGCGGGGATTGTCGTAAAAGCCAAATGCTTCCAGCTCGACCATGCACACATTAGAAAAGTTGATACGTCGATGATTATAGTCATCGACGAGACTCCTTTTCCTGTTGCCCAAGATCACAAATGTGTTTCGGCGGTTCCACAAAACTCCACGATTCCAACTGCCCTGGCTGAACACACTTCCTCCAGCATCAATACGGCTCCATGTCAAAGTTCGTAGATCCAGAGCCCAGAGCGCATACTCTTGTCGAGATGAGGTAAGGTATGTGCCACTGACGACAAAATGGGTATCGATAACTCCGCCGTTCGGGAATCGCAATCCTGGTGGTGAATAGTTGCCTGACATTGGCCTCTCTGTGAGGGTACCATCTGGCGCTCGGATTTGTAGCTCAAGCTTAACGTCCAAAAAGTTATAGTTGCAGTAAATCAACATCGAAGCCCCTGGTTCACGAGCTTCTTGGCTGATGCCTCCATCATGACGTTGCATACCGTTCGATTGTCGTCGGCCGAGTTTGGAAGCCACTGAAGGTGGAAGAGGGGCAGTCACACTCCTATATGCGCCCCAGCTTCTGTCCAGAGGCTGTGTTGAGGTCCATTTCAGGCTTCGCAAGTTGAAGACGCTGATCTGCTCAATGTAATTGTTCTTGCCATCCTGCCCCCCAACAATGACCATTTCTGCACCACCTGAACCATCAATATTAATGCCGATTCGGCCCTCATTAGGGTTGCCAGTCGAAGGATTATGTTGTAGAGCAGAGAGAGGAGCACGGTGCGAAGAAAAGGTGGCGGATGAAGGAAGAATACAGGCGCAATGGGCGTAGCGGCCCTGGGGAGGGTCCTGTGTCGGAATAAAGGTCCAGGCTCTGGTGTTAACATCGTAGATGTAGATATCAGACATGACAGTGATTTCGGGTTGCTGTTGGTCGCCACCGGGAGGCTGATTAGGGGCAGGTGACATGCCACCGTAACAGACCATCTTGGTGTCACCCAAAGCGCACATGGAGTGGAAGTATCGAGGTGGTGGAACGTCGCCTGTTGTTTCCAGTTTGGTCCAGTGTCGACGAATCAGATCCAACTCGTACATATCCGATGTCAGAGGAGCAGGTCGACTTCTAGACAGGATCCGGCCTCCAAACACATAGAGCTTGTCGCCCAGGATGGTAGTTGTAGCTCCGACTAGAGCGTGGGGCTCACGCCCAGTCGTTCGGTGAACATTGCACATGAGACCAGACAAATGTGTTGAAGGGCCATTGGAAGGCCCGCCTACAGGGGTTGCCCGTTGAGCGACACTGGGTGATGGACCAGCAGAAGCTGATCCAGTACCTCTGGGTTTCAAGCCGTCGCTTTGCTCTTGCGAGTCATATCTGGAGGCACTCGACACACTGCTCATGCTATTATTGGCTTCGTGGGCGCCATATGGGTGCTGCGGTGGCGCAGAGGTCGACTCCATGGTGCTTGATCGGCTATCAAAGAAGCTTTCTGTCTTCGGGGGCGGTGTCGGTAGTGGTGAGGTCGAAGGTGACGGATCGAAGAACTTGGGTGAAGGAATCTGCCCCTCTGGCACACTAGGTAGATTGGAGGAGTTCGAATCTTGGGGATGTATAGATTCTTGATACGGCGGCGACCGCGGTAGAGGCTTGGACAGACTATACTGAAGGGTCAAGTTTCGAGCATGCTGAGGAGGTGCTTCGCTTGCGGGGGGTGCACTCGAGGTGGAGGAATGAGCGGAGTGTAGACTTCCGGATGAGCTCTTTAAGTGCAACAGTGAAGGACTTCTCGAGAGCTTGACTGAAGGTAGCTTTCGAATTCCTCGATAAACGCCAGCAAGAAGATCGGGGGTATATCGGCCGGTCGGCTTTTCGTCGTTAACGAGATCGGGGAAACGAGAAGGAGGTTCGTCGCCTGCTGAATCCTGACGGATTGTTAGTTCTGGAGAATCAACCATGATGCTCTGCTTGAGGATTGTGAATAGCGAAACATGAGGCGATTGAAGTGCAACAGTTTGCGATGGGCGGGGAGGAGTAAAGGAGCTTGAACAAAGGGCTGACCAAATAGGAAGTAGAAGCAGCAGCAGCAGCAGTAGTCGAGGACCCAGGCCACAGACAACGGGAGCCAAGGCAATGGAAACGCCCGAGACGTTGCGCTGGAGATCGTGAGTTCGATCCGGTGAGGAGTGAACAGGGGCGTCACCGCCAAAGACTGGGTCCCGAGGTCACTTCACGACAGGGTCAGGCCAGATGGACAGGGCCAGGGAGGGGATTGCGAGGAGCCGGGCGCTGATCAGAAAACGTGGAAGGACTGAGGCGTTTGTCAAGGTCACGTCAACGAGATACAAGGAGCACTAAACGAGGAGAGTAGCGGGCGGACGGATAGAGTCGTGGCGGTTGTTGGTCGCGGGGGAAGAGGCTCCGTCTGGAGACAGGACCGAGATGGTCAACCCAAGGAGGATAAGAACGACAGGGACGGGGCGGGACGGACAGGACAGGACAGGACAAGGGCAGGGCCACGCGGTGGAGGCCAGACGAAAAGGCCAAGGGATAGAGGAGGAGACGATGGAGATGGCGTACGTACAGTAGATGCTGGAAAGCCAAGGCTAGGTCGTTAATTTCGTGTGAGTCGCAAGGAGAGAGAGAGAAAACTGGTGATGTACGGATAGGGAAGCGGTAGGGTTCAGGAGGTTGGAGAAACAGAACAGTCCGGTCCAGTCCAGAATCAGAAGCCGTAAACGTAACCGTAACCGTAACCAAGTCACCTGCAGATATGCAATGCAAGGCGAGCAGTGAGTGGCACGCACCACGCACGGCACAGTATGTATGGCCTCTCCCGTCCCTTTTTTTTTCTCCTTGGTGACTGGGCCGACATATGCCAGGGACAAAGGCCCTGAAGTCGTGATGAAGGGGATTGAACCAATGCAGTGTCAAGGTCATGGTGGAAAGACTGGAGTTAACAAGGGGTACGTCCATTTGGCAGCTGAGTGCACGGACACCAAAAGTTAAGGAGAGGGGCCAGAGAGCAAGAAAACATCAGGCCTCGATATAGGGTGTTAAAATAAACTCAGCAAAATGTATCCCAATCTCGTGCTAAACTTATGCTAGATTACCTAAGTGTTTTTGTCATTCAGAATCAAGGTCCTGAGTTTTCTTTCCTCCCCTAGAGGGGTTCAAAAAGATAGTGAGTGTGGCCTATGGGGTGATTGATGTGACGCTGCGAATAGAGCACAGCATATAATACTTGGCAGATATGCATGTTCTGTTTCGTATCTTTTGACTGTATACACGCAGTGTTTCTATGTTTGTTTGATGCTCAATTCCTGCATCTGCAGCCTCTGCAATGTCTCCTCGTAATCGTCCCCTACAAGTTGGGGCTGTCGACAGTTGTCAACTTAGGCCAAAGTTTATTAGCTCCTGGCACAGGCGTGGTTTCGGATACAGGGGACACGACAAAGCTTCTGGAACCGAATCCTTGAGAACGAGATCGACTATGACGACAAAGGGGTTTCGATGGGGATGTTTCAGATAGACCACGTTGGAAAAAACTCCCGCGGAGATATTTCATTTTCCCCTTGCCTTCGGGAGATTCCGTGTCTTCTTTTCTTTTTGTGACTGTTACATAGATATTCAGGAGTCGAGGTAACATGACATTTTGCTCAAGCGCTTCGAGTTGGGACGAACCAACCAATGATACCCTCCACTCCAGCGACTGCATAATCGACCCAACTGCGGCACATTTGCAAGCGAATCGCCCAACACAACCCTCCTCCACTGCCCTGGGCCCTGGGCTTTGCTGACTGAGCACTAATGGAGACACCCGACAGACACAAACACGCGGCTCAGGGGAACAACTAGGATCGACATAACGAATGCCTGGTAATAATAACAAGCACTTTTTATTACTATAGCTCCGGGTCTTATAGAAACGGCTTGTCATCGCTTCGTCCTTAATGTTAAATATCATGGTAAAGGAGAATTATCGTCCAGGGTCGGTTCTGAACCATCGCCTCGGTCCCAAGGTTCTAACCGCGTTAAAATTGACGGCGGGGGGCCCCCTAAAAAAATACTTGACAGCGCCTAGAAGGCTAGTGGAAGGAGCTGGGCTAGCTGGGCTACCGACATGGGGCCCCCTGTTTTGAACCCAGATAGCTGGGTTCGTGAAATGTCATCACCAACCAATATGGGCAAGGAGACAACTTGTCTAGCTTGTTCATAATTGCCAATTGCGCATAAAACCAATGATGAATCATTACTATTTGGCTACTCCCGAATTCGAAACCACAGTGACATTTTGTGCTCAAGGTTCCTCCAGGATTGAGTTTCCTCTCACGTTAGATGGTACGTGGCAAAAACCACAAAGTTTCCTTCAAAGCTGAGTTTATTATCTACCATGAGCTTCCCTAATCTATATACTTTTCTGCGTTTCTTTACTGGTGTCATAGCTAGCGATCTACTACCCCTGAGAGACTTCTCTCCCTCAATAAGCTTGGGAAATAATTCTTCGTGCCTTGCATTGGTGCTCGATCAAATCGTTGTGAGGCAACAAACATCTACCAAATGCCAGTGAATGACAACATGAGGAGCCACAATTGGAACGTTTGAGGTTAATCGACCTGCTCGGGCCGTAGATTCAGATAGAGTTGAATGCGGGGATAGAAGAGCGCGACATTCCAACGGCGTCCGTTGAGGATATTCTGAGCTTGTGATTACCGATCCACCAGCCTTGAAGTCGTTCACAACCATTACAAACCCCGTCTCTCCTTACTAGCATATCACTAAGATCCATGTTTTAGACCATGGTTCTCTCTAAACTTTACCCCTTTAGACGATTGTGCTCCTTTTCCCAGCCGTAGAACAAATACATACCTCGAGATAATAGAGATGATGATACCAATGCTAGATAGGTACGGACGGAACGGCATGTCACCAGCGGGACCTTGACTCAAAAGCTTCGAGTCTCCTTGTAGATCACCGTTACACTGCCGCCATGACGGAGCTGCCCCATTTCTGAAGTTCGTTTCCTAGGTCTAGTCCAAGATATCGGATCTGAATGTGTGGAGATATTGGTCCGGTCAGTGGCTGGTCAACAAACTTGCGGCCAAGCACAATCGACAAGAGGAAACTAACTAAGTATTGTTTGCTATAATAGTTGGTTTCAATACCCAATAACCTAGATATATAATGTGTGTTATGTGACGTGAATGAGGTAGTTGTGGCTGCTTATGCCACGCTATTATGATCAAGCAGCTGACAAGGATACAACACGAACTGGCTCTCACATATCTCTACGCATACGATGCAAAGTCTTTGATTAACTCCGAGGTACTTTATGTCGTGTAATAACGTAGAAGTAGAGGCTTTCGTCCACTAATGACTTGAGCTTCAATGCTCTGTCTGCGTTACGTCTTTGAGGAACCATCAAGAGCTCTTGCTGTCTTCAATGAATGAACCTGTAGGCCAAATCAGAACACCTATTTTGCTTAGTAACAAAATTCCAGAACGTCTACGATTATTATGTTTCCGGTTAGTTAAGCTGACGCTGATAACCCAGGAGATCATAGCCATGACGAGGAACTGAGGCCATGGGTTGCACTGGGCTTGGTCAGTTGTTAACTGCAGGCTCCTCGAAGGAGGCCTGCTACATGGCAGGGATTTGGATAGTTTCTTGTACTGTATCATATAATTGATGACTTATTGCCTTGGCACGTCGTGCATCGTGACTGGTACTTGGATGATAGACGATCTTCGTGCTTGCCGCCCCGAGTCAGTTGTGGCTTTCTCGGCTTGGAGTTTCATACTTGTAGATCAATCTTCAGCTATAACATATACGATTAATTGTGCCTCACGCGAGGATGCGATATGAAGCAGCAAACAAGACTGGCTGGGTTGTCACGGCAAACCTGATATCTGGTAGCTACAGGTTAGCTCAGTCCAGGCCCAGCAATTGAGTGAACAAGTTCACGAGGCAACCGCATGAAGATCCTGCCTTATACTCTCGTCAGCAAAAATCTGGTGATATTTAGTGGTCGCGATGCTAGGCATCCAAGGTCCCTACCATGATGAGCCTCGTAGTCGCTGTGTTATCAAAGTGCATGTTGTCCCACCTTCCAATTACGACATTGGCTCCCGTATAATATGGTCTCACTTAATTTCAACCCCGCACTAATCACCACCAACACCTTCATCACAAAATGCCTGTATCAAAGGAATTGGTCCAGGATATCCTAAAGGCGATCCCAGCCCGCATTCGCGGTCCAGGCGGTGCTGTCGCCGTCCTCTCAGATGGAGCCCTCGTTGATCAGCGCGTCTGGGGTTACGCCGACTTCAACCGCAGAATCCCCATGGCGGATGATACGCTGATTCCCATATGCTCCATCTCAAAGCAGATGCTCTGCGGATTGGTCGCGGACTTGGAAAGGAACCCTACTCCGAAGTTGGCGGAGAAGGGCGATGTGAAGACGCAGTTTGAGGAGAAGTTGAAAGAGATTCTTCCAGAGCTTGCCAAGACGGGCGAGTTGAAGATTGATCATTTGTGCAACAATCGATCTGGCATTCGCGACTATTGGGCTATCACTTTACTCTGGGGTGCGAAGCCAGAGGATCCCTACTCGATTGCTGAGCACAATGAGAAGGTGTTCAAGACGATCAAGTCGACGCATTTCACACCCGGAACGGAGTACTCTTACTGCAACACCAACTTCAATATCGTAGCGCGAGTCGTCGAAGCTACTACTGGGGAGTCGCTCTCAGATCTCCTCAATGCACGCATCTTTGGACCGGCTGGCATGAAGACTGCTCAGCTTGGCGCAGACACGGCGAAACTCCCACCACCTTGCATTGGATATGAAGGCGAAGAGGACAGAGGTTATATCCCTGCGGAGAACCGCATCGAGTGGGCTGGCGATGCAGGTATCATTGCTTCACTCGGCGACATGATCGCTTACGAGTCGTTCCTGGACCGTAGCCTGTTCGATCCTACCAGTTGGTACCGCGCAATCTTCAAGCCCACGTCTTTCACAGACGGTGTTCCTTCGATATACTCTCAAGGCCTTGGCCATAGTCAATATGGCAGTGTATCTGGAATTGGTCACGGTGGTGCTCTTCGTGGTTTCAGACTTTATCGAGCTCACGTACCGGAAGAACGTCTTTCAGTTGTGGCCATGTTCAACCATGAAGCTGATGCGGCTACACTCGTGGAACATATCATCCAAACTACTTTGGCTCTTCAGAAGCCTCCACCACCTACGCTTGTTGATGCATCACCTGCTTGGCCGGGTATCTATCTCGACGATGGAACTCAACTAGCTGTCACGATCAAGAATGGTAAAAAGGGTCAAATCGTGGTCAACTACGCCAACTACGCTGAGCCCGTCAATCTGACGGACCCTGAACGAGGAGAATCTCGTGCAATGGTAGCCGTCATCGACGGCGACAACCTTCGCATTCACCGTCTGAAAGAGAACAGAACGTTGAACGCAAAGCGCCTCAAGATTGGCGATACACCCATTGACAACTCGATGTTCACGGGAGACTTTTACTCCGAAGAAATTGGCTCAACCTTCCACTGTGTGGATCAAGGTGGACTCATGTTTGGCACCTTTGAGGGGTTCTTGGGTCACAGTCCAGCTCAGTTCATGAGATATCTTGGAGGGGATGTCTGGGCGCTTGCGAACCCGAGAGGTATGGATGCAAAGCCTCCTGGCGACTGGACTCTCGTGTTCCATCGAGGTGAGAAAGGTGGTGTTACCGGAGTGACGATCGGATGTTGGTTGGCAAGGAAGATTGAGTTTGTGAAGAAGTGAGATTAAGATGCTGGGGCGGAAAGTTGGACTAGAGTCTGGCGATTTGATCCTAGCATAGTACAACGAGACAGCGCTTTGGTTCGCAGTAGATACACGGGCTCATACACCTTTACACTAGGAATAAACTGACAGAGCTGTAAACATATCAACGTTTCTTATGCATCGCCTTCTTCAGTCACAGCTCATGGGTATCATGTGTAGGCAGGATAAGTAAACAGGGACAACGGTCTCAAAGCTCAAGATCCGACGCTTACACTCCAATTTAAAAGATACATGCTTGATGAACAATCGCTTCCTTGAAGCCATGCTACTCAGCCCGACTTTCTTGCTCCGCCGAAGTTATGATGGATTCACAAGCTTGTGTGGACCCTGAAAGCTTAACGCCGGTATCGGTGACCGATGGCCCGAAACCCCGCGATTAGGAATAACCTCGTCGCATGAGGGACATGTCAGCAGTGAACGAGCATTTTCATGATTTCACGGACACAGGCTCATGTAGTTTGATCATTTCTTCATTTATTTCATCTCAGAGCTATCACAAATGGCTCAAATCTAGACTAATCTATTCCAGACCGGTCGTTCCATCACAAGAACTCAATCTCATGGCGTACTAATCCCCGTCCTATTTTGCGCTCATCTGCAAAGGTATCATAATATTAAACCGCTTTTTTCTTTCACAACTGGGTAATTTACTGAGAGGGAAGAACCTTCTCCTTGGCGAGGGGGGTGAATCGGAGGTAAGGCTTGACGATGCGGAACTCGGGGAAGAGGGTCTTGGCCTCCTCGTTCTTGACCGAGGGGTGGACGATGACGTCCTCACCGGGGACCCAGTTGATAGGGGTGGTGATGCGGTACTTGTCACCGGTCTGGAGGGAGTCGATGACGCGGAGAACCTCGGCGGCGTTGCGGCCGGTGGAGGCGGGGTAGGAGAAGATGGTGCGGATGGTCTTCTTGGGGTCGATGATGAAGACGGATCGGATGGTGAAGGCGATGCCCTTCTCATCGACGTTGGTAGCATCCTGCTGGTCGATCCTGAGCATTGTTAGCGTACAACTCATATCGTGATATAACTGAAGAACTTACATGTCGTAGAGGAGAGAAACCTGGCGCTGCTTGTCGCCAATGATGGGGAACTCGACGTTGCCGCCGGTAACCTCACCAATATCCTTGATCCATCCCTCGTGGGACTCAATGGTGTTGGCAGAGAGACCAATCAGCTTAACGCCACGCTTGGTGAACTCAGGCTGAAGCTTGGCAAAGGCACCGAGCTCAGTGGTGCAGACGGGAGTGTAGTCCTCGGGGTGAGAGAAGAGAATGACCCAGTTGTCGCCGATGAACTCGTGGAAGTCAATCTTGCCCTTGGTGGTCTCGGCCTGGAAGTTGGGGGCGGTAGAGCCCAGACGAAGAGGAGCGGGAGCAGACATTTTTGTTGTTATTGTTGAGAGATGATGAGAAGAAATATGAAGAGGAGAATGTGTTTGCTTGGAGGGAGGGGTGGAGAGGAGGGGATTATATAGGGAGATGTGGTTTCTTGGGGAGGGAGCTTGGCTTGGCTTAGCTTGCACCTTGTTGGAGCAG
Organism: Fusarium chuoi; assembly: GCA_022627125.1. Taxonomy (NCBI): domain Eukaryota; kingdom Fungi; phylum Ascomycota; class Sordariomycetes; order Hypocreales; family Nectriaceae; genus Fusarium; species Fusarium chuoi. The sequence continues at coordinate 1,597,540 of JAJALE010000837.1, read as the reverse complement.
GGCAGATTGGATGGAAAGAGGCTTGCGTTATTAAGCTAAGATGACGATCTGTTTGGCCCGGGCAATTTGAATACGCCACGAGGGTAGTGATATTGGTGATTGGAAAGCCAAGCCAAGCTTGGGGGGCCCTTAGATGTTGGTGTTGGCGCTGCAACGGTAAACAACCCCTCAGACCCTGAATATTCCATTCCTCGTACACTGTATTCTCTAGTGACTAACACATATTTACTTCTTTTGACTGTACAATCACTTAGTTACTCAAGCTATCCCAGTCATAATACCTTTAACCATCCTGATAAAGTTCCAAAGGCCCATCATGACAACCCCGCCAAAAAAAAGAGAAGCATCACGATACAGATACAGCACCCCTCACTAAAAAGGGTGTCCCCCCCACCATCAGCAGCCCCTCACTTGACCCCAGAGGGGTAAGGCTCGGAATTGCGTGCTGTGTGTGTGTGGTGATTGGTTGGGTCTGGCGCATTGTGCCATCGGGCGCGGCAATGCTGCCATCGAGCTGTTCCTGACGCAATTGCTCTCCGTGAAGAGGCGATGGGCCGGGGGTGATTGTGGAGGGAGAGGTTCGGAAGTCGGGGTTTGTTTTACAGGATTAGTTTGGTTGTTGGTGATAAACGGCAAAGAAATGGATTGATCTTTGTTGAGATGAAGAATTCTTAAAGAAATTACGCTTGATATACTATTTGAAGTATTTGTATCTTGAGATGAAACTATGTCATGGAATGAGCAATAAATGGTGGTGTTGCGGTTCATCGCTGAATGGAACAAACCCCGCCTGTCAACCCATCTTCACAAGACGCCATGACAGCCAAGTCTTATCACACAACCATCTCATCACATCGCGTTACGACTCAAGTAGAAGATGCAATCGCAATCATAGATACCTACCGATATCCAAGACAATCCATCCCGCCCGAGCCGACCGGTGCTGCTGTAGATAGTGCTGACGTTTTCGAGTTCAGTTCAGGGTAATCGGCGACCCTAGAAACATTTAGAGCGTGAAGAGTATGCGAAGGTGAGGCGAGGAGCATATGGAGGATCAGAACATCGTATATAGAGTTTTCTATATCGAGTTACTTTTTCATGTAATGATACAGCATTATTTGCTATGGACTCCCTCCCGTTGAGCTCAAACATTAGTACCTTCATCGTCCAAGTCTGTTGAATCATGGTTTATGAAATAAACAATCTATCCGAGAAACTCAGTGCACAGCCTCGTCAACGCGAACTCAATGCAAACAGACTTTAGACCCAACCTCAAGACAGCCTTGAAAGTCTGTAACACATCAACAACCCAACTATGATCCAAACGCACGATTGAGATCCGCCTTGCTCAATCGTGCATTAGGGTGCCAGCTCCATTCATAAATACCGCTGACACCCTAGTCCTGTAACAAACACGATCGGGCCGCGTGGCCTAATGGCTAAGGCGCTAGATTTCGGCTTTCGAGCAAATCGAGAAATCTCTAGAGATTCCAGGTTCGACTCCTGGCGTGGTCGATTCTTCTTTTACTTTTCCCCAATTTTATCTTTTACCTTTTTTTGTCCCTTGTTTCAACTTGCCCACCCTTCTAAGCATTGTTTCAATTAACTTGGCAATCACGCATGCGAGGAATGCTATTTTCAGCTGCTTTTGCTACTAGATATCTGGCTTGACTGTTTGGCACACATTTTAGAGTTGCCAAGCTCATCTTGGCAGTGGCGTTGCTTTTATGCATGATTCTAGAACCGAGGCGTTTTAAAGATCGGTAAGCTTAAATTAGCTTCTTCAACGTAACCACTCATTCAATAACGCATCACAATAATGTCAACCCATGAACTTCATCTCGTAGAATAAATCTCGCATGACTTATCATCACAGATCGACCATCACTTTAGATGAATCATCTTCAGCCGCAGTGACAATCTTTCATCATCCTGTGGAACCGCACTCATTGCGATCGCCTCTGGTTTATTCGCATCTGATACGTGCGAACCCACAGGCTGAAACCAAGGGACCCATGTGCCCAGTGTCAGAAGTTAAATAATCCCGTGCAATAAATGCCGCTTCTGTTACGCGTCGGACCTTATTCCTTGTTTCTTCTACACTCCGACATCAAATCATGTAGCAGGTTATTAAGGGGTAGTGGAGAACGATCAACACTCTACTCCGTACACTTGGTTTTTTCTGGAGCGATGGCATCGCAGATGGAGAGTGTTTGGGATAAGGAGCCTGAGTTTTATAGAGTACGACCCCGGGTTGTTCAATTGATGTTACTTCCCCTTCTTCTTGTTTGTTCCGTGTTGTCTTAGCCACTCTTCTTTGTATTTTTCGTTCAAAAAACGTCGTCTTGATGATGACAACCACAATGTCGCGGTCCTCGTTGATGACGGGCGTTACCGTCGCAGCCGTTCTTTTATTTTTCATCGTTGTCTTTACCTCTTTCCAAGAATCATTAGAAGTTCCGTGGGTTTACGCACATAACAAAGCAGAAGAGTATTGGGATAGCACTTTCTCGTATCCGTACGTCAGAAATCTCTTAGTCTCGCCGACCGTTGGATTCCCCCGGAATTTGATGACAGCGCGCGAAAAAACTTGGCATCGCACTTGGCTTGCGCTAACGATTGTTTAACTTTACTACAGATCACCACAGAACAACACCACCACCAACACTTCAACGCCTGAAGTTCAGGAGTTGAATTGCGAGGATCCCTATCGAAGACCTGGATATCTTTATATTCCCGCTGATATAAACGGTACCGATCAGTACAAAAAGACACAATGGATCCCCTTCACAGATGACCTGCTTGAGGCGGATGCGCCAGATTACGCTGTGTATCCTGCGGCTGGAGATGTCATCTTCAATGCGACAGAACCTGAAGAAGAATTCGTCGAACTTGCTTCTACGCCGAGACAATGGCTTGCTGAGGCAATTGCTGAGAGTAACCGACGAAAGAATGCGATAAACGCCAATGGAGAGACAAGCGTTCAGGCGTTTGCTGAGATGAAGGATGACGGCGGCTTCGGCTGGCTCTGGGGTCGTCGCATCATCCTCTTCAGCGATTCAGTCGATCGATTCATGATGCAATTCTTCTGCGGCGAGTTCAAGCGCGGCATGAAGCAGCCTAAGCCACACACCGTCGCCTCCTGCGACATCCCCGAGTTCAACTTGACATTCCACCACTGGCACTTCGCGGGCAGTATGACATACCGTCCCGATTGGTGGTGGATGGACGACATGGAAGAAATCTCCCTCGAAGAACGATGGGATAAATACTGGACTCCCCTCCACGACCAAGTCCGCGGTCCAAATGGCCACCCTGATCTGATCCTCTGGCAAAACGGCCTCTGGGACCAGCGCGCTTTCTGGGAAGCCGGTGAAGCTAACCATGAGAAAGACGTGTATCCTATGGGAACTCGCGTTCGCCAACTAGTCTGGCAGGAAATTCGCTTCGTCGCCGCTCGAATCCGCACGTTTGTTGAGAGAATACACACTGAGTTCGGGGACGCGCCTGTGATGTTCCGCGCGATGACTATGCACCGTGAGAGCGATGCTAGGGATGCGAGTATTTATGATCTAGAGAGACTTGCGCGTGCGACAGCGGAGAAGGCGGGCCATGAAGTGTTTGAATGGGGACGCCTGATCTCGTCGTTGTCGATGCTGTATAAGGATCAGACGCATCCGGGCAAGGGACCTGCGAGTTGGCTTTGGGGAAACATGGTGCTGGAGTATCTTGCGAGGTCTGGAGGTGCGAGTGATGAGAGGAGAAAGCCGTACTTTGAGGGCTGGGATAAGTGCCATAACAAGTTGGTGCATTGGGGTGGACGATAGACTGCATATATATACACATACTTTATAATAATAGACTAGTGTTACGTACCTATATTCTATATACCCCTACCTTTTATATACTCCTTATAACTATAATTTCCTAACCCTTTAATTATAATTATCTCTAAAATACTATTAAATAATATTAAAAAAAATCTAAATCTTTATTATAATAACTTTTAAAAAAGCTTAATATAGTAGTCTTAAAGAAATCTAAAAAAGATTAAAAAATAGTAAGTCTTTATATTATTATATAACCTTATATAAAAAAAATAAGTTTATATTCTATAATTAATTAAAAGGTATTTAAATAGCTTAAAAAGGTTAAAAAAGCTATTAATTATTATTATTTATATAAAAGAAAGAAATTATTAACTTTTTAAGGTATAAAGAGTATTATAAATATATTTTTTTAAAAAGTAAGCTATATAATCTTATTAATAAAATTATAAACCTTAATATAACTAAAATTACTATTAAATATAATTAGCTAAATATATTTTTATAATATTATATAAACATAAAATAAAGCTATTTATATATTTAAAAGCTATTTATTTTGATAATATTACTTTTTTTTGTTTTTTAATACTTTTATAATATATTATTATTAATTATTAAAGAATTAAAAATTAAACCAAAAAGAATATATAATATAAATAAATATAAACTTTAAGAAAGGCTTATAAAGTTAAGTAAAATCTTTAGTAATAACTTTATAAAGTAGGCTATTATTATAAAAAGTAATTAATATAATTAAGTATTAATTTTAAAGTTAGGAAATATAAAAAGAAAAAGACTATATTTAATTATAGTTTTTTAAGGAAATTATCTTTAAAAATAATAGTTTTTAAAGAAATTTTTTAACTAAAAATATAATATTAATAAAATAGGCTAGGTAATTTAAGATATATATTTAAAATAGCTATAAAAGACCTTTTTACTATAAATAAAGCCTAAAAACCTATTTAATTAAAGACTTCTTATAGTTAATAGATTTATTAATTATATCTTTATTTAATTTTAATTTATATATTATAACCTAAATAAAAGAAGCGCTTATATTATATATACCCTATATTTTCCTTTAAATCGTTTATAATTACAGTATACTAAAGGATTCTATAAATAACTATTAAGATTTAATTACTAAAGCCTAAAATAGATTACTAGTAATTCTAGTTAATTACTAGTAATTCTTAAGAATTACTACTAACTTTATAGTAATTTCTTTAATTACTATTAATACTATATAGTATATAAATATACTCCCTTAATATTAAATAGAATTTAATTTACTAGCTATTAATAAGACTTCTTTACCTTAATAAGCTTAAAATATACTATTAACTATTAAGAGATATAATAACTTAATATATTTAATATAATATTTTATATATTCTATAAATATAAACCTAATATAAATTAGTTTATTTATTTAAAAAACCCTAACTGTTATATATTAATAGCTTTTATTTAGAATATATTGCATTTATATTAAGTAATATTATACTATTAGAATATTTAATAATACTGGCCTAATACCTCTTTATATTAAAGCTCTACCTAGTAATACTAAAATAATAGTAGAGCTATAGTAACTATATAATAGCTATAATACCTTATAAGTCTAGATAAATAACTAGCAGAATGCTATAATAATTAGTAATAGTAATAGTAAATTATAAGAAAGAGATCTTAAAGAAGCCCTAAAGCTATTAAAATTTAAGCCCTTTAAGGGATAAGCAATTAATATTATTCTATTTCTAACCTAAATAAAAGGATATTTTTACTTATTTCTAAATAAACTAAATACTACTATAAAAAAACTTCTATTTATAGCCCTTTTAATTTAAAGTAATATTAAAAAATAGTTTAAACTTATTATAAGAGATTACCTAGAAAATAAAGAAAATCTATAAGATTAAAATATATAAAATATCTTTAGAGATTAAAATAATTTTAAATAAGCCCTTAAAGATAATTTTAAAGTAATTAATAAAAAATAATAAGCTATAGCTAAATTACTTATACTTAAATAATAAAAATTATATATTATATATTTAGCTAAATTTTAATAGCTAGTAGCTAAAACTTAATAAGATAATAATACCTTTATAGAAATTTATTACTAAAGCCTAAAAAAAGAGGTTAAAGATAAACTATACCTTATAGATAGACCTAATAACCTAATTACCTATATTATAATAGTAATTAAAATTAATAAATAATAATATAAATATAGAAAAAAGAAAGCTAATTATAAGTATAAAAATAACTTTAACCTATATTACCTTAATTAATAATAAAATAATAATAACTAAAGTAACTCTTAAAACTAAAGATAGCAGTAAGAATATTAGTAAAATAATACCTTATATAGAATATAGTTAAGACCTATATCTCTAGGCACTATATAGCCTAGAAGAAATAATAACTATAAGCTATAAGATATATCTAAATATAAATACTATAATTGCAATTAAATAGGATATATAGTATAATAATACCTAAAACTATAAAAGCTATAAAACCTAAATTAAAGTAGGTAAGCCTTAAGACTTACTTAATAATAAGATTTATAAATAGTTATATATATTTAGATATTAGGAATAATATATAATAGATATAATATATACTTTAATAGCAATATAGAAATTACCTAAATTAAACCTAAAAATAAAAGAAAATTAAAAAAGAAAAATAAATTATATACTTTAGAAAAACTTAAGTAAAAGAGAAACTAATAAAATAAATAATAAAATAAGAACTACTATAAGTATATAGAAGATCTAGAGAAGTAAGAATACTTTAAAGTAAAGCAGAAAGAATAAAAAGATAAAGTAAGATAATAAAAGCTAGAGGAACTTAAGGAATAACTAAAATAGGAAAAAATGTAAATATTAAGAATAATAAGATAAAGTAGCCTAAATATCCTTAATATAGATAAATAGAAGTAAACCTTATAAGTTATTAATAATATTTCTATTAGGATAATACTTTAGGATAAAGAAAAATATTAAAGATAGAAAATTAAAGTAAGAAATTAACTTTAATAGAAGAAATAATAAAACTCCTGCAGTATAGAATATAAAGGCAAGACTGCCAGAAATATAGCTAAATATCTTTACTATTAAGATAAGTAAATTATATAAAAATAGGAATAACTTTATAAAGTAAGATATAATAAAAACGGTCTAAAAATCTATAAGATATAAAAAGAAATTTATATATAAGATATTAGAGAATATAGAAATATAGAAATAGAAAATAAACTTTATATTAAAGTATATTATATTAATAAGGTATTAAATCTATTATACCTAAAACTGGCATTTAATAAATAAGATAATATATAAATAATACTAATATACCTTAAATATAATATAATATCTTAAGTATTATACTAAAATTATTAATATAAATAATATAAATTAAATAAACTAGATAATAATTATTTTCCTATAACTATATATAAAATGCTTAATAATAACCCCTATTTAATAGAAGAAGCAGAAAGATACTTAATATACCTTTAATATAATTACCTTAAAGTAGTAGAATTATAATTTAATATAATATTATATAGAAAGATATATTAAGTTAATAAACTAAATTAAGAAATTAAGGAAAATATATAAATTATTAAAGATATAAAAAGAAAATTTAAAGAAGTAACTTAAGGCAGGTATATTTAAAAGAAAGGCAAACTATTAGTTAATAATACTAGCTTAAAAGATATAAAAAAACTATTAGGATAATAGGAAGCAGATAGACTATATCTGCTTAATAATAAATATTCTAAATAAGGAACTATAGAGATAGATATAAAATTAGAAAAATACTTTTAATAGATAATATTTAATAATAAATTTAATAATAACTGCCCTAATAGAAAAGGGTATAATAATAATAAATATAAGTAAATATATTAAGATATATTAGGAAAAGTTATATACTATTTATAATTAAGCTATAGATAAGCCAGAATTATAGATAAAAATAACTTAAATTAATAAATATATTAAAAATACTATAAATAATAGACTTAATAGATAGCCTAATGCTATAAGTTTAAATTAAAAGAAAATAGCTAAATGCTTAAATTAATTATAGAGTAAGGAGAAACTTTATTAACTTAAAAATAGTTATAAAGCTATAGTTACTATAGAAATAGAAATTATTACCTTACTTATTAATTAATATAAAAATATAGCTCTTTAATTATAATAACAGTATTATAGATTAAGAGATTAATTACCTTAAGGTCTTTATTAAAGGAAGAAATCAGGAAGTAGATTTTAATATTATACCTTTAGGAAAGGATATAAATATCCTATTAAATATATAATAGCTTAAATAATAAAACCTACTTATTAACTAAAAGAACGGCCAGGTTATATTCCCTAATAACCCTAATAGTAATAAAGAAATAATTATAATAAATAATAAGAGATTTTAAACCCTAACTAAAGAGGATAGTATAGGTAAATATAGAATAGAATATCTATTACCTCTAAAAGAAATATAATATAAGTATAAAAAAGGCATAAAAAATAAAATAGAAATCCTAAATATCTTTAAGGCATAAGATCTATATAAAGATAAGATATTTATAGAATTAAGCTAAAATTAACTTAAAAATATTCTAGAATAATACTAAATATATAATAGACTATTTAAAGAAAAACTAAAAATTAAAGTACTTAAATACAGTAAATAAGACTATAAAATTAACCTTATAAATAATAACTTACTATTTTAAAAGCTTTACCTACTTAACTAAAAAGAGCTATAAGTTTAAAAAGAATATATAGATAAAATACTTAAGAAAGGCTATATTAAGAAATCTAGCTTAATATTAATATTATTAATATTTTTTATATTAAAAAAGAATAAAAAGGATAGATTAATTATTAATTACTAACTAGTTAATATATATACTATTAAGGACTAAACCTTACTTCTATTTATTATAGAACTTAAGGATTAATTATAAAGTAAAAAGATTTTTATAGCTCTAGATCTAAAAGGAGTATATAACCTTATTTATATTAAAGAAAGAGATAAATAAAAAATAGTATTTAGGACTAAATTTAGACTATTTAAATATATAGTAATGCCTTTTAGTCTTATTAATATATCTATAACGTTTTAGCAGATAATTAATAGTATATTTTAATAGTATTTTAATATCTTTATAATATATTACCTAAATAATATTTTAATTTTCTTAAATAATAAAAAAGAATATATAGAATATATCTATAAGGTTTTAAAAATATTATAAAATGCTAAACTATTAGTAAAACTAAAAAAGAGTTTCTTTTATATTATAAAAGTAGACTTTTTAGGATATATTATTATATTTAATAAAATTAAAATAAAACTAAAGAAAATTATAGTAATAATAAATTAAAAAGGACTTAATAATATAAAGGAAATATAAGCCTTTCTAAGACTTATTAACTATTACTAATAGTTTATTAAGGATTTTAGTAAAATCGCTAACCTAATAATAGAATTAATAAAGAAAGAAAAGATATTTAATTAAAACGATAAGGTATAAAAGGCCTTTATATAGCTTAAGGAAGCTATCTCTAGTAAATTAATATTAATAATATTTAATCTAAAAAAAGAAATTAAATTAAAAATAGATATATTAGACTTTATATTAAAAGGATAAATTAGTTAATAAGATAATATAGAGAAATTATACCCTATTATATTTTACTTTTATAAGTTATATAAAGTAAAACTTAACTATTTAATTTATAATAAGGAATTTCTAGTAATTATTAACTGCTTTAAGGAATTTAAATACTACTTAATAGAAAGTAAGTACTAAATTAAGGTATATATAAATTATTAGAATATCTCTTACTTTACTATAATATATAAACTTAACTAATAATAACTATATTATATTAAATACCTATATAAATTTAACTTTATAATTATTTATAGAAAAAGATTAAAGAATAAAAAAGCAGATATAATAAGTTAATAATTAAATTATAATACTAAAACTATAAAAATAATAAAATAAATATTAAAAATAAATAATAAAAAAGAATATAGATTTACTTAATAAATGCAAACTCTAGGATAGATATAAGTAACAGTAATTAAAGAAATCCTAAAAGAACTAAAAAAGTTTATATAGAAATTCTATAAATATCCTATATATAAATATTAAGGAGTAATAAAAACTCTTAAATAACTTCTATAATATAGATATAAGATATAGTAAATAATAGTAAAAAAGGTTATTAAATAATATAACTTTTATATTAAAATAAAAGTATAAAGATATAAACCTTATAGAGAACTTTAATTACTGCCTATAATATAATAATTATAAGACTTAATTATAATAGACTTTATTATAAAACTATTACTATCTAAAGAACTTTTAACTAGACTCTTTTATAATAGTATTATAGTTATTATAGACTGACTTATTAAGTTTTTATATTACCTACCTTATAGAGAAAATATAGATATAGAAGAACTTATATATATTATCTATAGATATATTATCAGTATATATAGATTGCTATCTAAAATTATCTTAAATAGAAAACTAATATTTATATTATAATTTTAAAATATACTTTTAGTATTATTAGGCCTAAACTATAAGCTTATAATAGTATTTAAAGCCTAAATAAATAGATAAATAAAATAAATAAATTAAGTATTAAAATAATACTTATAGTATTATATAAACTATAAATAGAATAATTAGGTTAAAAAGCTACTATATGCCTAATTAGTATATAATACTGCCTATAATAAAAGTATAAAACTTATACTAGTATATACTAATTTTAGATTTATACTAAAAGCCTATAAAGACCTATAAGAGCCTAAAATAATTAACCTAGTAGTAATAATTAAAAGTAATAACTTAAAGAATCTATATAATAAACTATAGATAGAACTTAAATTTATTAGAAAATAGATATAATAGTATTATAATCCTAAAAAAATAGAAAGACCTACCTTTTTAAAGGGAGATATAGTTTACCTATCTATAAAAAATATTACTACTAAATAACTAAACTATAAACTTAATTTTAAATATATAGGACTATATAAAATTATTAAGAAGGTCTTAAAGAATAACTATAAACTAGACCTATTACTAAAAGTTAGGATCTATTTTATTTTTTATATCTTACTACTTAAATTAACAGTAAATATAATTTATATTAAAGTATATAATAAACTAATAGAAGTAAAAGGACTAAAAGCTTATAAAGTAAAAGTAATTTAGAAAATAAAGATAATTAATAAGAAAATAGAATACTTAATTAAATAGAAAAACTACCTAAAAAACGAAAATATATAGAAACTACTAAAATACCTTATTAATGCCTAATAACTTTTAAAGAACTTTTACTAAAAACTAAAGAAGGATTTAAAATAGTAAACTAGTTAATAAGGTCTATTATATCTGCCTTAATTAACTTTACTATAATAAAGGAATTAAAAGGTATAATTAAGTTCTTTGCCTTCTTACTATTATTTATTACCTTAAAATCCTACTTAAGGGCCTTTAGCCCTTTAAATTAAATTAAATGCTTTTAATAATAAAGATATATTAGCTTTAAAAGATACTTATTTAGTTAATACTATAATTAAATAAGCTCCTTTTTAATAGCCTCTTTATTAGCCTTAATTTAATTTTTTTCTTAAACTAAATAATTTACTATAAGGATTAATATAAAATACCTTATAGATAATAATAAAAACTAACCTTTTAATAATATTATATCTTTCCTATTATAAAAATAACTATAATAGATATATTTAAAATAATTCTTCTATTTATCTTTTATTATATATTTAGTATAATTTTTAATATATAAGGAATAAGGTATAATTTTATAATTAATAAAGGCAATAAGTTTTATATAGGTAAGATAATATTAAGTTACTATAAAAGACATTCTATTAATAACAGTAAGGAAATATAAGTTTAAGTTAGATTTATTAAAGATAAATATAAAAGAAAAATAGATATATAGGTCTTAAAGATAAGACTAATAAAAAGAGAGAGATTATATTATAACCTAAATAGAAAAAGCGCTTATATTATATATACCCTATATTTTCCTTTTAATTATTTATAATTATAGTATACTAAAGGATTCTATAAGTAACTATTAAGATTTAATTACTAAAGCCTAAAATAGATTACTAGTAATTCTAGTTAATTATTAGTAATTCTTAAGAATTACTATTAACTTTATAGTAATCTCCTTAATTACTATTAATACTATATAGTATATAAATATATTCCCTTAATATTAAATAGAATTTAGTTTACTAGCTATTAATAAGACTTCTTTATCTTAATAAGCTTAAAATATACTATTAACTATTAAGAGATATAATAACTTAATATACTTAATATAATACCTTATATATTCTATAAATATAAACCTAATATAAACTAGTTTACTTATTTAGAAAACCCTAATTGTTATATTATAGTATTATTTTATAATATATAGATTTTATATTTACTGCTATATTCTTTATATATTACTTAACTATTTAATATTAATATTTTTAGCCTAATAAAGGTAATTTTTAAATACTTTATAAAGCCTTATATTAGCTTTAATACTATAGCGCTAATTTATAAATAGTATTTTATTTAAATATATAAAAAAGCTATCTTAAGTATTACTTATTTATATTTTTCCTTAATTTATATTCTTTATATTATATTATCTTATAACCTTATTTAATTTATTACTAATCTATTAAGCTAGCATTAATTTACTAATATTTATAGTTTTTTTCTTAATATTAAAACCTTTATTTGTTAATTTACCTTTTTTCCTTTTTTATTTTTTTTATTTTCTTTTTTTTACTTTATAATAGCCTTTAATTTTTATAATATAATAATTAATATATTACCTTAATCTCTATAATCATATATTTTAGCTATATAAACTATTATTAATATAAATTATTATTATTATTAAATTTAATATTAATAATAAAGATTTATTATTACTTTAATAGATATTAACCTTAATTTAAGTAATCTTTAATATCTTTTAAGGCCTCTATTTAATTTATAATATATTTAATAAGCTTTTAGTTTTTATTTTTTTATTTTTTAATATTAATATTAAAAAGCTATATATAGTAGCTAAAGATTATAAAATTAATTTACTATATTATTAATAGCTTATTAATATATGGTAAGTATTTTCTTATTATTTTATAATACCTTAAAAGAGATTATAAAATAATAATATATTTAATTAAGAGCTTAAAGATCTCTATTAAAGGATTATTAATATAAATATTAATTACTATTATAAAATAGCTATAGCTAATAGTAATATATATTTTATAATTAGATTTTTAGATTTTTAGTTATTATAATTTAGTCTTTTAAGGTTAAAGCCTTAATAGTAATTGCCTTAATAGGGTAATAATAAAAAAGGCATTTAGCCTATTAAGGCTAGAGAAAATATCTTTTTTATACTTATAGATTAAGGCTACTTATTTAGTTAAATTATAAAGTTTATAGTAATAATAGCTATATAACTTTAAGACTTATTATTAAGGTTATTATATTTTTTAGTATAATATATAATACCTTATATTATATTATATTAAAAAATAAGTATTTTATTATATTATCTTTTTATTTACGACTTTAATTAGCTATACTTTATATATTACTATAGGGATATTTTAACTTTTTAATAAAAAAGCTATAAATAAAGCTATTATAAGGTATAATATATAAATAGGCTTTGAAGATATTAAAATTTAATTAATTTTATTAAAAAAGATATTAAAAAATATTATTATATCTTTTTAAGTATTAACTTAAAATAATACCTTTAAGATCCTTTAATATTAAAAGATAATATTATAGATTATATTATATATATTAAAAAGTAAAAATAAACTATTATTTTAATTATAAAAGCTTTAATTATAAAAAGAAAGATATAAAAGAAATCTTTATAACTTAAAGATTAAGGCTATTAAAAAGCTAAATTATTTAAAGGCCTAAAATACTATAAAAAGGTAAAAATTAACTTTTTTATAAATAGAAATAGACTTATAAAAGCTATAGCCTTAATAAAAGGTTATTTAATATCTTTAAGCTTATTATTTAAAAAAAAAAATTCTTTACTATTAGCCTAATAAGGCTATTAAGCTTTTAATTTTATATATAAAGGCTTAAATAATAAGGCCCCTATAATAGGCCTATATCTTAAAGGTTAAAATTATATAAGGTTTATTTGCCTTAATAGTATAATTACTGCCTTAATTAAGTAGTATTAATACTGCCTCTTAATAGCTATATTAGCCTTTTTTCTTTATCCTAGCTAAAAGAATACCAGGCTAAGTTTATTATACTTTTAAAGTATATTTCCTAACCTAACTATTAATTATAGCTATTAATATTAATTATAACTACTAATATAATACCTATATAAAATAGCCTGCAGCTATATAATTAGGTCTATTATATAACTAGCTATAACCTTAATATAGCTATTAGGCCTACCTTATAGAAAGCTAATAGAAAAAAACTAAAAGAGATCTATATAATAGTAATTACTATTAAAAAGAACTTCTTATTAAGGTATTAATTTAATTTTATTAAGATAGCTATTTTTAATTATAATTTAATTAGATTAATTTATTATATAAGCTATTTTAATTTAATTAATTTAATTTAGGTTAATTATAAGCTATTAGGTCTAAAGGACTTAAAGAGAGTCTTAAGGGAAGGTTATTCTCTTAAATTAAACTAAATTATATTCCTTACTGCCTTTATAGGCTTAAATATATATAAAGAGTGGCTTTTTAATATAGCTAAAAGGGTTATTATAGTAAAGGGAGTATTACTCTTAATATAAAGATAAAGGCAGGATAATAGCAGGGTTTAAAGGTTATACTAAAGGAATTAAATTAACTTTTATATAAGTTAGTTAATAAAAGTTAAATTAATATCTACTAATTAATTATATATGTTAGGGCATATAACTAATTAACCTTATATCTAAAAGCTGTAAATAAAGTAATATCAGTAAAGAAGCAGTAAGTTAAACTAGGGATTATTTAAAATATAAAGAGATTTAATATACTTAAAAGTTAAAAAATAAAAGATTTATAAAAAAATAAAATAAAAAAAGACTAAAAAGGTAGAATTTAAAAAAAAGAATAATACTATTATAATTATAAATAAAAGTAAATTATAATTCTATTTTATACTATTTAATTTATATATAAATTAATTAAGATATTATATATTAAAGTTATTATAATAATTAAAGGTAATATATAAAAGGTAGAGATATATAAAATGTAAGTATATAACACTAATACATTATGCAATAACAACTCTGTACTGCCTCATAAGGCACCTGGTGTATGTATATTGAATGTTAAGAATGCTGTTCGCCCAGGTTGGACTTGGTTCTGTATGGTCTCGATGAGACCTGAGCAATATTGTTGGCACTTACTGGTAACGTCCTGCTGAGTAACTAATTTCGACAATCTTCACAGATACTTCACATATCGCGATTGCAGATTTGCATTTCATGGACCAGAACGTAGTAACAAAACAGTTCAATTGTTTGCGTAAGTTGAGTAACACCATTCCATGCAGCCAGTCCTTGCACCACGCCAATCTGTGCCATTAACTCGTTGAGAGCCCATTCGCTTTACATCAATGCTCAACACTCATACAACCGAACCCGGAAATCTCTTATTCGCGCGACGCAGCCTCCACGAGGCTCTTTGAGAGTTCCTTCACCCTCGCGACCGCAACTTCGGCCCTCTCAGCATCAGGCGCCTCTGACGTGAATACCAGCGCCAGCACAAGCGCAGCATCAAGCCTTAGCAGACACTCTTCCTGGGCTGTAACACCAGGCCAGTTAGTTATTTCGGTGTAACCTTTGACGAAGCTCTCGTCGAGCTGACTGAACTCCAGCGTGCGAAAGAGGTCAACTGCTGCTGGGCCGATGAGGGCGTTTGTCCAATCGATGACAGCGCTAATTCGTCCATCTTTGTGACGGAGATTGACGTCGCGAAAGTCCATGTGGAGTAGACTCGAAGGGAAGCGTCTGAGACCTTGGAGGATACTGTGAATGAGGTCCCATTTTGTTATCCAGCTGGATGCCTCTGGGACTGTTTGTGATAGCACCAAGAAGCGCCTCCTGAGTCTTTGTTCAATTGTTGAGAACACATCTTCTGTTTCAAAAGCAACTGTCTTCGTCTCTGGGTCAGATAATGGCGTTGAGTGTATCATCGCCGCTACACGACCCATCTCCTCAAATGTGATGTCTGTTCCATCGTCGTCCACGTACTCGCACAGCATCGCTGGATAACCATCTTCTCCAAGGTACTTGTATGCTTTTGGAACAGGTACGGGTGAGCTCTCCAGAAGCTTGTAGATCGCCATCTCTTGTTGGATGAGATCACTGGCGTTGGTGTTGGGGTCATTAGCGTTTTGGTAGACCTTGACTCTGGGTACTCTGAGAACGACTGGTCCATATACTGGAGATCTTGCTTTGTAAACAAGGCATTCGAGACCTTCGCCAGCGGTTTTGACGTCGGTGAGGTTCTCTGCCTCGATGAAGTGCTGAGCTATCTCCATCGTGGTTTGCGAACAGTGATTTGATGGGTTACAGAGAATAATCTTGGGATTATGTTTTCTTTCAGTAGAAACTTTCAGAAATAGTAGGTTTCTTGGCAGGAGATTCTGAATGAGGCTCGTATATGCGCGTATAGCTTAGCGTCGAAGGATCGTGAATGAGTCACACAAGAGGTGAGAACTAATTGAGTTGGAGTCCACCGACCGATTCGCCAATCTTCAATTTTACAACGCTATCTCGGGAAAATGTGAGTGGGAGCGATACGAAGCTACGAAACTAAGAGTAAGATGCTGTAGCGCATGGATTGTATTGCTATCATAGACTGTGGTAACATTGCTACTGAGTTACATGACACCATTATCCTCTTTCATACCAGGGCGCAGGCCACCCAATCTTGACAGACTATCCTAAAAACTACTAGAATCAATGTCTACGAGGAGTTTTGATCCATTTCCCGCGCCGGGGGCCCACGCCGACCGGGCACCCGGAAAATGAGCCTCCGGGGACGAGGCACAGGCGGTGGGAATACAGATCTAGCCTCTTGTTTGAACGAGACCCCGTATCTCTCAGATAGTTGGTTGAGGTCCCCCAAAGTGTAAGGAACTTCAGAAGCATCGAAGTTGCTCTGCAAGAACGTCCGAAGTTCTGGGAATGACCCAGCTTGCTTTGCCTGGCACAATACTACCATAGGCTGGTACATGTCCTTGTGGAGGTGTTTCGAGTCGATCCGAACCTCGACAATAGAAGCGGGCAGAAGCTCGGTTAAGCTTGCTGGGTCAAGATTCTTTACATAAAAGGCATTGGTAGCATCATCATTGCCGGATATTCCAATAGAAAGTGAATCCCCACCGAGAACTAACGTCTGTAGTCTTTCGAACGTCTTGAGCGAACGGAGGAGTAAGGATACCGAAGGCGCGTCATATATTGAGTCCCAGCAGCATTCTAGGTAACGCAAGGTGGAAGAGGATTTGTTGAGTTCGTATGAGAGGTTCGCGGGCATTGCAGGCACTCCTCGCTGGCTTATGTATATGAATGACTCAAGAGGGGCGCACTTTGCGAGGATTCCTTCAAGAGCCGAGTCGAAACTCACGTTGAAAAACTTCAGGCAAGTGAGGTTTGCTATGGACACTTTAGGAGAGTTGTGTGGATTCCCTTTCCACCTGATGTGACAGGATTTGATGACAAGTGTCTTGATGTTGGGTGCCATCTCGAACACATTCTCCAGTGTGCTTAGATCACGCTTGTGCGTGGGGGATGTGCTTTCGAGGTGCAGATATCGCAGATCATGCAGCTTTTTCTGTGTTTTGCTTGCGAGTGTCTGACCGAAGGAGCCACGGTCTACCAAAGAGAGTAGCTGGAGATCAGGCATTCTGCATAGCAGAGTGTACAAGGGAAACGGGTCGAGCTCATAGGTAAGGCGACGGATGAGGGATCTCTCCTGGAGCTGGCCGCGACCCTTAAGGAATTCAGTGATCTTCTCCTCTGGCCATCCTCTTGCGTCGATGTTGTGGTAGAGGTATGGCGTCGCAGCGTTGTTCAGGACCCGACAAGTGCGAGTGAGGCTCAGAAGGCCGGTAGTGACCTCAGCAGATGGCTTCTCCCATAGCTTTCCTGGATCAGGAGTTGCGAGTGAGTTTGGCTGGGGATAGTGGCTCAGATGGTCATTAGTGCAGTGGCTGCAAAGATGCCAACATATCTCGGCCAGAATCTCTGGGGGCATATGATCGAGGGCAGGCTTGATCATGATGAGTTGAGTTGGGTGCGAGGTGCATGAGAGAGAAAGAAAAAATGAGAAAAGAGTTGGTGGGCTTCCAAGGATTTATATGAGTCAAGGTTGCACAAGCAAAGAAATAGTGACGCGATGATTCGTCTTGACGTGTGAGGGAAACGCGTGAATGCTGAGATAGCCTAGGCAGCTGAGATATCATGCAGCAATGCCCCATGGTGACAAAAGAAGCCACAGGAAAGAAAGTGGCAAATAAAAACCCGGCTACGGAGGTCAAACTCGGCGGTTGTTGCTGAAGAGCTTGCAACTGTTTGTTGTGTATCGCTAGAGATGCAGGGTACATTAACAGATACCGGACAAATCATTCGGTCTTGATTAATGGAGTAGCTCAGAAGCACTCAAGATATACTAGGCTACCAGTGAATTAATCATCACAATCTAGTTCTAGTCTTAACTTCTTTCACGCCTGAGGCCTGATGTGTCAGTTGACAGCCTCGCCAGCACGCACACACAAAAAAGAAAGCGGCTTTTCTGGTGTAACAGTGGCTTATGGTCTGCTGCTTATGGCCTTCCTGAAATTGAGCCTGATTTTAACTTGCCTAGCTGGTGTATCTATCAGTTTTCCTAGTTCTCATTTCGACATCTTTCTTTTCTTCTTCCTCATCTCATCTCTCACGGTCCCCCAAACTCATCCACCGTTGTGTGCATTCTCAGTCATCACCATGGGTCTGCTTTTGCTTCCCCCAGAAATTATTGATAAAATATGTAAACTCTTCTGCACCCACTGTCAGACTGAGCCCCTCTCCCGCTCCCCCCACGAACAAGACCTGGTCACATCTTGTCCAAGCAAAATCTGGGAGCACGACGCCCAAGGAGTCAAAGCCCTCTTCAATCTCTCCGAGACATGTCAAGCGCTGAACACACTCACTCTGCCCCATCGCTATCATCGCGTCGAATTCAAGAGCGACCTACTCTATACCAAGGAATTTATCGCACACATCAGAGGTCATGGGCATGGTGCCCTAAAACATGTTCGTAGTCTCAGCTTGTCCTATACAAAGGCAATGGACGACTCTTACAATCAACTACCGAATAGCCTGAAACCCCGTTTCTACTTTTTCGGCATGGTGTTGCGTCGTGTGCCACAGATCCAGATTCTACACATACGCCTCAACCTGGAGCATGAAATCAAGGTCCCCAGACGAACAACGCTAGAGTCCCTGCGGTATCTACACATTGAGCGTGCCGACAACGAGTCACAACACAAGACCCATAGCTCACAGATCTATGAGTTGCTCCGACAGGCACCCAATATCGACACATTGGTCATTCAAGTCACCAGGTTGTCCTGGTCGTTTGGATCAGGGGGACTTGAAAATGTCAAGTGTCTCAAACTTGTCGACACCTTGGTTAAGCCGGAGCTCCTCGAAAAGATTCTCGAATCATGCCCACAGCTTGAATCGTTCGGATTCATCTTTTTGGGAAAGATGCGTGACTGGTCAAAATTGAGAAGGAATGAAATTACTACGCTCCGAAAGCTACCGCATGTCCTTTCTTTACGACAGGAAACGCTACGGTATGTTGAACTTTACTGGAAGCCGGACATCCCATGGACACGCGGAATGGAGATCGTGGGATGTTTCAAGGGCCTGACTAGCCTTGAGACGCTGATCCTCGGCGGTCCAGGGTTCCGCTTCGAGAAAGCTAAGAACCATGAGCCGTTCGAGACATGTCTTGTCGATCTCCTGCCACAATCAATCCGCAGCGTCGCCATTGATTCGGGTAGTATGAACCTCCACAAACCGATCTTGGCACTGGGTGAAGCGGTCAAATGGGGCTCGTTTCCGGAGCTAAGGGAGGTCCGATGCTATCAGCGGGAGTTTGGGGGTTGGACGGCTATGGAGAGGACATCGGCACGTCCATTTGTATCTCGACGAAAGATGGCCCAAGATTGGAGCAACATGAACAGATCCTTACGCGATCTACTATCGCAGCTGAGCAGGACATGTAACGTATCGTTCAGTGCAGAGACCAAGAGGCCTTTTGAACATGATGCTGGGTCCTAACGGCAAACAAATTGGTGGCCAACTCACACGGGGTATTTGTGCAACGTTCTTGGATTACGTTGGCCAGGGGCGAGTCATAGATGATGCTGAGAGCTCTACTTTGAAAAAAGAAAGAAAGAAATAGCACAGCATTGTGATCTTAGGAAACAAGATGAAAAGCCCATGATACTATTCAGAGTCCTCTCATGTTTGAGGAGTATAAGAAGAGAACATGTTTTGAGTTTTGAGATCAGTATATTTTAGGATAATTTTAAATAAACATGTAAATGTTAGGAGCGTCTTAGGTAAACGAGGTGCCTAAGGACTTCCTAAACTCCACAAAAGGCTCGCTAATATCCAAGGCGGTGATGTGCTTCCATAGCTGCTGCAGCAGGAGTGCTCGAAGGCGTCTCAGCTGGGGGAGCAGGGGCCAAAGGTGCAGAGGGTGTAGGAGGGCTTGCAGCAAGAGTACTCTCTGCAGGGGGCGCAGGAGGCGCTTCTTCCTCGGCGGGAGTAAACGCTGCATCTGCTAACGGAATCTCCCCAACCGTTCCGCCTGTAGCTGCGCCAGCGTCGACGTTGGCCAGGGCACCAGCTGCCTTCTTGGAGAACTGGACCAAGTTTTCCTCAGAGGGGCTGGGAGTGGTCAGTAGCTGTTCTGTGTAGTACAGAGTGGAGTCGGACTTACGGGTTGATGGCCATCACCTGACCGATCTGACAGTGCGGTCCGGTAGCACAGTACAAATAGATAGGCTCTGTGTTGTTGAGAGGAACATTAAACGTCCCAACAGTTGTCTGTCCAGCCTCGAAAGGAATATGACCACTGTGGATAACTCCAGACTGTGTAGCCTGGAGTGGCTGGCATGGGGAGTCTTCAGAGCTTTGGGTCACAGTATGATTTCCATTACTGAATTGGAACTGGATCACATCTCCGGCTGCTGCTCGAATCATGTTCGGAACGAAGGTATCTTGAGCACCGCCGACGACAACGGGGATGATTCTGTTGACTCGGCCTTCGAGGGGTGGATTTCTCTTGACTATCAAGTATTAGAATGGTTCTTTGGTTGAGTGCTATAAGAACTTACTCGAGACTGGCTGATGGACTTCAAGCTCATGAAGTTCCCGTGGGGACATTTCAACGAGTGGCATAGCAGTAACAACTGCAGCCCACAAGAAAGCCTTGGCCAACATCTTGAAATATTATCAACAAAAACGAAACTCAAAAGTTGGTTGGTAATGAGCGTATTGTAAAGAAGGTCCAGCCAACTAGCAAAAACTGAAATTAACAATTACAAATCCTCACCAGGAGGGTAAAAGAATAAGAAGAGAATTTCGATAACTCAAAGAAGGTAAGAATGGTAGACTGATCTGTGAATCAGACCATTATTCCCGACTGCAACTCAAGATGATCTTATAACATTTCGAAATCACTGATGATCGGGCACATGCCGAGCCTCATCTCTGGGCCGAAACTCGAGCTGAGACAAGAATATGGATAGAGTTGCTCTTTCGCAAGATATGACAAATTCGCTAGCAGCCAAGATGTTTTGCAAACTTGTCTTGTTTCAGGGTACGGTTACGTGGTGTTTCATCAGCGACCAAGATATATTGCCGAGATACGGTTTTAAGTGATATTTCATGTTTTGTGTCCTTGATTCATGTTTTAGAGTGATATTTCATGTTTGTCAGCGCTATGAACAGTGACACATTGATATAGGGTTTTTGAAACGGGCATGCGTGGCTTTCGGCATGTGGGCAGATGTGTCGGGCTTGGCGATCTTGATAGAGGTTTGATGTGATGTTGCATGAGTGATTCATCTGATGAAGCGGTTATAGTGACCAAAATGAGTGGTTTAGGGGCCGAGAGGTTTGAGCCGTAGGAGGCTGAATGATTCGTGATCGCCTTCAAGCTTGTTTCATCAACATCAGGGAATGAGTGGAGATAGTCGTAATGTTAACCATAAATACAGAGCACTGCCACTTTATAGACTTATCAATTAAGTTTAATACCTGCTACGCATGAAGAGAAGTGTTACAATGTGTTGGCATCATGTCAGAGAGGTGAGGCATGATGTGGCCTTGAATCCTTGACCGAGATGAGCCCAGTGAGGTCACACCAGCCAGCCACTTCACTTGTCGCAAGATAGGGCATTTGCTTACATACCAAACTCGCTTCATCCTAAGATGCTCATCGTCAATCTCTATGAAGTCGACGAGAATTACCCCGTGGGGGCATGCCCATCCCCGCAGAACCCCAACCCCAATTAGCCTGATCTTGCTCCCCCGCAAAGACCCCAATCCGAACATCGTCACTTTGCCTTTACTGACCTCCAATTCAACGCTGTCGTTGGTGGAATTTTAATTGCCGATCGTGCCTTGACAGAACTGACGCTAGCGAGGTTCCATTGCCGGGGCTTCATCGAGGATTATATTAACTACGGCATCGAATATCCGAAGAAGCTTGTAAATAATATACGTCCTCGAATGTGATTTGTGGATTTTAACACGTGAGTTTGGATCTGGTTATATGCTTTGGGGGTTTAAATGAAGGAGGATCGGCCAATGCGAGGTTGAACTAGTAGACTTATATAGCAGCTGCAAGACCGTAGTATTTTGATTTGGACCAAGTGTCACGTATCTCGACATGAAGGGCTTCATTATCAAGACGGCAATTATTGCTGCGACTCTCTTTTCCACTGCTACTGCATCCGCTAAGGGACCTGTTGACACGTACAAGAAATGTCAACGGCAGACAAAGCGTGCTACAGAAGGCTGCCCCAAGGGCACTCTCTTTGTCGCCAAGGATGATCCACGAGCAGACTTTTCCTCCATCCAAAAAGCCATCGAGTCTTTGGGCAACACAACAACCGCAGGCCACATTCTCATTGCACCTGGAAACTACAGCGAGCAATTGAACGTCACCCGCCGAGGTCCCCTCCATCTCATCGGTGCTTCAAACAAACCTTGGGTCAAGGATCTCTACGCTGATATTGACGTCAACACCACGGCTCAGAATGACGTCCAGATCTGGTTCAATCTTGCGAACACGAACAATGGAAGTTTGAGTGATAATGTGTTCACGAGTGTACTCACCGTTGGACCTAATTTCAACGCTACCCTGACTGGATCTGGACCTACGGGCTTTCCTGTGCCTGCGGACACGCCGTTCGGATGCACGGACTTTAGGGCGTATAACATTGACTTCAGAAATGACTTTGCACCTCAATCTGCTGGACCTGCGCATGCGGTTGGTGTGAGTCGGGCAAACGCGGGCTTTTACTCTTGTGGCTTCTACTCTTACCAAGACACTGTAAGTCAAACCCACCATTGGTGAGAAAATGAAATTAAAGCTGACTTTATAGGTTTATGTTGGAAAACTTGGAAATGCTTACTTCTACGACAACATCATCGCCGGACAGACTGATTTCCTGTACGGCTTTGGCACAGCTTGGATTGAGAAGTCAACACTATCTCTCCGCGGCTGCGGAGGCGGCATCACAGCTTGGAAAGGCACAAACACGACCTTTACCAATAAATACGGCGTCTACATCGACAACTCCCAGCTCATCCCTGTCAACTCCACCATCGCTACAAACTTTGTTGGAAAATGTGCCCTCGGCCGACCATGGAACTCGCAGCACAAGTCCATCTTTATGCAGTCGTACTTTGATGCTGTGATCTTGCCTGCTGGTTATATCGAGTGGAGCAAGTCGACACCAAGAGTTGATAATTATACCTTTATGGCGACGTGGAATGATCATGGGCCGGGATATAACGTTGAAGCTGAGAAGGCGAGTAATGTAACCAAGGTCTTGACGGATGCGGAGGTCAAGCCTTATAGAGCGCCTGCGGATGTATTTCAGACTCCTGAAGGGAAGTTTGGGCACGTCAAGTGGATTGACAAGAAGGCTCTGTAAAGACTCTCAGCTCGACTAGGATTACAACAGTTTGAGATGTCCCGCGGCTCAATGCCTCACATGTGATATTGTGATTCACCCACCACCATGACTCGGCATCAGAAGCTGAACTCTTTACCTCCATTGGCCCGAATGTCTCAGTTTGTCAGCCTCAAGCAAGGCATGTCTCAAACTATCACAGCTCTCAGATATTTATTCCCGCCTTACTTTCGTGATTTGGCGTGAAGAAGTAACCGCTGCCAAGTGAATGAGGATCCCGAAAGCGAGATGAGATTTGAATCCATTTGCAGGGGTGTAAACTCTGTATCCAATGGCGCGTTTCATTTCTTTAATTGCCCCTTATTTTAGTTCGCGGGGTAAAAGACGCTAAGATTAGTGGTTGGATTCAGGATCGGGAGTTGATCTTCACATGAGAAGACGAGCGAAGATGGTACGATATGAGCATTGGCCTCTGCAATGGAATCATGGTATATATGATCAAAGCATATACTCAAGCAGTAATATAAAAAGTATCTTGGAATAGATACTGATTAAGGCGGGATACCTCGCCGAAAGTCTGTGGTTATCTATGCCCATATCAAGTAGATAGGTAATACAATCGACACCAGTGGCAAAGCAAACCAGTTACATCCCATCAAACAAGCCACTTCCTCTTCCCCGGAGGAAACGTCCCCGGTAACAAGAATCCTTCAACGGGCATCCATCAACAAATAACCCCCCCTGCCTGATCTACAAATCTGACATCTCCCTCCTCCACTTTCTCCTCTTCATCTCACAGTATGAGCTGTCGAGACAATTCTGCCTTCGAGGCGCCTTCGAAATGGGCTACTCAGGCGGCGACGATCAACGCAGTCCTTCGGTGACGATCCCCATTGCAGTGTGCATGGGCATTTCTCTTTACAATGTTATTGAGCTCAATGTCCTTATCCTCACGACGTTCAAGACAAGGAAGAGCTTGTACTTCTGGAGCTTTCTGGCTGCTACGAATGGGATTGCACCTCATACCATTGGCTTCCTTCTCAAAAATCTGGTCTTTTCTGATAATTTTGTTTTGTATATCACGCTTATTTCTGTTGGTTGGGTTTTGATGGTCACGGGCCAATCGCTTGTTTTATACTCCCGACTACACCTGATTTTCTGGAACCAGTTTATTCTAAAGCTTGTGTTGGCTATGATCATTACCAATGCCGTTGTTTTGCATATTCCGATTATTATTCTCATGTATGGCGCCAACAGCAGCGACAAGAATCCATGGGTCCATCCTTATCAGATCTACGAAAAGATCCAAGTCACGGTGTTCTTCTTTCAAGAACTCATCATTTCAGCGATATACATCAAAGCGTGCTCCTCGTTCTTTGGGACAGAAGGGCTTTTATACCGGAAAGGTGTTCGACGAATGAGGAGGCATTTACTCTTCGTCAACGTCTTCATAATCCTTCTCGACATTCCGATCCTAGTCCTCGAATTCGCAGACTTTTACGACTTTCAGACTGCTTACAAAGCGATTGTCTACAGTATCAAGTTAAAGCTTGAGTTTAACCTTTTGAATCGGCTTGTGGAGGTTGCAAAAGGGAATGATGCACGTGGGGCGGAGAGCGGAAATCAAAATGTGCGTTTGAATGCTTTTGAGCAAGATGGTGCTGGATACGTGACCAAGGGTAGTGAATGTGGAAATATGGAAAGAGATGAAAATACGAAGAGACGAAAACGATGGAACTCGAACGCGGATGATAGGATTCTAATTGAGACGGAAATATCTGTTAGTTATGTTGAAAGGAGAGAGGATGATGATGAGAGTACGGGATGAAAGATGTCGACATAGGACTTAGTTCACGAATGAAATGGCCTTAACTTTTCAACTGAGATGCTATAGGATGATCTTATTCAAAGTTCAAGCGCCAACGTAAAGTCGAGGTCAAAAGGGAAACCTTTATTCAAATTTTCAAGTCATATAGACAACTACCTATGGAGAGACTTGCAGGCCACAAAGTTAAACTTGGGCAGATGATACTTTCTTACAATATAAAGTATTTACTGTTTCTTAAAAGCTTCTACTATGGCTCTCGCATCTGATTTGCTTGTGCAGGATAGTTCTGACACTTCATCTCCTCAGAAATATCAAAATAAATTTTATCTGGGTTCTCAGCTAAAGGAAAGTGGATGCGTGTAAGAGATCAAAGCTTGATTTACACCTTGAGCATTAAACTTCACCTAATTTTCGTTTGCTAGAATGTTCTCCTTGTGACTCACTAGGCATGAACTCTTTCCTCTTCTGCCTATAAATAGCCCCCTTTCCCTCCAGAATTAGAAAATCATTCTTGCTTCTCTTTAAATTTTTGTGGCCCTTGGCGGAGAAGATCCGTCCTTTATCCCAACATGTCATCCAGTTTCTGACAACAGTACTATCGACTTCTGTCTAAACCTCTGTCATCCCTATGGATGTTTCCTTGTTTTATCTTGCATTTAAGGGACAAAAGGATCATTCCATCAGAACTCAATCCCAAAGACCACCCCAGTTCCAGATCTCGTCACGGTGGAAGTGCTCGTACGTCTCGCTGAGTCTGCAGTCCGTAGCGATGACGGGTGAGGGATGGGAGTCTAGGTAGTTGTCTTTAGGCTGCAAGCATCCCAAGCAACTCTAATCAAGATGGACATATCGCCGACTGACAGAGTCTGCGACTCCCCCACGACCTCGATCTCGACCTTTCCTAATCCACCCATCCCTCAAAGTCGTTTCGACAATTGCGAAATCATCAAGAAACCAATCAAGCTAGGTTCTCTCGGCTGGATTAAGCTCTCGGCCATAAGTCTCAGCGGCAAATAACACTTCAAGCTCACAACTTGGACATTATACCAAGATGTCTGACCAATTGCTACAGCACAAGGCTGATAAGAACCTCCAATCCCTCAGCCAAGGAAGGTTAGCTCAACACTACAAAGGTATTGAGTTT
Organism: Fusarium chuoi; assembly: GCA_022627125.1. Classification (NCBI taxonomy): domain Eukaryota; kingdom Fungi; phylum Ascomycota; class Sordariomycetes; order Hypocreales; family Nectriaceae; genus Fusarium; species Fusarium chuoi. Next base: position 1,570,421 of record JAJALE010000837.1, on the reverse strand, counting down.
ATGAGTCAGTCACAAGGTTAGAAAATACACGTCGGGTTTAACACAATAGAAAACAATCAATCTCTCCGCTCTGGCTACACTGGAACAACAACGCTGAACTCAACCATGTCAAGATGTCAAACCCGAACAACCCGCGACTGGAACCCGGGGCTGAGAGCTTATAATCACCACATACAACCCGGGATCTTCTCGCAACTTTTGTCGCAACCGCCGTGCCGAGGCCCCACTCGTCGTCTACGGCATCTGAATTATTTTCATCTGTGTTTAAGAATTGACAGTCCTTAGACGAGCGCTGTCGAACAATGCAAGGATACTTTCAAGAGAGCTTCTTCTAGCATGGCACCTACCATGAATGCTACATGCTTCAAGAACTCGTTCCTAGGGACCTTACTGCCTGTCAGTCAGAGACTACAGGTTCCTCTGGATGCTCGCTGACGAGAACCTCTTCAAGAGAAGAAATTCTCACACAAAACCACAAACCACAAACCACAAAAATGCCTCTTCCAATCGGAAGGATTGCGTTCTGACCACTTGCTAACTAGGTCGAACTACAACGGAATTATGAGGACAACTGGCCTATTCCGGACCTATCAGTTATTTATTACAGGTTCCTTTAGATGATCATTGCCGAGGATATCTTTGAGGGGTTTAAGGAGCTAGGTTCTCTCGGCTGGATTAAGCTCTTAGCTATAGGTCTTAGCAGTAAATAACACTTTAAGCTTATAATTTAAATATTATATTAAAATATCTAACTAATTACTATAATATAAGGCTAATAAAAGAAAAACCTAAATAATAACTCTTTAGCTAACCTTAAAGGTATATAAAAAGGTATTTTTAATTCTTTAATTAAGGAAAGTTAACTTAATATTATAAATATTTCTCTTTAATTTTTAAAATAATAGCTTTTATATTAATAAGATTAATCTTTTATTAATATAAACCTTATTAAATAGTAAATATAAATAATTATATTAATAAAGCTATAATTATACCTAAAGCTATATTAATATATAAAAAGACTCTATAAGGTAATTATATCTATAATCCTCTTAAAGGGGACTTTAAGGCTACTATATAGTTAATTTATATATAAGACTTTTATAAGCTTAGCAGTAAATTCTTTATTTACCTAGCTTTTTTTAACTATAAGATTATTACTTTTATAGTAGCTTTTAATAGATTTCTTAAAGGAGTTATTTTAATTACTTAATAAAAGAAAAGGCCTTAAAAAAGCTATTAAAATTAAAAGAGAAAATTTAGAAAATAGCTATATAGTTAATCTAGTAAAATTAAGCTTAAATTATAACGGTTAGGGTTTCTAAATAAGTAAACTAGTCTATATTAAGTTTATATTTACAGAATACATAAGGCATTATATTAAGTATATTAGGTTATTATATCTCTTAATAATTAATAATATATATTAGGCTTATTAAGGTAAAGAAGTCTTATTAATAGCTAGTAAATTAAGTTCTATTTAATATTAAGAGAGTATATTTATATACTATATAGTATTAATAGTAATTAAGGAGATTACTATAAAGTCAGTAGTAATTCTTAAGAATTACTAGTAATTAATTAGAATTACTAGTAATCTATCTTAGACTTTAATAATTAAATTTTAATAGTTACTTATAAAATCCTTTAGTATACTATAATTATAAATAATTAAAAGAAAAATATAAGGTATATATAATATAAGTATTTTTTCTATTTAGGTTATAATATAATCTTTCTCTCTTTATTAGTCTTATCCTTAAGACCTATATATTTATTTTTCTTTTATATTTATCCCTAATAAGTCTAACTTAAACTTATATTTCTTTACTATTATTAATAAAATATTTTCTATAATAACTTAATATTATCTTACCTATATAAAACTTATTGCCTCTATTAATTATAAAATTATACCTTATTCCTTATATATTAAAAATTACACTAAATATATAATAAAGAATAAATAAAAGAATTATTTTAAATATATCTATTATAGTTATTTTTATAATAGGAAAGGTATAATATTATTAAAAGGTTAGTTTTTATTTATTATCTATAAGGTATTTTATATTAATCTTTATAGCAGATTATTTAATTTAAAAAAAGAATTAAATTAAAGCTAATAAAAAGGCTACTAAAAAGGAACTTATTTAATTATAGTATTAATTAAATAAGTATCTTTTAAAGCTAATATATCTTTATTATTAAAAGCGTTTAATTTAATTTAAGGGGCTAAAGGCCCTTAAGTAGGATTTTAAGGCAATAAATAATAGTAAGAAGTATAACAGTTAGGGTTTCTAAACAAATAAACTAATCTATACTAGGTTTATATTTACAGAATATATAGGGCATTATATTAAGTATATTAGGTTATTATATCTCTTAATAGTTAATAGTATATATTAGGCTTATTAAGGTAAAGAAGTCTTATTAATAGTTAATAAGCTAAATTCTATTTAATATTAAGTAAATATATATATATATTAAGGTGGTTTATAGGGAAGGCGATATAATATAAGGTTATTATTAGTCTTAGAGTAATGCAGTCTTAAAGTGCTGTCAGTCCTGGTCCTGTTGGTCCTCTATCTGGTTGGCCGTTAGGGGGGACTTAAGGTAGAGTTTTTGTGGGGTATACGTGATGTAACCGCTGGGGTTGTAACATTCCAGGCTGGGAAACAGCAGGAAGGGCGATCTTATAAGCTCAGGTTTGCATCTCTGCACATACACCACACCACAACTCTACAAACTACATGTCAGCAGCAAACCGAAGTGTCGATACTTTTGCTGAGATGAGTCACATCCGGGCTGGCGACTAGAAGCTTCGATAGCTGAGAGAATACAAGCTGATCAAGTTCATAAGACTAATACACGATGATTTTTAAACACGATGCTTCTTCATGATACTACAAAGAATACGGCAGTAGTGGCGTGAGCCAAAGCTGCACCTCCAGGCTGCGTCTTGGACAGTCCGCGATATTCAGATGACGAACTCCGTTCCAGCGGCGAAGGAGAGCATGCACGACGTTCCATGCATCGTGGGGTTGCAACTTGTCAGAATAACAATGCAAATGTTGCATTTGTACTATTAAATCTACCTCTATTGCCAAACAGAAGGAAGAATTAGCGACCGGTCCCCACCAGCGCAAGCTCATAGCCCTCGACTCCCGTATACCAGATGGACCCCGAGGAGCCCGAGGACTTGATTACGGCCCTGTCAAAGAACAGGCCAAGCGGCGCTGGACCTGTCGATGCATCTGGACGTCAATGAGTTCAATGATGGAGTCCATCCAGCTCTTGATGAAGGATGATGAATGGGGAATAGACAGCATCCATCCCTCCTGTCGATACGAGAATGGGACGTAATCATGCGAGTCGACTTCAACATTAACGAAATTAGATCATGGTAGTACAGGAAACTAGTCACAAAGACATCTGGCCCTATATGATCATGGCTGTAGTAATAGATCTGATTGTTACATTCGTCTCGAGTAGCCATGCACCTCGGAATTTTATTTCCTTGATTTATTAAACTTGAGGCGAATAATTTGGGGGCCGTCTCCTAGCCGCATGCCTGTGCCCCTCACCCGCGTGGTCATCCGTCTTACATTGCAGAAACAAGGTTATCACCTAATATTTGGACGATCATGTGCTTGAAACAGACGAACTCGAGCGGCTTTTGGGGCGGGAATTTTAAAATCTCTAGGGAAATAACCGCAGACGCCCGGTTATTACGACACTGGGTCCTGGCACATTAAAAATCTGACCGCTTAATGTTAATGGTTGCTTCTTGAAGGAATGCAGTCTAAAGAGGGCTGAGCTAGGATCCGCAGGTCTAGGACGGAATGGGTTACCTGCGCGGACCAACCTTGCATGACCGTTGGACAGGCACAACAAGGTTGTTTCAGCTTTTGGTAGGGTTAGAAATTCACTCAATAAACATTCGGGGTCCTTGGGCAATCAATTAATATAATACAATTCGTCTTGTTCAGTTGTGTGAGGCTATCGAGGTTGTGTATTCATCGGGCATCACCAGCTAACATAGCGCGAGGTAGGACGAAGCGTCACGTCGGCTGTCAGATCAGATCTTGGCGTTATCCTTAAGCAACACGCCTAACCAGGATCATCGTGACAACTCAACTAATCCGGCCACAGAAAGCCTAGCCTAGCCTAGCCTAGCCATGTCTCTCAAAACTGCCCATCCCATAAGAACGCCTCGTTCTTGGCACCACTCACACCCTCGCTCCAAGCACCAACCAACCCCCGTCAATCCTTAATTTTCAGCTCTGCCTCCAAAAGAGATGAGAAACCCCGCCCGTGATTTCTCATCTCTTTTCTGTTTCTTTTACTCCGTACTCCGTATTCTTTCTGCTGACCGTCACTGTTCCCATTCGACAGGCAAAGATGAAGTTTCACGGCCTCTTGCTTGGTGTCTCCGCCGGAGCAAACGCTCTAGCCATCGCCGAGGCCACAAAGCGACGAGATGCGGGCTACATCTATCAGCCTGATCCGACCCCCATTGTGGGGATCTCTGATCTGAGGCATTTGGCCCTGGGGAAACGTCAGGAGACTACAGCTGCGGCATCGACCTTTACGCTTGTTGTTAGTCCTGATTCAACTTGTGGTTTTTTGTCGGGGTCACCTGGAAATGCGATTACTTGCGGCAACGGAGACAAGTGTAGTTGGGAGCTGCGGTATGCTACAGCCATCTTTTGCGGTTCTCAGGCGTATAATCGCTGTTTGGAAAGGGATGAAGCTCTGGATACGAGAGTCTGCAATGATGTTTGTCAGAGCAACCAGTATAACCTCCTTTGGTGAGTGAAATAATTGGTTTGATAGTGAGTACGTAACTGACTGTATCAGCACCAATACTGCTTCGCCTTACTGCGGAACATATAATTATCCTTCTGGTGTTGTCGGCTTCAGATGCGCAACGGCATCAGTGACAGCCGCCCAGGATGTTGAGTTTACATATACCAGCCAAAAGGGCCGCAGCTTCTCTACGACAATGGTTTCAGACGAAACTTCATCAACTATCCCCTCAAGCTCAGAGCCTGGCTCATCGACAGAGGAGCCTTCATCAACGACTTCAGAAGCTGAGCCCACAGAATCTGACTCAGGCGGAGGCGGCGGAAGCTCAACACCTGTCGGTGCCATCGTCGGAGGTTCCATCGGTGGTTTCGTCGCTTTGTCGCTTGTAGTTCTCGGCGCATTCTGGCTTTGGCGAAAGAACAAGAACAAGAACGCCGCTCAACCATCACCTCAACAACCATCCGTGGCAGCAGCTTCATCGATGCCTCCCCCAGGTCCTTACGGTGATACTGTACCCCCCATGGCACAGCATTACCCCAAATCAGACGTCACGTCGCCTACACAGTCCGAGTGGAGGGAGTCTATGATTACGGCGCAGACTGCTACTACACCTGTACAGAACCAGGCCTGGGGCCAGTATCCTCAGGGTTCTCCATATCCTCCTCAGGCGCAGCCGCAGGAACTACACCCACAAGGAAACCAGGGACTTCAGGATGGTCAGGTCCATGAGATGCCCTCTGATACCAACTACCACCGTTGACATGGGTTAGGAGAGAGGGATTAGTACTAGGGGTTTGTGGAGGAGAGACGACGGCTTTATATATATCAAACTGACGAATGTTTTTATGATTTGTCTTTATAATTCTTACTGCAAATTGAAACAATACCATTTTCATACAGTACAGCAGCGTTTGCCTCTATGAGCTTCTAGTTTATGAGATTTGGATTTTGATAAATATCAATAAACCAAATATCAAAATGATTTCAAGCATGACGGCGTGGACTAGCTGACATTTCACTAGGGTCCCAAGTGTCACAAGATTAAGCTTAAAACGCCACGATTGCTATGACAGGTAACGTCTGAATCAGCCTCACTAGTTCATGCGCACCACGTTTCTCACTTGAAATATTCATGATGTTTTGAAATTGACTCGTTGTAAATCTCAGCATGACTTCTTAATATGCCAAGTCCTATATATGCGTCACAGTGAGATATACCATTGAAACATATTCATCAATTCATTCGCTAAATCAATTTGGATCGACTACTCAATCTGGCCTCATCCCCAAGCTCATAACAATCTCATGTCTCATTCTCCTCATGCCATCTCATTCTCACAGGCGGAATCTGACCTCAAGCTCACCAGGTGCCTGGTAAGTAGGAACCTTCATCTCCAAAGCCTCGCCAGAATATCCAAGATCCTCCGCAACAAGCATAGCAGCCTTCTCACCGATGAGCAGAGCAGTAGAGTACGTGTTGCAGCCGACGTTGTCGGGGCAGATGGACAGATCAGCGACCTTGAGTCCCTTGACGCCGTGGACGTTGAGTCTTTCGTCGAGAACACCATGCTTGACGATGCTGTTGCCCTCCTTGGGAGCCATGGAGCAGGTTCCAAGGCAGTGCCAGGTTGATTCGGTGTGGCGCTTGACCCATTCTGTAGACGTCAGTTGGCATGATGGTGATTGAGATGGGGATAAGGGGGCTTACCCTCGACGGCCTTGATGTCGGCATCACTGTACTTGAGCTCCTCGCGGATATGAGCCTTGTTGGAGTTGAGGATGTTGGCACCGGGCTTGCGGTCTGCCTCGGGGAGAGGAGAAGACCAGCTTCCGTGGCCAATACCCGCAGTGAGGTTACCAGGAAGAGCGTATTGCTTGGTGGTGTCAAGGTCAAGATCATGAGCACGAGCAGGGCTGTCGTATTCAAAGAACGGGTGCTAGAAAAGTAAGTGACTGTTTCACACGAGAATGTGGAGGGCTTACCATGTTCTCGACTTCACCGGCGTAGGCGTCCATGCGGCGGGCAGTCTCACGAGACTTGATGTATCCCCAGACCATGGGAACCATATCACGCTCATCGTTCATCTGACATGGTCAGTACTTACTCCTACCAAGTGGTAAAGGGACTTACGAATCCAGCATCAAAGTCAGGAGTATCATATGGATCGGCACTCTTGATGTGAGTGAAGCCACGAGAGAAGGGATACTCGAGGAAGTGGAACATGGAGAAGAACTTTCCAGGGGGCCTGTCACTAGTTAGTACCAGCACAAACTCGCCTGCTCCCATAGACATACATGAGCATGTGGTCACCGAAGAAACCAGCAATCACAGAGTAATGCATGACAGGCTTGTCAGGCTTGTCCTTGAAGTAGGACTTCCAGCCCTCAGTGAAGTGAGGCGTAGGCCACCTCTCAAAGTCCTTGAGCTCTTGCTCAGTAGGGCGAATCTTGACACCAGCATCGATACCGTTGGTAGCAAGGGGTCCTGGCAACTGTTTAGCACAAGATATCAAATACAATAGTCACGAGAAATTCTAACCTGTTCCTTTAAGATGCCATTCATCAAAGACGCGCTGTTAATCTCATTAGTATAGATCAATTTACGCATCTGTGCGTGGTTGGGGGTGGTTGGGGGTTTACCTTTTGAACCTCAGGGTCTCCACGAACAAAGTCGTCGAAACTCTCAGTATCAGGCTTAGCCCGATACACCGAAAAGGTAAGGTAATGATCCTGGAAATTAAGTCCAACACCAGGAAGGTCAACCTTGGGCTCGACGCCAGCAGCGCGAAGCTTCTGGGGGTCACCGATACCAGAGCGCTGAAGAATCAGAGGCGAAGAGAGCGTACCGCCACTGACGACAATCTGCTTTCTAGCACGGAAGATTCGTGTCTGCAGCTGGTTCGGGTGCAGCGGCTTGGTAGGAACAGTCTGGACACCGACGGCGCGACCGTTCTCCATGATGATCTTGTCGACCTTTGTGTTGCAGGCAAGGTACAAGTTGCTGTGCTTAGCACGTGTGGCGTGGATATAGGCGTGCGCTGAGTCACTGCGGCGGCCTGTGTCGCGGTTGATCCATTTGAGCCAGTGCTCTGCGCCGTGGCCGGTAGAGAGATCCTGGAGATCGTCGACAAAGGGGATGCCTTGGGACTCAGCGGCGCGGAGGAAGTCGTCCTTTACGGGATAAGTGTAGTTGCCGAAGGAGACTTTGATGGGGCCCTCGAAGCCGTGGATGTCTGGGTTGACTGAGTGGCGCTGGTAGGTCTCGTGCTTCCTCATAAGGGGGAGTAGTTCCTCAGTGGTCCAGCCCTTGGCTTGGAAGTCATCGTCTGAGAGTTGTTAGTGGTGTTTTGGGTGAGTGTCAAGGGAGTTGAGCTTACAGTCAGAGGCACTAGCTCGAGTGTACATCATGAAGTTGATGGAAGAACCACCACCTAGGATCTACAACAGTTAGTTCATGATCTTTATTCCCCTCAAGCTCCAACTTACATGAGCACATGGCACAGTAGCAGAACGACCAGCAAGCCACTTGCTAGGACGAGACTTGTAGAACGAAGCCGTCTTGGAGTCCAACTTCATGTTACGGGGGTAGATGCCAGGCCTAAACACCCAAGGGTTGTTGAGGTTGCTCTCGCCGGCCTCGATGAGCAGAACCTTGAGGTTGTGGTCAAGATTCGCCAACCGTCCAGCAACGACACAACCGCAACTTCCACCACCGCACACAATGATGTCGAACTCCTCTGGCAGGACGCCGAGGCTGTTCGCGTACGAGTTGGGAGTCGCCATGATGAAGAAGCTGCAACTCTTGAAGCTGCTTGATATTTCTGACAAAAAGGGAGAGCTCTACAGCTTATTTATAACATGTACAGATGCCTGTATATCGATCTTGGCCGTGCATCAGATGCCGAATGATCCCCGAAGGTTGGTAGCATGTCCATCGGATGCTGGATGTAGTATCATCAACTCTGCGAACCCCTCTCGATACAAGATTGCGGGCACCAATGGCATATGCATGGCAGGATCATCTGGGGTAATAAGATTGTGGATAATGGTTTCATTTTCATCAGCTCTACCTCTGTCCTCATCTGGGGGAGAGATGCTGGGTTGGCTGGGCACAGTATCTTGCTTGGCCTGCAGGTCAGGGATATCATCTGCTTCGCCGCTTTGACTGCGGGCTAAGGTTTCCCGAGACTTTCTTCTCCTATTAGAAGAGAAGAAAGAGAGATAATTGAGTTTGGCAGGTTAGTTTTGGAATGTCGTTAAGAGGCATTGATATCCGTCTGTTCCGGTCTGAAACTCGTTGGTGAACTTTCGGTAGCACAACTGACTCGCACTTTCATATCCGATCTTGGGCAGCGTCACTGCAACTCTGATCCCCGCCGGATAAATCAGCTCCCACCACCGTGCAGATACATGATACAAAATATAACGTATCATGTATGACATCCTACATCAGGCAAGCTTCCCTTATCCCGAGAGCGAACCAAGCCCAGTCGATGCAAACCAACACAGAAATACATACAGGACCAAGGATCCAAGTTGCATGTAAGATTACGACTTTACGGGCGTTAGCTACCCCTGCCCTTTACCCCCAGGGTTGTTCCCGGACAAATAGGCTTGGGCACTGGAACATCCGGAATCCATGGACAGCTAGTAAAATGCGGGGAGAGAGCCACGCCAAGGGAGGGCCCGAGAGTTTGCTGGTCGGCAATCATTGTCTCCCCCCGGAAAAGGACTCTTACACGAAGATGACGAGGCGGGGGTGAGCAAGGGATCAGGGTTGCAATTGGTCTGGGGAAGACTGATGTTGGCTTCTTTGCGGGTGGGATCTTCAGAGTTTTGGTGGAGTGCGGCCATTCCCCCGCAATCTGACTATCGACCTTTTGGTAACTATATCGGCTCTATTCTTGGCATATCAACCAACACTCCAACGCTGCAACAGCAACAGTAAAAAGATGAGCATTTCTGACAGAGGGCAAAATAAAACATACAACAGCGGGGATTCGCTGGTCGTCACCGACCCAACTACTAATCCGCCCCTTACCAGCTTATCTATGGGAGAGCGGACGGGATCCCGAGTTCTCTGGTAGGTATGGTCGTATGTGCTCGAATCTCCCTCAGTCCGCATTATCATCACGGCATTGGGATTCCGATCAGCTTCACTCTTCACTTTTCAAAGGGATGGTAATACATAAGCTTTAGACGGTGTATTGCGGTCTGGAATGATAGGTCCGCAAAGTTTACTGTAGCGTCTGCACTGCAACGCTACAATGTCCGCGTCAGCATTCGGATAAGTTGCAGCGGGGAGAAGAAACCGCGGGTGGCATTCACGTCCTTGGCTTTCCATGTTCCTGCGGAATGTCTCAGTTCGTGTGTTTTGTTATGGTGATCCAAATTCTGTATTCCGTATATAAACAAGAATCATGTCCTGGATCAAGACAGATCAGGGTCCACACTGCAGTAATGTTGTCAACAAGGATACTGTCTGTGCTGTAGTATTCATCCTCGTGCCGACAAGTCTTGTGCTCAGATGCCCAGCCAGATCAGCACTATGATCGTCGAGATAGAAACCTGCTCCGCTTGTCAAGTGACTCTGCATTGACCGCGGAGGCCTTGTGATTCAGGCATTGGTGGACAATTAGATCCCGATTACTAAGGTGCATCATGGAGTTTGAGCAAGTTGAAGCGAGGATGGATTTAAGCGAGGGGAGCTCATGTGGAGATGATAAGCTAGAACGAAAGAAGCACGCCCGTGGAAGCCTCGATATGGGATGTACGCGTTTAAGTGAAGCTTGCCGCGCTCTTTGACTCTATGTGGGTTAATGTGGGCTCCCCACATGAGAAATGGACTTATTACATATGATAAGTTTATGAAGGTTCGATAGATGGCCAGATAACATCTATGCTGTCAATCAATCCACGGATTTCAGATGAAGGCTCTCTCAATACATAGGGACTAGTTCACAGCTGAGTTCTGGGCATGATGCTTGGCTGATTAGAGAGTTCTTGCTGAGATATCATCCTGAGGAGATGCTTACCAAGAGATTATTGGTAAGAATCAATGTATGTACGGTACAGGCTCATATATTTCTATCTAGAGAGACAGATCATCTGATGTTCTCCTGTACTGAGGGGAGGCAAGCAAACTTAGGACTCTTATCCTAAGTAATAAAAAATACTTAGGTAAGTTTAGTATATTCTAGTACAACTTGAGACTAGACTTTTAACCTCTGAAGGTTTATCGTCTTCTATATAGCATTTGAAGTCGTGTTTGATAGAGGAGCGATCGGGTTATGGCTCGTTGAGTTTGAAATCGGGATTATCACTTGCGTCCTTGAGTCCCCGCGCGCCGTTGAGCTCTCGTGTTCGTCGTGGGTGTATGCCTTTCTCTGGATTGGGCTTCTCGTTTTGTTTGGCGTATCTGCCGCCCGCTCTCTGGGGTGCCGTTGGAACTGGGGTAGCTGTCTGGCTTTGTTGCAGGAAGCCTTTGTCAGTGAGTTGCGATACGCTGTAATCGCTCCATTGCTATGGTTTGTAGATTCAATATAAGAAGTTTTATTTCCCCAGGAGGTATACCTTATAATAGCTGCTAGGTAAGTCTATCGGCAAGCGACAGTCCAAGATAAACATAGGTCTTATCTCAGATAAATTTCGTCTTAGCGGAAATCTTCTTGAAGCATCTCTAATAGTCTTAAATTTCACTTAAATCCTTAATATCATTTACTGACAGAACTGTCTACCAGAAACAATCGAGAAGTGCTCTGCAACTATCATTACCTTTCTCAAGAGGACATTACGCTCTGAATACCAACAAGAGATAAGATTACATATACTACTCTATCGTTTCTCTCTTCCTATTAACTTTCCTTCTTATCACACATGTCAACTCATTAGAATTCCATATAATGACTGAAGTTATATATAAAGCATAGGTCTATAGAAATATGGGATTACCAAGCCTATAATAAGACATTTTTCGAGTTCGGCATCCAAGTTCAGCCTTGTGTTTATACCATTCATCCTTATAGAACCGATTCTTTTGATACTTAATTGAATATAACAAAGTGTACTACTTCCACTATAAACGCATTTTTCCTTCGCTTTATTGATCTTGAACTGTCATATTGCTATGGCAATGCAGCAACAGGAGTTTATCTGCTTGATAACGTCGTAATCCCTGCGATGTTTCTTCACTATAAAAACATCCAGTGCAAATACCGAGTGTAAGAGATTTCTTCCAGTGTCATGAATTTATAGATCAGGGATACCCAACTTTGTCGACGCACAGAGTCGCATAGAAAGAATTGATTTTGACGCTTTTGGTGGTCCCGGTGTTAAGGCAGGGTCAAACAGAAACTCATATCATAACATATCATTAGTAATGTCTTCAGCTTGAAGCCTAGAGCTTTACATTTATAATTATTTCATAATGTACCATGCGAGATGTAGATCAGTTAGATCTCTAGCCCTGTTGCTCATCTGAAACAGGATACCCTGCACCATTTCCACCTCATCAACGGAAAGAAAAGACAAGACAGTAAGATCACGCGAGAATTGACATGTCTTATTTATAAACTTCATCAATTACATCTCCATTCCTTTTTGCACGTTATCGATGCACGTGGTGGCTGATCAGCCCCTCCATGACAAACTCCAAATTGCGCCATCCAGATCACGTCTTACGAAGTCTCACAGCCCAGCCCATCACAAGCCAGAAAACACGCGGATGTCTCGCCCCGAAACAAGAAAAACAGCTTATCAATATGAATCACGTCTTCACTCCCCCAAAACCCATAAGAAACCCAACATGTCTCGAGTAACTCACCCGCAACGTATCCAAAATGGCAGACTCGTCCAACGCGCCGCTGCTGCAATCGCGCAGCTCCTACGGTTCAACTGATAAGACCTCTACGCGCCATGATTCCATCGATAGTGAAGCTGCGGGGGAGATACACCCAAGTCGCGATGTAGAAGACGATGTGCTCCCCGAAACGTCGACCATTGGGCGGAATTTATCGTGGCAGAGTGCTTATATCCTCGTTATATCGCGCGTCGTAGGCAGCGGTATCTTTGCGACGCCGGGAACAATAGTACAATCCGTCGGAAGCGCTGGGCTATCACTATCGCTATGGATAGTCGGCGCTTTCATCGCAGCTTGCGGTCTTGCTGTCTCGCTCGAGTTTGGATGTATGCTTCCTCGGTCGGGAGGCGATAAAGTATACCTTGAGTTTGCGTATCGACGACCACGATTACTTGCATCTACGCTGTTTGCGATGTATGCGGTGCTTCTGGGATTCACAGCGAGTAATTGCATTATTTTTAGTAAATATGCGTTATTTGCGCTCGGAGTCGAAGCGACAGATGTGTTGAGCAAGACTCTTGCTGTAGGACTTCTCACATTTGTTTGCATCACACACAGCGTGTTTCCTAAAGCAGGCGTCAAGATCCAGGATGTTCTGGGCTGGATAAAAATCGGCATCATCGTCTTCATGATCCTCTCGGGCTTCTACGTTGTCATCTTCCGTCCCGACACGAGCACGGCACCACTTACGCACCAACTCGCATGGGAACATCTTTGGGAAGAGACGAGCTGGAACTGGGGCGTCATCGCGACGAGTCTTTTCAAGGTATTTTATTCGTTCGCGGGGTTGGATAATGCTGCGAATGTTATGAATGAAGTCAAGCAGCCGGTGAGGACGTTGAGGTCTGTTGCGCTGACGGCACTGGGGACGGCGTGTGGATTGTACATGCTTGTTAACATTGCGTACTTCTTGGTGGTGCCGATTGAAGAGATTAGAGGGAGTGGTGAACTCATTGCTGCGTTGTTCTTTGAGAGGTTGTTTGGGGAGAAGTTTGGGAGAGTTGTGCTCCCGACAGCTGTGGCATTATCGTCAGTCGGGAATGTCATGGTCGTCGCTTTCGCAATGGTATGCCCATCCCATTTCCATGAAGCATCAAACTAACTGTAATAGGCACGAATGAAGCAAGAAATCGCAAGACAAGGCTTCCTCCCATACTCCTCCCTCCTCTCCTCCTCGCGACCATTGAACTCTCCGATGGGCGGCTTCATAATCCACTACATCCCCTCATTTCTCGTCATGATCCTCCCACCGTCTGATTCAATCTACTCTCTCATCCTCGACATCGACGGATACGCCGCGCAGCTCATCGGGCTAGCCGTAGCAATCGGCCTCGTAAAGCTCCGCTTCCAGCGTCCAGACCTCAAGCGACCCTTTAAAGCGTGGATGCCCGCGGTGAGTATTAGGATAGCGATGAGCTGCGCTTTAATAGCGGCGCCGTTTTTTAGACCGCCTGACTACGAGGGGCAAGTGTTTTACGCGCTGTATGCGGTGTTTTCGTGGGTTATTCTTGTGGGTGGTGTAGGGTATTGGTATCTTTGGACGAGGGCGGTGCCGAGGTGGAGGGGCACGAGATTACAGGAGGAGACTTGTGTTTTGGAAGATGGGACGACGATCACGAAGCTCAGGTATTCTTAGGGAGATCGGAAGCAACGGTTGATGTGCGTTGCAGATGAAGATGCTGTCGATCATTCAGGTCCGAGACATCCTAGATAGAGATTGGGTACGAAGAGCACATCTTCAATAGATAGATAGATAGATAGATAGATAGATAGAGATCTGGCTCTAAAGTTAGACAAGACTTGCATAAATTCATCATGTTACCCTAATTTTACAGTGAATATTACAGACTGGCCGGACTGGTCTGGTAGAGAAGAAAACTCTATTGCCATCTGTGTATCCACAAACTCCGAATGCCTTCATCCTCCACTTCCACAGCGTTCCAAATTCTCGGGTCCGCAATCGCTTGCCAAGCCCTTATCGGCTCATCGTAAGATTGCGTTATGGGTCAAATCGTTCTAGCTCGCAAACATAAACATGTCTAGCCTTATTCCGCTATTCGTGTGTCCCACCCACCACGTTTCTTTTTTGTTCTTTATCACCAGAAAGAGAAAAAGAAGCCATCCTCAGTGGAGTTAGCCTAAGACGTCAGTGGAGCAAGCGTTAGTTGAAACGAGACCATGTCAAGCCATGTTTTCTCGGACGACGACGGTGGAGAGACCAAGAGAACTGTGACTCTCCATGTGATGACTGACTGAGCGAGTGAGGTCTTTGTTGAGTTGAGGGTCTGAGTGTTTCCCCTGCCAAGAAATGACATCCTTTTTTCCATCTAGTACCTGCGCTTGCTACAAACAAAACAATTTAAACGACGAAACATTCTGCGGGTCTCACTTACACACACTGAACCTCTCTAAAACATCATCATCTCGGCCGAGTAGACAAAGAAAAAGAAAGAAAAAATGCCACTGAGGCTTTTCTCCCCAAAAACTCCACGATCTATCAAGCATGTCATCCGTCGATAGTTACTCAATAGACCCGATGCGAATTGCGCTGACAGCAAAAGGAGGCATACGCAGTCCCTCCCCTTTCTCAACGCCACGGCGCAAAACAGTGTTTAAATTGCTGCGGCGCTAAAAAAAGGTGATTGACTGGGGTGCGTTTGTTAGGCCAGATCCGTATCCGTAGTTCAGCTGGTCATGTCTGGTTCTACGGTAAGTCAGATGGTCAAGTGAGGGCTTGAGCGTCGGATTGTCGGCATTGGCCAAGATTTTATATTTTGTGTAGACGTCATTGTTTGTTGGGCTTCTTTGAGGGCGTGAGTTGGTGATAAGCGCTGAGTGTTGTGGATGGCGGTGGCGTTATGAGGGCGGTTGACGGGCATGGGATTTGCGAAATGCCTTCAAAGAACGCTCTCATCGTTAACGGCATTTATCTCGTCATCCGCAAAGATAAGAGACCTACCTAATATCTCGATACCTTCACCTGCCATCCAGTCTCGCGTTTCAGGCACCGGCACGTCTCCCACTCACCGAAACACTCCCTCCTATCACCACAACCACCACCAACTACTCTCCGTACTCTGCCCTAACAGAACCCCATCCTCAGTAACCCTTACCTGTATGTTTCATTTTATTTCCCGTAGCGTTGTAAACCAAAACGCCACTAAACGGTCTGCACCCCTGACTAGCCACCTCCTCCCCACCACGACACCGCAAGCTATCGATTCTCCCATCCCCGAATCGTGATAGCTTCACCCGGATGAAGTCCAGATTTAGAAGATGGCTACAGCGATACGGCGCACTTTGGATCTTTGGCGCCCAGTGACTTTGCTTGCTAGATCGTGCCAGTGGCGATGGAGGTGGACAGATCGGTAATTAAGCCAAGAAGTCGATGAGAGACTCTTATATATCCGGTGTCGTGCGTTCGCTATTGTGACTGTTTTCCTCAGCGGTAACAACACTCTCTTTCTTTTCTTGCTGTTGCTGTGCATTTGCCTGTCACTCTTTTGACTTGATACTCTCTACCAACTACATTCCACTCGCTCACTACACGAGAACCTTTTCTTCTCACTTACAATCGTTACCTATACTACAATAGCTTAATACCCTTCTCCAAAAATGCCTTCTTCAAAGGTCTTTGCAGCCATCTTGGCTGCTCTGGCCGTGGCCGACGCCAGCCCTTGTAAGCCCAAGCCTGGCACAACGAGTGGTTCAACCGCTGCCGTTGTGACTACTTCTGGCTCAACCGACATTCTTTCTTCTACTGCTACTACTGAGACTGCTGCTACCACCACCACTGAGGCTGCTTGCTCTCACTACACTCCTTACACCGAGATTGTCCCCGCCGATTGCGGTAAGACTGGTGTTGCACCCAACTGCGCTGATAAGGTCATTGGATCTCCTATCACTGTTACCGACTATGCTCAGTGTGGTAACACCTGCGGCATGACTGTTGGCTGCAAGTCCTTCTCCATCAAGGGTTCTTCTTGCACCCTGTACAATGCCCCCGTTTCTTCACTCGGATATACGTTCAGCGAGGGCTCCGATGCTAGCCACTTCTATGACCTCGACCTTTGCTTCGGATGTGGTGAGGGTACAACTACCTCTGGTACTGAGACTGCCACTGGATCTCAGACTACTGGAACTGAGACTGAGACCTCTGCTACTGGTTCTGCTACCGAGACCACCGGTACTGCTTCAGCTGGAACTACAACTGCTACCGGCTCAGAGACAGAGACTTCTGCTACTGGTTCCGAGACAGGAACAACAACTGCCACAGGCTCTGAGACTGAGACCTCTGGTACAGCCCATGCTACAGGCACAACCGACACTGAGACCTCAGCCACTGGCTCCCAGACCGAGACCACGACTGCTCCTGGCGCTACCACTGAGACCTCAGCTACCGAGACCCTCACAGCCAACACAGACACAACAACAGCCGCTGCCACAACTACAACCTCTGCCGGCTGCACAGCCTACACACAAGTAGCCAACCCTCCTTACAACAACTGCAACGTTAGGGGCTCTGCAAGTGGTGGCGCCTCCATGAGTCAACTCGCAACCTACGGCAACACCGCCAGCGTCAACGACTGTGCCCTTAAATGTGCTAACTACCACGATGCCACCAAGCCCAACGACAAGTGTCTCTCCTTCGCCCTAGACGGGTCCAACACTTGCTATGTCTATAATGTTCCTGTTAGCACCCTGGGCATCAACCGCAGCGGCCTTCCTGCGTGGGAGTTCAATGATTTGGATGCTTGTTACTCTTGTGATGAGGGTGCTGCTACCACCACCACCACTGCTGCTGGTGTTGACACTACTACTACTGCCGAGACTGGCTCGGAGACTGGTACTACCACTGAAGCTGCTGGATCTACAACAACTACTGAGGCTGGCTCTGACACAACTACCACCACTGCTGCCGTCGAGTCTTCTACCACTGAAGCTGCCACAACCACAACCTCCGCCGGCTGCACAGCCTATACCCCCGTCGCCAACCCACCCGCTGCCAGCTGTGACGTCCGAGGCGCCCCCAACGGCTTCGCTGCCTTCATGGCCCAGCTCATTGGCATCCCTAACTCCAACACTGAAGACTGTGCTCGCCAGTGCGGTCTGTACCGCAGTTCCACCATTGTTGACGATAAGTGTCTCTCGTTCGGTCTGGACGCGAGCAATACTTGCTACCTGTATAAGGTTCAACTGAGCAGCCTGAGTGTTGACTCTGCTGGAACTCCTGTCTTGGAGCTCCATGACTTTGAGGCTTGCTATTCTTGTGATGAGGGCGGTGCTACTACTACTACTGAGAGCGGAACAACTACTGCTGAGGAGTCGGGATCGTCCACTACTGAGGCTGTTGTTGGATCTACTACTACTACTGAGGCTGGATCTGATACCACTACCACTGCTGCTGGTGTTGACACCACCACTACCGAGACCGGCTCAGAGACTGGCACCACTACCACTGAAGCTGGTGCTGGATCTACAACCACCACCGAGGCCGGTTCTGATACCACCACCACAACAGCCGCTGGTGTCGATACCACTGCTACCACTACCACCGAAGCTGGCGTCGAGTCTTCCACCACTGAAGCTGCTTCCACCACCACCGAGTCCGTCTGCACCGGCTACACTCCCGTCCCCAACCCTCCCAGCACCAACTGCGCCGTCAAGGGCAAGACCTACAAGACCTACATCTCCACCGACACTGGTAGCAGCGCCGATGTGTGTGCTAGCAAGTGTAGCGAGGTCTCTGGCTGCAAGACCTTCGCTTACAAGGCTTCTTCATCCACTTGCACTTTCTACACTCAAACTGTGAGCGAGCTTCAGATCAACAACTGTGCTTCTGCCGAGGAGTCTGAGTTCTATGAGTTTGAGATCTGCTATGCTGGTTGCGGCCAGGCTACTACCACCACTGAGGCTGCTGGTTCTACCACGACAACTGATGCTGGCGTTGAGACTACTGCTACTACTACTACTGAGGCCGGTGAGGGTTCTACCACCACCACCGAAGCTGCTGTTGCTTCTACAACTACAACCGAGGCTGGTGAGGCTTCAACAACTACAACTGAAGCTGGCGCTGCTTCCACTACCACCACCGAGGCCGCCGTTGCTCCCACAACTACTACTGAAGCTGCTTCTACCACTGAGGCTCCTACAACCACCACAACCGAGGCTCAGTCCACCACCGAAGCTCCCACCACAACCACCGAAGCCGCCGTGTGCACCAACTACATCCCCCTGCCCAACGCCCCCTCAACCTGCGGCAAGCAAGGCAAGGTCTCCTGCCGCTCCACCCAGAAGCTCGGCCAGGCCACATCCGTCACCGACGTCAACGCCTGCGGCAAGCTCTGCGGCACAACCCTCACCTGCAAGACCTTCTCCTACACCCCCAAGTTCCGCAGCACCGGCGGTTACTGCCAGCTCTACTCCGCGCCCCTGGCCCAGCTCAGCTTCACACCCTGCAACACGGGCGTCAAGTTCTACGACCTCGATACCTGCTACACCTGCTCCAACACTCCCACGCCTACACCGCCCGCTACGTGCTCCAAGTACGTCCCTGCGTTTGAGAAGTGCGCCAAGGACACGAACTGTGGAACCCCCGGTGAGATCTGCCAGGAGGAGAAGATCAATGTCGTGGGCGATGCATCGTGCCTTGAAAACTGTGCCAAGAGCTGTATCGACTATGGCAAGGAGTGCAAGTACTTTAGCTACCAGCCTGCGTTCTACAACAGCGCTGCCAAGTGTACGCTGTACAAGAGCGGAAAGATCAACAAGAAGAGCACTTCTTGGGTCAAGTTCTACGAGCAGGATTGCTTCAAGTGCCAGCAGTCCAAGTAAGCGACACACCTGAGACATGATGGAAAAGGATTAGATACAGGTTTGGAGGGAGGAGTCGGAGAAAAACATTCTTTTCATCTTCTACGACTTTGAACGTTAGCATTTTTATGTAATTACTTTTTACTTTTTTGTGTCTATTTTAGATGGGCATATGATATATACACCATGACTTGGGCAACCATTTACTTGTCCCTGATCGATTTCCTGAGCTCGCTGTGAACCTAACAGTCCAACACTTCTATGGTAGTGCTGGCGACAAAGAAAAGAGCAGCAGTCAATATTCATTATTCCCGCTTTGATCATGGCATCCGGTGTCAGGCGGATATTAACGTCCATGTCACAACACCACCTTTCTAACCGTGGCGTCTTGCTTTTTGGTGTCTTCCTCTCAACATCCCACATATCGTACACGTTAGATTATACAATAATACAAATCTCAGCACTGCTGAGCTTTCAGCAGTCCCGGCTGAGAGCTTGTCTTTGACTTCAGCTTCAGCATCGAGCCGCAAGTCCCCATCACATTCCTCGCTCATTCTGTCCCTTTACTCCCACCATTCTCCAGCGCAAGCCTCTCTCTCTCCTCCCTCTCTCTATTGATCTTGGCCTGTTTATACGGCATGACCTTTTGTTCTTTCCCCATAATAACTGTCACATGTTAGCGCATCTGTTTCCAACAAGCAGAACAACTTACGCCTTTGAAACAGTTCATAACCAACAACCAAGACAATCGGCATCCCAACCATGAACTTGAGCCAGAATCTCTCCAGCTGCTTATGTCTCCTATTGTAATCTTCCTTCTCCGCCTTCTCCCTCTCTTCCTTCGTCAACCCAGTCTTCTTCTTCTCCTCGGCCGCATTCGTTCTCTCCTCAGCCTGCCTTGCCTTTTCCCTCCTCTCTCTAGATGCCAGATTCTCTCCTGTATCTTGCCTCTTCTCTGCGTTTGTAGAAAGCTTCCCTAGTCGTGCTGATCGTGCCTGTCGTAGTTTGTCTTCTCGTTCTTGTGCCAGTCTCGTAGCCTTTTCGATCATACTCTTTGCGTTCTCGGCAGACTGTTCGGATGTTGCCAGGGTTATGGTCGTTTTGGCGGGCCTTTCACTGGGTCTCGCAGAGTCGACTGGGCTTGGAATTTGTTGTCGGCGGGTGGAGGGCCGTGATGTTGAGAATGCGCATTGCGAGGTTCGATGGCTGAGGAGAGGGCATTCGAGGCGCGAGGGTCGAGGGAGGGCGCTTGATACCACTTTTCGTGGCGCAATTCGTAATGACATTGTTTCCGCAAAAGTAAACGTGCGATTTGAGCCCAATTGGTGGGTGTTGAAGTGTCGCAAAGTCGTAGAGTTGCTTGAAGTTCAAGATTAAGAATCCAAGTGGGAAAAGATCACCAAGTCCTTATCGATAAAGCCATAGCTTCGACTCGACCTCACAACACCAAAGTTTGATCAACATCTTGGTACCTAGCCAATTCTCTTCATATCAACAGTCAATTCATTTGGGGCTCACTCAAAGTTCTAGTCTCACTTCAAATCTTCAATGCTAATCAGCCTTCTGCTATAGTTTTTGATTATACAATATTTAATCTTCCAAAACGCCTTTTGCAAACCCATTTACTTGCCTGCCCATGCCTTATGATCTTACTATACCCTCATCTCTCAATCAATCGTCATCAGTGTATCGAGGACCAGTGGCGGCAGGAGTCTCTGGAGGAGCATATGCTGCGGGTGTAGGAGCACCATAATAACCAGGCGTAGGAGCGCCAGCCGCAGGCGTAGGAGCCGAGTCTGCTCCCCATCCACCTTGCCATGAAGCTCCTGGTGTAGGTGCGCTGATGGCCGCGGGAGTTGGTGCAGAGTAGGCGCCAGGTGTAGGAGCACTCAATGCACCAGGAGTCGGGGCACCAAGGCCAACGCCGGGTGTAGGGGCGTCGTAAGCGCCTGAACCTCCCCATGAATCGTTTCCACTAGCTCCAGGAGTCGGCGCAGATACTCCCCAGGCAGGAGTCTTTGAACCTGAGCCCCAGCTGTCGCCGCCACCGCCATACGCAGGCGTACGTGAGCCAGCACCGAAAGCATCACCAGGAGCAGGAGTCCTTCCACCGGCCTGCCAGGCAGGTGTACGTCCGCCAGAGCCATAAGCAGTACGGTTGCCGTCGTAGGGGTTGACAGTTCGTGAACCATCGGCCCACGCGGGAGTTCGAGCTCCGGACATATCTGGGGCCTTCCAAGCGGGTGTGCGTCCACTTGCAGCTGCAGGTGCTGCATCTTGTTAGCAGGCTGAAACCAACCAATTTCCAAGAAACTTACTTCGTGATCCCCAAGCAGGCACTCTGTCTGAGCCACTCCCTGCCATAGGTGTGCGAGAACCGCCCTGCCATCCTGGCACACGATCACCACCACCTCCCCGCCCAGCACCACCACCATAACCACCACGGCCTCCTCGGCTAGCGATGTCAATTGTAGCTCCAGTCAGCTTGTTCTTGAAGCTCAGACTATCCTTGGGCACCGTAATAGTCTTGCTCTTCGTATGAAGCTCGACCCGGGCGTGGGTGTCTGTTGTATCCTTGACAATACCCAAAAGACCTTTGTAGGCTCCCTTCCTAATAATAACAGTCTGTTCAATTGCCTTATCTCGGCCAAATGATCTGGGTTGTTGCACGGGCTTGTTTTCAGTCCCGTTCTTGTGAAGCTTGAGTGCTGGATTCATCGCTGTCAGGTCAGGTCCAGCGGATGCAGCAGCGACACGACCTCCCTTGGCCGCAATGGTGTTGACCATGCTGGCCTTGGTGACAAAGACACCAGCGTTCTCCTTGCTGTCGTTGGTGTGTAGGAAGACATACGAGCGATGGATGTGAATAATCTTGCCCTGTCGTTGTTGACCTGTGTACTCCTTAACGACATCTTCAAGTCTAATCTCAGAGCCACTTCGGTCGGCGGCGACAGCAGTCTTTCGCTTTGGAAGCTTGTTGGCGATCTGGGATGGCATAACCTGGCGAGTATCTCCAAATTGGTCAAGAACAACGAGCGACTCGCGATCAACCTTGACCACACATCCCACGGTCGTAGGATCAAGTTGCACCAGATCATGAAGAGAGTATTGGCCTAGTGATCCTTGACCACCAATATCACTAGCTTCGCGCAGATCCTTGCTAAACACAGTGACCTCAGAGTTGGTTTGATCTGTCAGAAGAGTGACTTGGTCATCCTTGATGTTGACAACCATTCCGACCTCGTCGCGGAACTTGCTGCCACCAATGACCTTGACGTGGTCACCAATCTTGAAGCGCTTGCGAAGGGATCGGATGGGGACATCGATTTCCTGACCAACAAGATCACCTTCAGTAACTGTGATCGAGACAACATCAGAATGAACTCTCATCGCCTTTCCAACAACGCCCTTTTGCTCGCCAGTGTACACCTCGACAATATCGCCAGGTAGGTACGTAGCCAGAGCATTGCTGTCCTTCAGACTGTGGGCCAACGCCTTCAAATCAAGATTTTCAGTGCCATCTTCAGCGCCTGAAGCGAATCTAGTGACTTCCTCTAGTGAGGGATTGACGTCGGTAGTAATAAGTTGCTGAATCTTGATGTCCTTAACCTGAAACCCATTTTCGAACTCGTCACCCATGTAGGTCCATGTACCGGCAGTAGGGTTTCCCTGAATATGTCGAGGATGACGCTTTCGTGCCTCAACCTCGCTAAAGAGCCTCTGCGGTGGTTTAGGACCAGCCATACCGAAAGGTCGCTTTCGCTTTCCATCAGAAGTAACTGAAGAGAAGGCATCGTCTCGCATACCATAGTCCAATCTGGGAATGAAGCGAACACGAGCCTCAAGGCCGTTTTCAGTAACATCAATGACCTGAGCGAGATCGCCATTGTGCTTCATGGGCCTTCGAAGACGAACCCAGGCTCCAGGCTCCAGACTCGGTGTCTTGGAAACGCGGAACAGCTCAGGCATATCCTTGATGTCAACCAAAACCATCTTTGAATGAGGATACACATTCATCATACTGTCCAATCCCTTCAAAATGTCGGTTTGACGGCGGGCTTCAACGTAGACGAATCCCTTCATGACAGAGTCGGTGCCTCCACGTTCGAATGCAGCAGTAATGGCCAGTTCATCCTTAGTGCCGGCCCTCTCTTCGATGCGCTTCATAATCGAGAAAACAACTTCTCGCTCCTTGCCTTCTTTACATCGCACGGCCCAAATGCTAGGATCGTCCACGCTAGGGAGGAGCAGTCGCTTGGGAACCACCGATGCATCTCTGAAGCCCTTGCCAGAACGTCGATTACCGTATCGCTGTCGCAAGATCTCTGCCTGTTTCTCGGCGTCCATGCTGGAATCTATCTCGCGACGGCGATCGAGCTCACGATGTCGTCGGTCATCATCGATACCAGTTTCGGCGATATCGTCTGGATGATCGTTTGTGATAAAGTCGCCTATCTCTTCACCCAGCATCTCGTCATCTTCGGCTTCGTCTTCATCGTCGACTTCGGCTTCGATATCGAAGAAAGCTGCTCCTCGTTCCTTTCTGCGCTTTCTGCGATGACCCTATAGGGGGTCAGTATTTTAAGGGCAGGCAGGCAACGCGCCTTGGCAGAATCAGAGCCTGCTCACCTGCTGGACATCGTCCTCGTCCTCGTCGTCTTCTTCATCCTCTTCGTCGTCGTCATCATCGCGACGTTTGGGATTGTCATCCTCATCCTCTTCTTCTTCCTCATCGTCGTCATCGGCGTGTCGCGACTTCGAGGGTCGCTCATCCTCGTCATCGTCATCATCGCGAGGCGCAGGACTGCTCCCACGCTTTATCTTCTTGTCATCGCCATCTTGCTCCTCGTCGGACATATCGGCGGGCGCTGGGTTGAAATCTTCCTCATCTTCGGAATCGTCGAAGCGCGAAGGGTCGTGGGAGGACATGGTGGCGAGTGAGCCGCGCGACACGAAGCGTGTCTGCGATAATTGGCGAGAGACTGGTCGCTGGTGTTTGGAAGATTAAGAAAGTATTAAATGCCGTCGATGCGAAGGAAGAAGAATAAAAGGCGCTTGATGGATGACAAAGATAAATAAAGAAAGAGGTTCAAGCAACTTTGAAGTCAATGTTGGAGCTTCAGACGGCAAAATGCCGGGCCTTGAGCAATGCACAATCGTGTAATTGGTGGGGCCCGACTTGTGCAGAATTACAGTGGGGCCCTTGTGAAGGTCATTAATTGATCTCTTGAAGGGGAAACATCTTGAATGGTTTGCAGTAAAGACGTTTCTTCTTTAAGTCCTGCAGAATTGTATGCAGTATTTAAATATGTCAGAGACATCACATCGATATTATAGAACCGTATCTCAGGGAATGTCTAGCCTCGGTGAATCTTGAGATGGCCATGAAACTGGCCTCCATGCGAATGTACATACCCAACTGAAGGTACCTAGAGACGATGAATCAGCGCCAAAGGACTGTAAAGGGATCGGCTGGCTTTTTTCTTTGTCACATATCGTGGCCCTTTCAATACTCAGGTTCTCGAGCTCATGAAGGTGTGCTCGAAGTAGCCAACTACACAGGCGCTCGACCAACTCACACACAAAGCACTACACCATTGGTTGATATCTGGTTATAGTCATCATGTTGCATATATCTTCTCATCATCTATATCTACTCCAACGCTAACTCCCACCAGCGCCGCCCTCTATGTCCACCCTTTCCCAGGCTTTGCACAAGCTAGAACTCAATCTGGCCGCTCAAACTCCTCCTCATGCACAAGACCTCCTATAAAGCGCAAGTGTCCAGGATATAAGTTCGCGTTTTTATATCGACCAGCCCAACGTTTTGATCCTGGCATATTGAAGATGCCCCCCGATCAGACTTTCGAAAACCTCCTAATGAAAACTCCAGGCTTTGCGGAATGCAATGACCATGCCCTTAACCAGCCACACTTTACATGAATCGAGTAACGTTTCTGGAACATAACTGAAGCTTTGGCCCACGTTTTACAAATGATTTAAGTCAGTTCAGTATTGTCTTTTCATGCGACTCGTGTTCCCCAGATACCGCGTCCTGCGCCCACGCCGAGCCATTCACCGTACTCGGAATTGGGTAGATGAGGCACCCAGCCCAGGTTGCCAATTTCGTAATCGCATTGCCAGCTAGCAACAGGGCTTCGGGGGTTCTCTTGCTGAGGAGTGCCGTTCATCGGCTGGTTGGAGTTGTAAAGATCCCAGAGAAGAACTTGGCAGTCGTCACCGCCTGAAGCAAGCATGCCTCGTCGATGAGGCGACCATTCGATGCAGTTGACGTTTCCACCATGACCTCGTAGCTCAAGCAAAGCCTGGCCGGGTTGTCGCACGTCTAGAATTCGAATAGCGTTGGAATCTTGAGCGAATGTAGCGAGGAGGTGGGTATCGTGAGGTGAAGTAGCAAGCCGTAGCAGCGGAGGAGGGTTCGCCATCGTTTGTTGAGCGAGTGTTGGACTAACACGGCCACCATTGGGATCTATGAATGTCAATATATGATAAAGAAAGACGGGGCAGGCAACTCACCTCGCTCTTCCTTGCCCGTGGGCTCGTAAATAATTGTAGAGTGCTCTAAACTTCGAAGATCAAACATACGGACACTTCCGTCTTGACCACAGCTGACAAAAACATCCACACTCTTGGCGCAGAACCTAACATCATAAACCTCTTTATCGTGGGCAATAAGTTGGGTCTTAGCCGTGAGTGAGGGAATATCCCAGATGGTACATGTTGTATCTATGCTGGAAGTAATGATAAGGCTGGGAGAAACGGTGTTCCAATCGAGAGATGTGAGTGGCGCAGTATGGTCTGGGGTCTTGGAGTTGGAAAGTAAAGCGAGGGGTGTCAACTTGGTTGTAGGGTTGTCGCGACGACCGATGGTGCTACTGGGCGTAGCAGGATTCTCGCTAGGAAGAGACCATAATCGCAAGTGGTCGCCCGAAGTCGCGAGCAGGTCAGTAGACTGCTTCTGCGACGAGGGAGGCTCCCATAGCAAGCGCGTCACAGGATAAGAGTGGGTAGCTTCGGCAGCCTTGGTGAACTCGAGGCTAAATTTAGATGAGCCAGGTGTGTAGACATCTTGGGGCGTAGGCGTAATGTGGCTATCGAGGATTTGGATCTATAAGAGTCAGCGATTGCATATGATCAATTGCACGTTGAGACGCACAAAGTTGTGACCATCTTCCAGGTAGCTCCCCACAGCCAACTTGCCAGCACCATTACCCTGGGCAGGCCATTTGCACCAGTCGAAAGCGTAAATGGCCCACGGCGCGAGGTAATTGCTTGTTCCTGGCTGAGAGCTATTGGCGTCATAGCCCATAGAAGCTCCATGGCCATCGGACATGCTCGAGTCGGCGCGGGGACGGATATCAGCCAGGCCAAGCGGGGTGTTGGAGATGGTGCGCTGGGAACCTGGAGCATTGTATCTGGCGGGATCGATTGGAGACATTAAATGCGAGGATGAAGCACCGCTGGGAGTAGTGGGCGTGTATGCGTGGTAGTTGGAAGAGCCATCGTAGCCAGCGGCTGGGCTGGAGCGGGAATAGCTATGAGACATGCCGAGTGGTGGTTTGCTCGCGGCGGCGGCAGAGGGCGAGTTTGAATAGTCGTGGGAAGGCTGGCCGTGCTGAGAAGGGATCTGCAGCGGCTGCTGTGAGTGATGGGGATGCTGCTGATGTTGACCTTGCGTCGGCGGCTGGTGAGGAACAGATGAGGCAGCGGGAGAGGATTGCTGCATCGGCGAGGGCAAGTTGGGCGAGGCTGGGACGCCGCGAGCGGACAGGCCACCGGCGGGTTGGAGGACGTTGGGCACCGAAGAGTTGGAGGGGTTCCTGTAGTGGAGGTTTGAAGGCGAAGACTCGAACTTGATCTGAGGAGGGTTCTCGTAGTCTTGAGGCGACATGGAAATTGGACCACCAGTTTGGCTCAAGCCCGACATGTGCAATTCGTCGTGCTGGGGCTGGGGTTGAGGGCCGGATCCAGAGCCAGAGCCAGAGCCAGCGCGAGGAGCAGACACAGATGCAGAAGACATGGAGCCCACCTGCGCCTGACGCAGTGAAGAAGGGAACTGCTGTGATTGGCTCATTGCTGGATACTTTGACTGTTTCTCGGCTTAGTAGCTCGGGGCCTCTGTTTGACGGACCTGGCCTGGGGGGCTGATTGACTCGACAAGCCTCAGGTGGCCTGGCGCGCGAACAGCAGCAACGTTGAGCGAGGAGGAGTCTGAGGAGCGAAATGTATGCGACAGTGCAAGACGAGGGTTGTCGTTAATAAAATCGAGGTGGAGCAAAGAAGTGTCCCTTACGGCTCAACTGGCTCGTGGGCGTCGGCAGTTGGTAAGCCAAAAGATCAGCAGAAGTCGCGGTGCTTCAAGTTCCCGTCGGTTCAAGCAGAAGTCCGAGGGTGAGGCTTCAGGGTGTTGGCCTGTGAGAACAAGGTAGAAGAAGCGGAAATTTTGACGAGATGCAAGAAAGAATGCGACATGGAAGGTTCCTCGTTCGCGCAAGCAAGGTTTCGGTCTGGCCTGGTCCGGTCTGGTTCGGTTTGACTTGGAGAAGGGCGGAGGGGTTAGTGAAAAGTTGCCGGCTGATGGTAGTAGTAGTCTTTCGTTTGAGCACAGGATTAGGCAAGCAAAAAAATATTATTCTTGAAGGATTCAAATGATGTAAGGCTTCTGTGAAAGTATCACTATTTCTGAGTTTGAAGCTCGGACACGGTTTACACTGCATGAATATGAATAACTCACTAGAGGGCGCGTGAAAGTTGGAAGCTTCGAACCTCTTGACGAAACTTGCATTTGTAGATCTCAGAACCCTGGTCAGAAATGTCTATTATATTTTGTGACTGACCGAGCCAGAGTAACTTGTGTATCGCTTATGAAGCTTTCTCCAAGCAAACTACTTTACGAGTATGGTATGTGATGCTAACAAGTTACTCTTTGAGTCAAGAGCTTGACCTTGGTGATCTTAAGACACCTGGTCGGTTCACGCAGTAGACCTTACACGTTACGAGGTTACCGTAAATTAATATATACCGCAAAAAATACTCAACTCCATGACTGGAGAGATAACAAGTTTCTGGCGCCTTTCTATAGTATGAACTGAGTTTAAGTTGAAGCTATCATCAAATATTCAACATATGATTGACCTTCATCACATGGAGATAAGCCCGTGACGCGGTTGTGGTACAGATCCACTCCCCGCCCTGTGGATCGCGGGAGCTCATGGCCAGGTGCACCCCAGAGCAGGTGGGCACATGCCAACCCCAGATCGTGTCCAAAGCTTCCATCCAGTCAAATAAGCTTCATCGAGCTCTTCTCTTATTGATCACTACCAACGACTTGAACAACTCATCACAGCTTACACAACACTTACCACCGCGAATACTGATATATTTCAACTAATGTGAAGCACTGCGACTGCAGACTCCACAGCTATAAAAGCTTCAAGCCGTGTCTATCCGAAACCGAGCGAATGTTTGCGACAGCTTCAATCCCGCGACAACTTTCATCATTTTCGAACCCGATCCCCACGTGTCTCTATTTATAAACGAACATGTCTTCTCCCTCTATCATCGATCGTATTTCCAGTCCAACCCAGCGACTCCTCAACAATCCACTCCGTAGTCCTCCTATTCGAGAAGTCAGCGAATATGACTTAGACGAGCTCGAACCTCGAAGTGAAGATCCTCTCTTCGACCAGGAACCTCCGCGCCCGAGACTTAGAAAGACGGCCCAGCCAACCTCTACCACATCGACCCGGCGATCTTCATCACCTGCTTCGTGGGACAGCAAGCATCGTTATGAGAATTCCCCTTCTCGAAGAAAGTCGAAGGTTATCTTCGCAGGGCCACCACCTCCAATCGCTTCCTCAGTCTTGATTAACCAAGATCCTACACGGCAGTCAGTTTCCCCAAATCACAGCGATAGCGGGCGAGGGTTTGGGTTGCTTTCGCCAAGTCGCTTTGGGCTGAGTGACAGCCCGAGCCAGAAGCATTTAGATAATCGCCCACGTCTCGACTCGATATGGAGAAGCTTACAGCGACGAGAAAAGTCTTTGGAACGAGACATCCAACAACTTTTAGACCTCCAGGCTTCAGGATTGGTTGCTGGTAGCGGAGATGGGGGTTCCGAAAGCAACTTTGGGAGCGATACTGGTACTGGGGAAAGTACATTTTATTCGACGGCTACGTCGAAATCACGAATGATGAACTCATTACATATGCCGGTACGCTCTGCGCCAGATGGAAGTGTTATACCCGTGCGACAACCCGCTCCGAGCAAGCCACGCGGTCTCAAATCAGCTCGAGCTGGTCTCCAGCGGGCTATGGCTGCTTTATCGGATTTGAAGGCGGAGGAGAATTCACATCTGAACACGGCGCTAGAACAACGAAAGGATGCTCTGGCATATCTTGACAAAATGAGCAAGAGGAGGGACGATATATATGCTGAGCTTCATGCCTTGGAAGACGACGAAGAGGAACCTTTGGGCCAGGAGCTCCGTGAGCTTGGGGCCGAGCAGCAGGTTCTGGATCACGACATACGAACTCTAGAAGAGAAACTGGTTGCAATGCGAAATCGGCGCAGATGGGTGCGAGAGAAGATAGAGGATGTTAAGAATCGGCGAGAGGCTGGCCTTAGTGGGTACAGAGCTGCTGGTCGAGACGTGGACACAGAAGTGAGGGCACTGATACAAAGACCGCCTGTTACACCTTTGGATATAGATGCTCTCGGCACCAGTGCAAAATCTCGGTCTAAGGAGAATACTGATATGCTTCGAGGTACCGAGTTTCTGCAGCTCAGACCAGAGCGCAGGACGGTAGAAATGGCTAGAACGTGGTGGCAAGGAGAAATTGCTGTGCTTGAGCGTCGCAAGGCCCAAATATCAGAAGACCGCGAAGCTTTGATTGAAGGTTCCGAGGTTTGGTCTGAAGTTACAGGGCTTGTCGCACAATTCGAGGCGAGATTGCGGGAACTGATCAAAGCCAGCCAAGCGGGAGATGCTGACGAAGAGCCGCAACAAGCCGCGATACGGGATCAGTTGTCCCAGATGGACACTGTTGTTGAAGAGTTGGAAGAGCGATTGCAGGTGGCTGAATCAAAACATTGGAATCTCCTCATATGCGCGATCGGCGCAGAGCTGGAGGCGTTCCTCGAGGCCAAAGGACTCCTGAGAACGCTTGGAATAATCCCAGATGAGTCGGTCACTACAGAAGATCACCCAGAACATAATGGAACACAAGAAAGTGCGGAGGGAAACGCTGAGGAGCTGCCTGAAGAAAGTCACGATGAGAACGATAACGAAGTTCCCGCTGACCTGTTGGTATCTCGGCTTGAGGACCACAATCGTGATCCTCCGGACAGCCCTCAACAACAGAGCGTAGTCTTGAGAAGGGTCAGCTCTGAGAACGAGGTTCCAGCTGAGTTTCTGGCAGAACACAAAGAACAAACCAAGATCGACTAGGATGAAGAGTTTGGGACGTTGATTAGGCTTATGAATAATGATAAGGGATGGATGGATTCAAATAACTTGGCTCAGGTTGTTGGTTATTCCTATAGCAATTCACGACAGCAGGATAGAAGCTCATGGCCTTAATTGAATATCAGTATCATTGATCCAATTCACATGCATTGTTAGTCGTATATCCGAACGCCTATCTGAAAACCCAGCGCGTCAAACGCGTATCAGGTAGCTTTGGCCATCTCCTCCGTGCGATCGTTAAGTCATTTTTGAAGTCATTTGCAGCTGTAAAACTGAGTGGGAAGTCCATGGTATCGATGGCTTAAGAGGGTGTCGTCCCAGTCGCTCATCGGGTTCGCTCAAAGTAGCCGCTGGAGCCTGCGATCGCGACGGATTGATCCATGACCCATTCTCCGACACCAAGGTATCTATCGATCCAGCCGGTGAATTCCTTGTTCTCGCCAGCGACCTTGTCAGTCTTGAAACTATCGTTTGCTGTTAGATGTGTCGGAGAGTAACTCGGAGGGTTTAAGGCTCACGTCAGGCCGGTAGATCGCTTCATGCCGGCGAGAAAGGCCGAGACTGTTGCGGTGTTAGTTTTGCGCTGTCGCGGCGACAAGCAAGGGAAGTATCTTGGACTTACAGAGAACGGCGTCAAAGGCATAGTGTGTCAACCGTCCGACCTTTGACCAGAGTCCCAGAGTCAGCAGGTTGAGGAGCTGTGAGAGGAGTCTTTAGACTTGCCAGGCCTCACGGGCAGAGCTCCAGGGGGGAACAGGGGGGAAGGAGAGAGAGGGTACATACCACCATGATGTAAGTGTTTGCAGCGGAAGAATTGTAGAGTGTCGTTTGGTGTTGGATGATAGTCGCGGTGTGAAGCGTCGTGAATGGAGTCGTTTTCTGGATCTAACCTTGGTCTAGCTTGGTCGTCATGCGACACAGACACAGCCGCGGCGGGAACCAGGCGATAGTGGAGACTCCGGCGCGCCGGCGCCGAAAGCTCCGGGGTAGAGCCACATCACGTGTTTCTTATGACCCAGGCATCTGGATCTGTTGCAAGTGGATGTTACAATGCAAAACATTATGAGATGTTAGACGTCTCATGAGATGACATTATTGGCATCTGCATCACGGATGTTCTTCTTAAAATAACTAGGCTCGAAATAGAATGGTAGATCTGGCTTCGAAATATCCCAAAGCGGATATTCCTGAGGAACCCCTCAAGGTGTAAATAGCTCAACATGCTTCATCTCGAGATTCACATTCCCAGCGGAAGCTCCTGATATGGAAATGCGCCTCGATGGAATCGACGGGGCTCAATAATCATGTTGCATCACAGCACGTTGCCGCCGCTAGTCTCGTAGTCGCCGGTCAAAAACAAAACCGCTTGTTCGCTGGCATA
Organism: Fusarium chuoi; assembly: GCA_022627125.1. Classification (NCBI taxonomy): domain Eukaryota; kingdom Fungi; phylum Ascomycota; class Sordariomycetes; order Hypocreales; family Nectriaceae; genus Fusarium; species Fusarium chuoi. Next base: position 1,538,068 of record JAJALE010000837.1, on the reverse strand, counting down.
TCGGCGTTATTTGCAGGAGAACCCACTCACAAATGTTTTCCCCTTCACCTCAACGCCTGGCGGTCCAGACGCAAGAGGGGTCCAAGGGTCCAGAGAGACATCGCCGAGTGCATCGCCGTGTCCTATCCCAAGAAGAGCAAAGACGAGGAGGGGGGAGTCATGAAGCAAAATCCCTCACTCATGAGGGATCCTCTTTTGCAGTAATTGACCCCCGCGCCGCCAATCTTTTCTGACAAACATAGTTTTCACCCAATGGGCTTGGTGTCTACCGATATCTGAAAACGAGCATCGTTTAAAGTGCCGTTTTACTCAATGCGATGTGCTGTGCTTGACATATTACTCGCGCTTATTGGTGAGGGAGGGGCGGCTGGTTTTTTATTTTATTTTTCTGTTGAAACAACATGTCGGTCAGCTATAGTCTAAGCTATGCGATCAATTAACGTTAGTCAGGAGATGGGGGTCTATCTCAAGAGCTGAATGATAGCGACCCAATGGCGATCTCCGCGGCCATGATAGAGGTGTTTGAGTGGTATATTCCGCCAGGAGCTGGACGGTTGGAACCGACGTCGATGGCTTGGACTTAGGCTTAACCAAAAGCCAAGAAAAAAGACGTTGAGACCAAGGGTTGATAGGTTGAAACGATAGATAAGACTCGTTTATTCCTTCGCGTCATAGACATGACTCTGCTGAAGATGCAGGCTAAAACACTTGTCATGACATTCATCAACAGTATGGTAATGTCCTGCCTGAACAGGAAGAGGATAATGAGAAGGAAAGTTGATGTGTATCATGCCAAGAGGTTTCTTAGCAGTATGTAATACTAAGACAAACCTCAACCCAATCGTAGCAGCATGCCTGGTAAGTAATTGACTGATTGGTCTTGCATTTCAGCCCAATCAAAGTTTGATGACTGTTGTTGAGACGTTACAAGCTCAGGTGAGGCCAATGCTTCCAAGGTGAGAGGGCGATACTTTATTCGTTAGAAAATTAGGCGCTTTCTGACTCCAACTCTGTTGGCACCATCAAAATACCCTACCACTACTCAACGAATTGGTATTGAGTCAAGGGATGAGGTAACCTAAGCTACGGTCAGCATTGAGTGGCGGGGGATTGGCATTTGTTTGCGCGTTTCATGACACGGCCAATGCATTCGACATGATAACCCACTCTGAGATTTGGCTAATATAAACATAAATCAGCAAGGTGAGGTACAGATAAATTGCCGATTTGGGGTTGGGAAGTACAGTTCGTAGAGGGGAGAGCTACTGTCGGATGCTGCAGTAGCAGGCGGAGTGCTTTGCCCCGAATGTGCCGCTGTAACTAAACGATGCTGATGGATGGCAAAAGCAAAGCCACCAAACACCCAAGCGCGATAGCGGGGTCGAGTTTGGTGGGGGAACAGAAAATAGCTACGCGACTTTGACGAGGGCGGGCAAGACAGTGGCTTCAGATTGGAGATTTCGAGAATGTTGTCATGGGAATATACAGATTTATATCACTTTTTACCTTTTAAAATAGAGCTTTAGACCATTGTGAGCATATAAATCAACTACAAAGTCAATTCATACACGTCAAGGCCTGTAAGCTTGCATCTCACGGGAAGCGGGGTGCAAGGAACAGCTCCCCATAATTCCTGAACCAGATCGCCAGAAAAGAAAAGAAAAAAAAGAAAAAGGCGAAAAAAAAAAAAGCTCTCCATATCTCAACCACAGCGACAGCCCAGAGCTCAGACACTTTGGCCAAAGCGGGCTATGAATTCACCGTACTAGGTACATCTGAGGCAAGTACTCCGTAGCGCTACTCCATGCTTGGCTCTTACCCCTCCAGTCATGATGGCTGTGATTTCTCGGTGTGGTACAAATCTTTGTTGATTGGGGAGGCAAGAGTAAAGTACCCCCTGAACGTTCGCTGTACCTTACTGAGCTGCGCTGTCCATACTGCGCTGTGCCAACTGGGCTGGGCTCTCTCCCGTCTTTTATTATTATCATCATCACCACACCAAATTTCTTCCTCTCTCCCTCTTCTTCTCTTTTTTTCTCTTCCTTCTCATCTCTCAACCCTTTTCTCACCAACGACAAAAACAGATTTAGTGCCATCCCGCCCCCTTACGCTTCGACCTTTGCGAGCTCCCTCCATCGAACGTCGTCAATAAATAATACCAGGAAGAGTGTGCACGTTCCTCTGCCTCTCTGACCACATCATCCTTCTGGGTTATTATCGTACGGTGCAACATTCGTACAACAAAATCCATATACTCCTGTAAGTCAACATGCTGCTGCTACTGTTGCTGTTGCTGCACATGAATGGAGACGACTGCTAGCTGTGGCTTGGGCCTTTGGGGTTTGGGCTACCGGCCCTCCAAAAAAAAAGGATGGCGATAGCGATATGGAGGTGTGGCATATACCCGTCTTTGCAGATGTGCTTCTGGCTTTTGGGTTACAGTGGCAGTTCAGAAACACTGGATTTCCCCTGCGACCCATTAACAGTACGAGACAAGGTGTCGGGTTTGAACTCGGTTCTTCTGGCCCGATTAGCGATTATCTGACGATTCTGTACTCGGCCCATCTATTGAGCTCATGGGTCGTCTTTTGTCCTTCTCGCCAACCAAGCCAGCCAGACTGTGTCGCACCGACTGCTCTGCCCACCGAGAAATGCCACGCCCCATTGCTATCGCCTTTCCCACCACGTCACTTAACGTCAGATCAGATCCACGTTAGCCCCATGTACTTGCCTACAGCTCACGGATGCATCCCTGTTGGCCTGCATAACAAGTGCCCGCAGAACGACCTGATCTTTCTGCTCTGCTTCTTGTTGGCTGCTGATATCGGTTGATTGAGAGAGACATATATTTCCCGTCTTCTCCAACTGTTCCGGGCTGAATTCCTCACGTCTTCATTCTTTTTGCAGCAGAGCTACCCCGCCAAGCTCATCCCACCCACTACTCAACATTTGCTAATCACTTCTTTCACAATGGCTCAGAAACCCTCACACAAGCATTCCAAAAGCGTCATGGCTGCTACCGCTCAGGACCACCTCGAGTTCGGAGGCAAGATCTCATGGCTTGCCTCTCTCGACACCGCTTTCCGACCTCAGCGCAACTATCGCCGCTCCTCCATCATCTGCACCATTGGCCCCAAGACCAACTCTGTTGAGGCCATCAACAAGCTCCGAGATTCCGGTCTTAACGTTGTCCGCATGAACTTCTCCCACGGATCATACGAGTACCACAAATCTGTCATTGACAACGCTCGTGAGTCCGAGGCTACCCACGCTGGTCGCAATGTTGCCATTGCTCTTGATACCAAGGGCCCCGAGATCCGAACGGGTAACACTCCCAACGATGAGGATATTCCCATCAGTGCTGGCCACGAGATGAACATTACCACCGATGATTCTTATGCTACTGCCTGTGACGACAAGAACATGTGAGTACAATAAAAGCCGGTGTAACTCCTAAAGCTAACTCTTGCAGGTACGTCGACTACAAGAACATCACCAGTGTCATCGAGCCCGGCCGCGTCATCTACGTCGACGACGGTGTTCTCGCTTTCGACGTCCTCGAGATCAAGGACGAGAAGACTATCCGAGTCAAGGCCCGCAACAACGGTGCTATCTGCTCCAAGAAGGGTGTCAACCTGCCCAACACTGATGTCGATCTTCCCGCTCTTTCCGAGAAGGACAAGGCCGATCTCAAGTTCGGTGTCGAAAACAATGTCGACATGGTTTTCGCCTCCTTCATCCGCCGCGCTCAGGATATCCATGACATCCGTGAGGTTCTCGGCGAGAAGGGCAAGCACATTCAGGTCATCTCCAAGATTGAGAACCGACAGGGTCTCAACAACTTCAAGGAGATCCTCGAGGCTACTGATGGTGTCATGGTTGCCCGTGGTGATCTCGGTATCGAGATTCCCGCTGCTGAGGTGTTTGCTGCCCAGAAGAAGCTCATTGCCATGTGCAACCTCGCTGGCAAGCCCGTCATCTGCGCTACTCAGATGCTCGAGTCCATGATCAAGAACCCCCGCCCCACCCGTGCTGAGATCAGCGACGTCGGTAACGCCATCACTGATGGTGCCGACTGTGTTATGCTTTCTGGTGAGACAGCCAAGGGTAGCTACCCCTCTGAGGCTGTCAAGGAGATGCACGAAACTTGCCTCAAGGCCGAGAACACCATCCCCTATGTCTCTCACTTCGAGGAGATGTGCACTCTCGTCAAGCGACCCGTCTCCACTGTCGAGTCGTGCGCCATGGCTGCTGTCCGCGCTTCCCTCGATCTCGGTGCTGGCGGTATCATTGTCCTCTCCACCTCCGGAGAGTCGGCCCGCATGCTGTCCAAGTACCGACCCGTGTGCCCCATCTTCATGGTCACTCGAAGCCCCACAACATCTCGATTCGCCCATCTGTACCGTGGCGTGTACCCCTTCCTGTTCCCCGAGACCAAGCCCGACTTCACCCAGGTTAATTGGCAGGAGGATGTCGATCGCCGAATCAAGTGGGCCGTCAACAACGCTCTCCAGCTCAAAGTCCTCACCCCCGGTGACACTGTTGTCGTTGTCCAGGGCTGGAAGGGCGGCATGGGTAACACCAACACCCTCCGAATCGTCAAGGCTGATCCCGAGCACCTCGGCATTGGTCAGCTTCAGTAAAGCATAAAAGTCTCTTAAAGATGAACCTGGAGTGATGAGGAATTGTTTAATGCGAAATTAGTAATGATAGACAGGGCAATGGTTGTTTCCAAGGTTAGGGTACTGGTTTACGAGTTCTGGGTCACGTAAAGGAATAAACAGGGCAAGTCCCTTTGCATCATATCATCTGTGTCTGTGAAATGTGTCTACAAGTGAGTAAGTCACTCATCATGAAGCATTGATTTAGTAGACTTGGTGTTCCAGAACACTAGGGATACCCGGCCGACATTCCGCCATATAATGTCCAGTACATCTGTCACATCAACAGATGTGTCCCTGGCAACCCGCCTATCCGAAGCCTTCTAGCCTACACATGCAGCCAAGGATTAGAGGGCTGAGCTATAGAAAGACCCCGAGCCAGGGTCCGATCTCTCAATTCAAGGGTACATTGCTTACCCCTGACGATACGATACATGATGAGATGGTCTCGGGGAGCAAGAAAACATCAGACCTTGATAAAAAGGTGCCGAAATAAACTCTGCAAAAGGCATCCTAAACTTAGCAAAGGTATCCTAAACTTTATGGTAAGTTAACCTCAGTCTTTTGATAATTTAGGATCGAGGTTCTCTTTCATCCTCTAGATGGGTCCATCTTGTCTGTGGTCCGTGTACAAAGGTGTGGCCTGACTTCATAAAAGGTCGGTAACAACCGATTCTGGCATGATTATGATACTTGGGGGAGATTTTCGGCCCTTCAAGGTGAGCTTTGGATACCGCGCTGGGATGGTGAGGTGGCTAGATGGGTACTCAGAGACGATAGGGAGCTGCAAGACCTTTCGTAAGGGACTTAAGTGATTGGACAAGTCTAAGATAATTTGACAAGGCTTGTAACTAGTTATGAATTACACCCTAGTAGAGGATGTTGCTGTAGGTCTGGTGGATCAGGGCGCCAGTGTTTACACGCAGGGGCTGTCATGATGAGGCGGCACTGTTGGTGCTTTCGATGGAAATCTTATGCCAAAGTCAGGTTATTAAGGCAACTCAAGATGTCCATGTTCAGTCGCTGTAGTGGACATTTTGCAGATGCCGTGCAGCATCGTGAGATAGGCATTGGAAGAATTCCTTGATAAGACCTCTTTATGTGTATGGCAAGTTTCCGTCATCGTCTCTTGTCCCATGACCCTGGCGGTTCGGCTCGAGCCGCGTCAGTTGCATCCAACGGCCATGCATTCGCACGCGTGATCAACGCCTCATCTGCTGCTCCGTTACAAAACCATGGGTGCACTCGGGCAGTGATGCAGTGGGCGAATGATAAGAAAGTGACTCCCTGAATGAATATGCTGAGAAATGGTGGGTTTCGTCTATGTATGCCTAAGAATCGCCAGTCCGTCCACCTTTTCGTCTATAAATCCTTGATCTCAAACTTCTTTCTCAAATACTCTCCGTACTTGATGAACAGCCACGGCGCAGGGATTAGCGCAGCAGCGATGAAGCCCAAAAGGCTGTTTCCCCATCCCATACCGAGTTTATCGTACATTGGCAGTCCCGCGAGAGGTAGAAATGCTCCGGCGATTGATCGCATGACGGCGTTGGCGGCGAGGGCGGAGGCTGCGTAGATGGTGAAACTGTCGATGAGGTACATCTGCAGTGACTGTAATATGTTAGTCTGAATCACGATACTAAGTGATGGACCTACCATGAAGATGACGAGGTTTCCGACACCAATGACACTGGTTCCAAGGATAGGTGCAATCCAATGAGTCTGGTACTCAGCAGTCCATCCATAAATGAAGAACCCAGCCGGGAGTAGAACAGCACCGATCCTCAGCGGCGGAAGTCGATTCTCGGGTCTCATTGATTCAGCAGGATCATCAATACCTTGCTCCTTCGCAGCCGCAGCCTTCTTCTTCATGTACTTGTCACTCGAGACCGAAAAGTACGCTACACCAATCATGCTACCCACACCGAGGCCAAGGAAAGTCAGGCCTGCGTGAACGGTGTTGAAGTGGTAGATTTTCATAAAAAGAGGCGTGAGACTCGTGAAGAGGAGGTAGAGGTATGCGTAGGCCAGACCGACGTATACACCGCAGATAATGCAGATCGGTGAGAAGAGGAGCATCTTGAATGGGCGAAGGATACCGCGCTTGAAGTAATCCGCTGGACTGAGTCCGGCGTCGAGTTTAGATCGAAGGCGGTCGTTGCCTGTCTCCTTCTGGAGTCTCTTTGTCTTTCGGGCGAGAATGACGGGTGCGTAGGTCTCTTCTGAGGCGAAGAAGAAGATAGAGGACAGGACACCAGATATGATGGCAATGATCCAGAATACCCATCGCCAGCCTAGGGCGTCAGTTATAACACCACCAACAACTGGCCCAATGATGGGTCCGAGAAGCGGACCAATACTGAAGCTCGCCATTGCCGCACCTCGCTTCTCCTGAACGATCATATCCGCGATTGTACCGCCGCCGTTGGTGATGGGTGTCGAGCCAAATGTGCCACTGAGGAATCGAAATGCGATGAAACTGCTCAGCGAAGGAGCTTTGGCGCAGGCAACAACGAACACTGAGAGAGTTAGAGAAGTCTGGAGGCATCAAAGGTGTATTTCGTACCGATGAAGCCAACGTTGCAGCAGTGATAGACCACTTGACGTCCATAGAGTTCCGATAGAGGAGCGAAGATCATAGGACCTGCAGCGAAACCGAGGACGTAGACAGACACACAGAAGGATGCCAGTTCACGACTTTGACTGCCGAACTCGACCATGAGCTGCGGTACACCGGGTGCAAACATGGCTATGTCATGTTAGCATGTTCCCATTGCACAGTATCTCTTGAAGGTCGTAATGTCGATAGACATCACAACGAGGGCCACTTACAAGAAGCCAAGGGAGTAACGAACGTCAGCGCGCTCACAAGCACACAATTGAGAACCTTCTTCCAAGTCGCAAAATTGTACGGATTCTGGCGATCCTTATCACCATCCCACCAAACAATATCGCTCTCGCTCTGCGTTTGTGAACCCTCTTCCTCATCTTTCACAGATCCATTTTCCTTACCGTGCTTCTCTGCGTCCAGAGAGGCTCGTTCTCTTGCATGGCTTGCACGCCGATGGCTCGTGAGACTAGCTCTTCTTTGCTCGTCGGCTGGAGTAGGAATAAAGCCAATGTTGCTAGGAATATCTGCATCATGACCTTCGGCAATAGCCTCTCGGGTCTTTTCTTCGCGGGTTGGTTCGCGGGTCAAGGCATGAGATCTTGACTCTTCGTGAGTCAAGTCATCGTCTCTACTCATCTTGAACGTCCTAGCTGTATGTTGAGCTACGAATGAGGTCGGAGATAGTCCGTAATGGGTAATTCCCAGGTTATGTTGGTGGAGATTTTGCGTTTCGTCTCCCCGGATTCTCGCAAATCCTATTCTGTGGTTCCTCTCCACTTGAAGTCGGCCAGGTTCAATTTTCGTAAAAGTTGTCGGTGGAAGACGAAGGTGTTGATGGGAGGACTTTCAAGGCCGATAGCCTGGAGAGACGGGCGAACGACGGGACAAACGAGGTTGGAAGGGCTCAGAGACGCCACTAACGAGAAGTATACTCGTTTGAGGACAAAGTCAAGCTTGTTTGCTTGGCGGACTGTGAGAAACTGTTCTCGCTTGCGGACGGAGCAACACAAACAAGTTCAGTGTGCGATCATAAGAGAGTCATATGGCGTGAAATGAGGCACAGGAGGAGAAAAGCGAAGGGAACAGAGAAAAAAGCAGAGCTGCCCTATCCGTACATCCTTGAACATAGCCTGAAGCAATGTAACAGGGCCCTCCGCCAATTCGGGTTTCTGTCTAAATCTGTTGGAGATCTCCTCTTCCAATGCAACAAACCTCGGCCGGAACACATCTTCCCCCTCCCTCTTCTTCGGCTCCTCGCTCGCGTTCGGGTTCAGCCATAAACTCCGTCGACCTACATGACACTAGAGCTCGTTGTCTTCGCAAAGGGTCCCTTTCTCGCATGGGTCTGCCAATTTCATTGGGCAGGGGTCTTGCTTGAAACGGCCTGATCACCCGCTTTCCTAGACATGGCGTGATGAGATATTCTCGGCCGAGTCCTGGAATTGAAGTCCGGTCTATTTCCTCGCAATATCCGTCGCCTTTTGGGGGATTTCTCTTGTGCGGAGGCCCCCTAGGCTCCCCACGGCATTGGCTAAGACATTTCCCCGCGCTCTTTCATCGTTTAGCAGTAATGGTAGTCTCGTATACGGATATTCGGCCATGAACTGAGGTTCTTCACATAACATCGGAAGAATTCCCAGTCTGACCACCCATAGAATCTCACGTGGTGTGACAGCGGCACCAAAACCGGTACCCATTCTGACCGTATCACTTTAATTCGACTCAAGAAACAACCTGCAGAGGGTTTCTCGTTTAGGTCGTAACCCCGACCCTCAGCCTTGACTTCCGCACGACTGCATGATCGGACAACCAATGCCATCGCCAAAGGCTGAACTTCCGTCCCTTTTAGCTGGCCCTTGGGGAGGGAAAACTCAAGACTTGAAAAGAGGGTGCTAAAATAAACTTAGTAGAGAGTCCTCTAAACTTAGGCTAAATTACCTAAATCTTTTTATCATTTAGGATTAATAAGGTCTCGAGTTTTCTTTTCCTCCCCTAGCTGGTTGGACGCGCTCTCCCGTGTTTCTGTGCACCCACAAGCTGCAAACGTCAGCTTTGGGGTTATCCACAGAATCTCTTTCAAGGGGAACACAGAGTGGAATTGCACAGATGGTATCTCGGCCACGGCAAAGCATTGCGACAGAACGAATGAGACGATGGTGCATAGCTGGCTTGTGACAGCTGTATGCGGGTAAATTGGAAATCGTGGTTTCACTGGTTGTAAAACATTGTAAGTTTGTGTTGCAATCGGGTTTGTTGTTTGGGGGCGGATCTCAAAGTGGCAACGCTGCAACATCTCGGGCATTACTGTAAAGCGACAGTATGACAAGCCTGTAGCTGCCTGACGTTTTCCTGTGATCTGGCAGTATCTTAAACATGTCAACACTCTCTGTCAAAGCCCCAATCTGTCTGCAGCGAGTATTTTCATGTAAAAGGCATGCTCCATCGAACAGCCAGATGACGGTGCCCGACAATCTCATAGGGTAGTTAATGAAGCAAACGGGCCCTTCTCAGGCTCCTTGCATCGGAAGCCAACATATGCGTCCGTTTAGCAAGCAAGAGATGTCTGTCTTTCATGCACACGACTAATGAGGGAGCGATGCCATTTGACTCTTGTGCATTACCATTGTCCAAGGCGCCTCCAAGACAGAATACTTCCTACGCCTCTTTTTTGTGTCTTCTCGTCGCTTAGAAATATTCTTGCGCTTCTTCATCTGCGCTTCCCCTTAAGGTGTAATGAAGTAAACAGTAAAAAGACATCATTTGATGACACCAAGTTTCATAAGGTTGTCTCGAAGAGAACAAAGACCGTCAAGAGTGTCTGAAGCCCGTTCTTTCAATGACTCGCATTGAAGACTAATGATTTTTGCTGCTTTCGACTCGTTGCCGACAGCTAATGATACCCCACCTTCCAGTTGCTCTGTCCTTGAGCTCAGGGAATGCTGGAGCTCGATCACCATTGCAATCATCATTGAAGCTGCAGAGATTTTTGGGGCAACGAAAGAGCCTATCTTGATCTCGGGCATGTCGAATTTGGGCTCCTGTTCTCTGGGTAACAGCGGTACAGCATGAGCGCACATACGCCCATGGTTAGTGATCATGTCAAAGATATCCAGTAGACGAAGATGGCAGGCCATGATGAGGTGAATAAGAGATTGGTCGATCGGAACTCTGGATTTTGAGAGTGAAAGTTGCTTCTGTGCGTTATGTATGCAGTCCGGGGCATCACAGTTGATGTCCTCGGGTTCAAGTCGTTTGAGAACTTCAGGATATAAGTGAAGTAGCTTTTGTGAACGTTGTAGCAGATCTTCGAGGAATGATCCAAGATCAAACTTGCATATCTTCATGAACTCTGTGAGTTCCCTTGCGGATAAGTGATCTCGTTCCGAGGTTGGAAAGCTGGTTTGTAGGCGATCCAGCCCAGCCATGAGATCTGTCAACTGAGATATCTCCGTGACTTGAGCTGGTGGAGGTGGAGGTGGAGGTGGATCTGTAACTTCGCTATCAGGCGGCGTTGTGATAAAATGATCTAGGTTGATGCTTGGAACTGGATCGATTGCAGGTTCGTCCAAGCCAAGCATAGACCAGTTGAAAACAGCATTGTCAGGATGGCGCAGAGACCGAGTTGGAGGGCTGAAGAGACAGGTGACTCCAGCTTTGGCACAGCGAGTACAGATTGAAGATGCCGGGATCTTTGTACATTTTAACTTTTTACTGTGACATCGATCACACGCTTGTCGTAGATCTGACATGGTAGTTAGGGAAGTTGTTTGGGAAAAAGAGAGTCGCTTGCGTGTAATTGGGAAGCCTTGCGATAGTGGGGAAGGTGTTGTTCGTCGAGGACTTGGGCACCTCAACCAAAATACCCTAGACCTTTAATTTGATATTCAGGCTGAAGCTAGGACAGTAGCTGAGTTGCAAAAGGATTAGGTTTGTCAATACGATAATTACTTTTATCGGGCTCAATAACGTTTTAGAGGCAATTAGCTCCAGATCTGCCCATCGAATGGCGTCAAGATGCAATTGACAAAGCTTAACTGAGGTTCCTTGTGATCAACATCAATTCAAGCCCCACTAGGTTCCTTGGAGCTCATAGAAACTGTTAAAAATACAAAACAGTCAAATAAATAGACCTGACATTCTAATCAAGAATTCTTACAGCAGATGCAATGATCGCAGCTGATGACTCACAAGGTCTCTCTGTAATTTTATGGATTTTCGAGTCGCACTGTTGCGTGTTGTTTTGTTTTGTTCACGTTACCTCGATATCTCCGATCCCTTGTCAGCATCGATCAACAATACAACACCACTTACTACCTAGGTACCACTGGTAACTTGGAGCTTCCCCACGAAACTTTCCACTTCCATTCCACTTCCATTTCCACTTGAACCAACAGCTTCAACACAAAATCCTCAACCTCCCCATCGCATCATCTTTACCATGATTGCGATCCTGGATTTTGTACCTGACGCTCCCACTCCAAGGACATGTCGCTAATTCCTTACCAGCCCCATGAGGGCAGAGAGATTGTTCTGTACGTCATCACTCTTCTCATTGTTTGTTGTGCAAGGTAGGTATCCATAGCAAGCTAACCAACCCTTGTAACTTGCAGCCGTCACCACAACGCTATCGTTGTTCGCGATTCTCAATCACATCGACTCGAGATCAGAGGCATCTCGACTTGTCCTACATGCCATCAGCCGCTTACTCGTTCCGAGAATACTTCCGACCGAAGCTATGATTCCTTTGGTGCTCGGCAAGAGACCTATGTCGACCCCGATTACTTTCGCATGCTCCGCGCTGCCAATGCCAATAACGATAATTCCGCCGATCACCCGCCGAGTCCAGTAAGAAGACTTTTTGGTCCTATCTTGGGCGGAAGTAGCCCGACGACAAATCAGACATCGCCATCGCCAGCCCCAGATGAGGCCGAGTTTGTGTCGAGTACACCCGGTGTCGCGCAAGCGGAAGGCAGCAGAATACGGCGAGATGCATTCAGTCCCAACTACTTCAACACATTTTTCGTCGAGCAAAGAGTCCTAGGCAAGGGAGGCAAGGGTGTCGTGTTGCTTGTACAGCACGAAATTGACGGATGCGCCCTTGGTAAATTCGCTTGCAAACGAGTGCCTGTCGGAGATGATCACGCATGGTTAGAGAAGGTTCTCATCGAAGTCGAGCTCCTCGCCAAACTTTCCCATCCAAACCTCGTATCGTATCGGCACGTCTGGCTTGAGGATGTTAGACTCACCCGATTTGGCCCCAGTGTCGCTTGCGCATTCATCCTCCAGCAATACTGTAATGGCGGCGACCTCCAACAGTACATCGTTGGCGGAGCACCACGTGAGGCGACCAAAGAGGAGCTCAAGGCTCAGATGCGTCGACGATCAAAGGGCCAACTCGAAACTCCAGTCGATTTGCTGAACGGTAACCGCAAGCTCCCCTTCGATGAAATCTACACACTGTTCAAGGACATCACATCCGGCGTGGCATACCTCCACGCAGCCAACTACATTCATCGCGATCTCAAACCAAGTAATTGTCTGCTCCATCGTGAGGGCGGCAGGACGACATGCCTCATCAGCGATTTCGGTGAAGTCCAGCCCGAAAATGTCGTCCGCAAATCTTCGGGCACTACCGGAACCATCTCGTACTGCGCTCCCGAGGTCCTCAAAATGGATGTCTCCTCAGGTCGATATGCAAACTTCACCACAAAGTCGGATGTCTTCTCGCTTGGTATGATTCTCTACTTTATGTGCTTCGGGAGACTTCCTTACCAAAGCGCGAATGCTCTGCAAGAAGAATTTGAAGATGTGGATGAACTTCGAGCCGAGATCACTCACTGGCAAGGGTTCCAGGATGAACGACGTGAGCGACCAGATCTTCCCTCAAAGCTATACCAGCTATTGAAGAGATTGTTGGCTCTCAACCCTGGTGAAAGGCCCAGTGCCAATGAGGTTCTCAAAGCCATGCGAGGCGAGTCAATGACCTTCGAAAATGGTGCAAGTCAGGAGCCTGCACCAAATCTTGGGATCGGAACTCGCATACAGAATCTGGACTCGCCCGCTCCCCCAAGTACACCAGTTCCAGGTAAGTTTCTTTTTCTTGTGTTGTAACAAACCTACTCTTACAGCTCTATAGGCCCTCGACATCGTCATCAAACGTCAACATCAGACAAGTTTGAAGAGCTCGGTGCCCTGGCTAGGACTACTTCGAGAGATCTGTCGCCTACTAAGAGTGCACAAAGTTCTCGGCTGGATCCGCACCACCAGTCTCTATCGAGACATCGTGGCTCGCAGTCAATGGTCATGTCCCACAGTCAGGAAAGTCATCGCGGATCTTTTGTAACACCAGCCGTGAGCGTCAGCGACGCATCTGAGCACTCAGAGATGCACGAGAGGCGAAATTCTCAAAGCCCTCCACTTTTGATGCCGCCGCCTACAACCACAGCTGACGCTCTTAGACGGAGAGCAACTGTGTTTCTCATCCGAACCATGCACCTGGCAGGCGAGAACTCTGCGCTACTCAGCTACACCCTTCGCCTTGGCTTGTTTGGCATCAAAATGATTACTCTCACACGTCCCTGCTGGCCACTCATGGTCCAACCGAACGTAGGCATTCCACTCGTCTGTATTGCAGCGCTAGATCTCGGCATGCCACAAATGACGAGCTATTCTCCTGCTCTTAGGCAAAGCTATGGAGATTACTTCGCAAGCGGTCCACGAGCGTGGGGCTTAGCTATGAGCATTCTCCTTTTATTCCTTCATGTTACTGTGCTGTGGGTTGCGTCAGGCTGGGCGACGCTGTGTGCTACGAATGAGCATGACGTTTGGGCCGATGGGCCGTGGTGACGTGACTTGAAAAGTTGTAGTGATGCGAGATGATGTTTATATTGTGAATCAGTGAAACCGTTTGGCCTGCTGATGCGTAGGGAGGGGAACGAAGCATACCTGAGACCGTTTGGCGAAACACATTGGTTCATGATAGTAAAGCGACAATGATACAAAAGAAATGACAGCGGAAATGATTGAGAATGACGGCGGTTTAAAAAGGGCCCAAAGAAGTGTTTATTAAAACAAAATAGAAAGAAGGTTGACCTCGTCATGATACCATACGCTCTCCCAAGATTATCAGCACCAAATGATACAAACCCAACTATCGTGCTATCACGCCCTTACTTATTTAGATCTTCCGCAAAGACTTCTGCGTCAAGATTCTCCGTCTAGCCATCTCCCTATTCGCCAACTCACCGCTCTTACTATCCGGCGCAATACGCTCACCATGGGTCAAACTGCCAAAGCCAAAGTCAGGCTCACCACCGAGGCTACCGAAGATATCTCCTATGTAGTTCTCTGCTCTAATGCCATCTTTAAACGTGGCGTCCCAATCTTCAATAATGCCTTTGACGATCTCAATGCCTGCGTTGAAAATGTTGGCAATGGCGATTGAGAAGCCGTTCTGTTTGGCGGCGGTGAGATGATCTAGGTCGGTGTAGTCAGGAGGAGGACGATCAAAGTTGGAACCTGCAAGGGTTAGCGAGATGATTAATAGGGGCTATGGGAGAGATCACCTGTTCTGTAGATCATGACTCTTGAGAAGTCGCAGATCTTTGCAATCGCTGCTCTGACGAGGACTTCCAAGATTGCATTATCCTCTTGAGCGCTCATGCAGTAGACGCCGGTGCCGTTCGTCCACACTTTGGTAGTATGCTCAAACGACTCGGAGAGTCTACTGCCAGAGTAGTATACATCACTCGTAGCAGTGTCGCACTTGATGACAGATGGAGGTTGAGAGGCACTCTTGTATGTCTCGCCCATTCGGCGGTAGAGTGCACGATACTCCTTTGGTCCATTCGCATCTTCTAGTTGAGCCTTTGATGCGAGTTTGTATGCAGCATCCTGAAGTTGAGCGTTGAGTTCAAAGACTTCAGTGCCGTAGGTGATAAAGGGCTGTTGGTAAGGCTGGTCACGACCATATGAGATATACCCAGTGGGCCAGCCTGGAGGAAGAGATCGTATATCAATCTCATACTGCAACGCAACCTGGACCGAATAACGAGCGATGGCGACTGAGCCAAGAGTACCATACTTGGGATTAACACCAGCTATGCCGGCGACGAGGAAGTACGTATGGCGAAAGTCAAACTTGGGGGAGAGCATGAGAGCCATGAGTGAAGCGGCGGAGTTTATCTCCCCTTTCCCGATGGTGACATGGCAGATGCTTCCATTTTCAGTGCAGGTGGCGCAGGGGAAGAGCATGGAAAGACCAGGGGCGTGAATCGTTTTGGAGGCGAGATTGCCTAGATTTGAGCTGGGGAGGCGTTCGTGCCAGACTGCAGCTTCAGGAGACCACTGTAGTGTGGTGTTAGAGAAGTGGTATAAGATAGGGGAGGGGGGTTACCATTGAGATGATCATGACTTTGGGGGCAAAGACTTCATCGTCTCGTGTATTCAGGGGACGAGGGAAAGCTGTTACTAGAGGCAAGAGGACGAACTGAAGAAAGAGGGTGAGTAAAGCGCTTGGTAGCTCCATGGTTGATAGTCTTGAGTTGTTTGAGGAAACCACTGAAGATCGAGGGGAAAGTCAAGGAGCTTTATCTGTGAATCACATCCAGACAATCTCAAGACTTGGACCAAGGAAAAGCTCGAGACCTTCAACACTGAACCCGTTTCACAGACCCAATTCTGTCAAAGGCCGCCATGTGGATTCAATGTCTCTGTCACCCCGAATAAAGATTCAGAGCCCAGAAGGAGAATCCCAACGGGTATACAGCAACGGATGTCGCCCTATCCAGGGCAAACTACAGCAGCGAGTCATGTCGAGGCATTTTGGGATGGATTGGGAGCTAAATGGAGGACAATGACGGGATCTTGGATACGGGAAGTTGCTTTGTTTGGAGCATCATGTCCGTCGGATAGGGCAGCTCTGAGGTGAAAGTTCTTCCCTGAAGGCGTTTATAGGGTGAGTTTAGGGGCAGTGGCAGAAGTGAAACGAAACAGACCTGGACAGGATACGACACCATGTGCTCAATGTTTGGAGGTCGAAGCGAAAGACAACGCCATGTCTTGTCTTTGATTCAAGCTTAACATCTAACGACTTGGCATGTTTCTGCCGTTGACATGAATCTATATTTCTGTACTGTATCACTCTGTGCAAACAGTCTCGATGGGGAAGTTTGTTGAACAGGGTCGTGCAAATATCCCGGAGTCGATGTGAAGTTCTTGTGCAACTAATATGTCTGGAAATGTTGATCTGGGAATGCATGTCTCGGCCGGCAGGGCGCTGAAGCGATCGGGGAAGAGAGGGGGTTATTAATTGGACAGACGAGACGAGATTGATTTGAAGTGAAGGATACGATATTCAATATTCTGACTTTATAGGTGGAAAGTGATAGGATGTCTTGACCACTGAACTGGACCGCCCAGTGTGGAATACAAATGTTACGGGGGAGAGTATTAGGAGCAGTCACGAGCATAAATTGACTTGTGCGCTTTGTATCATTGATGGTTTGGGATAGAAGGATGGATTGTGAGATGTGAGGCTGTAGGGACAAGACGACACGGTGAGATGGAGATTGGTCTTGGTGTAGTGAGTCTGTGCTCATTGCACGTGGGTTGTGTCTGTACGTCTTGCTTTTTTCGATCAAGATGGAGTTACTCTTGAGTTTGTGACGTTTGACTTTTTCGTTGTAACGGGCGGGCTTGAATGTTATCAACGGTTCCAATCGTCACCGTTTCATCGTGGCAGCCGTTCACCATCTGGAAGCCGCCTTATGTAACTAAAAGCCTAATTCAACTCAACTCAACTACAACAATTACTTCCGAACTGTACGCAGACAATATCATGTAGTTCTGGGAACTTGGCCACCCAATAATATGCCTCTCTCCAACCTCCTATCGCAGCTCATCATCTCGGTTTATTTCTGGACCCCCAATGTCTGGGCATCTTTGAAGAATGGGGCCCTCGGGGTTATCAGATGTGCCCGGATCCGCGTATCTGATTGATCTGCCTTGATAAACTGTAAATGTCATTGACTTGAGTCAATTATTCCAGTTTTTCTAGTCTAGTATCGTTATGATACTCGCATCATCTGACTCGTTGGTAGATCACTTGGAGAAACCTTGGCAGAGCGAAGTTTGGCCTCATGGAGGATACGACAGTAACGAATATCTTGGCGTAGTATTTTGTTTTTCGCCAAGGAAAACTGGGTTGCCTCTTTTATTACTCAGCTAGAGACGGACAAGGAAGGTCAGGACCCAGGGGCCGCGTGGAAGGTTTGAGATGGGGCTCTTCAGCACTGTGCTGGCTGTGCATGATCTGCCTCACTCCGAGCTCGTTATTTCCTAGTGTTTCAATTCTTAATTCAACGACGTTTCTTGACGTCGATGGCTCTCAAATGGCTTCAACACCAGAGGCTGCTGTGATGACGACGACGACGACACTAACCAAAAAGCTTCAGTCTCTCTTAGCACAAACGACGTTGCAGCCAAGACGACCGCCAAGACACGATAGCAGCAGCACCAAGCATTTTCAGGACTACCTAGCCCCCCCTAGAGTCTCGGCCCTTCCGAGATGATGGGCAGTGACAATATCAGTTCCCAGAGTTCCCCAACTCAACTACGGGGCTGTCCCTCGGTCCTCTGTAAGGCGGACCAGTTACAGTGGGTTAGCGACGTGTCGCTGCTGATTGTTACTGGATATGGCGTATTTTTGGTCAAGGCGGACCAGCCGGGACCCCCAGACAAGAACTGAACCTAAGAGAGACAGAGTTGCGCCGCCACAGAATAGAGATTGACCTGCCAAGCACCACTCACAATCAACTCTGCCCGCCAGAAGGTCATTTCCCGGTGGAGACAAAGTCGTCCAGGTATGACGAGTTTCTCTTTAAGGTTCTTTATTTTCCTGCTGGTCCTGGCTGGCTCTAACGCTTTCGGGGTAGAGTTTTGTAAAAGCCTCCCCCACGCTAGAGCTTGAGCATGATTTCAGTGCTTCCTCCACAATCAACCGTCCCGTCTCCTTCAAACCGTCTTCGATCCACCAACTGGATCTCTCTTCCTATCTTCTTCTGTTTTGTTTTCATTCAACCTATCTCTGTGGCTCAGTGCCGTACCAGATTTTCTGGATCAACGGCTGCTTCGCGCTCACAAATTTGTAACACAGAGTCCCATTGATGGACGACATCACGAGTATTCCTGATTCACGCTATGGCGGCTCTGGCGAAGGGTCCAACTCTAACTCCAACTTTGACGCTGGTAGTCACGACCAGCCGAAGATTGATAACACGATGAATTCTCAACCCGCACCCCACGACGTCGACCCGCCCTTCGATTTGCACGACGACGAACATATCCAGGGCAACAACTTTGCTTTTACCCCGACTCAACTACATCGACTCCTGACCGCCAAGAACATCTCCGCTCTGCGCGCGTTTGGAGGTTTGTTGGGTTTAGCCGCTGGTCTTCGAACCGACATCTCGGCAGGACTAAGCGCCGACGAAACAACATTGGATGGTACCGTCACTTTGGACGAAGCTGTAGCCTCTGGTAGCCTTGAACGACCACCAGTTCTATCTGCAGCCTCCCCTCCGCCGTCGCCGCCGTTGTTACACAATGGGTTATTCGAACATCGCGATAACCACTTCGCCGATCGAAAACGAGTATTTGGGGATAATCGCCTGCCCCAAATAGCACAAAAATCTTTCTTCAGACTATTATGGATAGCATTCAATGACAAGCTCATCATTTTGTTAACCATTTCTGCGTCCATCTCACTCGCTATTGGGATTTACCAGTCTGTCGACAAGTCGATAGGCGCATCGCGTGTTGAGTGGGTAGATGGTGTGACAATTGTTGTTGCGATCCTCGTCATCATTATCGCAAGCGCAGCGACCGATTGGCAGAAGAATTACAAGTTCAAGAAGGTCAATGAGCGAAAGCAACAAAGGGACGTAACGGTGATGCGCTCGGGTAAACTCCAGCGCATCCCCGTTCAAGATGTTGTCGTTGGTGATCTTTTACACCTCGAGGCTGGCGATATTGCTGCCGTGGATGGTGTTCTTGTGCAAGCTTCGAGTCTGCAGATGAACGAGTCTTCCATCTCGGGAGAGGCTGATCTTGTACACAAGACCGTACCAAGGCCAAATCATGCAGCTACATCACGAATTGACCCCTTCATTCTCAGTGGAACCACTGTCGCACGCGGTGTTGGCTCCTATCTTGTTACTGCTGTTGGTGTCAACTCGACCTATGGCCGTATCCTCATGTCGTTGAGAGACGACGTCAAGGAGACACCACTCCAGGCGAAGCTTGGCCGTCTTGGCAAGCAACTTATTGTCATCGGTGCCATTGCAGGTTCCCTTTTTTTTCTCGTCCTCTTCATCCGCTTCATGGTCACTCTCCACACCGTTACTGGTGGGCCATCTCAGAAGGCAGAAGACTTCTTACATATTCTGATTCTGGCCGTCACCGTCGTCGTCATCACTGTCCCAGAAGGCCTGGCGCTCAATGTGACCGTTGCGCTGGCCTTTGCCACGAAGCGCATGCTCCGAGATAACAACTTGGTGCGATTGATTCGATCTTGTGAGATTATGGGAAACGCGACAACAGTTTGCTCCGACAAAACTGGTACCCTCACACAGAACAAGATGACTGTCGTGGCTGGACGTGTTGGCCTGGAGTCTTACTTTGACGACACCGACCTGGTTGTTCCCGATCCCGATTCGTCCATGTCGCGTGCCTCGACTATCAAGTACGACAGTTCGATTGACATGGCAAAGTCACTCTCTCCAGAATGTCGGCGGTTGATCAAGGACAGTATCGCTCTCAACTCCACGGCCTTTGAGAGTGATGACTCTGGTACCACTACTTTTATGGGTTCAAGCACTGAGACTGCTTTGCTACACTTTAGTCGTCAGCATCTTTGTATGAACAATTTGGCCGAGGAGAGGGCTAACTGCCCCATTGTTGCGATCCTTCCGTTCGACTCTTCCCGAAAGTGGATGGCAGTCTTGGTTAAGATCAATGACGATCGCTATCGACTTCTCGTCAAGGGAGCTGCGGAAGTTGTGTTTGAATATTGTGCTTTTGTCGTTTTGGACCCTACATTCAGAGTACCAATTGCACGACTCTCGGAGAATGACCGTGCAAGCTATCGTAACACAATCGAGGACTACGCCAACAGGATGCTTCGACCTGTCGCCATTGCATACCGAGACTTTAGCGCGCAGGATATCTTCGATGGCCCAGACGACGACCCCGATAACATTAACCTAGAATGGTTGGCCTCTGGCATGATCTTCATCGGTGCCTTTGGCATTCGTGACCCATTGCGCCCCGAGGTTGTGGAATCAGTCCGCCAATGTCAGGCTGCTGGAGTATTCGTTCGCATGGTTACAGGGGACAACTTCTTGACCGCCAAGGCTATTGCAACGGAATGTGGTATCTACACAGCTGGTGGCATTGCCATGGATGGACCAACATTTCGAGACTTGACACCCGAGCAGCTCGATGCTGTTATTCCAAGACTGCAAGTCTTGGCTCGTTCAAGCCCTGAGGATAAGCTGCTTCTGGTAACACACCTAAAGCGCATGAATGAGACGGTCGCTGTGACCGGTGATGGTACGAATGACGGTCTGGCATTGAAGGCGGCGGACGTTGGGTTTGCTATGGGTATCCAGGGTACCGAAGTTGCCAAGGAGGCTGCATCCATCATCCTTCTTGACGACAACTTTGCCTCCATTGTAAAGGCTTTGGCATGGGGTCGAACTGTGAATGACTCCGTCAAGAAGTTTTGCCAGGTAAGGTCATCAATCAATACGGTCAGGATTTTTGCTAACCGAACGATAGTTCCAATTCACCATCAACATCACCGCAGGTATCATCACCGTCGTTTCCGAGCTCGTTGGCGACGCTGTCTTTACTGTCGTTCAATTGCTTTGGATCAACTTGATCATGGATATCTTTGCCTCTCTGGGTTATGCTACCGATCACCCCTCGCCCGACTTCCTCAAGCGAAAGCCCGAGCCTCGTAACGCTTCTATCATTTCCATTACTATGTGGAAGATGATCATTTGCCAAGCCATCTATCAGTTGATAGTCATCTTTGTCGTTCACTACGCTGGGTGGGATCTCTTCAACCCCGACACTGAATTCGAGATTGAGAAGCTCCAGACATTGGTGCTCAATATCTACGTCTGGATGCAGTTCTTTAATCAACACAACTGTCGCCGCGTGGATAACAAGCTGGATATTTGGTATCAAGGATTCTTGCGCAACCCTTGGTTCATTGGCGTTCAACTTATCACTATCGCTGGCCAATTCGTTATCGTCTTCAAGGGAGGCGAAGCATTTGACACAACTCCCCTTACAGGTGCCCAATGGGGATGGAGCTTGCTCTTTGGTGTTATGTCAATTCCACTGGGGGCCTTGATTCGACAGATCCCTGATAGTCTAGTCCAGAGTCTTTTCAACTTGATCGCGGACTCTTGGCTTGCAATTTGGCGACCGACTCGCGCGCTCCTGTCAAAGGCCTTTTGCTGCTTCAAGCGTAAGAAGGCCGATGACAAGGAAGCCCAACAACCAGAGCAGGAAATGGGTCCTGTTGAGAACATCCTCCACATGATGCACTTGACCCACGAGCCGGATGAAGACGAGACGCCCATGACACAAGAACAGCGTGAAGCAATGGAGAGGTCGGACCAAACACGAATGATGAAAGAGAAGGAAAAGAAGAAGCGAGATATCGACTTGCACGGCCTTGTGGAAGCCGCCAAGCTAGGAAGAGAGCACAAGGGTGCCATTTTGGAGATTCACCCCAAGACACTCAAAGACGATCCAATTCTAAGGACCAGTAGTGGTAAAAACAGTACGCTGCCACCAAGTCAAGACGCCGAATTTATGAAATTCGTCGCCATAAATACACGACCGCCTCGACAGCCGAGACGAACAAATCCTCGAGCTCCGGCACGACCGGCTCAACGACGACAGCAAGAGCAGAAGAGTTCCTGGAGACATCATGTTTCGTGGGAGGGACTGCTCAGATCTAAGAGACGATGATAGGCACGATTTGTGCATTCATACAAATGATATTTTTAAGAGGAGGGTATATAGTAGACAGGTTGTCGGGGGAAAGACCTGTGCTGTGTTCTTGTAAATGACAGATTACGACGTTATGACAGATAAAGGGATTCGAGATACCAATATACAGGTCGCTTTACTAGGCCATAATAACAACGCTTCCATCCCAAATTTTTTGCAATGTCCAATTCCAAATGCTTCGATAGTGATCCAATCCTTTTGTGTGTGTTCATCTCGTTAAATCATAAAACTTTTTATCGTGTGCTCATCCTGTTTTGATGATGGCTTCCTCAATCGCACTCCCAATCTCGGACCTCGGTATTCCCGGCCCCCGCATCAAACAAAGCGATCTCGTAGCGAGCGACTTTAGAAGCGCTGGTATACTCACACGCACTGTGACAGGACCAGATTTTGGCTCCGTGGGAAACGAGAAACAATTGACGAAACTCCAGCTCTCGGGCTGTTTCGGTACAGCGTGTCCAACATTCGGCATCGGCGAGTTGTTCAGATTGAGTTCCATAGTTTCAGCGTCCACGACCCTGGCACCAAGTGCGAGGAGCTGCTTCTCAACCCCAACAACGCTGAAGAATCGTGTGAAGTGGTCGATGCGTGTTCCAGCCGGTCGTGTAGGCCACGGCCATTCTATATCCTCTACCGTAGAAGGGTTGAGCTCTGCGCGAGAATAAACATACTGTCCATATCGTCCATACGGTAGATCGATGACGCGATACATCTCATGTCGACCCGGGCCAATAAGCCAGCGTAGTCGTGTGAGCATCTCGTCTTTTGCGCGGCCTTTGAGGGTGTTGCAGAAGAGGCGCGATTCACAGGCTGACATTTCGTAGGGCGGCGGTGAGTTTACGAGGAGGTGGCATGCTATTGTTAGTATGTCGCAGGCGAGACGGAATGAGAATGCTGAGTGTTGTGTGGATGAGGGGACGGCGAGATCGCCGGGTGATGCAGGGGTTGTGCCGAGCCAGCCGTTGCCGAAGATCTGAGGCGAGAGTGAGAATGTTGGTAAGTTGAATGATTTTGCCATTGGTGTTTGCTGAGAGTTGAAGTATGGTGGTGTTGAGAGTGAAGATGGCGCTGATGTCGATAAAGATGGTGGAGTAGGCGTAGAAACCGAAGTCATGACCGTTGACGTAGGCGGTGTTAGCGTCTGAACCTGAGTCTTTCTCACAGCAACAGCCATGGAACCCGAAGAATCCTCCGTCGTCTCACTCTGCTCACTCTCCGGCGAACCAGAGCCTCCACGCTTCCTATCATCCCCCTCCCTCGGCATCAGCACAAGATCCTCCTCCGGCCCAACAACCTCATGCGCCAGCTCCAGAATCCTCTCCATACTTCTCCTCAAACTTCCAACAAGATTCGGCTGGGCTCTGACTACAGCTTCAGTGGTGAGCATCTCGTCCACGAAGGACATGAAAACAGAGCTCATCTCCTCGACTACCTGCTCGAGGCGACGCACACGCTGGGCCTGTGCAGCTTCGGCGGCTTGGCGACGGCGGCGGAAGATGTTTTGGGCTTCGCGGTTACGTTCGCGGCGGGCCTGAGGGATGTAAGTGGAGGTTCAATGGAGAGGGGGAGAAGGGGGATGGACCTTGAGTGCTGCATCGTCGTGATCTTGGGTGTTTGAAGATAAGCGACTTCTGCGCTTGGGGGGTGATTGTGCAGTCATTATATAAGTGGATGAAATGTGAATATGAGGATGAGTGAGAAGAAGTGAGTGAAACAACGTCAGCCCTGCAGCTTTGTGAGAGGCTGTCGGGTAAGTCGAAACTAGCTTGCGACACAAGTAGATTGACTGTAAATAAAGAATATGGCAAATGGGGTGACACGTGAATGCAGATAATTTGGTGTTACAAGGTGGCGATGAGATGAAATGGAGACGACGTTGGAATCTTCGGGACGTTTTGGGGGCGCACTTGTATCCCCGTGACCTTTTTCGGTTTAGTGGCTTATTAATCAAGCGGCGATCAAATCAATCTTCGAGACTGACTTTAATGGGCCCACATTAACTTTAAATCGTGGGGAGGCTCTCGACTCCATCAGATTGAGAAGAATTATATATGTACAATATCCAAATGCCCCTGAAGATCAATCAATTAAATTCCTTACCGTCCTCCCACATTGAGTCTCCAACCACTCGCGCAAAAGCACCTCTTGCTTGCAGCAAATCATGATACATTCCCTCCTCTACCTTGGCGCCATCCTCCAGGACAACAATCCGATCCGCAATTGCCATCATCTCTTTGCTATGCGTCACCACCACAATTGCCATATCTCGCCTTGACTTCTTAGCAATTCTTTGCATCGTATGCCGAATCATTTCTGCGCTCTCCGCATCTAAAGCACTCGTAGGCTCGTCCAGCACAAGAAGACGAGGCTTGCGTACAAGTGCACGGGCGATACTGAGACGTTGCGCCTGGCCACCTGAAAGCGCTTGACCTCCGTCGCCGACTCGAGTATTGTATCCATCCGGAAGAGTTGTGATGAACTCGTGGATACCGGCCGACTTCGCAGCAGCTAGAATGCTAGGAAACTGACGGAGGTGCGATACTTCGCCTAAGCCGTACACGATGTTCTCTGCAATGGTAGCTGGGAAGAGGAACGGCGTTTGTGGCACATATGCCATCATTGATCGCAGATGCTCCATATCGATATGCGCATGGGAATATCCATTGAAGCTTAATGGTGGCCTTGTGCTGAGGATCTCGGTTTTGGTGGGAGAATAAAGACCCAGCATTAGCGAGACCACCGTCGACTTCCCGCAGCCTGACCGACCAACAACCGCCAGAAAGTCTCCAGCATCCACCTCAAATGAAACCCCTCGCAAGACTGGTCTCTTCGAGCTTATCTTATATGAGAACCCGAGATTGACAAGTCGAACTGGGAGTGGTGTTTTGGGTTTGTAGTATCCGCGAGGCTCGCTTTTCGGTACCATAGGCATGTTGGCGTACCCCAGCATCTGCGCGGCGGTTGACTGGGCCATCGTGACTTGTGGTATCGTACTAAGAATACTCGTCGCTGTGCCCATGCTGAACAGAAGCAGATTCACTACTGCCACAACGGCCGTTGCTGTGATGGCCTTCTCCGAGGCCAGAAGCACGGTTCCGTAGTAGAACACAAGTGCTGTAAGGGGATAGTTGACTGATTGATACAGTCCATACAGTGTACTGGTGTGCCCTGCCCTCTTCTGTCCCAAGCTCAAGGTTTGTCTTACTGCTTTCATGTACTTGGCACCCATGTATCGTTCTAGAGTGAGAGCTCGAACGACTCGGATGTTGAGGAAGATCTCGGTCAAAGTCGCGCTCGCATCTTCGGCCCCTTTGTTGCAGCGCGCCTCCCACTTTCCACTGATAATGGTATAGCCTTTGACTGCGCCCATAACGACAGGCAGCGGCGCGAGAGTGACGAGCGTGAGTTTCCAGGAGATGACGAGCGCCCAAGCAACAGCAGCAATGATCATGACGGTGACTGTGATAATGATGGGCAAGAATCTCCCAACAATGTTGCGCATCTCTTCAGCATTTCGGTCAAGACACTCATTGATACGGCCTGGAGAGTTGCGCGATCGATCAAACCATGCTCTTGGCTGTCGAAGGATTCGTTTCAGAGCTTCGACTCGAATAGTGTTGATCCAGGCTTGTCCCACCATCTCAAGGAGATATCGACCGCCGCCGGTGCAAACACCATCCATCACTGCAATGACAATGAGATAAATAGCCCATCTCTTGCCCTCTGCTAGCTTGTCACCTTGTGACCACATCGCGCCCAGGAGTTGCGCGAAGCAATATGCAAATGCGGGAATAGAGCCTGCTCCAACAAGGCAGGTCAGTACTCCGAAGATAAGAAGAAACCGATGCCCACGTCCTAAAGCTGGCCAGACTGTCTTCAATATTGAAGCTAGAGGCATTGGCGGAGGGAGATCCTTAGTCTCGCTGTCCTTTTCCCCCACCTTATCTGACTGAAGCATGTCGTTGTACTTTGTTTGTCTGAGTCTCATAATGCTCTTGGGACGCTCAGCCCCGCCAAACACGTACTCTGGCTCGTCGAGTGACACCAGTGTGCACGATGTTTCCATACCATCCAGACTGCTGTGAGATCTCAGTGTACTGTCGTGCTTCTCGTCGTAGAAACTGGCCATCTGATGGTTGTCGGCGGCGGACTTTGATCGTACAGGCTCAGGTTCGGGTATAGCTACGGTGAGTGGTTGCATCTCCCAAGCTCGGGCTGTTCGCATGCGAAAAGCGGCTGCTGTGTTTGTACCTAGAGTCAATCGCGTAGAGGCGCTTGTAGGGGCTGGACTGAAAGACTCCAATCCTCCAACGACTATTTGTGAGAGCCGCGAAGCTCTGCCGGGAGGGGGAAATAAAGGGGAAAGAGGTGAAAGAGGAGAGTTTGGAGAGTCGATGGTAATGTCTATCGGCGTGTCTGGTTCCTCTGATGCGGTAGATGCGAGAGTGGCGAACGTACCACCAATCTGTATATCCAGATCCTTTCTGAAACCTTCTTGAACAAGGGATGCATTGTCCATCACGTAGACAAAGTCATCGGCGTCGATTTGCGCGACGTCGTGTGTGATGATAATGGTTGTTTTCCCTCGTCGCCATGCCCTAATAGCATCCATGATGAGCACACGGCTGACCTGGTCAAGGCCACTTGTGATCTCGTCCAGGATGAGCACTGGAGGGTCTCGCAGTCGAGCTCTAGCAAGTGCTAATCTTTGCTTCTGTCCACCGCTCAAGTTGTATCCATCCGCGCCGACGTTGGTATCTAGACCTTCAGGAAGTCCTGCAATTGTCGACTGAAGCAATGCTGCATCACACGCTCGCACCACCTCAGCTTGCGTTGCTCTTGCGGGGTCATGGTGCCCAAAGGCTACATTTTTGAAGAAACTCTCGTTGAACAGTACGCTGGATTGTTGGACCAAGGTAATGTTCTCACAGATCCATTGTCTGTCGAGGACCCGCAAGGGCTTATTGTCGACATAGACGTCTCCGCTCAGGGGCTCATAGAAACCGACAATGAGGTTACCCAATGTGCTCTTCCCGGAGCCGCTTCTTCCAACGATAAAGGTCATCTCACCCGAGGGGAAGAAGAAGCTGGAATCGTGTACTACCTTTTGTGCCGGATTTGAGGGATATGCGAAACACACCTACTAAAGTCAGCCATTATCTTCATCCGTATTGGCAGAACTTACGTCTTTTAACTCGATATCGCCACTGCAACTCAATGGTCGTAAAGCTCCTGTCATCGGTTTGACAATCTCACCGTTCCTCACGTTCCGAGTGATGCTGGAGAGAAAGCTGCCGGCTGACATACCTTTGGCAAGAACCAGCCACTGAGGCATCAAAGCTTCAATACCCTGAAACGCAGCGAGGGTTGCATAAAAAGTTGTCAAAACACTGCCAGCGGCAAGGCCGTCGTTGTTGACGAGCACAACACCATACCAAAAGCCGACAACGAACATGGCTACGACCCAGAAGGCAACGTAGCCCATTTGAAGAGCATTGCATTGTGCTTGGATCAGATAGTGCTTTGCTGCAGCTTTGGCAGCGGGGTAGTACTGCCAGACCTCTTGATCGTAACCGTTGAATACCTTGACGAGATCGATGGCTGTGATTGAAGCAACGGCGAACTTGGAAGCGACTGCGAGCTCACGCTTCTGTGCTTGGATCGCGGGTTCAAGTCGACTTGTCGCCAGTGAGAGAACGATGGCAGAGATGGGAAGAGTGGCGAGGAGAACGAGGGTGAGCTTCCAGGAGTAGTAGAGGGCGATGCCGAGGGAAGCGATTGAGGTGATGATGTCGCCGACGAGAAGGCCGAGAACCTGTGAGGATGCGAGTTGAAGCTCACGAGTTTGTCTATCAACTGTTAGTCACGAGCGAGTACAGAAGAGGGATACCTACGTTTGTATTCTGATGAGAAGACTTGAGATGCCTTCGGATTGAGAGTCGAACCAGGCCATGTCCTTGGAGAGAAGACTTGCAAAGATGTCTTGTCGAACACTGCATGCCTGCAACTCTCCAAATATGACCCAGAGGGCGAGGAAAGCTGTACTTGCAATCCAGTTGCCAACACCGAGTCCTACAAGGACAAATGCCCATCTTCCTACCTGC
Source organism: Fusarium chuoi (assembly GCA_022627125.1). Lineage (NCBI taxonomy): Eukaryota > Fungi > Ascomycota > Sordariomycetes > Hypocreales > Nectriaceae > Fusarium > Fusarium chuoi. The sequence continues at coordinate 1,509,602 of JAJALE010000837.1, read as the reverse complement.
GAAAGGGCCTCATCCCCGCTAAGCGATCCATTCCCAAAGCCCGCGATAATATCGAAGACTTTTCCAAGAATAACGGACAGAACGGTTTTGAAACCTGCCGAGAAGCCAGCCGCAATCAATGCAGCGATTAAAGCGCCAGAGTGTGATCGTCTTGTAAAGAGAAATAGCTGTTTCCACGATGATTTGACGTCTTGTTCCATTTTTGAAGTATAGGGAAATTGAGTATCATGCTGAGATTAAGGAGGAAACACTTGAAGAAGTGCTCGAAGTAATTGAGGCGACATGGCGATACGAAGTAAATCCAAGTGTTTGGGGCGACAAAGAACAATATCAAAGGTCAGTGTTGTGATAGTGTGTGCACAGACGGGGTTGCGGCCAGGGGCTTAATATTGTTCTTCTTGATATTGTTCAGCCTTCGGCCCGCACGAATATTATTGGCAAAAAATGGATTGCGAGAGAGGGGACGATTGGGCGAATTGGCTTGATTGTTTTTGATAGGCTTTTGCATCGGGTTTTGGGAGGTTGCCGAGGGACCGATCCATATTGGTGAGGGTTGTTGCCACTGTCAGTTCGACGGGTGAAGTAGCGAGAGTTCGCGAGACGAAACGGTTTGCTTGGGTTGTCGGTTGGTTCTGCTCGATTAAATGACAAATTGATTTCGGGATCGTCGGAAGTTGGGAGAGTACAGCGACTGTCAACTGCTTCCTTCGCGATGCTCTTGTCCGTTTGTGCTCATCGTTGGTAACACAAGGCGGGAAACGTTACGAACGGATAACGTCTGTTGGTCTCTTACTTGAGGAGAGAGAATCCAACCATCACTTGAGAGGCTGAGTTGCTTGTAGCAAGCTGCTCATGCTTGTTTGTAAGGTAAGGTAATCGGGGTGGGCTGAGCCTTTGCGATGGCGGCTGTTCTATCGGGAAAGACCAAGAGCAAGACCCCAAAACCAAGCTGTGCCTTCCGTGCGACTCGACTGCTGCAAAGCCTGACAGGTCAAGACGCTCTTCGATACCAACGGGATCCATTTAAATATCTGCATAATGAAATAAGCCCATGTTCTCCTACAGTGGCATGAGGCAAACTCATCAAACCTCGTGACACGGCGACATGTTACATGGTGGTCCCCAAACTACAAGAAGTATACGCTAAAGTATACATCTGTAACGGATTCAAGTATAAATTTGTTCAACTTCTAGTATCAACCTTCGCCTTTAGTCCTCTAGCCGTGGGCCAATGTCCGTAAGTCTTCCATTGCATTATGGCAATCACTTGGCTTCGAATTATTACTGCTATGACGGCGACCTTATCAAAGATGGTGACGGGGAGCTAATTTAGGATATAATACCTAGTCTAACGTCGACCTAAGTCTATAATAAATTTGCCTAAGTTTACCTAAGTCTACTGTATCAATACGGCTTTCGTTGCTATAATAATTTCTCAAGACCTTCTGAAGCTATCCTCCCTGCTTTCAGTCGAGAGTTTGAGTTCATGGTTACAAAGAAGCAAGCATGAGAACCTTCAACCCCCATCCTAACCTCGGTATGACCATAGTTTATCGCCATTGCCGACCCCAATTCCGCATTCGCCATGACTAACTTATCATCAGCTCCGCATGAGTTTTCACCCTCAGAATCAAATTGAGTAGAAGGGAAGCGATTTATTCCTTCCTACAACAACTCTTGTCTGCGATATTTCTCTCTAGGGAAGCTCATACGCCTAGTCATACGGTAGAACATCAAGCGTCGGTGCGTTTCTTGAGACGAGGTCAGCTACAATCATCACGAAATGTCTGGGGGGAACGCACTTGGAGTTGACTCTGGACCATATCTTCCTCACATCGTTCGGTATGGTGCAGTACATGCTCAGATGAGTCGTATAATTAGAAGGTATAAAATGCTCTGGCCTCAAATCTGCTTCGACGAGTAGTGATCGTATGCCTGTTTACAATTTACCCTGAACTCACCCTCAAGGGGCTGGACCTTCTGCGGAGAAGGGAGGAATGACATCTAAGGTAGTTCTATCATGATATAAATAGGAAATAGTCCTCGTTTACAGGAGTTGCAGAAGGGGTACTTCAATAGCTGGCGCTGTCTGTCATGTATCGCCTGTGATTCAAGGCCGCGTTGTGAGCTTCCGTCTGCTATAGATCCACTTCAAGTTTCTTACAGAAGGTATTCGAAATTTACTTTTCCATTTTCTGAGGTCTTCAGACTCATGCTGTGCAACAAGGGGTGAGGCCAAACATTCGTCCGCAGCCACCATTGCAAGGATTTGCCCCTCACTTCTGGGTGACACTCCTAGATTTGAAGGGCAAGAATAGAGAAAGCAGTAAATTTCGTTGTGGTCAGAAGAAGAGTCTGTATTAATAGAGAAAGACTTAATGATATTTTGGGAAAAGCTTTGCTGGTGATTTCTTGTAAACACGATATGCAGTGAAGTCTTGGGACAAGGAAAATCGAGGGGATGGCTGGCTCCCTATAAGTGTTTTGAGTGTCTTGCTGTGACGGAGAACAACAACTTGAGCGATATTTGTGCATTTTCTCTTCGAAGGCGTCTTTTTCGATGAGACGACCATCTTCGTCGGTTGCTGTTCTCAACAGGATGTCGTTCGCTTCGCTGATCCTCTTGAATAGCACTCTGGAATTTGGCGATATTGAGGGTGATTGTAATACCTAGTCACTCGGCGTTGATCCAAAGGATGAGTAGGTTCTCGATTGACGGCGCGATCTTAGCGTGTATTTTGTCTCTCTCCATGAACCTCTCGATGGGCTCGCCGTTTTCGTCTTTTGCTCTTCCGAGCAGAATCTGGTTCTTCTTCATGAGCTTGCCAAAACAGCACAGTGGTGTGTTGAATAACGACGCTAACCAACACTCAAGTCTTCTTTTTTAGAATATTTCTTCATTGGTAGCCTGGTTGGTGAGATGATAGTAGACCCCTTGTAGTTCTTGTATCAAGAGATGTGTCGCTCGTCGAGTTCTTGTGGGCAACTGGGCGCTAAAGGTAAGGGTATCTTCCCGCACCCTTTGAGGTTGAACGGTCGGGGTAGTCGAACTTCACATGAGGCCTGCGCGAAGATAAATTGCTCCGCAACTTCATAATATATATAGAACCACCCCAGCTCTGATCTTGGTTTTCTCGTGGTATAGTTATAGCAAGGGGGCGTCTACTAACAAGAGAACACGTTTTTTATCCTTCTGAATTGTGCGCGGGGTGGTTGGCTCTAACGAAGATCTGTATCAGGTTCTCTTTCGTGGTCAAGTTGAAGTGCCGGCATGAGGATTGGGGACTTTGCCAGAAGCCACTGGAGGAAAGTTCCCTCTCTATTCATTAGGAATTGACAGATCTGTATCATTCTGATACGGATCCTAAATATATGCCAAGCCTCTATCGGATCGGTTCTGGAGCAGATGGTTGATATGGGTTATACCCAACTTTACCTTCTCTTCGGGTTCGTCGGCTCTTGCGCTTCAATTTGTCCTTGGCGCTGGTATTGGAACGGCGTCTACGTACCCATCTTCCTGAGCCGCAGTAGAGTGACCTTTATCAGCCTGGCCAGAGCTGTTCCCGTTCTTAGAAGAGGTGGCTACTTTATTGTCGTAAGGAAAACCGGGGGTTTTGTGAGCCACTCTGGGTCGGTGATGGAACATGGTCGCTGAATTTACTGCATCTCTATCTTGTTTCTTTCATCTGGCGGTACATTTATATGATGGTTGCGAAGGCTCTGTAAATCCTCAATATGATCTGAAGAGTTAGCTACATCAGAATGGAAAAGGTACCGCGAGCTTACTTTATCAGGCGACGTAACAACCGGTTTCTCAACATTTTCTATACCTATAGGAAGCGCCTATAAAAAGTCCTGTGCAGACATCCAAGTTTGTATATATTTTGAGGTATCGCAATGCAAATTGTCCTGGTTATTGCCGGGAAGCTGATTCGCCGCTCCTTATCATCCTTGCGGGCATCTGATGTCTCGTCTGACTAGCACGGTTTGTTGCGATCGACGTAGTGCTCGATTCGGCCGAGCATTATCATCCCAGATATCACCGGATCGTCGATAGAGTGCTGGGAGTACCGCTCTGAGGTTGTTCTTGGACTTCAAGGTTGTCTATTTATTTCCCCAGTCATCTGGTCGTTTTCTTGCTTTTGCAATTCACCAGAAAACGAAAAGAGCTTTCGTAGAAGTTGAAGTTGATCGACTTGCATGAATGGTCTCATGAAAACTGAACATGCCCGGTTGTCGAATAATTGAGGACCATGTAAAAGATACTAGATTCCTATAATGATGACCAGGTAAGATAGGATGACCTCGATCATCTTGAAGATGTCGAATTCGAGCCACTTATTGAGATCATTGTCCCAACTGTCGGGATTGTTCTCTTGGTATACATCACCATACTTCTCATACGGAGGAATTCGTCCAAAGCTTCAATACATTAGAGTAAAATATGTTAAAGTAGAGTAAAGATGAATCGCTCTGTATCTTTAGATCAGATATATATAGAACTAGGAAACCGGCTTATCCTTGATCCAAGGGATGCTCTCCAGAAACTGTAGTAGCACTCTAGTTCAGTTGCTGAGACTGGTCATGCATGTTATACAGGATATCGGCAGCTCTCATGGTCTCTGTGGTGCCCTAAGAGGAGCTCGGTGTCGGATTGGTCGCCATGCTGAATGCGCTAATGCGGCAAGACTATTGGGCAGAAAAGGAGGGAAGTAGGATCTGCTTCATCGATGGGGTCATACTCTCAACTGAAGAAGGCGTTGAGGGAGTCGGAGCTCCAGATCACTGAAAGCAAGGTCAGTCTGATTACCTAGGAAAAGAAGCATGGGCCGTGATGCCTAACCTCACGGCAGTCTCTTAGAGTTCTCCGTTCTCGCTGAATAGCCTATTCTTTCTATCTTACAGGCTGTATTCTCTTGGGTGAAAAGTGTAATCTCTTCTTCCAATCTCTTAACTCAGTCGAGGAGATAGTCTACGTTTGAGTCGTTAGAAGATTGGGCCCGTTCAGGATTCAAGCGAAGAGGGATAGAAAGACCCTGGCTGCTTAGAAACTGGATCATGCCGCCACAGATTCTATGGACTTTATTCTGATCACTTGTTCCTATCTGCAGAAGCTGAACCAGGACTTCAGGCATCATGTTGGTCATCTTCGACAGTGAGTGATGATTTCGAGGAGGCTTGGCAGCTGGTATATAGAGCTCCGTATAGTGTGTTCTCATGACAATCCATATTGCCCATGTCATCTCCGTCGGTTTAGTCTTCCGGAGTTCATGTCCACTGGAATTGACGCAGTTGATAGATATATAGAACTTTGTAATAGAGATCCATGACACCAGATAGGTAGTTCTCTAGTGGACATATTTCGCTTCCTGTGTAGATATGTAGACAAGGTATCAAGCCCCGAGCAGCAACGGCCAGTCTGAATGGGCTCTTCCCTGTGCTCTCCCCGATGCCCACACCGGGTCGCTTTGTGCTTGGGACTTGAAGGATCTTGTGGTACCCCCAGATGTATTCTTCGGGCTTGTCGGGATTGGTACTGAACATGGCGAATCGCTCCGGAAAGTGTCGTATAAGCTGGAACATTGTTGCTGCGTAACTATAGATTCTACGCTTCGTGCATCACCAAGATAAACTCTTCCAGGTGTGGGAGGGCACTGGGCAGAGGCTTCCGCTCAAGCACATTGAGAATGAATTGATCGCCATTGCTGAAGTGGGAGAGATAGTTGAACGGAACTGTGACGCTGTAGTCTATATAATAAGGAGGAAAGACTAGTGTGTATACAGTCAACCTGAAGCCGATTCGATGTTGGAGCCCCAGGGTGGTTTGGTAGGAATTGTCCGCAATTGCATGCCATTGTTCTGCATCGTACACTCAACGAGTCGATACTAGAGCAACGGTATAATCTGAACCTACAGAAACATCAGTACATACGACCATAGGTAGTGGAAAATACGGGATCCCGTCTGCTCTCCCATAGTCAAGCCACTAACCGGCGGATTAGTAGTTGGGTCGGTGACGACCAGCGAATCCCCGCTGTTGTATGTTTTTGCTTGTCTGTCTTTTTTGCTGTGATTATAAACTTACTGACCATTGCATGTTGATGATGGTGGTGGGAAAGGTGGTTGGGTGGTTCACTGGAGACGGTGCTGATTGGCATCAACACTTGATTGATAAGGGGCCTATGAACTTGGACTTGGCGGTGCCTTTCTTTAGCGCAGGGTTCTTATGCGCAGCGAGATCCCCTCTCAGGGTGTCCTTTCCACCGACGATGTGCTCACACCCTGAAGTGCTGTGGCAAGGATTTCCACTCTGTTATGCGGATGCAGAATACATCTCGCCGAGGAAAAACTATATACCCATATGCTTTATCGGTGTTTCGACTGGCGAGTTTGCAAGACATCTGAGATTGTTCTGGTGGTAGTGTGACATGAAAATCATCTTTCCAGTAATGATTGCGCGGGATAGCTTACAGGTACCTCAAAGGCCGCCATCTCTCATGTACTCTGACTTGTTAGTAGGGAGTCCAACTAGGTGCACCTGGACTTGACCTTCATCCCTACCCACGTCAACATCTAGATCATCAGTGAAAGTGTTTAATAACAGGCCAAAGGCTGCTCACTTCATGATGATCTCGTTGGGGTTTGGTCGGTTGCGAATTTCTTTGCCAAACCAATCTTTGGCTCCTTCGAACACGTCCATATGTTATAATACTCGAGTCAAGTGCGGCTCAGAGTCTCTTTTATATAGTGTCGCCATTGAAGCATAAGCTTGTTCAAAAGAACCCCATGGACCATACGAAGTATGCCATAAACCCTCCTTTGGGTTCTGGGTCTTGGACGCATTGGTATGACAGAATGATTAACAGTATACCGGTGAAACAGAGAGGAAGCAGACTGGGCAGAGATACGGGGGTATCTCGCCAGCCTGACGCATCCCGCTTACACCTTGCATTAGACAGGCGTAATACGAGCAGTTCCCTAAGCAGAAACAACGAGCTGCTTCGCGAGACACAGCACATCATCTGGTTATCGTTGGGTCCTGTGACACTGCGAGCTCCAGCAAAGAGGCTGGCAGCAATGTTGATCTACCCCCAGTTGAAACGCACACTTGTCTTGTATGCTGGAGTTCGAAAGCCAAATTGCGACCCCCTCCAGCATGCAAAGGAATGTGTCGAGGTTTCCGCCTCAAGTTCTCGCCTCGGGCAGCAACATCTTCTTATATGACTGTGGCCATTTTCGATGATATCTGGCCCTCGTTCTCCTCTGCTGTCCTCGAAAAGTAAGCGGGAATTGTTGAGTGTATATATAACATACTGTGTCGAACAATTTCCAGTACGCGTACAGAAGAAGTGTAACTTTCATCAGCGGTCTCGTCGATATCAAGTCTCTCTTCTATCACAAGCGTCCTAAATTAGGATCTTTGATGAATTGTATGGTTGTGTGACATCTGTCTTGAGTTCTCTCAGGACCCATGGGATGGGCTTGAGGGTGCATCCCTTTCCCCTTAGTTTTATTTCAAGAACCCCCCATTGTATACCTTTGGGATTCATTCTGGATACCTTATCGCAGTACTTGTTTCGATCTTCCTTGGATATTGCATATCGCCTAACGTCGAAACCTGGCAGCTGTCGTATGTGCTGCATTTCGTCGTTTGCCTCGATCCTGCGGTGCTTGACAATGGAGAAAGCTAGCATATATGAGCTATCTTGTTCTCAAACATCAGCCCAGCTGGAGGCTCTACCTGATCCATCGATAAAGGTCTCTCAAACCGGGATGGAAGCCCTGGCAAAGGACATATATATATATATATATATATAGTGAAGTCGAGAAAATGTATTGTGGGTGCTTGGCGGTCTACACCGTATGTTTTGGTCTCCATTTCAGGGGTACATTCACAAGCAGCAGCTTTGGCGAACTTTTGCCTTGAGTATGACCATATTCCATGGATTTCCCTGACTGTGTCCAGGTTTGGGATGAAGGTTTGGTAGGGAAAGTGGCCTCGTCGTCCTTCAACGTGACAATCTTCAGAGTTAAAGTGTTAATATTCTGCTCAAGTCAGTTCGTCGTTCCCTAAGAAATGATTATCGAACTCACATCTATAAGTGTGGTAATTCTCCCTAACATAGAGTCTTGGTAGTATCTATGTTTGTTTCTCGTTCCATAGACTGTCTTCTTTTGAGAAGTGTTGTTTTGAGTCTCGGTTCAGCACGCTGGGATGTCGTCTTGCATCCATAGCAGCACCTGATGTACTTCTTTGAGCATGAGCTAAGAACTATGCCGACATGTTGGCGGCCGCTCAGAGACATTTGCACAAGCTACATAGTCGGGATCTATATCACCTCCATACGATACAGGTATTTCTAGATCTTCCTCTAGAGGATCTCCAGGGAAGGAAATATGTAGCGCTTAAGCCATAGTGTCTCTCATTCCAAACTTGGCCTTCCAGCTCTTGTTTACAGGAAGGCAAGCGCGGTAATCGTCAAAGTCGAAATACTCGGTGTCGACGGCGGGACCCGGCTCTCGACCAAGACGAGCGCCAATGGCTACCACGTTGGTATCTGGTGGTAAATTGCGCTTGCATATCGATATTGAGTTAGCCGATACAGTTGGAAGCTTAGATGATGTTTATATATGTCCCAACACCAGTATCGCTGATTGAAGCAAAATACTGGTCCTCAAGATGGTTCAACAGCGACAATGAGAGCCTGTACATTTCTACCATCTTCTATCTCGAGGAATCGACAGCCCCCAGCTCAAGAGGTTGAGCAGTCCACAACAAAGGAGACGTTTGGAAACCCCTGTTCTCTACACTCAGTTCATGAAGTGACTTGTTTGAAGTGCCTGACATGTTGATGTTGATGGTACTGTTGTAGTGATGCCGTGAGAACAACAGAGGAAGTGTAGTGAGGCGAGCTGTAAAGGTGAATTCATTCATCTATATCCCAGGGTATATTACAATAACCTCGTATGTTGGTCATGAGGATCCTCGGTGAGAGACTCCTGAGTATTCTGAGGAGTTATTCGTTTCAGTGAGTCGACTCCTTCGGATGAAGATTTGCTGAGATCGAGTGCCCAGTATTTCTGCATAAGTAGCTCGAACATACGGTAGTACTTCCTCCAAAAGGTTGGCTAAATATATAATCTGGTTAATAATGAGAAGCTTGAGAACACCGACAACCGTTGATGTCCTCCAGAACAGGCATATGACCGAAAGAATTTGGTTGAAAAGGGGGGAGCAGCTGCCAGATGAAGCTGGGCTCGTTATATAAAGGCCGAGCGCGTGAGATCCGCGGTAAGTGTACCAAGAGGGTTGTTCAAGGCTTGGGGGATAAGGCTGAGGTTCTGCAACATGGGTAACTTGACATATTAGATCGTGGGAAAGCCGAAGACCCGAATCCTGGCGTCCTCCACCAGGAGAATTGTTTACAATTCTCAAACCAGGCGTTTTGGGGCAATGGATATATGCAATTAGGCGACGAATAGGTAAGGCATCATCGTTAACTTCGTAGTTGGCCACCTTCATTCACTTAATCCGTGGATTGTCTGAGTTTGGCTTAGGAATCGCCATCCAGAATACCACTAGGGTATCCTGACTTGGATCCATCGTAAACTTGGTCTGCCAGTACCGGGGATCATAAGAGAAGGTTCATGGGATAGTGTGGCTCCATCTGGAGAGAATATTCTCCTTCTGCGAGGTTTAGGTCGTTGTCCTCCTCGATTCGATCTTGTGCTCATAATCCAGAATGACCCTCCCGTTGACTGGCAGGGATATCAGGGTGAACAAGCTTCCTTGAAGAGTTTGTTTCGCCGAAATCATTAAGAGAAAGTCTCTCACAAAGTCCCTGGATCATTTTGGCGTCAAGTGCCTGGGCAGGCCAAATGAACAATTGGAATGAGTTTCGCGCTCCCGGTGAGTATATAAGCTGCTAGTTGATTATATGACTCTTGTGGGTTGTATAGTTGAGTAAAGTCGAAAAGGTTCGTTCTTTTAGAGCTAACATACAACAATTGTCATGAGAATTTGATCCCGGGCAGGATGAACCGATAAGTCGTGGTTGATCCTGGCTAGGATTAAATTATCATTAATAGCACTTACGTCTGGAGCCAGGGTGTGTCTGTCACAACCAAGACCTTTTCCTTTCGAACCTTGATCTTTTCATGCAGGAGCTTGAGGGCCCTGGTGAGTACTGGTGACTCTGCCAGCAACCATTTTAAGAACGGATTGCGTTTATTCGGCGGGGTGAGATCAGGATCTCTCTGACAGGGATCCCAGATGTATACAAGTCCTCCGTCTGGCCGACTCTCGATCAGGTGGCTCATATAATCAGCGCCCAGTTCACTGTGAGTCGAGTGTGATGTTGTGAGTATATATCAAGATTTTATCTTGTAGAATGCATTTGCTGGCAGATTGTTTGCGGCTGGAGAAGGTGATCGCGAACCGGGTGAGCTTGTTGCAACCGGCCGGGAGTTTCGCAGCGGGTTGTGGATTGATTTGCCATCGATAATATATGAATACCCAGGGGTTTTCAGAAACCATATGTCAAACGGTGAGAGGCTCTTGAAGGCAAGACTCACGGGATGGATGATAAGGCTATCGGGTGTTCTGACGGACTCACGTCCTGTGCAACTGTTGTTTCATTATTGCATGAAGATTCCTAGTTTATGTTTTCTCTTTCGAAGCTCGGCGATGATCTTGTGCCTCGAGACACTTGCATGTCTTGACCAACATTATACTTGTGAAGGTGTTGGGCCAGCTGAAACTCGTCTTTCATTCTCGATTCTCTTTCCTTGCCCGGATATGTGACGTCTGGCGTACCTGACCCATTATTCAAGGAACTTGGCAGTCATCTTCGTCGTCACTGTCATGGCCATGGATCTCAAAGATGCCAGGCCCGGTGAGTGGAGAGCTCTGTCCCCCATGGCTCTTCATACTCTTCAGGCTCCTTTATCTCTATCCAACAGTGGCGAGGCTCATTCTTGAGCTCTACTGCTTCTGGAGAATTCAGGCTCTGGTGTTGAACTGCGGATTTGGTCAGGATGGTCGATGATTCCGTCATGCTCAACATGGGCCCGCAGTCGGAGTACCTTTGCGAATGCGACAATTGAACGTCTGCCTTGGTGGGTTACTTGGGTTCTGGCTTGCCTTCTCTGCGGCGCTATCATTCTGCTGCCTCCGTCGGGTCGGTGCAGGGGTTGCCCATCTATGTCCGCTTGAACTCCATTCATTGTTGAGCTGATATGTCTCCTTGGGGTCAACGACGACCTCTTTGAATGCGTCCTCCATCGCATCGAGGACGGGGAAAACGCCTGGCTCAGCATCTCCGTCTTTTATTTTCTCCAATATTGTCTGGCATTTCTGCCATGACTAGTATGTTAGTGACCTTGACCATCAAAACCCATCAGATCTACTTGTGAGTTAACTCTAAGAGCTTAGAGCATCTCACTAGGTAGTTTCACAACTTAGAAGGGATAAGCCGGGATGAGTAGCTTGCCGATATCTTCATCTGTCTTCCCTTTCCAGTTGAACTTCACCCACTTATCATCCTGCTGCTGGAAGCGGAATCTGACCTGCCTGCCGTAACTGACATCATTGAAAAAATGCCTGCCAGCCTTATTGAGGATCGCCGTGCGAGGCTGGTCCATCAAGTCGATGTATTCCTTGAGCTAAGGTGCGTTGATCTTATGTGCGAGTTCTGCGAATGATTTCTATATGACACCGCCTCTCTATATACATAGTATAAAGACAAGCAGACCAGCGCTGTAGGTTCGGTTCAGGATCTACCAAGTCTTACTTTTATGGATTAACCGGGTTACCTCCCTTGTCCCGGTGTACTCAGAGCTCCTAGGGCTCAGATCGAACTTAGCTAGCGAAAGAAAGCTTGGTCTGTCGCATGGCGGGGCTTGAGAGCCGCCTTGGTCTCTTCCTGGTGGCTGTTTTCGTTGAATGATGAGATCTAGTGGACTATATATAATTGTAACGTTGAAGCATCGGAGTGCTGTCGCTTGTAATAGTTTGCGAAATGGTCGGGATGTTTTGATTATAGCTTGTCACGACATCAAGACTCGTTCTTGTGTGTTTGCAGTTGTTATCTGCTGATTTGTCCATCATATAGCATAGATGTATATTCTCGGTGCATCCAAAGGTTGTCCTGAACAACACTTTGGTTGATAGCTGTAATAAAGCCGTCGTCGTTGTCAAAGCTACCATGGGCATTAGTACATACGATGCTCGATATGAAACGGATATACTCACTTGTGACAAGGCGCAAAGGGGCCACCTTGATTTCCGTCGACAAGCTCCTTCATCTCCCAAACCGATTTCAATTATCTTTGCGTTGTTTTGAATTCTAGCTGTAGCGATTTCGCTGAGAAACGGCGAGAGGTAGCGTAATATTTATATGGTCAAGTTAAACTGTCCAAATGCCACCGTTTGTGGTTTCTATCATGGGGCGATTTCGGTTCTGGAATATCTGTGTTGTATAGTTTTATTCTATCGGGTCTGTTCCTTGGTTCCGTCCTCATCATCGGGGAGCTGGTAGTTGACGTCGAGGCTGTGAAGGGGTGTGTGTCAGGGGTCTCGGGCCCCTCCCTCGCTCTTAGCATACAAGTCTGTTACGCTTGCTTCTCGGTAGTGTAAGACCTCCTGTCGCATCGAACGTTAGGTTATCAGCTGTCAGCACTGGAGGATCTTTCTTGGCCGAGATATCCATACTTGACTTTTTCTCGCAGCCAGTAAATATGTTACTCTAGTTGGCTTACTCACGCATTCTGACACCTAGATACAGAACTGGTTGCTACCAATATTCCTTGGTAGTAATGGTACAGAACTCTTCCAAATCCGTAAGGTTCTCTTTACATTAGCTCCCTTGGGTCATTATGATGGCAAAGGTGCCATCTCTGCTAAATGATGAGATTTAGTTGATCATATTGATCACGTTAACCTTCGGGATGTTGTGTCGTTATTTCTATCACAGGGTGTTTCCGCATTTGAAGGCTTGTTGTGTCCGCAAAGTTTTGTATTGGTTGGAAGATTAGGGCGGTTTATCTATTGCTGTTGATCCTCCGGTGCTTCTCCATCTCCTGGGAGCTGGTAGGTGACATCGAGACCGTGGAGGAGTGTGTCTGGGGTCACGGGCCCCTCCTCCACAGCCTCGCTCCCAGCATCCAAGCCGGGAACGATCCCAGCTCGGAGCTGGGCAAGCTCTGACCTCATGGCGCTAGAGGATACATTAGCATTATATTGTGTATACTTCATTGTTGGGAGAGACTTACTTGACTAGCGTGGCAAGACCTTGAGTCTGCCGTCTCAGGCCTTGGATCTCAGCATTTTGTTCTTGTAGTATATATAGCATCTAGAAAATTAATCAGCAATGAACTTGTACCCAACTCAATAAGCACTTACCATCTGAACAAGGCGAATCAGCATCGCAATATTCATTTGTTCGACTGGTATCGCGTCCATGACGGCGATCCCTTTTGCTGCGCGATTTGTGAAGTTGGCGAGTTGGTTGTAAAGGGCAAGCTCACGTTAGAACTCTTTGGATTTATATATTCCAGATCCGTCTCTGTAACTCTACTGGTACGTCAATAGAGCATGTTGAATCATTGTTGTTGAGTCTGCCACTTCTGACAGTCATTAGCACTGTCAAGCTATCCTCGACAAGCACCAACACTGTGTCCCATATAATTTTCAACAGTTCTTTTGAACTTACATGTAACTCTGATTTGTCTCCCAGTGTCAATTAATCTAATGTTTATTTGCTGTAATGTGTTTCTGTAATAAATATTTCTAAGACCAAGGTGATCTCAGGCAGACGACAGGGAAGATAGGTATTTCGACATGAGTTCGACTGGTAAATTTCGATAGGCCAAGGACATAGACTGCATCATCTTACCTCAGTAGTATATACTGCGCTCTCTAATCTTACAAGTTAGCCAAATTCTGAAGCATTGTGTATTCTTTAGACTCATGTAGTACTATCGACAGATTCATGTATATAAAAGGAGGAAGCTATTTAAGTTTTCTAGGAGGGTTTATCTTAACTGTCAGTGTTAGGGTATCTTACCAGGTTATCTTATGATGCCCTGTAGCTGCTTATTGCTTCTTGTCAAGCTGTTTCGTCAGCCAACATTTAAAGGTCTTGCCATAAGTAACAACGTAAATACTTTGATAGAAATCAACTTACAAATTCCTCATGTAAGTGTTTTGGGCTGTACACTATAGAAGCTGGGCTTTACTTGAAAGCCAACTTGGAACAAAGATAACATACTGTGCTGAGCATGCTCGAATCTGAACTTTTGTGTTGCCCCTGAGCCAACAATGATCTAGTTGGGAGATACCAGGTCCCTATGTGAGTTTGGGTCTCCAAAGGCGTTACAGAAGAAAATATGACCAGAATGTAAAGATGCAGGTTGGAATGGTCGATTGAGAAGGGGGAGAACTGGGCTTCTTATACTTGTTCCTGGCTTACATAAACTGATGCCTGAAAGTCAGAGGTAGCAAAGAAATAATCATTTGTGTTTCTACAGTTGGAGGTGTTTCTCTTCAATTGTTGCCAAACCCAGCAAGTTATAATCTTCTTGCAAATACAGTTATGCTCGTTCTGCTAGCAATCAGGCAAAGTCAATTGTGCACCACCTGCAAGCTGATTGAGTTTTCACTTGAATTGGTCCATTCACATATTTAGTAACAAACTTTTGCAAGGAAACTCTGCTGATATATCTACAAATACAACGCAAAGCAAGGGGTGTTTGTCCTTTACATGCTCATTCATGAAGCGGGTCTGTACATGCAAGTAAACACAATGACGTTAGCGGGGTAAAGTACCTCGGCCTCTGACACCAACATCAACATCACGACATTCTTGCTTGGGCCTTTCAAACCTCGGATCGTTCACTCCTTTTCACCAAATTTTGGCGTTGCACTAATAGAATCATTGAGCCTAATACAACTGTCTGAAGTGAAATTTACCATGGCGCCATCACTTCTTCTCTTACCATCTCCTCCCCGCCCGCCCTCCACATCAACACTCTCAGCTGCCTATCGCTCACCATTAACATCCGTTCTCACCAAACTCAAACAGTCACCAACTCCCCAAACTCTCATAGTTGGCCTCGCACTTCCTCTTCTCAGCGGCTCATCTCCCAACTCAAAGAGGATCGCATGGACAAATGCCCAGTACCTCCTCGCAGGTCTCTACACTCTTACATCCGTCATCTGCACCAAGGAGAACATTCCCGTTGACGTCGGTGCTGGAAAGCGGAGTGTAGATGTGCGCATTGTTCTGATCGACCATGAGAAGGGAAGACGCTATGAACCAGATTTTGATGGAGGGTTTGAGGCGAATTGTACGGCTGTGTTGGACTTGGCTGCCTTTGCGACAAAGGTTCGACCATGGGAAGCGGTTTACCATCCCAGTTGTGAAGAGGGTTATGAGTTGCTCTCTTCGTTTCTCAAACTTGCAGAGAAGAAGCAAACATTTACTCAGAGCCAACTTGTGGCTGTCGAAGGTGGAATCAGCTTGACGGCGGAATCGAGTTTGTCGCCAAAGGAAGAGCAGAAGGGCTTCAACACAGTTTGTCTAGGCGGCACGTTTGATCATCTTCACCCAGGTCACAAGTTGTTGCTTCACGCAAGTGTGCTTCTTCTCAACATACCGCCAAAAGACTCTGACAAGACATGCACTCTCGTCGTGGGTATATCGAGCGACGAGCTACTCGTCAAGAAGAAGTACGCTGAAGAGCTTCAATCATGGGATGAGCGCTCACAGACTGTTCTCTCATTCCTTTCCACGCTTCTCGACTACGACACAACATCTACGTCACCACCAATAGAGCGCACAACTGACGAAGCAATTGCCACTCTCCGCGACGGAAGAGTCAAGGTGCGATGTATCATACTTCGCGATCCGTTTGGTCCACCAATCCACGAAGAGGATGCCGACGCAATTGTTGTTTCTGCAGAGACACGTAGTGGAGGCAAAGCAATCAATGATCGTAGGGTTGAGAAAGGATGGAAGCCACTCGAGGTGTTTGAGATTGATGTTCTAGACGCTGACGAGGTTGGTGATGGCGAAGTGAGCAAAACGGATGATTTTGCGACAAAGATTAGTAGCACTGCGATTAGACAACAGAGGGCTGAAGCAAAGAGACGGTGATAACAGAACAAGACCATCAGGAATTAATTATGACAAAACGAAACACTACGTTTGCTTGCCTTACGTATCAAATTTGATGCCTTTGGGGATACCCTTTTTGGTGGTGAATGAATTGGTGTAAGTGTTTTGCGTCGGTGCCTTCACTGTGGTCTATAGGGCTAGCCAATCGCCACAGTGGTATCAGCAAGCAACAACACCGCATGAGTCATATCACTCAAAGCATCAAATAGAAGACGAAGTTGTTAATAGAAACAACGACATGTTTGATAGATTGTAGTCATCACGAGATATGTCTACCATGTTCCAGCAGGCACCAGATACACCGTGCAGACAAACAGTGCTAACAAGCGCAAACACTATGCGCTGATATCATGCTTCGTTTCTTTTTGTGGCTGCCCCTCCATCATCATTGCCCCACGTTCAAGTTTTTGCCCAACTTTACCTTCAACTTCAAATCAATCCATACACAACCACCAAGCAAATCCTGACGAACAAACACACACTTCACCATGGATCCCCTCGACAACATGGCCGGCGCCCCCGTGCCTAAGAACTTCGATGCTGAGAACGCCCAGAACAACGAAGATGTACGCACCCTACCCCACGAAACGATCTGAAACAACCCTCCATTCAGAAACTAACAACCTTGCCAGATCGAGAAGCAATTCGCCGTCAAAGTCGTCCAGCACATGCAGACCTACTGGTCCATCCTCGAGCGCGTCAAGGGCTCAACCCTCCGCCTGACAAAGATCGACGACGAGATCATGGAACACCTCAAGACCGACTTCCCCGAGTTCGACCCCGCCGCCAAGGTCGACGAGGACGAGATGAAGAGCAAGGCCGGCAAGGAGCGCTGGCGAAAGTTCATGATGGCGTATGAGAAGAAGGTCGACGATTATAACTTTGGTACCATGGTGCGCGATAGACCCGACGTTGAGTATGAGGAGGATACCACGATTTTTGTGCCTCGTATGCAGTTTTACGCTCTTGAGATTGCACGGTAAGTTTTAGATGTGCTGCGATGACGGGATTGAAGCTAATAAGACTAGAAACCGTGCTGGTCTCAATGACTGGATCTACGAGCAGGCTCAGGCTCAGAAGAACAAGTCCAAGTAATCAAAGACATAAAAACAAAGAATAAACAACAGCAGCTCTCCGAAGTGAGCCATGCGTCCACGGCGTCGGGCCTCGAGCCCACATGAGCCCTTGCAGGACAGGGAACAGCCTGAGTGGGCTTTCTGGGCTTTCTGGGCGAGGGCCGTGCAAGACGCCAATGATCTATGCAAATCATGATGACGAACGTACGATCCAAGAATCGAATCCGATGGTTTTTGGTGTACTGGAATATTCCTTGATACCCTTAGAAATACATGGCATCAAAGTTTGGCTCCATCATGATTTTCTCCAAGTGCTCACCTTAGGGTAGGCAACTTGGAATTGAAAAGTTGACAATTTGCATTTGAATGGCCTAGAATATCATGATGAAGTGAATGAAAATTGGTATTTATATAGTCTTCAATATTTGTCTGTCATTTAATTGCATTAAAAGCAAGGTAGAGGAGAGTTATTGGTATCCTCAGAATATGCAGGACTCAGTGTCTACATAATACATTAACCATAAACCCAACACACAGCTTTCACATCATTGTTCCACAATTTAAGCATAGTTTAGTCATGTATCATTACATTAAAGCCGGAACTTCTGATCTGAACATTGAACTTGACTGTATGAGGATCATCCATTTCCACTCTCAAGCCAGCATTACACCTTGAGAAACTCATCAATGTCCACTCTCTGAAAGTAATTTATGTGTCCAAACCCAACCCAGTGCTGCGCAAGCCGATCGTGACTGACGAAGATAAGCTGGCTCTCAATGTACCGGTCTGCTTTCGTCAGTTCAAGTTCACTTCGAGGCCTGAACCAAGTGAGACAAGGGACTCATTTATGAATTCTTACCTGAGGCGAATCCTGTATTTGCAATATGTCCTTTGCTGTGAACTGCTCTCATCCCCTGGAAGCAAGGATCTACCGGTGGACCGTCTACGACTCCATCAGGCCCAATGTCATCAGCAACAAAGGTGATTTCACCCCGCGGAACGTTGGGGTCACCAGTTAATTTGATAGCCTCCAACCGCCCCTGAAACGTCCGCCCTTCAGTCCGTCTCGCTTGCCACGCTTCATCACTCTCGGAATCTCGTCTTACAAGACCTAGTTCTTCATCCGTCGCGCTCGTCTCATCGTCAGGTTGGTGTACAAGCAAGAACTCGCAACCATGGGTACTGTAATCGCCGACCCAAATTCCCCTCCACAGCTTCAACACAGTCGGCGTGTATAACTTGGGATCGAGGGTGGAGTACGTGATGAGCTCCTCGCCGACGTGAACGTTGGGTATTCCGCCGTCGACTGCGGTGCGTGATAATCTTAGCATATTGTATATTCCACCCAAACCAGCTGCCATACCGATTCGGGATACACCGCCCGCCATTTCCATCCATTGGCGAATGCGGAAAAACCGCTCTGATACTTCTTCGCGGCGCTGAGGCCGGGATGATGGTGTTTTCACAAAAATGCCCTCTGATGTTACTTGCGTGCTGCTACCTGAGACGTGGTGGTTTGAAGGGATATGAGGCGGTGGCCAGATATTGCCGTATGGGAAATTTGAGGTGAGGTTTTGCTGGGCTTCTTCTTGATCGAGCTCGCATGTTAACATGAAATTGCTAAACAGAGCATCGATTCTGTCATCAAGAGTCACGGGCATCTCATCAGCGAAGCGATTGGCACCAGGTCGACTCAGAAAATCCTCCGGCGCCTGTTCTCCCACACGAAACTGCAGCACAGGCTTATCAAGATGAAGTTTGACTTTCGGATCAAATTCATTGATCAAAACGTCGCCTTGTCCGAGGAAACTTTGCTGTATTTGCCGGTCTCTGCTCGCGAGCAATTGATAACCCTCGATGCAACCCCGCCGAGGATCATAGCGAACGATCATGAGTCTTCCAGTGAGATCTCTATCGCAGAACCAGATTTTCTGTCTGGGGAGGAACCAAAGACGGTCGTGAGCGACGTAAAGCTCATGATAGCTGTCGCAAGGCCGGGGACTTGTGAGAGTGACGCCTGGGACATTTTCTTGAACGAGGGGGTACCAGAGGACATCTGAGAGAGCGTGCTTATGCAGATCTCGGCATGTAGCGGATATGGCGGAGAGGTCATAGGGTGAAAGATGAGAAAGAATGTTGTCTATGAGTTCAGGAGGGAGGTTTAGAAGAAGAGGAGGTCCTGGGCATGGATCTGATGATGGCTCAGACAGTGGTGACTGGGGTTCACTGGAGGACATGTTGTGGTGTCTTCTGAGAAGTCAAGTTAAAGATGGCTGTTCCTATCTCATGAGTTTAATCAGATAAAATGCTGGATATACCTTGTTTTATCAGATCCGGGTCCAAAGCAGGGGTGGCGAGCTGATGAGTCGAGGGTGGATGGTCTAGAGGGTCTGGACTTGCAGCTTCAGCGGTGATGATGATGGGGGAGGTTGAGTTAATGCAGCTAAGCGGAGTTCAGCCGCAGGAGATGCCGACTCTAGAACGGAACCACTCGATTCTGATCAGGTCATGAGAGAGACAAATACGAGTTAACGCTTTCGGTCACAAAGGAGTTGGAAGAGTACTTTTCTATGTAACGGCTTTTGTTGTATCGGGATATTTCGTTGACGACATTGCCCTGCTATAGATAGGTAGATTCATACGGGAAGTGGGGAGATGATCACTCGCCGACGTGCGGAGTATTCATTCACCAACTCGGACAGCAGCAAGCAAGTCACAAGAGAATATAAGAAAGAGTAGTAATTATAGGAAATATTCTTCCAATATCTAAAATCAGTCACGCTTGTTCAAACCCCCCATGTCCATCAACATGCATTATCAATCTCCATCCCCGTTAAGGACTCCTGCGCCACTAGCTCCGGTGGCTGGGCCGCTTGAGGCCTAACGCCTGCGCTGTCGCTGTCCTCGTCCTCACTCTCCCCCCAGGTTCGAAACACCAAATCTACCCCCATATCATCAGGTCACGCGCTTCTCTCTCATCGCTCAATAGTGCATCATTCAAAATCTCATTCATTGGACCTTAGAGTCTTTTGTGTTACTGGCAGACTTGGTCTCTTAGCCAATTATCATTCTAGCGACGTCATCTCCCGTTGGGAATACCTTCGTCTTTCGCCGCCCACGTCACGTCGCTTTGCTCTACTATACATCTTTTATCTCTTTGTGACTTAACGCTTGATACTACCGCGCATCTCTTTGAATATTGTGAACATATCCAAGCTTGCCGATGATGAGCTCGCTGTTACCGCTTATCTCGGAAATCCTTCCGATGATAATGCCCGCCTCTGCCAACATCACTCGCGCCAAACAGCTGGAACCAACTCATCCTACTGTCGAGGGCCCTGTTATTGAACGTCCTGCTGTCGTCGGGAAATGCGACAATATGTGCGTAACTGGTAGGTCAATTTGTCTTAGATCTATGTCTCAACCTTATCGCTCACACGCCAGTTCTCACAACGCGACCGCATTCCAAGTCTACAGTTCGACATAACAGTGAACAAGGTAACACCCCTTAAACCCGTCTACTGTGGATAAACGCTGATGCTGAGTTTCTAGACACCATCATATACGCTGTCTCGGGAAATGGCGTTCTTATCGTGAATGAGGCTGTCAACTCTGAATTGAAACACCATGATCTTGCACCCGGAGACTTTGCCTTTGTCCCCGCCTGGATTGAACATCAGGTCAAGAACGACACAGACGAAGACGTTCAATGGCTCATGATCCAAAGCGGTTCAACTCCCATCCGCGCAGACTTGACAGAATGGGGTGGCGATGTGATCCAGACAAAGAATTGAAGCATATGACGACGCAGTATCATTATTATATCGATCTATTTCATCGGCTATTCCTGAGATACCATCCACTAACTTGCGCATCTCGATCTAACCATCTGAATCACCGACTCTCTACTCACACGGTTATCAAACACCTGCGCATGGTCCAGTTTTGGAAACATGACTACTTCAACGCCATTGTGCGATTCAGCTACCATGCCATTACGACCGGAACTAAGATCAACCCCCAGATATTCTGCAACTGCTGTAGTGTCGACTATGAGGTCGCGGCCAGACAGTGTAACAGCAACGTGCCTCGCATGATGGCCGTCACTTTGAGTTCCCAAGAGATCTTCTTTCCAAAGGATATTCTCACGCCAGAAGAAATGTCTGCCCAAACAGAGCGCAACTCCTGGGTCGGTACTAGCGAAATACCACAGTTGCCATTCATTTGCCCTCCTGGGCTTTCGTCGAGTAAAGTTGTACGCTACGTCAGGAAGATGTAGCATGATGGTCACAGGGTCGATGAGGACAACCGAGGGCACACGATGCTGGAAGCTTGGTTCGTGGAGCATGTGGGTTGTCAGAACGGAACCGTAGGAGTGTGATACCAGGGCAAATTTGTGCCAGCAGTGGTGTTCCAGGATGGATGTCATATGAGCCAGGAACTCGGCTTTGTCGAGGATAGCTGGGGTGAGGCGGAATGAGATGGGTAATATCTCAAGGGCGATGACACCAACACTTCCGTTTCCGTCACCAGTCTTGTGAAGACCTGCCAGAAAACGAACATATGTCCATAATCCTATTCCGATACCGTGGAAAAAGACAACGGGAAGCTTGCCTTCAGCTGTATGAGGGCGGTGCCAGTAACTCAGTCGTGTGGACGGAGATTTGGGACCAGGAAACAGCTCTTGGGGCCGTGGGGGGAATACACGAAGTGCAGATGAGCGAGGCCGGCGATGGAAGTCGAATCCGTGCCAGCGAAAGGCGAGATGTGTAGCCTGGTCAAGGAAGAAGACAATAATATACCAAACAAGACTTCGATACGTTGTCGTGATATCATCAATCGTGAGACGAAGACTCTTGACGTGGCCCCGTCCTTCCTGGAATTTTCGGCCGAGTCGTTGTTCAACAAGGCTCAGATAGTGCTCAACTTCCTCCTCGACCGCCTCCTCATCATCCACCAACCCTGAACCATCCTCCCTCTCGAAGAAAGCCCATAATATGAACTCTCTCACATTCTCCCTCCGAACCTCCTTGGGATCTGCGTCAAGGAACCACCATCTCAGATAAATCTCCAAAGACGGCACATTTCCGAAACATCGCTCAAAAAGGGCATTTCGGTCTTGGCGCGATAGTGCCGGTGGATGGGCTGCATCCCGTTTGAGCCGCTGGAGGTATGGCCTATATATAAATAGATAGAACACAACTTCTGCCGACAGCGCAGCTAGCAGAACACACACAAATGGAAAGACGACAGATACAGGTTGGATAAGAGGGAGGAATAAGATGAGAAAGATGTAAATTAGAGGCGTGTAGCGAAAGAAGGCGATGGATAAACGGATAAAGACCCATTCACCGAATGATGTGCCGATCATGGTGATATGACACTGGCCGGTTCAAACCGGGCTATATGCTTTGAAACAAGAAGTTGGGGGTTCTCATGGGAGTAGATTGGAGTTTGGAAAAGAGGAAAAAGATCGGTGACGTGTCTGTTGAACACATTCTTCTGTTGGGGACGATTGTGGGAGGATGAGCATCGGCTGGAGCAGTACAAGGGTCGCAAACACGAAGGATTGTGGCTTGAACTGTGGCTCGTGTGAGCGTCAGTGAACTGAAGACTCAAGACTCGCTCAAGTGGGGCCGGGCAAGTGTCATGCAGCGGCCTACTCCACTGATGGTGGGGCGGACCGTCAGTGGAGGCTTCGGCGGGCCGTACCAAGACTTGACCCCACGATCTACAACGACTTCACATCAACATCAGAACAAAGGGCAATTCGTATACCAAACAGCAAACTCGTTTATCAAGTCAATTCTCCTTTCTAATTATATCCAGACATTCTATATCAAGGCCGTCCTGTTGTGTACCCTATTAATAATTCCAAATAACGTGAGTATCGCTTGTAACGTCGCACGTCAACGTCTCAAGATAACAGGCTGGAGACTGTGTTTTTCGGATCTATGCAAGGGCAGTGGATCTTTGTGCTACATGTGCAGCCTATGTGGAGTCTATCGCAGCGATGAGATGGGTTATTACTGATACCGCCGGGTGTCAGGGAGAGTTGTATACAAGTAGTTGATTTCTGGCCCCAGGAGCGCATGTGGTATGACAACACGACACCGCAGAGCTTAGCCGCAGAACTCGTATCTGCTTTTGTCAAGCCCTCAATGCGGGTATGCTGTGTCCAGATAACAAGTCTCAAGAAGGAAACACAGGAAACATTCCAAATATGCAGGCAGGCAAAAACAAGGGATATCATCCAATTATATCCCTTAGAGTTGTCCCCCAACTTTCTGGGCCCGAGTGACTGTTACTCGAATGTGAAGATTGTAGGATGGCTCTCACGACAGCTATCCAGGTTACACGCTAAGCATAAGGAGTATCCACTTGCTTTGGACTTCACAGAGCATGGGTACCGGTTCTCTACCTCCTCATCTCACGCTCATGCCATCGTTTGTAAGTACCCAGCAAGTACTTCGACAGGGGGGAGCTGTCAGGCACCCAATTGATCCAACCACACTTTCACAACCGGACGATGCGAACCATCAAATCCGCAACCTCGCCCGCCAGCCGTTTCCACTTCTAAGAACTAGGCCAGTTGGTATCACGCGAGGTTCGGGGGTTCAGTTACGCTTTCTCCCGAAAATACAGGATCTCGAATCCTGCTGTAAGTATACACAATCTGAGTTACATGAAATACCACACGCAACGTTGCGAGGCTTACGAAGTCAGGAGGGAATGCATCTCTTTGTTTCCTTGTAGACAATTGCTGCCGTAGCATAGTCAGCCTTGCCGATGATGCACAACCCACGTATGCAGGTAGTTTGTTCAAGTAATCCGCATATTGAAGCATCACAGATAAGTATCCTTCACCAATATCATCGAGCATCTGCACACACCCCGAAACATGCGGATGATTGCAGAAGCAAATCGCCGTTGCACATGCAACCGCACCCACGCCAAGGGCATATACCATAAATGCATTGGTACTCACAGCGACTGGGATTCACCCAAGTCTGTACGACCAGCGTTGTGATAGATACGGGGTTGACAATCCGAAATGGGTTACCGGACTTAATTAATAGGTATGCAAATGAAAGAAGGGGAAAGAGGAAACAAAAACAACTTCAAGTATAGTAGAACATCATAATCCCATCGGGTGACCTGAATGACTCTGCAAAGAGTCGAGTCACGCACAAAGCTTCTGGTAGTCAGTTGTCAATGGCCCAGCCTTATTATCGTCCGGTGTCTAACACTACACAATGGATGATCGTGCGTCCAGGAGGAGCCAATCCGTTGTCGTAGTCGACTTAAATGAGGTGCGAGGAGTAGAAAGACGATAATAGTTCATGTGCTTAAGCGTGGGGGGTAGGATAGGCTAGGATTGAGGTTGTGAGAGGTTGTGAATACTGCACTCTGATTGGACGATGCGGGGGGAGTAGGAGTGTCGGTCCCTGGGCCTCCCATATATAGTCCTCCTCCCCCCTCGACCATTTTCTC
Source organism: Fusarium chuoi (assembly GCA_022627125.1). Taxonomy (NCBI): domain Eukaryota; kingdom Fungi; phylum Ascomycota; class Sordariomycetes; order Hypocreales; family Nectriaceae; genus Fusarium; species Fusarium chuoi. The sequence continues at coordinate 1,484,853 of JAJALE010000837.1, read as the reverse complement.
TCATTCTCCCCCTTTCGTATCACTTCACTCTTCCCATCAAAACCCCATCAAAAAAAACTTCCCAATCGTCTTTCCATCTCACTGCATCACTTGATAGCGTTTGAAGACCCCTTAAGTCCAAGTAGGACAACCTTGCATCCACACCTGTCCTACATTGCTGCTCCTCTCACTTGATCTCTATATATCCCATCACACTTGTGAACGTCCCCTTCCACTTGCCATGGCAATCAATCCTTTCCTCAATAAAGATGGGATGACTTCTCATCGTTCCTCCCACATTCCTCCCTTGTCGTCCTCGGCCCCAGAGTTTACACAAAGCAGTGTCCTGCTGTCGTCCCAGAGCCGGTTCACTGAAAAGAAACTCCATTCAAAGAAGCGCAGGTCCCAAGACGATCCCGCTGCTGGTAGTGCCGCCCCCAGATCTCGCCGCTTGGCTGACATCCCTCACCGTGTTGAGCGGATCAAAGAAGCTGATGCTTGGCTGCGGAATGAAATCCCCAGAACACCTGGCCCATTCCAGCTGCCAGACTCAGATCAATGCTCAACCAGAGCCCAGGTGTCCTCACCTGGCCTGGAGCCAGAATATGAGCTCTATCAGACGGCTCCACTCGAGCCATATGGTGTCTCACTTGAGGCGGCCATTGATAACTGGCGAGGTAGCCGACAACCGTCCCATCTCGCTCCTGACGGAGGCTTTGCTTACGCGGGGTCCTGGTGCTACACAACATCCGTGGAACCTAGTCACATGGAGCTAGAGTGGCACAACTCGGAGCGAGTCGTCCTCGCAGACGACTGGTGTCCTGAGACACCTAGAGATACTCGACTCTCCACGCCAGACCTGCCTCCACTGTCGACAGACTTTGAGTTTTGTCCATGCCATCGCTCAGGCGAGCATGAACAAGATAGGATAAACCAAGAATTCTACTTGGCGACAAGATCCAAGATGGACGTGCAGAGTATGTTCATACTTACATGGCCAAGAGGCCTCCTTCTCTTGCTGATGAATGCAGTGATAAATGCGCTGGCGCACATCGCACAGGACCAAACAGCATCTGAAATGGAGCTCCGACAAGTCTCGCGAAAAATGAAGCATGCGTGATAGTAGAGTGAAGTAGGGTTGGCAACATCTGTATAGGTTTGAGTTCTGGCGTTTATGCTGGCATGGTGAATTGAGCGACGTTTTTGAGAGTGGCGAAGCTATTAATAATCTGTTAGGTGTATATAGAGTGTGTTAGTATATTGTGCTTAGAAAATGATCATATGCAGGCAATTTCCGTTGAATGTTGCTTTTGAGGATGAATGCCATTCAATTTGTTGCTTTTTATAGGAATAAGTGAAACATTGCGCATATCAAAATAAAGATAATTAGACATGAAATGATGTAAAATTGGGCGAGGCTGTTGGAAATGATAGAAAAGTGAGGTAACGAGATGCGTTGATGATATGTTTGACTTTACGTCTGGTGTTGAGGAGACTCGATGGACACAAAATTGGGGAAGGCCTGTCGGGGTTGAGTGAGAAGTGAGACTGGGAGGGTGAGAAAACAGGCAGAAGCGCCTTGCATGCCTGAGGCAAAAACCAAGGCATCAAGTTCTTTCAACCAAAACTGGCAACACCTCAGACGATAAGAAGCCGATAATTCGACTGATGAGCCTTAAATTAGACAGCCAGGCTGACGAATCTGTCGCGATCATGCAATGCCATCTCAAAACTTATCGTCTAACCTGAGAAGTGACAGCGTTATTCTCTAGCGGTGCCCTTACATGCTGTGTACAGCGACGAGTGCCAGCTGACTTGATCTTGTGGCGACTGTCAATGATACAGCATAGAACTGAGCCTCATTTCCATGTCATTTTGCTGTGATGATTCCGTAGAAAACGATGCCATACCATGGCGGAGCTGCTTTTGGGCTGGCGTGGTTGACCCAATGAATGGAGTGTCAAAACGCAGCATGAGAGGTGAAAAAACCCTCACGTCATACTTGTAAGGCCATTATCAACGCCACTATCGAAGTCGACAATAAAACTAGATTTGTGCATTGCTATTCCATTTCCATTGTTCAGTAGTTGGGCTTTTCATGTTACAGCACCAACACCGGCTGGCTTGCTTGATCTCAGTCTCACCAACGGAATTGGTTACGTCATTCATAATCGGCTTCATTCTCGATCCAGTTATTGCTTTTGATCATACTTAAAAGCGGTATAGAAGATACACGATAGACAAAACAAAATGGCAGAGAATTACGTCCTTCGAATCACAGCTGGCCCTGATTACGATCAATCTCAACAGGTCGAGGTCCCAGTCAACACCGCCAAGCCCATCACCATCAAAAGCGATCGCGCCGATATTGAGCTCAACGTTCGCGTCAACGACTACAAAGGCCTTCCTCGCAACTCACCAACGACTTCACCATACTTCTCGACCGAGCCTCACGCTTACAACAGGGATCAATACAGCATCTCATTCCACTTCACTCCAAAGAAGCCCTCCAACGATGAGAGCGATGGCATCAAGGCCACGGATCTTCAATTTGGCAATGACTTTGATCATCCCATTCGAGATCGTCTACCACCTGGTTTCAACACGGCTATGAGTATAGTGCGTTGGTGGATTGATCCTGGTCTGGATGGCGATGCGTATGCTGATAAGCCCTTTTTGTATGGTCCTGCGTTGAGTTCTTTCAACACTATCCATGTGGGCAAAGGCGAGTTTAATGAAGAGAAAGGTGGTCTTTGGTTTGAAGAGGGTGGCGATGAAGACGGCCTCGAAGCTCGTGAGGAAGTCGGCGCTCCTCTTACCAGCAAGGCGAGAATGAAGTGGGCTCTCAGAGCTGACGCCAAAGAGAAATGGGTCTTTGAGTATGACCAGACATACGGCTTCGACTTCTTCAATCCGTATCTCAACTTTTCAGACCTCGCGTTGAACCTACCTGGCTTCCAGCTACCCATTATGAAGTACTGGGACGGTCAAGGTCTCAGGTAAGCCAACACCCTACTTTTCCACAGCACCGGGACATTTTGTCACACTCATTCCATTCCATGCCTTTCCGTTTACACTCGTAACAGGCCCGGCCCGAAACGCTCACATCAACTCAGATATGTCTTGCGCAACAAGGAGACCGGGGAGCCGTACCTCGTGATTCTGTTCTCGCTTTATCACAAGGATTATGTAAATGAGGATGGGTCGTTGAAGGACGGGGCGCAGGATTCTTTCAAAGGATCTGAGAAGGTTACTGGAGGTGATGAGGAGTTTGACGGGGACGGGGCGCTGAAGGAGGCGACGGAGCAACTGGGACCGAAGATTGATGAGAAGGGGAGCGAGCAGACGAGTGTTGACGATCTTGACTAGGGGATGATTACCTTAGAGATAAGACTGACCAGGGTGTAATAGAATTCTAGATCTCGGGATGATAACCCGAAGAGGGAGAAAAGAAACAGGCTTCTTCGATCTCGTGTTTCGGTTAATCGATCGTATCCTCACTTATTTTCGGATCCGTCTCTCATTCGTCCCCGAAGATCCCATCTGTGGCTTCACATTGTTCGAATCATTTAAACAATCTAAACATGAGACTAATGAGTAATGGCCGCAACAGCGGAGCATCCGGTCACATGAGCATTCACGTGCCCGTTCATCATATCTCCTCTTGGGTTTGAGAAGTCTGTTGCAGCACTCGTCACAAAAGATACTACGGTATCAGTTACAGATCCTCGGTACCGTCCACGCATAAGTGGCAGCGCAGAATCTTTTTCCCATCCACTAAACGTACACGTATACCCAGATTTCACAATTGTGTGCGTGCGGGGTGGGAATCTCAGATCTACAAACGAGATATCCGGTAATAGCAGGCGTTAAACAACATGTCTGCCTTATTACCGAAAGAACCCCCTCAAAAGGTCGAGACTGTTTGTTCCTCGGGTACACGGTCCAATTGGATATCCTCTCGGCTGTTATCATCCGAGCGTGGCTTTCCTAAAGAAGTGGCTGCCGAAGCGGCATCTCGAAATCGAGCAGGTCGTTTGGTGATGGGGGGAACTTGGCGTGCGAAAGAGGCTTGGTCTAGGGGTTTAGCGTTTGGCTTTGTTCACGTCCGTCTTGTTCCCGATGCCTTGGTGCCGGGTTATGATGGATGACTACGGCATTGTCCCCGGATGGGTTATTTGCGAAAGGTCGTATACGTAGGAGCGGAGAGAGAGAGAGAGAGGAAACTTGATCTTCCCAACATCCTCTCTTCGTTTCAACTGACGCTGTAACAACGGTGAATGTTTTGTGTTTCCTCAGTTGAGTCCCATGTCTTACACGCAGTCGCTGATTGACACAAGATATCACTGCCCTCCCGCTGACGTCCCTGTCTCTAACCTGACCGTGCCGCACAAACATCTCCTCCATGACCCATCGGAGAGAATGTATTCCCCGTTAGCGTTTCCCAGTGTCCGAGTCACACCTCAAACGTGGGCCTAGCAGGCGGATACGGCGCCAAGACACCATTATTCCCGTTGGTATCCCGCCTTTTGACCCTCACCCAGCCCTTGATAATCCCGGGTTTACGCTCCGGATACAACACGGTCGTTGTTCCTGTCCTGTTCTTATTGTAATCATAATCCGCCCTTTTCTCCCATTCATTCTGCTCTTCTCCCTCTCACCGCTGTGTGTCTGGTGAAAGATTTGGATGTCGTTGGACTATCGCTGCTGTATAATTTGCCAATTTCTGGATATTGAACATCACGAACTATCGATATGATCGAGGCTGATACGGTCGAGACTGCGGGTGCTTCCGTTCAGGGCCATGGCGATCTCGAGATTGGACCCAGCACCCTCCCGTCTTCATCAGCACAACCGAATCTTGGTAGTGAAGACCCTATATCCTATCTATATCTAACACTCGACACTCCCCTGCCATCACCACCCTCATCAGACTCAAATCCTACACAAAATCTCCCACCATGCCCAGATCTTCTACCCTACGCTTCACCCTTCACGTTGCCGCGAGCACGCAAAAACATCTTCCTCGCGCTCTCGTGCATCGCGACAATGCTGACTGCATATACTGCTGGAACCTACTCCCCACCCTCGAGAGCAATGGCTAGAGATATCGGGGCCAGTCATACAGCTACCCTCGTCGGAATCACGACTTTCTGTGCGGGTTTCGCTATTGCGCCAATGGCACTCGCCCCCATTTCTGAGATCTGGGGTAGGCGTCCTGTTTTTGTCCTCGCTGGTTTTGTGTTCGTCATCTCCCAAGCTGTCTGTTCTGTCATGCCCAACTTGGCTGGCATGTTGATCGCCCGCTTTTTTGTTGGGGTCGGCGGTTCCGTCTTTAGTTCCGTCGTGGGCGGTGTTATTGCTGATCTGTGGGAGAAGGAGGAGAGGAATACCCCGATGGCACTCTTCAGTGGCTTTGTGCTTTTCGGAACAGGTCTTGGACCTCTAGTGTCTGCTGCTTTCGTCAACGATCTTGAGGATGATACAATGGCTTGGAAGTGGTCGTTCTGGCATCAAGTTATTCTTGATGGACTGTTGCTGGTCGCCATCTTGATCTTATTCAAAGAGACGCGAGGCTCGGTTCTGCTTTCACGCAAAGCTAAGAAGTTGAATCAGTGGTATCAACAGCTTGAAGATGTAGGCGTCTATGGAGTTTGGGTGACTGACCCTCGAGAAGATACCTGCAGCTCGTCATCTTCAAGCGTCAAGACCATGCCAGGACACGAAACGATGCTCGAGTACAACAGAGAAACACAACTTCGAAGAATACGATGGCTCGTCGAGGCAGACGAACAAAGACCCCCTCTTCGACAAATGATGGCTACCTCTATCATGCGACCCTTCTACCTCTTGTTCACAGAACCAGTTGTCTTCTCATTTTCTCTCTGGGCTGCCTTCTCTTGGGCCGTCCTCTATCTTTCCTTCTCCATCGTACCCTATCTCTACTCCGACAACTACAGCATGTCGATGCGCATCTATGTTGCGATGATGGCATCTGCTATTATCGCAACTGTGGTCGGCATTCTTCAAGAGAACCTGATGAAGCATCCTCTCTGGAGCGGACACGTTGACGAGAAGGAGGTTTCCCGCTTCTGGCGATTCATGAGGAAGCATTTCCCTGCTGATTCTCCCGAAGCACGACTGTACTTTTCCTGTCTCACTGCCCTCTTACTCCCTGCTGGCTTGTTCGTTGCGTTCTTGAGCCCCATTAGCACGAGTCACTACACGCAAGCTATTGGTATTGGTTTCGCAAATTGGGGCATTTACTCTGTCTACCTTGCTACGTTCAACTACCTTGCTGATACATATCACATGTACGCCTCTTCAGCCCTTGCCGCACAGAGTTTCTGTCGCAATGTCCTTGGTGGCATCTTCCCTGTGTTGACCGGCATCATGTTTGACAATCTCGGTTTGAGAAACGCAGGTTGTGTGTTGGGTGGTATTGCTTCAGTTCTGACACTTATTCCTTGGGTTCTGGTGTTTTTTGGAAGCAGAATTCGGGCCAGAAGCAAGTTTGCGATCGTAAGTTTACACACCGTTCCTATATACTTTGGATTGGGGGTTTGTTGCTAACTCCTGACAGTCTCTACAAAAGCAGTGAGGATGTTTATCCATGGAAAGGCGGAGTCTAGTAAGAATTCTTTTGTTTCTCTAGATGGCACGAAGAGTTGTGCTTGTATGACCTGATGAATCTAAACGGCCTATCATAACCATCGTTGAATATATGGTACACATCATGTGTTTCTCCATTTTTCAGCCACATGCCACGTCAATACGTCGTCGCAGCGTCTCTGCTCAAGACTCTCTTCTTCTTCTTGAGCTTCCCCTTGCCGTAGTTGCTCTTGAACCACGCAATAGTCCTCTTATCCAACGTATCGCCCTTTGAGCCCTCCTTTCGTAGATCCTCACTAGTCCGCTCCGATAAGCTAGTCGCACTTCTCTCGCGAGTGCTCCTCAGCTTCTGCAGATCGCCCACAATAGCAGGGAGGATCAAATCTCCGCTTGCGTCTATGTGAGGAGGCGGAAGCTGTACGCAGCCTTCCCAGATGCGCAATGAGCTGGGGATGTCGTTGGTAGCGGAGACTTCGTGGTCGTCGAGCGCGAGATTTCCATCGCTCGTATCGATGTAGGACTTCTGACCGGCTAACTTGGGCCATATCGTCGATGGCGCGACACGGTATGCGTATCTCTTCGTGATCTTGCTGTTATTCGAGAACAGCGTCCCCATAAATGGTGCTGTGTACTTCTCGCTGAAACCGCACATGCGGACTGAACCGATGCGACCCTTGAGATGCAGGATATTGTTGCAGAAATGGAGGTACGAGTCGGGACAATACTCTTCCACAGGTGCTACAGTTGGGTAGGTTGGACTGATTGCATCGGGTAAAGTTGGACTTCGTAGGCCTCCAGCGTCTTCGTCGAAGTTGAATCGCCGGGGTGTTGTCGCTGCTGGACTGCGCGGCTCTGGTGTTTTGGCGCTTCGCGATGCTGATCGTGATGCCGGGCGTGACCCTGGTCGACTACTGATGGCTCGAGGCGGCGAGACGATGGCCGCTTGGGGTCGTCTTCCGTGGAAACGTCGACAGAGGAGGATTAGGCTTTCCATGGGACACGACTCCTTTCGCTTCATTTGTGCATTGATGAAATCCTGGAGCAGTTTCTCTATCTGCTCAACGTTTGGCGACAGCGCTACAGCGCCAGGATCAGAGCCGCAGCCCAAGTGCGTCATATCGAGTTCGATGACGATGTTGTTTGCGTACATGCCGTAGTTGTTAAGCCATGTTGTTGCAAGTGGGCTCACTCTCGGTCCAGTGAATGGCGACAAGACGGCGTGTAGTTTCGTGTTCTGCAGAAATGTGACGAGAATGTCCGCGCGAAAGTTGAAAGATACTTCAAAGTAGGAAGATAGTTGCAGTAATGTCGATGAAGGCGACTCAAAGTCCTCTTTGCGCCAAACATCACGGCTAAGTGCATGTTTGTTCAAACGCAGGGGCTTGTCGCAGGGCGGGAGTAGATAGCGACAGATCCGGTACCGCACAGAATCAGGGAGTCGGAAATACCCAGAACTTGGTTTCTTTCTCGCATGATTCTCATAGAAGGATTTCAGCACTTTTTCGAAGCTCCCCCTCTCAAAAACGCCGTGATACACAGCATCGAGTGTCCGATCCCAAGCTGGGAGCCCTTGACGATGCGCAGTCTGCGACACACCCAGCCCAGGAAACACAGTAGAAACAGGCGTAGAAGGCTGTGAGCGGTTCCTCCAAGAGGATGGATTAGAAACACTTCTTGTGCGCGCTTTCGCACTGCCTTGAAGGGGCATTATGAGGTCAGCCGAGTTGTTGTGGTTATGATGCAGAGGTAAAGACTGGAGACGCACTCATCCTCAGAGTCTCGAGACGCTCGGAAATGTCATTTTTGGTCTTGATTGAACCGACGCGACGGAGGAGGGAGGTTGCGGATGTGGAGGGCGATATAGAAGGCGATGATGATACAGGAGTCTCCATTGCGGCGACGCTGTCACTGCCCTGGCACTGGCACTGGCACTGGGACCGGCGCAGACTTTACCCATTTCTCTATACAGATTGGATCAAGGGATAGGTAATTAAACAATGCGAGGTCCAAGATGTGAGGGATTATTAAACAAGTCGTCGTTTCTTGTGCTAAAGCTTACGCAGAGAAGATAAACTTTGGTCCGTCTGGTGACTTACAAATAAGACATCTAAGTTAGTATGAGGCAAGTACAGGTTAGGCAATCCCTAACGTCGCCGTACGATTCATGTAGTCTACTCTACTGCCCATACAGTATTTGGCGGCGGAAAGTTACAGTCTTATCTGCCTGAGGCGTCTTGTTGTTTCTTCTTTAAGTATCCATTTGTTGCTAATATTTATTTGGAAGTTATTCCACTGAGGCACCTATCATATCACTTATTCAAAACGAACTTTCCATTCTGCAACAGCATTTACACTTCGCAATGGAGACATTCAATACTTTAACTCTGATGCATGAAAGTCAAAACGATACAATCCATCATATGAACCACTTTTACTTTACAGTAAGTCGAATACAAGAATCATGGCCAATGTGTGGTCCATAGAGTCTGCTACTTGTCGTGGAAGACATCATGGTTCAATCATGTAAGTGACTACAACGAAGAGGCTTTTTCCTAAGATTTTTTATCTGAATTCATCGTGGAAAATGACTGAAGTATCATGAATTCTCAAGAAGCTTGAATTGGTATGGCTTCCAGAAGAAGGAGGAAGTCTATGAGTGGAGGGCCATGCAGTCAATGCCTCGTCCCCAGCAAAACGCAGTGAGTTCTTCAAAGTAACTCTTTCTAAGCACGAACCTTTCGTGCGTGCAATATCCAATAATCTCATAAACTTTTGAATGAACCTTTCAACATAAAGGTAAACATCTTTAAATACGTTACGTCTTCCCTCTCCTTCGACTCCAACTTCTCTCTCCGTTTATCCTCAAGTCTTTCCATCTCTTATGATTATATGATCTTATTGGACTCCAGGCTCAGCAAACATCACTTTCATCAACTTGACATCCACGATCATGTTATCCTCAAGCCCTATAACGGTCTTGGACCCCAATGCCGTCATCCCTTCATTATCTACAAGAGTCAGAACCAGCTTAACCATGCCGACTCAAATATTAATCGCCAGAAACACAACAACAAACACACCCACCAAAGCCAAAGACTCTCCGATCTTCAACCCCAACAGCGAAGGCATCATTTCTATGGTAATTCTTGCAGGCATCTTGGCCTTCTTCGTGGGACTCGTACTCCGGGATCTCCTTGACAAAAGAGGCACTGGGGAATTCAAGGAAGACAAAAGGAGCTGTCGAAGGTTTTTCCGAACACTTTTCCACCTGCCTTGTCTGATGTGTAGCAAGGACAACTGGAAGCAACTGTGGATCAAATTTGCGAATCTCTTCCGCTCCAAGGCCAACCAGCGCGTGGTGAAGAAGGCGGATCAGGACGGAATCGAACTGGTCCAAAGACTCGAGAATGGGAAAACCACCGGGACATTTAATGGTGCCTGGTCGCCCAAGCCGTCCTTTACTAGGAAGAGTGGTTCCAAAGGCAAGGCCGTCGATACTACCGTTCTCCCTCAGGTAGCTGATTTCAGCGTGGATCATGGCCAAGACGGCCAAGGCTTCGAATCTACTCCTGTACGTGGTGCCAGCTCAGGGTCTATCCGACACGGCTCTTCTGGACATGATAATACTTTGGGCATCTCCAATCCCGGAGATATGTACGCCGAACAGACAGGTTCTAGCTCGACAAATCACCACCACGGCGCTGGTTCGAGTTCAGCTTCAGCCGGCCCTAGCCATTGGTGGTCATCGGGTCATGGTCATGGTCATGGTACTAGCTACAGTCACAGCCATAGCAACTCCCACAGTCATGATTATGGGTCGCATTCTCATGATTTCGGCCACACTGACTCTGGTGGCTTTGATGGATGCGATGGTGGTGGCGACTAATACTGGTTACCAAGTTACGAATGGGATTCTTTTAGATGCTCTGTAGGTTGAGAGTCACCGTCTGGTTAATTTGCTTTGGGTGGATTAGCCTTGCTGGAAGAATATGCTGAGTGTTGATCGATGGTTCTGATGCAAGAATCTCGGTGGTCGACACGGAGTTGTCGATGATCAGAGCAGTCTTGGATTGGTACACTACTGGGAACGCAAAACACTGTAGAATGCCAGTAGAAATTGAAAGGCAATGTTTATCTGCCGTCTAGCCACCTGGTGAATGTAAGTGAAGAGTTCCACATTGGGTTCCTCCACTATTCAAAGTTCGTCGATATATACTGTTGCATCACCACTGTCTATCACATACGACCAAAGCTCGTAGAAAATACGGGATCCCGTCCGCTCTCCCATAGTCAAGCTGCGAAGCGCTGGATTAGTAGTTGGGTCGGTGACGACCAGCGAATCCCCGGTGTTGTATGTTTTTTGTCAATTCTTCTTCTTTTTGTGGATAAATTGCGTGTGATCACTTGTATGTAATGTAGCCTTTGGCCGAAGTGTTATGTTTAGGCGTAGAGCCAAGGTAGTGGATGGTTGGTGTTGATGAGGACGAGAAAGCC